>OX352200.1:7500000-8750000 GCA_947086425.1 Xanthorhoe spadicearia
TGTGACGCGGTGCACCGCTATGCATTTAGTTTTCATTACCTCTACTGTGCAGCTACGGATGCTACGAACGCTACGAATATGCTACGCGGACGTGCAACGATGCTACAACTGTTCTATTTCCGAAGTTTAATGTGTAAATAAGTATTTATGACTAAAAGATATGGGAAAGGATGTTTTTGACAGTATAACTGTTTAAAACATATAATAAGAAAGATGCTAAGTATAAACCGTTCAACACATTCCCTACTTTTTAGACGTTCACGGGTGCGTACGACACACGTTCTTTCACGGGTGTGTAGAATGGACTGTCCGGGAGGTTATAGGCTATATTTTATCCCGGTATTCCCACGGGAACGGGACTTACGCGGGTGAAACCGCGGGGTACAGCTAGTGCATTATAAATATATCAGCACCCGCGGCTTTGCTCGCGTGATACCTAGATAAAAGTAGCCTATATGTATTCCAGGTCATAAACGGTGTACATTCCATCAGACGGAGACATAATTATCTATATCTATCATAAAAATTAAATCGATTGGTTTCAATCATTCCAGATTATGGCATAACGAAGTTTGCAGTTACAGCTTGTCTGTCTATACTATCTATACTAATATTATAATGAGGTAAAGTTTGTTTGTTTGTTTGTTTGACAGAGGTAATCTCCGAAAGTACTCAGCCGATTATAAAAATTATTTCACGGATGTGTAGAATGGACTGTTAAGGTGGTTATAGGCTATATTTTATCCCGGTAGTTTCATTGGTACACCCGTGCGAAGCCGGGACGTGTTGCTAGTAAGTAATAAAAATCGAATCGAATGGTTTCAATCATTCCAGATTTGGGCATAACGAAGTTTGCCGCTACAGCTTGTATGTATATAAAATGATAATACAAGCACTTGTTTACTCGAGTTTGATCATAAAAGTGGAGCGCTGGACGGGCGGTCCCCCTCATCAATATCCGTTTAGCCCGGGGTTTATTTTGACATAGCCTTTGTCGAGGCGTCTTAGAATTACATATGAGTCAACTGCAGAACGACGGAGATAAGAGTTCTTGGCTTCACGGAACTTTTGATAGAAGTTATGTTTATAAAGCGAGGTTTTTATGGAATTTGGGGTGTTTTTACCTGTAAGGATTGTCAGGTTGTTGAAGCGCGATTTTCGTGTTTGTTAATGTAAAAAAGAATTACAAAAAATACAAGTCGAAACCAAAGTTGGAAAGTATTTTGTTTATTTTATTAAAATGTATACCTCAGGTATAAACGATCCGCGGGCCTTTGACAAACTTTATCACAAACAACATCTATTTGAAGTAATACCTAACTCTTCGCATTATGTTAGATTTCTAAAAACTACATTCATAACGAATAATGGTGGGCATCCACGCTACGATCAATCGTTACGATCAGACGGTACAGTTCGAACGGTACCGATAAATCGTTACGTGGATGTTGTAAAACTGTACAGTTTCGTCCGATTTTTTAAGACGGTGCAGTCGAACGGAACAGTATGAAAATTTCAATTGATTAATCGGAATCGGACGAACTGTACCGTCTGATCGTAACGTGTATGCGCTCGTCAGTTTTTATGTTCAGTTTTGTTGTCACTTTCAGGGCGAATATTAATCCAACAACTGCTAAAACGTCGTCCGTCGAAGCCATCGCTGACACGTGTGCGTCGGCACCGTTTATTGTACCGTCTGATCGTAACGATTTCTCGTAGCGTGGATGGCTTGTATGCCGTGTACGATAAACTGTACCGTTCGAACTGTACCGTCTGATCGTAACGATTGATCGTAGCGTGGATGCCCACCATATGGTTTCATTTCGAAAAATCTGAAGATGCTTGCTTGATTTACGAATATCATCAGAGACGTTTATTGTAGTTGGTATAGTTGGAAATTCCAAAATCAATTTGCTATCTCCTTTTTTTCACATGACAATGACAAAACAGTTTATTGAGACCCTGTTATGTTATCCGTTGAATAATAGCTCATAGTTTCATTAATCATAATGCCTAGTAGGGCGACGAGTTACACGAATAGCCACGCAAAGGGCTATTTACACTTTACACGGACGAAAGTCCCAGATTTATGTGAGCCCTGACGACCCTGTTCAACTGCACAGAAGACAAGATGGAGTAGTCAGTTAAAGCCCTAGTTTCATAGATGTCGGCGACATGATCTCGATTGTTAAGGGCAATTTATAGTTTAGTGGTGTTATTTCAATAGTAAGTATAATATAAACGATGTCGTGTCCTACTCTACTTTTGTCGACATGATCTTGTAGGTTTTACAATCACTCTACTTATTTTAAAGAGCCACACTTTATTTGACTTGCTCGCCGCTAAAGTTTAATATTTAAGGATTCACCATAAAGAAAGCTAGGCGGAGACTTTGTGGTCTTGCCTGATTTTTTAATTCTTGGATTACGTTGGAACAAGTCTGGTAGTAAAATTAATCACATAGCTTCTAAAACGTTTCTATGTGATCATTACGGTAATATTAAATAAATTGTTTTGATTTTACTTACAATATAAACCTGTGTGTTTGCATAATAATATGCAAGTACCTAGCAAGCAGAAAACTAAGTACTAAAGTGAAGTTGATCGTTGCAATTTTGGTTTAAGTAGCTGACTGGTTAACCAAACGCCAAACCTTAAGTAGCTCTATGATGCGTAAGACAAACCTCTTGTGGTGAATGTGGGAAACTTGGGGAGGCAGGCCGTAAACACGACTGCTACGTCTCGTAAAGGGTTGCGGTGTGGGTAATGATGACTCGGATATGTTTGCGGTTAAATTCCTTAGTTTATTGGATTTTCTTATGCACCGCAGCCTCTTGTCTTGGCGAATCTATAGTATAAAGTGGAAGGGTTTGGTCGTTTGTGTAAACGTTCTAATAACTATCGGTTGTACAAACATATTTCTGTGTTTGATAGTTAATTTCATGAATCAAAATCCGAAAAGTTTAATGCAACATTGTTGTAAAAAGGTAGCTTTTTGCAATCCCTTCGGTTGGTTTTTTTATTCGTTTCAGATGTGCAATATTAAAATAGTATTATAAACAACAATGAGAAAAGTTATGGGCTATGAAAATTCTTTTAAAATATCTTTTGACCTTGTTCTCTCGGAATGCTTAGGTACTTCTGTAAAATGTATGCACGTTTTTATTGTGTACTTAAAAATGCCTACCTGACAACGCTTAAAGTTCAAAGGAACAACCTTTGAACTTATATAAAGATACTTATATAGAGGGTATATAGCACAACATACCAACCACTTATAAATAAGAAAAAAAAAGGTAACGGGGTCATAATAAGTGTTTTTTAATTTACAAGAAAAGTCGCTGAGTGACTACATCGCCCTACAATAAGTGTTAAAACAATGTCAAGATTATGATAGAAAGATGAGCGTAGCAAATACAAAATGGCCATAGTTACTGTGGGACAAAGCTTTACGTTTTAGTTACCTAATATGATTTTGATTAATTAAAACTTAGTTCATTTGTCTGTTCGCCCTTCTATGACATGCGTGATAAAATTAACAGCAGCTGTGCGTGCCTTGGTTACTATTATATCATCTCTGAAGAGATGCTTTAGTAGATATTTAATCCAATTAATCAGACAGATCAAAGGTGGCATTACCATCAAAGAGTCCATCTGTGCAGTAAAACTTCAATGTAATATCGCAATATTCAGCATCTTAAGATCTATTTCTGAATTACAATTTAACAATAACCGGAACGAGTGACTCACTATATATTTTTGGAAATCCATTTGTGTTATTTCCAACTAACTCTCTCTAGGGATCTCGATGTAATTCTACTCGGTAGGTCTACAACAATTAAACAAAACAAGGCGTAAAGATGTTTCAGAAAAATTGGAATGTTATTTACATGACTTTATTTGAAGGAAACACAAACCTGTATATTAATATCTTACACAAAATGAACAAAAATGAAGAGTGGCCAGATAAATCCCATGGCAATAAGTAATGTTTATTTGCACTTTTATTACGTAAACTTATTTGGTAATTTCTTATCTTTCTCCGTTATGCGCATCCCTTCCGTCTAAAGGCTTTGCTATACGTTATTTACAACGTACATAATGTACAGTCTATTTCAAAATAATCTGCAAAGAGCTTTTTATAAATTCCTGTATTTATTCGTAAGTCCTTCGATGGTCCTTCGTATTGAGAAGTTTTAGTTAGTAAGTAAAAGAGTCATTATCTACTATAGTTGTTCTGCGCCCACACTGTACTGACTTCAGCGAGGTGAATGTAGTTGGTACAAAAGAAATCTCATATGTTTTAGTCACCTCTAAAATGTGGAAGGATTTAACCAGAGACGAATAGGATGGCACTTGAGGTACTCAGGTACAGGTTAAAGACCCAGTAAACAAATTTTGGTCTACAAGTTACCAGAAAGGAAATAACAAATCTCCAATGATTTAACTAAACATGCTTCAGTTTGCCTGCCTAACATACTTAATTTGTGCCTATAGATTTATCTTTTTGTTATGACTTTTCTGTCTTCTTTTAAATATTGTAACTTTCTTTATTATGTACTACTTGGTAAGCAAATAAATATTTTCTATCTATCCTTTATCTATCTTCTTTGACCCGAATTAGTTGCTTTTGAGTTTGAAATCGACAAAGATGACAAGTTTTTAAATACCTTCGAAATACCAAAAAGTATATCCTTGGAGCGTGCAAAATAACAAGAGTTTTTCAATTTTATGGTTTAAAGAGGCGTGTGTGGAAGGAGAAAGGGGAGAACTATGCCCAAAAGTGGACCAGTATTTGATCAAGAAAAAAAATCCCAAAAAAACAGTTCATTCGTGAAAAATTGTGTGTTAACCATTTCTTTTGTCTTGTCTGACTGTACACCATATTTTTGTGAAGGGTATGTAAACGTGAAATTTTATGAATGCAGCTAAAGTATTCATAATACTTATCCTTGTTTATGAAGGGGCCGACACGTATAGATGATAGATAGAGATTGGTCAGACGGTTTGTATATCACAGTGCCTACTTAGGTAAATAGGTAAATACATACATACGATATATTCACTAATCTTAACCCACGAACTCCCACTAACTACGATCCTATTAACTTAATTAATGGATGGAAATTTTAATACTTAGTTCGTAGAAGGCGATTTCTATAAGAAATTTTAAGTACCTATTTACTCTTTAAAAAATTACAGAAGTAGTACTTAAAACTATATCTAAATACACGTGTCGTAGATACACGTATGAAGTATTTAGCAATTCAAATTACAAAATTGTAAAACAAGAGAAACTAAACAGGGACATGCTTTACTAACAGATGACTGTTTGTCATCCCCGCGTCTAGGCCTGGGGACAAATTCATGTTTGTTTCACGTCTGGGTGTACGTATCACAACAATGAAAAACTGCATTTTACAGTTACCTTAACACAAGCATTACGATCGCTTTTATCAACGCAGGTTCTATTCCTGTCGGAACCGTAACTTTAATCAAGATTTTTCATTTATTAAGATAGACACCACATTTACGTAAACACACATTACAGACACAAAGAACAATTAAAGTGAAGTACAATGGGCGGTCTTATCGCTATGAGCGATTTCTTCCAGACAACCTTAGGATGAACTAAGTGTGGTTTAAAACTACAAAAAGTATAAAAACAAGCTTTAAATTTGTTTAACTTGTTACTTGACGCTGTGTGAAATGTCTATGGATATTTATTTATTAAATATAAGGTGACTTTATACATTTTTAGCACCCTAAGCGTGAAGAACCAGTATAAGAGTATTTTATGTGATCTTTTACGATGCCTTTGATCACATTTTTGGATGAATGTGACAATAATATTTTATGTACGTATAAATTAGACTGAAATTCTCACTTTTGTCAGAAGTCTACACTCCAATATCAAATATGTAGGTGTTTGGATATTCCTCTGACTAACCCACAATCATAGCATCTTCAAAGGATCTACCGCACTTAAGGGAATACTGTCGTGATCATATTTCTATTCATATTTGCATTGTCGAACACAAAAACTATTTAAGTATCTGTTTAGTTCACATAAGTTTTTTTAAGCGTGTTATTGTAAATACTGAATTTCTCCGTACGAATTTGCGCTTATGAGGTCAAACGCTTCATAAACCTAGAGCATACCAGTGTTATTATAAATGTGCATTGAAACGCGTCAAATAAAAATCAAAACGAGCGTGAAACCTTTAGGTAAGTAGTTAAAAAAACCCCTTCTTGCTCTAATACCTAGTGCTAGGTCCCTTTCCACTTCTGTCTTAAACAAACACTTAAATCTAATTTGAAATAACAGTCATTAAGCCAGCCACAATAGTGTGAAAGTACGTTCTAATCTACATAAACTAAACTAATTCTACGGGTAGGTATGCTAATCTGACGGGAAGCCATAAATAAGGTCCGTACACAACGTCGAAACTTACAGCCCCATTCCTTTTGTTATAACTTTTATGCTTTGTTATAATTGAGAGGGACGGCTACAGAGTACATAACATTGAGATACGTAAGAAATCATCGTGTTTACAGGATGTTTTACGTGAGTATATACTGTGTATAGTACTGTACGTTGTGTTATTTGGGTTACATCATAGACTTTTGATCCAAAGGTTTTGTGTTCGAATGAAATGCTAACTTATGTAAAATTTTGACAAGTAGAAAGTATAAAACTGTATCTGATCGTGACTCTGACTGGTTCTTTAGACATATTCAAAGAGATTTTAAATGCCAGAGCTAGAAAACGCGCACACCACGCCTTGTGGGTGAACTCGTGAACCAAGTTTCATTGTATTTAAGTACTACTATAATAATTTACGTGCAACTATGGCACTTTTTTATCTGAGGATTTTAAATGATTTTACAAGTACATAGGCTAATCTACTGACCAAAGTCTTGCCTAGTGCTCTACAAATGCGTCATAACATTGCTACGATATTGCTACGCTGCGTTGTTACGGCAGTGCTACGTCATTTCAACTTTACCTGTGTTTGTAATCGAATTCAAAAGGAAGGAGATTCTATGTTCAACTATATATTTTTTTGTTTATTTTGTCAATAGCAGACTGGTTTTGAAACATTCCGCACGGTGTAATTTTGTCCCAAGCTAAACAAAATGGCAACTGATACAACATAGATTTTTTAACAAAATACATAATACCTACTCGTATTATTAATAATGTATTTCACTCACTTTGTCTATGTTCTGCGACCAATGTTTCTTATCGGATGCCGGAGTGCCCGAATGAAACTTGCACTACAAACTACGTTAATTTATCATCCATGCACACCCTTTAACTGTAACTACGTAACTTCATTATAATGGATCTGGGAAAATATTTGCTAGCTGTCGAGAAAAAGAGAAATGTTTATTATCTGCTAACAACTATCCTGATAAATGGTTTACCAATGTTTTGTCATCTAATGTTGTGAAGAAACGGGTTGGTATGTGCATGTTTTTTGTTGATACGATGAAGCTTTACCTTCTGGTATTTAGTTTAAACTCGTATTTACAACACAGCTACGTTTGTGTGATACTCACACGGTTGAAAAGTATTAAATGTGTTAGTCAAGTTTCGGTCAAATCTGTTTAGAAGTTTGTGCTTGAAAATTAACAAAAGTTCTTTTGTTAATTTTCAAGCGCAAACTTTCGCAAGTAAGATCATTATTGCTAATTAAACACTATTAAGAAGGTAATATCTAGCACTAGATCAACTTAAGAACCTATTCAACCGACGTTCGCCCACTCGAACACAAAATCCATCCAATTAAGTCACTCGGCTCAACGGTGTAACTTTAATGAGGTGCCTAGGAACTATTAGAGACCGTAAGAGAGTGTAGTGGGGCCGGTGACTGGCGAAGTGGGCGTGAGCTGAGACGAGATGTCGATAGAACAGGCGGCACTCGACAACGAAACCCTCAGCGATGCTCCTGACGACCCTCGTTCCAGCCACGCAGCAAAAACAGGAACTTCATACACTACTTTTTACATTAACACGAAAATATTTGCATAATAATGCCCGCGTTTTATCACGCGAAGTTCTCTCGGGCGCACATATCAGTAGGTGGTGCGAACTTTTTGCCCACTTTTTTAAAATAGGTATCCGTTACGTTTGAAACGCGAGAGCACCGTAAGCGGTTTAACTTTTTTCCTAACTTGAATGGTACGAATTTATACAAAAGCAGACAGTGATAATGTCTTCCATTTGTTAAAAGACGAGAATTACTACCGCCGCTGACGACAGAAAAGAATAAAAGGGTTGTCTTTGTTGGTAGCGGAGGAATACATTTTATGCAACCGCTTGAACGGTGCACGTACATTTCTATCGTATAATCACGCTATTGTGTGGTCCTTGTTACTCTGTATTTCTTTGGAACTTATTTAAAAGGAGTGTTTCGGATTTTATAGCGCTTCGAGCTTTTCATGCAATATTGTAAGTGGGTTCTACGACTGTTCTCAAATCTACAACCAGTTTGTCTCTTTTGGTTCGATTAAGTACCATTATTATTGAAATATAATACTGACAGAAAGCCTATATTTATCCAAAATTTTGGGGGAAAAATCACAGCAGTTGATGGAAGCTGCCTCCGTTCACAAAGGTGTCCGAATGAAAATATCCCGAGGCGCCCGGATATTGTGCCTAAGCCCTTTCAGCGCTAAACCTCGATATGGTCCCATCATCTGTCACATTATTAATACCCTCGGACCATCCAGTTCTATAAATCTTTCCATTATTTAAATCATTTTGTATTTATACAGATTTGATTTGTGTATACACAATAATCCTGTGCGCCTAACACACAGTTGTACACAAATCAAAGCTCTGTGAGGCATAGTAAGCCAATGGTTTCGGCATAGTACCTCATCGATCACATCAAACTTTCAGATAGTCTACAGTTAGGTCACTCAAGTGTATACAGACCAAAAATACATTACTATTGATACAACAGGAACGATTCGGACGAAAATGAATACATTAAACGTATAAGCGTAATTCTGTCTGTATATAATAATTTATAGGTAATATTTGATACTCTTTGTTTCGAAAGCTATATTGTCTGCCACAGTACCTTTTGTTGAGCAGTTTGCATCAATAAATACAATTATAAACGCTGTATCACCCTTTATTTGCATAATCAATTATGAAACGCATAAAAACCTCACATAACTATTTTAGATTTTTGTTTCCAACAGACGAGAGTATACGAGCGAAATGTATTCATTCAGAGCTAAGTTTCTAATGAGGAAACTCATTATTATGTTGCAAAACAATTCATGGTAAATACATTTTGTCGAATGAGGTTGAGGTTTTTAATTTAATTAATTTAAAACCCCACATAATTAGAAACGCAGCCTTCATCAAAGTTCACACTGAAACGGAAGTCTTTATCAAAAGGATTTAATTTAGATGAGATTTCATTTATCTGCTTACCTCTCGAGAGGTGCTCGGATTATATTCATGATATTACTTAACAGGTTCAAGTTTAAGGTATTTGGAAGGAAAACTTCGTAATAATTTTATAAAGCTGCAGTTCCTTAAAGTAAATAGAACTTAGAGTATTTCAATGGTACACTGAACACTGAATTCAACTTTTTTATTTTATTTCTTTGGATGATTCGATTGATGATTATTTTATAAAATCTTTTGAGATGTCTAAATTTGTTCCTCTTTGATTAAGTATATACTTGATAACAAAAATCGCGTTTAAAAATTATAAAGAGGTAATGTTGGTTTGTTTGTTAGACTCTTTCACCAAAATGTGTAAAATGGACTGTCGGAGTGTTATAGGCTATATTTTATCCCAGTAGCTACATTAGTATACATGTGCAAAGCCGGGACGTGCTGCCTGTATACTATAAAGTTCTATTCAATTTCATTGAACAGCTTCTCGCTTTTTGTCGCATAAAACTTGATCCTTGATTCAGCCAAAGATCGGGATTGTTGGTAGTGCTTAGGGGAGACCTTTTCCCAGCAGTGGGACGAAATACCTTTTATTTAATTTAAAATAAAATCTAGCATCCAATACCTACCGCCAAACTGTTCCTAGTCTTTTATTTAATGACAACAGACTGTTATCTCAGTAAATTCGTAGTGATATTACTGCGACATTTCTCGGTGGCACGCATTCTTCTCAGTGAACAGTATTTTCTGTTTAGGTGTTTACTATAATCATCTAAATTCATATAGTAGTAAATTAAAGAAATTAACTATTTGTAATTATATAGTTATTCTGATATAACGCGTCTCTGAGAGATTACTTCATGACTTGTTTACTCGGAATTCTGGTTCAATTGTGATCCATAGAATCTCTTATACTATTATCCATGCAAAAGTAACTCTGTCTATGACGCCAAAACCGCTGGTTCGATTTTGATGAACCTTGGTATGGTACATAAATATACAAAACTTGGAGAATTAAATAGGCTACCTTTTGTTTGTTTTCTAATCGCCGCGGAGACTAGTAGCTTATAAAATAAAAATTCAGTGTAATCGTTATCACTTTGGGATATAGATCTGTTATTGTTCTCGCAACTTTGATAGCTTTATTAACTTTGCAACGATGTTTACAGTTTTGAACATTTGCGACTCCAACACATTATCAAAATATTATCAAACCTCAATCGCGAATTGAAATTATTTAATAACTTCGACGTTTTGAATGCCGTTACATTCACCGTGGCCACGAATTAATCCAGTCATTTCAAAACCAGTTCCGATAAATTTTCAATAATATGTATGTACTCGTATGTCTCTCAACGTCTACTCGTCGGCTGGCAGGACGTACAAAAAATTTAATTTTCCAAATTAAAATAATCGGTTGCTACCTGTGCCTCGTGGTGTTACCAAGGTGAATTGTTCAATTCATGTATACCAAAAGTAGCAATGTGTTAATCCAGGATATAAGTTATCTTGGTACTAAATTTCATTCAAATCGGTCCCGCCTTTTGTGCGTGAAGGAGTAACGAATATTCACACTTACACACTTTCCGTTATCATATTAGTGAATGTGATGTAATTCATTACTAGCTTACAAAGAACTGAAAATGTGTTCTGGATTACGTTGACAATGCTTGTACGATGATTAAACATTCAGGAAACCTTTACAAGGAATGTAAATTAATTAACACGCCTCACTGTCACTTTAATGTAAGTCGCTAATAAACCATTTACGACTTTGTAGATACTCAAAAAGCTCTTTAAAAAGCGGGATATTTTTTTAAGCTTTCATGTAGATTTTATTCATGATTTTAAATTAAGTTATAAAGTGACTACTTAAATTTAATTTAATTACTTAATGCAGAGATTTATAGGTGCTTTCGTAACTCATGCATGAATCACATCTTCTAGAACCATTTCTTTATGATTAAAATATTTATTGAGCTATAATTGCATATTGAGTTTTATTATGAGTAATTTAATAGAAAATAAATAAAAATTTAGTCTTAAATAATCACAGTGCACTTAATAGAGCAACTTCTGGATTTAAAATAAAAATGGATAAGATCATAATTTTTTACCAAAAAAGCGTCAAAAATTTGTAAGTACAGGAAACACGGCAGATTTACCACTCAAATTAGAATCCGTAGAACCATTTCCACTAATTACCTTTTGTGTCCACTTTAAACATCAAATGAAACGCAGATCTGTTTTATTACGGTTGTTCAGTAAATTTAATTAAGTCGAAGTACTCTTCACTTTTTTCAATCTGTAGGCCAATTAAAAAGTTTGCGAGTTGTAGCGACAACCAGAGTGCTTTGGGTTTTGCAACATTAACGGCTAAAACATCCCGGTTCAACATACTTTAGAGTTTACGAATACCTTAGAATAACTACCTTTTTATAACTTATTTTACCACCTTCAAGCTAAGGCAACTTTCAGTATAATGTAAGCAGTAAAAAAATAACCTCAATGTACCCGTACATTAATTAAACTCGCGAGAGAGATTCATTAGGTATAGTAGAGCGTTCGTTCGTTTGTTCGTTTATGCAAGTGGCCAACTCTGGTGACCGAGTTTTAGGCCGCATAAAAACCTCCGTCATAGCTTAAAGACTACTCGTGACCACGGTGACTGCGCCACCGAAACGTCGAGGTAAATATGTAATATGATTTCAATACGCGATTAAGTCCCGTTGATATTTATAAATATGTTTACAAGTCGCGATAGTTTAAATAGTATATTATAGCGTAAAGACTTTAAAAGTCTTTATTCCAAAAGTGATCTCATTGATACTACAGTTACTCAAGTATAATGTTTGTTCCTGTGTGTGACATGGCTAATTCTGGTGATGAGTTTTCAGGTCTTCGTTACTTTAAGACATTTTTTAAACATATTAAGATAACCGGAGCCGACAATTTACCGTGCCCTCTGAGGACGTACCTGATTAGTATTACGGCTTGTTTCTTTGATTAAAATGTTGCTCTTGTACGAGTATTACCCTGGGCGGCGAGTGAAAATAACCAATAACTCAGGAATTGGTGCTTTGGTGTTTACGAGGTACCTGATTCGTAGGTATTAAGATTCTCTTTAAGTGAGTGAGGTGTGTGGTTAATTACTTCCTCTATACACCCATATTTTGTAATTACTAAAACAAAAATTTAAGAAAAAACGTATGATAATTCACAATTTACTTACAACTTTTCCGCTCTCTGGGATTTTTTTGGTACCACTTTGTTTCGGGCTTACTTGGCTGGGCTTATTTTTAATTGCTTGCACTTTTAATGAATTAAGGACCGCGTATGTACTTAAAAGTATGTTTATGAAGATGTAGAAATGACGAAGTTACATTGAAAAAAGTAAATATTTTTGATTTAAATATTTCCTGGCTTATAATGCCTTACTCACCACTGAGTTTTATTCAATGCCTTAATCAGATTAGACACGGCAAATAGTGGGAAAGGAAAATGTTCTATAATCTCGAAAGCAAGCCGGATTTTGTTAAATATTTATAGAATCGTTCCCACAAATATCAAAGCTTTCGTTTAAAAATGTAAGATTAAGGTTTGTATTCGAAATTGACTTTCCTCATTGTTGAGTTTTATGCGCTTTTACATAATATTTTTAACAGATAGTTCGTAACGATGTTCGCAAAAAGAAGATTGGATTCGAAGCTATTGCAAATGGTTACAGACATAGAATGAAAAATTTCTTTTGCCGCAGATGGCACACAACATAACTCGATTATTTCACTTTTAAAACTAACTCAGTGAGTGTGAGACGCGCCCGCGAGGAGTGACCATACACAGGAAGAATCGTAACATTGTCGGTCTCTTAATTGTCAATTTTTACGTGAATAGCTTCCCGTTGTATTAACATAAGTCGAGTTATCTAAAGCTGTGCAAATCCAACCGAATATTCAATGAATGGGTCAACCCAGGGCTCACTCAGTAACCGTCAGGTCAGTATTATAAAGCGATGTCTAAGGTGCCCCTCAAGTCACAACACGGTGACTTCGGTTGACTCACGCCCTCATTGAGGTAATCTTGTGGGAAATCAAGCCAGCAACTGAGCAATCTGTTATTTCTCGGTACCAACATAAAGAGATCTCTTCAGACGTTGTCATCTTCAGATCTAACTAAGTTAACGAGGGTCTCGCCAATGTGGTCAGAATATTGATGTGCATTGTACATCACGAGTGGATATCTAGATGGGGACTGAAGTACTGCAAATGTAGAGTTTTAGTTAAAATAATAAATTATTTGTTGGGACTCTAATGGGATTGTATCGTGTTTGTATCATTAGGCAAAGTTTAGGCCTGTTTTTGATAAATGAAGTATTAGAACATTAAATTATTAAGAATGTGAATTTTCGTGTAAAGTTTCTCTTATCATTTAAAAATGTTTTGTCTGATCGTTTCTTTTTGAATAGAGTTAGAACATGCAACAGCCAATGAGGTGGTAACTAATAATTTATAAATAAAATAATGTCATTTTATTGGTATAATACGTATTTCATCCAGTAAGTGTTAGGTAAGTGGTCATGATTAAAATCTAATTATAACCGTCATGTTTCAAAGACATCTTGTGGCCTCGAGCTTAACAACAATTAATCAGCGAAAAGATTATACGAGTTTATACGAGTATCTACAAACCCTTTTATTTTCATTGAACATCCAGTAATTTTACTTTAACACACATGACCCATTATCCTTACAAATGGATAAAGGTACCTTGAAATGAAAGCCGTAATTGAAATGTAATCGAAATCAAATAATAATACACTATTTACCGAACTGTAAAAATACGTAATGATCGAGAGGTTAAATTCGGGATTGTGCCCAAAAGTTGGCATTTCCATGCGAGCGACATTTATTGGGAGCATTTATAAAATATATGCATGTACTGCAATCATGGCCGACTATGTTATTATATGAATATTTTATTTGAACGGCCAATTGGCTGTCGCACAAACATTTGATATTCACTGTGGATGCGAAAGGTTTGCTTAATAATTGGATTGTCGTGGCGCGGACGACAGAAATCGGCCGATGTGAATTGCTCTTAATTCGATGCCGACTGCCGGCCCCCAATAAAATATATATGAAGCTTTCCGACTGAACCGCACTGAAAACGGGTTATGAATAGCAAACAAAATATTAATCTACAGATTAATGGCAATGCGAAGGATTTTTGTTAATTGTGTGTTCGATTTATAGCGTTGTATTATTTTACTTGAAATATTAATTGAGTGAACAGATAATAATTAACGAAAAAGGTAATGAAAAATAAAATAAAGGTAAACCCGAAAATTTATGAATAAAGGCTAACGTATAGTTTGGTCATTAAAAGTAACAAAATGTATTAACAGTATTAAAATTGTGATTGATTTAACTGCAGGCTGTAAATATTAAGGTCCCCCCTCCCAATTTGTAATTAAATTACTTACGCTCACACGGGGGTCGGTCTCAATTATATTTTATCAATGAGCAGTAAACAATCCTTCTTGAAGTGTTCTAGATCCTTCGATTATCCATTGTAAGTGTATGGCTATAACTTACCGGATGCCAGAGCGACGACATTGCCAGCAATATGGATAAATATAATGAGTTGTATGGGTGTTCTCACTCGGCGAAGTCTGGATACATCGCTAGCGAAGTCGCCGTGGCATTCCGATGAGTTTTGGTCTTTAACTCAAGTTGTTTTTAATTTGGATAGCAGTAACTATAAATTATTGTTTTAACCCACGACGAAAAAGAGTGGTTTATAAACGTATACCTACATAATTTTTTTTTTGCATAATTTTGTGTCGTGTGTGGCATCATTTCTCCTGGATGAATTAACCGATTTTTAAATAGATTATATTTTAAAGGTGTTTTATCTATAGTATTCTAAATTTTATATTTTAATTTTATAATACATTTCCTTAAATGTTTCTCAAACATTTGTTGCATTCAAATCTGGTCGGTTTGCTTAAATTTTGTAACAAATACTTTTTTCAATGTCTTATTATAATTTCATAGACAAAACAAAAGTTTAATAACTTTATCTCACAAAAAACAAAACCATCATACAAATGTCGAAATACAAAAATGTTTTACAAACAATTTAATGCCTTGTTACTTATACTAGAATTGGCAAAGTTTTCCTAACAATGATAATTAACAGAACAAAGTTGTGATCGAGAACAAACATGATTAGCGATCCCTAATTATTTAGGTCAATCAGAAAGAACATCGAAGTTTCTACGTTGACTCATTAAAATTCAGTCGTCAATCTGTGAAAACCATGGAAGATATATTAGTCTCAAGATTTTAACCCAAAGCAAATAAATAAATAAATATCCGTTCACATTTGCACAAACCGTCATCTAGTCCCAAGCTTAGCAACTTATTGCTTGTTTTATGGTAATCATTATGACTGATTTACTACTCTACATTATACTTTATTATACATACATTTATACATACATTTATATATAGACTAAGACCCGGTAAAATATCTGCCGAACAAAGAAACATTTTGTCATGCAGCGAGAACCCGCAATCTTCTGAGCCTCAGGCAGGACTTTACCCACTGCGCCTCGAAATGACTTGAAGGCAACTGTGGCACATACTTTCCTAAAATGTTCGATCTTCCATTCCGCTTAGGAATGCGGAAATTAAGGTAATAATAAACCGTAAGGAAACTCTGTAAAGCTCATTTTACACTGTAGGTAATCGTATTCAGAGTGACAGAACAGAAAATCAGGCAACTCCCGGGAAACTCATAAAAGTTTTTAATGACAGGCCCGGTTTCTAAATCCTTCAATTTATAATCCCGGACCTAATCCAGAGAAACAATGGGTATCGGTGTAAGTAAATTCTTGCGGTATCTCCGGAAATATTGAAATTGATGGACGAGGAAATTGAAATAATAAGGGTACAAGTGAGTCACACCGAATGCGGTACATTAGGTTTTGTTTTGACACCTAAATACTAGATACATGGATACATATAGGTACATGGATAATAAAAAAAACCTGTTAAATATTTTATAATTATTATTATCTTTTATTTGATAATGGTAATATTGTTTGTTTAGTGGTTTATGTGTGAAAGCGTAACAGACAAATAGATAGAGTTAAGTACTTGCAAGGTAAACTTCTATTATGTAGGGAATAAAAACACAAATATCATTCGATCTTTACCTATCTAAGTATTACGTATACTACATGCAGTACCCCATTAGACATCTTCAAAGGATCTAAAGAATTAAATAAAGATCTGAAAGAAAAATCTAGAAAAGTCTACCGCTCCTGGGATACAGTCGTCGTGATAATATTTCATTTTCATTTTTTTTACCACATGCAAATACCGTTGTGTGATGGTGAAAACATAACAATCACGAAACTGATTCCCTAATGATTTTCCTTAAATATTACGTAGGTACAAGATAAGGGTCATGTCCGATTACTCTTGCCAAGTATACATTTCCTCATATAACAAACGAGCGCCCGCCCCAACCGCTTTCGGTGTAACGAAGCATTAATAGCGGTACGGCCAAAATATTTGTACAGCCGATGGCACAGGGATTTAATTAATACAAAATTGAAAATACCAAACGAGTTCAATTAAATATCACAGTTTTTGTAAGTGTTGTTTTCAATTTAGTAGCTTATGCGCTGGATTTGCTATCTCTAAGTCTCTAACGGCCAGTCTCAGTAACTAATCTGAGAATTCGCTTACTGAAAGTAGATATTTGACTTGCATTTCTTAAGGTCCAGATTAAGTACCTACAAATGCAAATGAAGTTTTGGGAGATAAAAATTATACCTATCTATACTCGTATCGCATCACAATACCGTATTGCAAACGTGCAGTTCAAATACATATTTTCTGTAATAAACTGTTGGAGTGTTATTCTAGCAAATCCTATGTTAGCATAAAATTCCTCGCTACATTCACTACAACTAGTAATAGCACTAGTTTTTGACCTGTAAAAAGTTTTTGCCTAATTCAATAAAATAATCCCGTGGGAAAATGCTCCAGAAGCTCTTAAAGGGAGGAAAACATTGCAGCTCTATAAGTATTGACCATGTATTTCTTCTTGATAAGATCGATTCATCTGTTTGCTCAGCCTCTAAAAGCCTGACGGTAGGTAGGTAAGGTACCTACATCTACTTATGTATAAAATATAGTCGTCAGTCTATCGAGCTAACAGAAATTCGTTGCATCAACAAGTTATTTAGTAAACTATGAATCGTACCATGTACCGTCATTTACTGAAACTTTTTTGTGACTAACTTGAGTTCTGAGGAGGTACAAAATTTGCTGAGTTAGCCTGTCCATAGAATTTAACTTTACGATACTCAATTGTTTCCCATCAGTTCAGAGTTTAGAACTGGTGCTTAGAATCTCTACAATACAATATTCAGACAGCACGCTGCATCTGAACCAAGCCTGTATCACGTCAAAAGGATTTCACTGTAAAATGAGCTTTCGCTCGCCTTGTTTTGGATTTACTTTGGCTTTGTGCTTGTTGTGAACAATTTGAAATTTCTAGAATGCTGTTCTTTAGCCCAGAGAATTGGTCTTGAGGTTGATCGATTTGTCATCGCCATAATATTATATTCTACCTTTGTTCTTTGTTTTTTGGGATCAGCACAAATTGTATTCTTCTACCATTACCCGTGGTTAATAATTATAGTCTTTATTCAAGGCAAAAGCATGGCCTAATAATTTGACCAAACATCGGGCTCTATCTAGTATACCTTATCACTAACATACGAGTAGGTACACTAATATTCATTTAATTATTTCTCCATCAATTTTACACTTTTTCCTTTGTCTACTGCATTCAAATACGTGGTTATAGGCTCTTAGTGAAATAAATACATGCATACCAACTATAATTTTGTTCTGTGGTCGAAACTCAAGTACAATCATTCTATTTTTGAATGCAAATATGTGCATCTTTCTGAAACAGTCATCTTACATCCTTCGATTAGTTTGAGGGTTTTAGTTTCCATACCTATTGGGTTTTGTTGTGCTGTAGGTACTCGCTCACAATTTGTCTTTGAGGACTATAAGTGCTCAGTGAATTCGCTATAAGATATCTAGAGAGATCTTACTGAAGGAATAATCGATAAATATACATAAATTATATAAAAAAAATACATTGATACAGAACCTCTTCCTTTTTTGAATTTGGTTAAAATTAATCACTTATTCTAAAACACCTTTCAATTTTCATTTGCAAACAGAACAAAACTTTTCAAAACTCGCTCAGCTGTCGTAAAATACCGGGTTTGTAGTTGTCCCAGGGTGCGTATCCAAATAAGGTTGTGAACCGCGCAGGGAATCGTACGCGTCCGTAAAGTTGGTCGTGGTTACAACACCTCTGTTGAAATAATACAGCAATAAATACATAATATGAAGTAATTAAACACTTACATAAAATGTGTTCAATTTGCAGATTGTAATTTCGCAATGTTCTAGATTGCATTTAAAAATTCTTCAAGGTTTAAAATTGTAAAAACTTAAACATACTTAATTATTTGATTTTAATGAAATGATTTACTGCTAAGTAAGAAGTTTTGCTAAATTAACTTCAGTAATTAATTACATTATCTATTCTGGGGTTGTATAGAAAGAGATCGCTCTATATTATTTCAGCTTATGTTAGTGAATACTGTACCTACTATAACAGGTCACCAATATATGGTAAACTCAATAATTGAGTTTACCATATATTGGTGACCTGTTATAGTAGGTTCAGGTTTATTTTTCACTTATTCCAAGGAGTGCTATGATATCTGGTATTAGCACGGTATAATCAGCAAATACCTTTACCTGGAGTGACGTAAGGAATAGCCTAGCCATCCGTAATTGTTATACGAAACTAATAGAGGGCTAACTCTGTGACGCAAACATTCGACTCGCTCTGATGAATTCGAGGCTCTACTGGCTAAATAAGATGTTGCTTTTGGCAGATAGTCTGTTTAAAAATTAAGATTTTATTTTCATGTTTCAATAATAAATGGACTATAGAATAGTTCTAGACAAATGGTATCATCCAGCCATGACGGAAGCCTTTAGGCGGCCTAAAAACTACATCATCTAAGTTGCCACTTGCACACTCGACTAAAGTCCAATTTACACGATGCACCTATGAAGATCCTTGCCCATTGCATACAAATTAAATTTAAGCAATATTTGACTGCTACGGCTTTAACAATGCATAGTTAGACAATGCAAATCATGATGACAGTGAATTTTTTTGTATTTGCAACAGGCAAGAAAGTTGTATCGTGTAAATCTGACTCAGGCACATACTTAGTTTATTCTGTCTGATTTCTACAAGCCGAAAAATAAATTATTAGAGTAGTCAATGCTAATAATTGCTATCAAAAGTATTTTCATAAACTGTTTGGCCTGCTAACCCCAGTGCGGATGTTCCGATCTTCACAGCTACTTGTTAATTAAACGCAGACCATAGCACCTACCTAGGCTACCCATAACCGGTGTGCACCTACAAATAAATCGTTTTACTGTGAAACGAAACCCGTAAAATAGCAGTTAAACATCTGTTTTTAAGAAAAAATAACTCTATGGAATTTTGGAAAGGCTTTATAAAATACTAGCAGCACGTCCCGGCTTTGCACGAGTGTACTAATGAAATTACCGAGATAAAATATAGCCTATAATCATCCCAAGAGTTCTACACATCAGTGAAAGAATTTTTAAAATCAACTGAGTAGTTTCGTAGATTACCTTCGTCAACCAAACCAACAAACAAGTCAACATTACCTCTTTATAATATTGGTAATAGTATAGACGTCAACATGTGTCATATCTATCATAAAATTACCTACCTTTAAAAAGGCCTAAATATATATAAAGCTAATTTAGTGAATAATACCCGTTCTTATATGTTATGTATTTTAGCATGTGTTCTGATGACTAAGTTTAAGAAAGACAATCGCAAGGGATAGGCAAGGCATGAAAGCTTTGAGCGACGTCTAACAGAAACCATCGATTAGTTAGTTGGCATAACATAACCTGTACCCACCTGGGTTATCGATAATGGTTGAATTTATCCGCAAATTCGAGCAATTGGGAAGTTAGCGGGTATGTCGGCATGAGGGTCGGCTCAAAGTTTTAATTAAACAGAAACATCTGCGACGGTTAACATGCCGATTATTGTTATAACCATACAACATTTCTGAAATGTCGAATAGGAAGTTTTCTTAAGCTTATTGGAAACCAGAAGTGAAAATCTTTAAAAAATAGAAGAACAACTTTATTAACACGAATAGTCAAATCATCAAAACTAAATTATCTTTATAAGCGAACAATTTGAGGTTACAGAATAAACAAAGAAAGCAAAGGAAACACCAGTTTACACCATTGAACCAAAATAAGCACTGACATAGGCTACACGATTACAAAATACAAGAAAACGACCTAACAACACAAAGTCCCTAGGAAGCCGAGACATCCGTCTCGTTCGAAAGCCAAGCACAAAGTGAGCGGAGCGAGCGCCGCCGTGCGCTCGCCTTTTATGTAGGTGCCGTCTGTCGATTAGTCATCAACAAGGGACTCGGCTAACACGGCCTCTCCTGACAGAGGGTCGTCCTCGACCCGGGAACGCGGTGTGGTGCCACTGGAACCGACGACAGCTGCCGACGGCGGACTCGCCTCCGGATCGCGCCTAACACAGGCATGGAGGGACCTGTGCCAGAAACTTGTTCATCTTCGTCTTCATCTGAAAACGAAAGCTTTTTAAGATAGGCTGCCAGTTTACACCCAGTGTTCCATACTCTTCTTACACACGATCTGGCAGTCAATTCATACATCGTCTTACAACATTAAATTCATCCACAAAGTCATACCATCTCTCTTAACACTATTGAGACGTCTCTCAGATACTTATTTAGGAACAAGGCTGATGCTTGTTCCACTGATTCCATGTTGTAAGGCGCGCTCGCCGCTGGCGGAGCTGCGCGCTCGCCTGCTGGCGGAGCCGGTGCTCGCCTGCTGGCGGAGCCGGTGCTCGCCTGCTGGCGCAGCCGGTGCTCGCCGCTGGCGGAGCCGGTGCTCGCCGCGGAGCCGGTGCTCGCCGCTGGCGCAGCCGGTGCTCGCCGCTGGCGGAGCCGGTGCTCGCCGCGGGCGGAGCCGGTGCTCGTCGCTGGCGGAGCCGGTGCTCGCCGCTGGCGCAGCCGGTGCTCGCCGCTGGCGCAGCCGGTGGTCGCCGCTGGCGCAGCCGGTGCTCGCCGCTGGCGCAGCCGGTGCTCGCCGCGGGCGGAGCCCGTGCTCGCCGCTGGCGCAGCCGGTGCTCGCCGCTGGCGCAGCCGGTGCTCGCCGCTGGCGCAGCCGGTGCTCGCCGCTGGCGCAGCCGGTGCTCGCCGCGGGCGGAGCCGGTGCTCGCCGCTGGCGCAGCCGGTGCTCGCCGCTGGCGCAGCCGGTGCTCGCCTGCTGGCGCAGCTGGTGCTCGCCGCTGGCGCAGCCGGTGCTCGCCTGCGGGCGCAGCCGATGCTCGCCGCTGGCGCAGCCGGTGCTCGCCTGCGGGCGCAGCCGGTGCTCGCCTGCGGGCGCAGCCGATGCTCGCCGCTGGCGCAGCCGGTGCTCGCCGCTGGCGCAGCCGGTGCTCGCCGCTGGCGCAGCCGGTGCTCGCCTGCGGGCGCAGCCGATGCTCGCCGCTGGCGCAGCCGGTGCTCGCCTGCGGGCGCAGCCGATGCTCGCCGCTGGCGCAGCCGGTGCTCGCCGCTGGCGCAGCCGGTGCTCGCCTGCGGGCGCAGCCGATGCTCGCCGCTGGCGCAGCCGGTGCTCGCCGCTGGCGCAGCCGGTGCTCGGCCGCTGGCGGAACCTGCTCTAGAGACTGCGTGATCGCCTGCGGGCGGAGCTGCTGGGACTGGTGGTCCGGCGTCAGTGCGTCCAGGGCCAACAGTACCTCAAGGGCCAACAGTACCTCAAGGGCCAACTGTACCTCAAGGGCCAACAGTGCCTCAGGGGCCAACCATGCCTCAGGGGCCAACCATGCCTCAAGGACCGCACGTGCGCGGACCACCTGTCCACAAGACAGCTCGTCCACAGCGCGTCCACAGGAGCAAGGACCCTGTACAAAAAGCAAACGCACGCGCGATTAAAGGTCCACACAGTTATCGGGATCGGTACCAAGGGTCTCACCGCTCGACATGTATCGAAAGACACGTCCACCGATCTGTCCGACTCGTCCACAGGACCGCTCGCACAGGAGCAAGCGCCCTGTACAGAAAAAAAACGCACACGAGATCAATGGTCCAACAAGGTTATCAGAGCTTGGTAGAGAAATGACCTTGACCTGAATGTCTGTCAGTATTAGGGATGTCTAGTATGAAAAATCTTACTGAGTTTTGGTGATTCAGAGCGAGCTCTAATCATACCTGAGCTCGGCCGTACCTGACCTTGTTCAATTAGTCAGCACAGATACTCAACTTCCGTATTAAGAAAGTGCAACAAAATCTGAAGGCATAAAACGTATACCTCGATCACAAACAACACAACGTTTTTAGTATCAAAAGACTCACAGTTGCTCCGTGGTGGTAACCGCGCCGCACGTACCTGGCAGCTAGGTACCTCAGCGTGACTGTTGCCACTGCACGCAAACGTCATGCGCGATGCTGCGCGACCTCCGATCGCGAGAGCGCCGGTGTGGCGATCCATCTCGCGTGTGGCTGCGCGACCGCCGGCCACAGGACCTCCTGTCCCGCGAGCGATCACTCCGCAACCCGGACGAGCGCTGTCGGTGACGTGACCGAGAGCGGCTCGAACTCGTTCTGCACAACACACAATAACGGTGCACAATGCACCTTGGTTAAATAAACACGTACAAAATAACAAATAAAAAGTTATGGAAGTACCCACACAATAAATTTTTATTTTTATTGTTAAAAACCTTTTCGATAAGATTAAAAACCAATTAGCAATTATCAGGATGATAGTGGGAAGTGTATTCTCTATTTTGAAGATACTCCTCGACCCGTTGCCTGAGACACAACCACTCAACTACGACTTTGCGTCACCAAAGAAACATATCGAATATTAGACGTCAGACAACGACGATTGCGACTCCCGCTACTTGAACGATCTCTCCTTTGTACATTTTCACGATCTCTAGTCCTCGACGAACGTCCAGACATTTCATCAAAATGAGGGTAGTTACGATTTTTGTTAATCGCACGAACACAAAACCACGAAAATAACACAAAATCACGAAAATAACACAAAGCCGGAACAACTATTGTCAAGATGATGGATGGCAAAGCCACTGCGTAAAAATGCACGCTACGATCCGACCTTGACCTACATTGCGAACTAGATCTACCCCTAGAACGAATTCTGCTTCGAGAACGGGTTACTACGTGAATCATCACTCCTGTCGCGACGACGAAACCTATGTAGGTCATCAGACAACTCCGAAAAAATTCTTAGGTGGGTGTGGACAAGAATCCCACTTCTGATATTGGAAACCAGAAGTGAAAATCTTTAAAAAATAGAAGAACAACTTTATTAACACGAATAGTCAAATCATCAAAACTAAATTATCTTTATAAGCGAACAATTTGAGGTTACAGAATAAACAAAGAAAGCAAAGGAAACACCAGTTTACACCATTGAACCAAAATAAGCACTGACATAGGCTACACGATTACAAAATACAAGAAAACGACCTAACAACACAAAGTCCCTAGGAAGCCGAGACATCCGTCTCGTTCGAAAGCCAAGCACAAAGTGAGCGAGCGCCGCCGTGCGCTCGCCTTTTATGTAGGTGCCGTCTGTCGATTAGTCATCAACAAGGGACTCGGCTAACAAGCTTATTAGCGTGAGATGTGAGGTCTCTCGACTACAAGCAGGGGGGTATCACTCCGCAGTTTAGGTACATTCAAAGGTCGGTCCTTCTCAGAAGTCCTTTCGTAAAGGACGGCAGTTGTCGCCCGGCGCGCGCGTAAGACAGTCGCGTCGCGCAACTTCGCCCGTCTTCGCATAATAATAAATGTCGCATAATAAATGCAAAAGATATTGTTCGGTGTACGGATGTTTATCCAAAAGAAGATTGGGGGATACCACTATATCTTTCTTCAAAATTCCGAAAGATGTTGAAAGGTAAGCTAAAAATCAACTTAGCATACAATTGATACAATCAACGTAGGTAACTAGGTTAACTTTAACTTATTTTAAACTATTTTTGAATTGAGTACTTATTAAAGATAGTACTTACCTACTTACAAAAAAACAATTGAAATCTACCTACCTAGGTAAGCTTTTATATGCAAATGTTCAAAAAATAAACGAGATATTTCGCACTTAGGCAGATACTTGTCTTCCTACAACAGACAGATTCATTTTATTATTAGATAAATAATTTACTGCTGTGGTCAAAGTAGACAGCCCGTGCAATTTTTGGCCACGCCCATAATTCCTTGCCAGACAGTGACAGCGTTATACGCAAGAAGCGTTAGGCTATATTTAGGTGATTATCTCAAGGGCGTTTGAATCTTACGCAAGGTGAATTGAACTTTGTTGCATCGCTACAAGAGTCGTTATTTCTTTAATTCTGTTCGGGAAGTGAGCCTTCTGTTCCGTCTGTATTCTGTGCTACAAGTCTAATAGTGAATATAAAAGTGAGACTTGAGTAGTTTTGAACATCAGATTCGCTTTACCAATAGTACCTATATTGAACATGTTTTACAGGTTTTTTTCAGTCCGCAGTCTTTTATTAGGTTTAAATTTTGTAGAGAGAAATTAAAAACATAATTTCATAATTTATTAGTGCTATTTATTATTATTAGTACGCACTTTATCTCCAAAATAATTATTGAAAAATGCCAGTCAGCGTTTATATAGAGCCGATGGTTAAAAAATCCCAGAGTGTCGTAGTAAAACCATCTTTATGCAGTGGACTGAAACACTTTTATAGCATCTGAAATGAGTACATAAATGTGTCATCATCTTTTCAAAACACATTTTGCAGATATTTCAAACGTCAGTTATTTCGCTTTTATGCTAACTTTAGATCGTAACAAAAACAGAAAACTCAAAACACACTAAAAAAATCAATCGTTTGCTGATTATGAGACTAAATTAAATCCAAAAGTAATATAATATCAAAATCTGATCTTAAATATGCATTGTAAAGCTAATTTTACATAAAAGCTAATTTTAAAGTGACCATCCCATATTTCATTTATTTGCAGCGAGAATTTGTTTGGTTGGGTTGAAATTATTGCAGTAAACAATGCATGCAAACTTCGACCTATTTAGCTTGGCCACAGCACAAAAAATCTTTCACTATCGAATGCATGAACAATGATGGTACCGGCGAAGTCGGGACCAGGCAAGCGGATAGATTCGCCTGGATACTTTTACTACAGAAAGCATATAAATTGTAGGTAATCTAAAGCAAAATCCTAATATGAACAAATTGGGTTAACCCACTTAAAATTAAATTAAACAAGCTTCTTTCCGCAGCGCCCCTTGTGGTACGACCCTACTTAACTTACTTGAATAAAAAGTAGCCTATGTTTATGCAAAAAATATAATCCAAGTTTCAGTCAATCCATTCAGTTGATTTAGTGTAAAAGAGCAACAAACATCCAAAAATCCACTGGCATGTTACTATGGATAATAAACTTTTGCTTTGAAAATATTAGTAGGATTACCTTAAATGACTCTGCTTATAAGGAGAAAGTTGACCTATAAACTCCGTCACCAGAATTATCTACGAACGAACATACATACATCAAATAAAATATTTATACAGATTCGGACAATGCTGCACGCCAATTGTAGTTGTTTCCGCCAACCTGCTTTCTATTAAATTTTGGTCATAGTTCCCTCAGTCGCTTTACATAGCCGCTCTGTGTGAATCGCAACAATTTTCCGGAACATTTCCGACTAGCTAACGAACGGAAACGCAGGGGACCCGGCCAATTGGCGGATAAATGCACCTCAATTACTATATTGCGAGAACATTTTTCCTCCTAATGCCCTGTTGGATTTGGCCGTTGAGAGTCTTTATTTATAACTCAGATGCAAATGTTTCGAAAGAGAACTGTTGATTGTGCCTTAAGCTGCACACTCACTATCCAACTGTTACTGTAACCTAATTTATATGAAATTATATGTCTAAAGATCGCGAAAGTTTAAATTGGACTTCACTATAACCGTTCCACGTTAATGCTATGAAAACCAACGGCCTTTTTGATCTTGTCGCGTGATTTGAACATTGATTAGCTGATTCTGAAACCGATCTGCGTTCGAGAAACCGGCTTTTATAATGTTAACAATTGTAAGTTTATACCAATATTTATTTTATTTTATTTTTTGCTTAATTGTATACAAAATGCGAAATTACTCACCTAAAATTATCATTGATTAAATACCATCTTATTTTTAAAAGTATAACTGATAGTTTTTGCCTCAAATTCGTTTTAGTTTACTTTTACCCTTATTATTACCCACTAAACTACCACTTTGGTATTGAATTAAAGCTGCGTGGACACGATCAGAGTTTGCTCGGACTGAATGGACTCGGATATCTACTCAGACGCAAATGGGATTGTGGCAAAACACAAAGGTCGGCCGAGTGCGTGTTGCCACACTAAAATTCGCAGCCCAGTAGTAGGTATCTGAGTTCATTTGGTCCAACTCCAAACTTTGATGTATCCGCGGCTTATTAGCCAAGTTTTTTTTTTTCTATAGTCATGAGACTATAGAAAAAAACCTTATTTAATTTATTTGCCCATACCTCATCTGATTGATCCCATGGCTTCTCAGAGCCTATCATCAATAAAATTTATCTGCAACACCCAACATATTTTATTTGATCTATCGTAGGTATACCTACTACACTTATTTTTATAGCATGATCAGTTGGGTGACGGAGGCCTTTAGGCGGTCTAAAACTCCGTCACCAGAATTGATCACTTGCAAATAAACGAACGAACGCACGAACTTATTTTTTTATGTAGATAATAGATTATGCACAGACAATTAAAATCGTCTGGAGCAGTATGTTTAGTTATTCTGTTTGATTACTTACATTTAAATTATATCTTGAATTTTAGCAGAGAATAAAGCAGTAAGAGACGTCTTGTGAAAAAATTGTTTTTAGTTAATTGTTAAGTATATAATGATTTTGAGTAAAGAAAGAAAATATTGTCTTTCATAAATACAAACTAACTTAGGTAGAAGTTTTCTGAAACAGGTTTGCCAAGAGTCAAGAGAAAATAATTAAAGACTGTCATTTTCCATAATCATATAGGTCTGCTATATACTGCTAATTCTATAGAATAATTCTTATTATTTCACACTTTACGAACATCTGACACAGGTCACATAAGTTCTAAATCCTTGCAGGTGTATTAAGTTTATACAACCGAGTGTTTTTGATTAACTAGCCATAAAGCAAGTGATTCTGCAGAAAATGTCTCATTTTCACGATAGTTTTATTTGAAAAATACGTGAGGTATGTACGTTAGGTTCGCTCGTTACTTCGGCCCCGGGTTCGAGTCCCGGCTTGTAGTGACTAATAGGTGCGGTTCGGTAAAATATGTCCCACCTAAGTGCACGACATAACAAGTAACAGGCAATTCGTACCTTAATGCGTCTGACTTCAAGAGCTGTAAGACGAATGCTTTATTTTGCAAAATAAATCTTGGCTGTTTCGATAGACCGAAATGTTGATGACAGTAAAATATGAAGTTTATGTGTATTGGGCTTTAGGAGTGGGCACTTAAACAACACAATAGTAAGGCTTAATACAATGGCGTATAAAAGATAAGCCTTTTTTTAAGGTCAAAGAGCGCTTTTAGTTCTTATGTTTTCTAAATAAAGAAAGGTAACTATTATTTATATTCTTACCTATGTCAAAAGTCATGTTAAATATGGTTGCTTAAATGCCTTGCTGTGCCACTGTTGGACTAAAGATGTTTTTTTGTTGTCTCCTATATAATGCCAAAGTAGTAAGGTTATAGAGGAGGAATGAACTAATGGTAGGTACTATTACCTACCGTAAGTTCATTCCTCCTATTTGTTCGCGTATAGATACTTATCACGAAGCGTAATTTCTATTAAAAATGATATATTTCATTTTCAAAAGCCCTTACAAAAATTACACCAGCAGAGATATTGGAGCTGGAAGCGATCTTTCATTTACTTTATTCCGGTGTCGCCTTTGAGGAAGGAAATAAAAAATCCAAATTATGCCTAATATTTCTATGAAAAAATTAGGAGACAAATAAGTTGAAATAATCTCCGTGAGGTAACACAGGTCGCGCTCGCGTTCCCAACTCATTATTCTTTCGCCGGCGCCGGCGTTCTAAGTGACTTCATTGTCGTTTTACTTCCTTTCTCTGACAGGAAATTATTTCTGTTTAACATTCTCATTGAAAGAAAACATAATAATTTTCTTTTATTGTGTTGAAGTTAAAATAAATGTGCGGTTAAGCTGCACCCACACATTGGTGTTTATCTTGTCGTTCGTGCTTATAGCAATAAAAGTACGGGTATAAGCGCGAGAATCACGGAATCGTACAATGGGCATAGTGCAAGCAAAGTTTGGTAGAATCGGGGACGCGCGCGATATTTACGACTTCCTCTCGCCTCGCGAGGCTCTCGAGCTTTAAAAGCTAATAAAACGATGACACAAAATACAAAATTTTACTGAAATGTTGGATAAACGTCGACTTCGCGTTTATGATACTCTGAAAAGTGTTGAAAACTTCATCCCGTGTACAGCATCCTATTTACAGATTGAGTAGGTTTTATGCGACAAAAATGTGATCAAAAATGTTGAGATTCCTACAATACGAATATTCTCGTTTAGTAACAAAGTTTTGAATTAAACTCAACTGTTTTGCAAGTCAGTAATCACATTTCACATTCTAGACATAGGCCTTGAAAAGTAGCTGGGAAAGTTTAAAACGATTCCATAAATTCCATTCCACAAAGCTGATTCGGCGTTGAAAATTAGAAAGTAAAAGAACGAATCAATAATTTGGAAAGACCGAAACAATTTGTTATCAATTGGAAGCCCACGCTCGTTCCGCTCGCCTCAGCGACTGCCAATAACAAAGAGACGTATTTTTCCAATCGAGTAACTTAATGAATTATTGGCGTTGTCACTGTTAAATAATTCGAGTTCGGGAGTCGTCGCGTGCTGGGCGCGAGGCCGCTATCCGAGCCGATATGAATTTCATACAAACCGCGAACATTACGTACAATGGGCCCCTGAGACGGCGCGATTGTCGGTTACATTTCTTATCTCGAGCCACGTATTGGCGCACTTACCGCTCTCCGCGGCTGAATGTAAAACGTTATTGAGCCTTCAAGAGCGCTGATATTGGACTTCGAATGTTGATATTCCTGCCCGGGGTGTCCGGGAAGATGCCAGTAATTTAATATTCATATCTGATCCTAATATCGGGTTGTTTGATAACGGTTTTACGATTTCGTGAATCGAAGTAACTGTTTCCATATTTTATTTTATAGTTTCCATAATTTGCTTCGCTATCAAAAATATATAATCTGGTATACTTTTAGGGTTTTAGCGTAGTGTTAAAGAAAGGTATCCATCCATATAAATATATGTAATTATTTCGTGTTCCTATTTACAGCACAATCTAGCCCAGAACTAAGCAAAACTCGTACCTAAGCATAACCACAGATGCATAACTAAAAATATAAAATTAGCACTGATATGAAGAACCTACCTATACTTAGATTGGATGTTTCTTCTGGATCAGGATATAAATCATAACTTACGATACCGAGGTCTCTATATGCTAAATGCTAGAACATAATACTGTAAAATTATATTGTTTTAGAACCAAAACGACACAATCAAAACAAGGTGTGAAGAACGCTCGAGAGAAAAAATATGTTACAAACCCATCATAGTGGTATAGCAAAATAGGTGAAAAGATGTGAATAGCATTTGAGAGTAAAATCGGTGTGAATGCACGACCGGTTTATCTAAACGAGGTGTCGCCGGGTTTCGCAGCTTCACTTCCCGTCGATACGCTACATTCGGAGGTTTGTGAAAAACAAACGTGTATTTGCATCTTTAGTAAGTCGCAAACGCCCAAGCTTTTTGCGACCTGTTCCGAATACCAATTCGGAGGTAAAGCTAGGTGTTTCGTGTTTAGGTCATTTGCTGGGATTAGGTTCAATATGAGGTCAGGATTTCGTGTAATGTCGGTATTGGTTTGGTGCAACGTTATAACACTAGATACCTACCTACTGTAATAATGCCGGTTCTGATTACTATTTATTACGTTATTTGAATAATTATTTATTTGCCTAATGCGTAGGCATTTAACAATCACCTTGCTTTTTTAACTCAACACCAGTTCATCTTTTCTACGTCCTTTACTGGACGAGATGAATTAGACAATATTTGTTTGTTGAGTTGAAATGGCATGCCACTAGTCATGGTTTAGATTAGGATCCAAATCATCATATTCGCATTATAAAGGTATCCAGGAAAGACAACGTTACTTAATTTTAAATTTTGGGCGTTCTCACGATGTTTTCCTTTACTGCTTAAAGCTCGTGTTCCTATTGCACAGAATGTAGAACTTACTACCGAAAACTTAAACTGTTTTCATCATCATCATCATCCACAGCCCGATTTTACCCACTGCTGGGCATAGGCCAAACTATTTTAATAATTTATTAATTTGTAATGAAACTAATTTAGGCTAATTTATATTTTAAAAATCTAACCGTTATAATATAAGGCGAACACAATGCCGTCCACATTTTGCGAAGGATTAAGGTTTTCAAGCCGATCGGGTACGGCAAAGCTAGATTATTTTATAAAAGATTAAAGAAATAGATGAAATTATTCACTGGAACTCCGACTCGAAACCAAAAGCTAATCGGATTAACTTTACCCGAAACTTTATAATTAATGATCCGCTAATCTCTTTAAACTGACATGGGAGTGGAAGTTTCTGTTTGATACAGTTGCCTGAAATCTTAGAAAAGTATTTTTCAACTGATTTTTTAGAGAAAACTTAGAATATAATATTTACAAATAAAAATCCAATAGTGCACGTCCGGTATTCAAAGATGTTACTCGACAACACTCATTGGTCTTATATGTTATTAATTACATATTACTTTATATGTATTAATATTAATTATATGTATTTCCGTCATTTTGAGAAACTCACTGTCAAAAAGTCAACAGTTTTTCTATTCTCTTTGCTAGATAGAACTTTTGTTGACTGTTCACTGGCTTTACGGTTCGGCCACATAATTACACTACACAATTGTCACGCATGTTGGTCATGAGAGTGAGAGAAAGTATATGAACGAAGTTATAGCAGTAAATAGCCAGTTGCAAATAGAATTTTTGTTATACCGTTCTTCTTTGTCGATTTAGGCTCAACTCACACAGAGATGGATACCATATCATTTTATTTAAAAATGAATCGCTTGAAAAAATTCAAACGCAGGCAACCACGAGCGACCATAAGCGCCGCCAAGAGCACTTTTTGAAGCGCTTGAATACTATAAGTAGGTACATTATAGTAATCCATTTGTTGCCCGGATTCAAACTCATGACCTTCTGATACGAAACCGTTAGTAAATCAGTGACGATTGTTATTTTAATTAGTAGGATTATCTGTCCACTCCCAAAGGCTTTGAATATGGGTCCTAACTCTCATCGATCTGTGAAAGTTTTCAGTTACGAAACAGTTTGACTTGCTCCACAGCTGAATAAGCGAGTACAGCGACGTGTAGTTCGACGTTTGCAGGTGAAACAGCAGACAGGCGAGGCCGCGGATCTTTTAAGCATTTTCAAGAGAAGAGCTGAAGCGAAAATAGAAACAAAAATATGTGTAATCTTTACATGGGACTGGTATAGGCCGCGCCATGTAAAAGAACGCTGGCTGTCAAGTTTCATAAAGGATAGAATGTTCTCTATAAGATTTCTCAGAACTGCGTTTTACTGAGCACACAATACCTAAGATATCCGTCTATAGCCTAGGAGCATCTCGTTCCTTGGAGTATACCGTTCGAAGTGTTTACCTTACCGCTTGCTCCACACGTAACAGTGCAGTTCCAAGTGTTTAAGATAACAACGACGAGACAAGAGCCCTTGCAACTCGCAAGCAACTTTAGCCGCGAATGTCTCACCTACAGAGCTAGCACCGGTTTTGACGGATTTACTAGTTTTAATAAATGAGAGGATAAATAATAACCTGTATTCTTTTAAATTAACAGGATTTAATTCAGTTATTTAACTTTTTCTGCGAAGTATGAGAACAATCCCGACGTTTGGGTTTTGTTGCAAAACCGTGGTCACGAGCGAGTATGCCTGTTTTAAATTAGATAAAAGTATTGGCGCTTCAATGCTCAGAGATGCTAAATTGTCGGTCCACTATTGATTCGATACAACGAAGGCCTCGTGAAATGTGAAGAATAAACTAGTAAAGTTGTACATTTTAAAATGTCCAATATCTATCAATGCGATGTTAAAACTTTAGGTCTGTGTTGTTTAATTTTTCAAGGAAATTTATGCAGTCGATCATCGAATAAAAGACCCAGTATTTTTGCTCGTTTCTTCACATCTGGTCGCAAATGGGGAAATACAAAAAATTTTAATGGCAATAGTTGCCTCGATATTCTGATAACGTTTTTACTAGTGCTAATGGATTTACAAAGCAATCGTCTTCATATAACTGAAGTGCATTATGTATGCTGTTTCTTTAGTTTTAAATTATTACATTCCCGAGTTTAGATCTTCAATTAAGTATAGTAAAAATACATAGAATTTTTTACGCAATGTGACGAGTAGAAATATAAAATTCAACGTTAATAATACTTAGAAGTAAAACAAAATTATATTTAATAGCTTCATTTTATATTTTTAAACTTAGAAGTAGGTATTTGAATTAAGTTATGCATGAGATGAAATCTAATGTAAAATTCAAAAGTTAAATCTCAAAAATGTTGTCAAGAGTCTCTTGATCAAAAATAATACCAATATTAATAGAAGTAACTTTAAATTCATACTAAATTATTAATTCCAGTGAATTTTAAATTAAATAAAATCAAACATTGTAATGAAGTGCGTTTATCTTTCAATACGATATTGAACCATAAATATATGTAAGTACTATATGGAACAGTACTTGTAAAAAATTGAAAACATTTTATTGAAAACCCAGTTGATTGTTTTTCATTAGCAAAAATAAAAACACGGTAGAAATATGCAACTGATAAAATCAGTTCGGAACTTTAGCTGCAACTAAATCTACATTCTAAAACATTGTCCGCATTTGTACCTCACTAATAATAAGTTCAGCTCACAAGTTTAGAAAGCGGGGATTTCCGCGATAGTTGCAGCACTCGACCGGGAGGCACGTATTCCGAAGCTGTTCTGAAGTCGAGATAACAGCTGCAAGCGGCTCCCAGAGCCTGCAAGAGAACGGGTGCTGGCACTTCAGCCACAGAACAACTAATACTTGCTACGGACGTACCGATTGCACCGTCTACTTCAATTATCTAGGCCTCCTTGGAGAAAGACTGCCTATATTATGAGTCAACAAATAGAGTTTCAAGATAAAGATTTGTATAAGTATTGTTACAATGTATATTTTAGTTTTAGATGAGTAATAAGGCTAGAAGAGCTTGCAGCTTTACCGGAAAATCTACTGGGTTAACTAGACGCAGCGGTATGCTTCCTTTCTGTGCCCTTGGCATAGATAGTAAAATCGATTATTACAATGAAATACGTTTTTATATACTTACACAGGTAGTCTTAGTAGGTGTCTTTAGTTTTTTGTCTCAGAGCTATCGTTTTTTTCATGCCCCCAAAAATACATGATGGATAACATTATCTGTTTTTTGTTTCATTAAGCCCGTATTACAAACCCCAAAAAACAATGAGAAAGAGTTCTTTGAAAGTTCAGCTGCGAATTTTCTCGTTGAAATTCAGAAGAAAGATTAAAACTGAGGTTGTATTTTGTGCAAGAATGAAAACTAATTAATCTGAGCAACAACTGTGAGGCAGCAGATTTGGTGCCACCTACTTTCATCCAAGTAAATGGTTTTAAATAATAAATAAATGACTATACTTAGACCTTCCACACAGCGTTATCTAATCCCAAGCTAAGCAACTTAATGCTTGACAAAATAATTTTATGTCATCAGACATTTTCTAAGAACCCCGTTGTCCGAATGGATTAGTGCCTCAATATAATTAAAAGGTCGTTAGGTTTGAATCCGGCAGTACAAAAATTATTTTTACGTTGAACCAGTTAGCTCTAAAACAGACGATTGTAAAAACTAGTAAAAAAGAAAGCGAAACTGATATGTGAAACATTGTAAAAACAAATATACCTATTTGAAAATTCTTCACGCCTGTTTTAGTTGTTAGTTTATTATTATAGCTAGCAACGGGCTTAATTACTACCTGTCATTTATGGAATAGTAATTTCAACAAACTGATTGGGCTTGAAGAAGATAATGGAATGAAAAATTATCATGATAATGATGAATTAATGCTCTGAAAATCTGAAACATTATGTCTATAGACCTTGGGAATACATACAGTCGTGATACATATTTTCATTTTCTTCGATTAAGTGTAAAATCCAGTCTTAAATTATGAAAACCTGTTTGTTAAAGTTCTGCGTGTTGTTTTACTCAAGACAATTACATAAGTACCTTGACTACTAGACGAATTCCTAAAGTAGAGTCCTCTGTTTAATAGCGTTAGTCCCAGCAAAGCAAGCTTGTTCATTAAATATTTATTTTACATCAGAAACATTTGAGTTTCTAGGTATTCAAGGAACATTGTTTTTATAGAATAGTTTTCATTTGAACAAATGGCCATGGTAGTCCTTTGTGCGCGCTCGTTAGCTCGCTACTTCAAAGCAAAGGGCACTCATATACCTTCGCAATGAACCCTTTATTGTTTTTATTTAAAGCTTGAGTCGGGTTTTGCACGGGACAAAAATCTATGAAAACGTATTTATAATTACTGAGGATTTTAATTTATTGAGCAAGAAGGTTTCATTTACCGCTTGATTTGTGAATTTTACCGAGTAATTATTATTTTATAGTAAATGCACGTTAACTACAGCATAAAAGACGAATAGTTTTCCAGAAGCTTAAAGTTTTTATTCTGCTGTGAAAAATAAGTTTCCACCTGCCACACTTAAAAAGTTAAAAAGTGAATCTTTAATGCAGTTATCTATTTAAAAAAATGTACATGGAAAGTTATCGTGGCATTGTTTCTTTCTTGTCGATTTTCTTCGGCTCTTCAGAAATCTTTGTACGAATAACTGAGTATAATAAAATAGATTGTATATGGAAATGTTTCCTATTAGGAACAGCCAGCCTGAATACTGAAGATTCCTCGAAACACGTTCTAATCGTTCTACAGATAAGGTAAGTACTACAAAGCTGTCAGAGATTCAGCTTAGTAGAAATTTTGAGGTATTTCGACTAAAATTCTCAGGTAATTACAATGTAAGTGAACCGTCAATGTGACAAACGATTCTACCCGCATAAGCACGACTACAAAGCTCCTGAATCACTTTAACAAGAGCCGAGTTAATTGTGAGGCAAAGAACATTGAGAACAGACAACGCGCCAATCAAAACTACGCTACCTTTTTACCGAAATCAGGCTATGGCTAGTCCATTTCATTATATTTAGTGTACCAGGATGAGGCAAAATTTTGCTAATAGCTATTCTTCATTGGCAGTTTTGATTTTGTGAAAAAACTCATTTATTATGAACATGAAAAAATCCTATTTTACATACATACATACGTACACACATAAAATAACGACTCAACCTAACCTATTTTATGTTTGTTTAAATGATAAAAAAAAATATTCCTTGTGTATATTTTTTTAATTATTTAAACAAACATAGTTCAGGTGAAACATGACATTGAGATTGACCAGTTGAGAACACTTTTCTGATTAAAAAAATTATGTCTTTCTGATAGTAAAATTGTCTTCTTGATGCGAATGTTAAGTACGTACCATATCTTCTTTCTCAGCTTTCCCAGATTGCGGGAACCAGCTTCTAGTGTGATGTACTTATAACGAAGAATATCACTAATATCGGTTTGTAATAAATCAAGTTTATCAACCGGCGCGTTTGTTGATGAATATTGAACGGTTCCTCGCAGAGTGCCTCCACTTAGGGAGCTTACAACTCCCGCAGAAGTATCTATTATTTCCGAGGCAATTATGTTCAGAACCTCGTTTTACTTACAGATAGGTTTGAGTACCAGCGTGTGCGTTGAATAGGGGACAGAATAATTAATTTGCTTAGTAATTACCTGCCCTCCAAGATAACTAACTTTGTTTTGAGACTGGATTCTTTGGAAACAAAATGTCTTCGTCACAACAACAGCTGAGACTTTCGAGCGAAGTATTTGCTTTCTTATTTATCGACCTTATTTTAATTTGAAATACGATGATTGGATTATAAATAAATTTGCGATATTGTGATTTTTTGTTATTTACACAAGATAGAACCAACACGATTAGGTACTAACAAGCAAGATACCTTAGTAAATAAAGCTCTTGTTTATTTTACTTACACGAAGCTACGCCAAAAGTTCATTTAAACACCATGAAATGAAGCATGTGCAGGTACTCTGCGGGTAATCAAGTTTCCGGATTTGATACCACGACCACATACTACTCGTATCTCGGTCCAGGAAAATAAGGTGTGAGCGGGATAGCCATTACTCAGGTCTACCTGTGCGAAGGAGAGAACCGATAACAAAATTCCACCGCTAACCTTAGGAAATGAAAGCCAACCAAACCCAAATTCATTAGTGTTATCGTGTTTGCCATCCTAACACTTGCTTGGCGGAATGAGAATTTAATTGAAGTTTAAATGCGGATTTCGATATTCTTCAAACGATTTCAGAAGGGTTTCAGATTTATACTAAAACGGTTGCTTTTGTGAGTTCTGCATGAGAGGGCGTTTCAATGCGGAGTGCTCTTTCCTTGAAAGTATTTCATTGGATATTTTTAGTAATGCCGAATTTCAAATTTCAGGTATGAGCACTTAGGAATTCACCTGCGTCATGTTGGGATTTTACATATTCCGTTTTAAGATCACGTTGCGAACTATTTTAATTAGGATCCACTTGAGTAATTCAAGTTTATATATAATTTTGACTTTGACATTCAAGTAGTTGAAGGACCAAAGTACTCGTATAAATAGATTTACGAATAACTTGAATTAGCACCTACGTAAATAATACCACACAAAATGTTAGCGTAGACTCTGCATCGCCCATAGTCTTCTCACAGCATATTTTGTAATCAAATTAAATTCGATTGGATGGCTGAATGAACTAGTGGCATGACAAGTTAATTGTCACACTTCCTATTACGTAGTGAGTAGGTACAGATTGAAGCCAGTGTACCTACGTGTATGTACAATGAAACGTAATTACTCACCACGTCTGCCATTGATGAAATGTGCGGTGAACTAAATCGGACAACGCTTTAGCAGATAAACATATCACGTTTTAGCTATAAAATAGGGTTTCTATTAGTCAACATCAAGCAATAAACCGAGACCTGAATTTTTGTTTACGACCCCAGTAAAAATTAGTTGTCATGTTTATGAAACGGTTTATGTTTTACCTTATAACATAATTTGAGGAAGGCTTATAACATAATAAAATAATAATTATAGCCTTTACTAAGACACTTACCTATATCACATAAATAAACATATTTTTTCAGTGTGTTAGTATCAACTGTTACGCTGTCATATTAACCAAAAAAAAATGTATCTATGTATTATATCAGTCATCTGGTTACCATAACACAAAAGTTTCTTAGCTTGGGACTAGATGACGCTGTGTGGAATGTCCAAAGATATTTATTTATATATTTATTTATTTATTTACATCCTAATTATTATTGTCATCAATGACCTTGTAAAGGTGACGGAAAACATCGTTAGAAAACCCTTACTTAGCTATCTTCCGTGACAATGTATTTTCTTTGGATTAAGTTGATGAAGATGAGAAGACGGCTCAGGTTAGCCTATCACTACAAACTTTAGGCATTACATCTACCCGATGAGTCCATTGATAGAAGCATCCATGCACTATTTCAATAAATAATAATCATCTAGATTTCTAGAATGAATGCATAAGGTTTTGACATTAATTTCTGTTCTAAAGCATAGTAAAAAGGAAAAACTGCCGTTAATTTACATTATTATGACATTGTTAGGACCCACTTAATTAATCGCTAGTTGTGTTATTTTTTTAATTTATCATAGTCATTATCATATCCAAATAGTCTCTGGAACGTATGATGCAGGCGTAATTATGCAAGACAGTATTATGTAGAATTCATCATGTCAGCAGAACGAAAACATATAGACAGCCTTTGTCAGGAATATTTCATATTTTATTTCTATATAAAATAAAACATATTTGTTGAATAACATCCGCATTTCTAGAGCGAATAATGTAAACTGTTATCCAATAAAGTTTCCGTTTTATAGTAGCAGGAAGAGAAACGTTCTACCCTTGTCTAGTCCGCGGGTTCTGCACGTTATTAGCTATATTTATAAGGAACCCTATTTTGAAAATAAAAAGAAAATAAAAATACATTTCAATGCGACCGAGATTCAAAAATCTGTTTGCTAAAAGCTGGTATGAGTAACACGTAATTTATAGTTTATTATAGTTTAAAATGTTTAAGATCTGCTAAATATATGTAGGTATTTGGAAATACCTATGACATAACATTCCCTACACAATCTTCAAAGGATCTAAAAATTACCAATTTTTATTTCTTCCTTTCTTTGATAGTTGATAATCCCATTTATATAACAAACACGGAAGTTTGTATGGATGGATTTACTCTTTCACGCAAAAAAACTACTAAACACATTTAGGTTCAACTTGAAATTACGCAGTTTTACGCGTAAATATGTAGCAGAATAAAATAATACAAGAAAAATAAAATCAATTTCTTACAAGAACTTTTATAAGTAAATATTTGTGAAAAATGTAGTAAGTTCGCAGATTTCGTTCAAAGATGAGCTTATCTTCATACTATCTAAACCTAACTCATATGTAAGGTTTAGAATAAAGACTGATGAAAATTAACTGAAATTGATAGGATTTTTTTTATTATTTTTTTGAGGAACCGATGTTGACTAGTTGTTGATCAACGTTGTGTTTTTTGTAAACACAACATGGAGTTAGATCCCTGTAACATTAAGCTAAGTACCTAAACTTTAAGCTTTTCATGTACCTAAAGTTTAAAGTAAAGTAAACAGTAATAACACAGTTTTGATGTGTATAATTTGACTTTAGTCCTATAAGCTCTACATCGTAAGAAACAGTCAGGGACCCGACTTTCTGTCGAAATGTATTGCTTGACGACTTGTACAAAGACTGAGCATGACCAAGGTATGTATGTAAATCTTTTCGAAACTCTTAAAAAATTCTACATTTCTAATTGTCTTCGTCATCAAGTTTTACGTTCTCGAAGTTCGATACTCAAACCATAACGGTATAATACGAGTATACATTATTCTTACAATTAAAGCTACATGACGATTGAATCGAATCCTAAAAGTTCAAGTTTTTAGTTATAGTTCTAGTTTTACTTAATAATACCATTACGTTATTTAAAAGCATTAAATATTTTTTTTCATTTCATTTTTATTTATAAGCATTATGCACATCACTCTTACTCACTCTTAGTTATATTGTCCTTGTGTTGTACCAGTTTGTTAAAGAACCGGTAAACAGGCGATGTCCGTTTCCGTTGTAAACCCAGCCGAGGTAAGTTAGTTTAGATCCATCGATAAAGGATGCAAGGCAAGTAAATTGAAAATGGTATTTTGTCTCTATACGTTGGCTCTGGATCCGTATCTCCGTATCCTACAGATTTTAAATGTACAGTAAAATAGAAGAAGAATTTACGTGGACATTTACTTGCTGATTTTATTGGACAAAAGCTGAACGCGATATCACAAAGGACGATGAAACAAAGGTTATATTTGGTGTGGGTTTCGGTGTTCTCCTATCTTTAGTGGGAATGAATGAATTTAAACACACATAAAATGCATAATGGACGGTTTTAACTCTTAGGTATGTACTTATATGATAGGAAAAAAATGTGCCTGCTACGTTCTTATTACTTTCATAGCACGGCCATTTTCACTAATATAGGGATTGGTATAGTAACATAATATAACATTGCTGTAGAATTTAATGGATCCATAAAATACGACAACGAATCACACTAAGATACGCCTAAACCTTGTTTTAGTGAGGTATTATGGAGCTGTTCATTCTGCAGTCAATATTTAGGTACCGATCGCACAGAGTAAGTAGAAATGTGATAATGGTATTTAGAACTATGATCTATTTTGAATCGTAGAGCTTTTGTCCAATAAAGTTTTTTATGAGGATAATCAAATATGTTTCTTGAACCTCGATCCTCGATTATAGGTTTCTCGCAGTAACGACTTTTGCATAACGTAAAGTGCGTTTAAGTCTAAAGTAGTAAAGCACAGCACTTTCTATTAAAAACCTTACATTATCATTTTATAACGGTGGAGTATACTCATAACAAACATGGCGGTTTGAAAGCCTGTAGTATCGTGTCGAAACATTTAGGTTCGCATTACCATATTTGGACTCGGTCGGCGTTTGACACTACCTTTAGCACTACTTAGATACTTAAGAAAGGATCGCCAAAGGCGCACCTAAATTGAGAGGTGGAAATAGGATATTTTATCACACACTCAAAAGATGATGATCACATACGACAGCCAAAATAATCCCTTTTAACTTCTGAAATGTAGGTTTATAAACAAGAAAGTAAGTACCTACATAAATTCAAGTCTGTTCTTACAATGACACAAGTAGCAAATACCTACTCTATCTTTTGATGACACTCGGTCACTTCATTTATCTAAAATTTATCAAATATTTCATTTGATTTATTCAATCATTAACGGCTTTTAATATTCTATTTATTTGTGATTTTGTTTACAGTGATCAATAAGCAAAACCACAAATAGAATATTAAAACTGCCCGTAACTTAATTTGCAACTTTACCACTACGTGCACAGCCTCAAACCTTGGACTAATATTAATTCGGCGCTGAAGCTCAAATTTTCTCTATCTATATACTAATATTATAAAGAGGTAGGTAATGTTGGTTTGTTTGTTAGTTTGTCGGAGGTAATATCCGGAGCTACTAAGCCGATTTCAAAAATTATTTCAGTGATGTGTGAAATGGACTGGACTCGGGATGGTTATAGGCTATATTTTATCCCGGTAGTCTCATTACTGCACCTGTGCAAAGCCGGTATCTACGTGCTGCTAGTTACAGTATATTTATGATTGTTGTATATTTATGCAGTATATTTGCATTGTTTTTAATGACGTCAAAACTAGTGCCAATGGCTTAGGTGTCCATGTTGCCGCATCTGTTTTATTGCCTATCTAGTCTAGAAATAGGTTTTCAAGCTCCAGGCAACAACTTTCTAAGCAACCTTTATGCTTCGTACTAAGTGTACACAACAACAGTTGTAAAGTTAGGTATAAAAAACATGTATATAATATTCTTGTTCGAACCCGTATTTACTTACAAACTCGTTGAATTTCTAACCTCAATGTGTATATTTTCAGTTCAAAGCGAAGCGGGTTGTTAACGCCGATTTCAATTTAGTGTTTGTAAAGGTTTGGTATAAATAACTTGAATAAATGGAATGATAATACGTAGCTGGTAGTTTCATATTTTTTGAAATATTGAAATCACTGAATAAAAACTGAATTACATTGGCTACAGGTTTATTCATGCTTTAACCGAAGTAGTTTAGTACATTCAGCATCAAGAGCAATATTATCGAAAAAGGCTTCAAACATTGACTGACCGATAATTGACTTGAGATTAACAAAACGTGAATAGGTACTTTTACACTGTAAGTTATAGGTACCAACCATATAATTTTGATAGATTAAATTAAAATTTACTTTACCTGTTGCAGTATAAAATTAATTATTACCCGGCGAAAAACCAAATATAAAAGCATCCAAAGAACCGTTGTTCTTTAAACAGTCATGCTGATTTCAAAAACGGCTGGACCGATTTGGTTGAAATTTGGTATGTAGATAGGTGATACCCTGGATTAACACATAGGCTACTTATCCTCATATTCCCGCGGGAACGGGACTTATGCGGGTGAAATTGCGGGGCGCAGCTAGTTTAAAATAAATTTATAAATAAGTATGAACTGTTTTGATTAATTATCCTTAAGAAGATGTAGATATCTATGTAAGGGAAAAATTAGTTAGAAGTCTGACTATAATATCTAAGTAGGTACTAATTGTGATAAAACAATACAAGCATAGGATCAAGACAGCGATTACCTTTAAAACTTTGCATGTTCTCAAATGGTATGTAAGTCCCAGCAAAACACAGATTATAACAGCAATGAACATTTTCGTGCCAAATTACCATTATACTAAGCCCGGGTATACAAATGCGGGGACAATTGTAATGTTCGCAAACATAATGATCATTTATACGTCTAATAATGTAGAATGTCCCGGATTGCCGTGACGGCTGTGGAAGAGTTAAGTTCCAGGTATTAGGTTCAATTTATTGAATCACGCCTTTCTCCTATAAGAGTAGGCAGAGACAAAAGATTAGGATTCCTAAGAATAAAAAAATAAATAAAAATGTTATGATATGTAGGTATATAAAATATGTATTATGTTTTGCCTCTTTCAAATCATAAGAGAAGTGTTTCTTGTGGTGAGCCAAATATTTGCATAGTTTGAAGATATTTGTTTCAGGTCTCTGGATGTTGTTATATTGCGATGCTTCTGGTATTACTCGTTCAACACCTAGTGTGGAATATTGATATTACACTAGAGAAGAATCTTGACTTACCCCTCTATCAATTCACCTGTAAATTTAGAAGAGAAAAAAAAGAAAAAATACAACTATTGCACTACTTCGAGGATCACATCGAAAACGTCTTACACGTTAAGTGATTCTTTTGCCCGTTACAACCACGACACACCAAAAAAAAACAGGCCAAAACACAATAAGTTGGCCTACCATGTTTTTTAGATGATCCTTTGCTAATTTATTGGTGACGGATTTATTAAGCCTTTGTGATGTACCTATATATCTCAAATATATCTATAGAGAAGCAAAGTCCAATATAAAATATAACGATGAATAAGAAGATACCTAAGTAGGTAATATTAGTTAGGTATTAGAAATGATAATAACACTAACAAAATGCAAACTTTTCGCCTTTTTAAATTAAGGTAATTTTATTTCCACGATTTTTAATCAGGAGGCAATCATAGCCAGCTCTGGGCTACCACGGCTTTACAGAAAGCAACTGCGATTTATTAACTTGGAAACTTTTGTTAACTCCACAGTGGCTCGGGAACTTAATTCAAGTTGACATTTACCCGTTTTTCCCCATTTTCCGCTCAAAGAATATTTTTTAAACCGCTCTAAAAAACTTGTCTGTTTTATTTAATTAAATTCTAGTGAGGGTAACTCAACGTCGGCTTCGAGATTTCCTTAGCAATCAATTAATCGAGGGTCCTTTTAACATCTCCTTCTTTGAAATAAAGGTTGGACGAAATCAAAGCTGGTTTCAGTAATAGACTTTAAGTACTTCGATGTCTTGTTTTGTACCATCGTATTGTGCTGTTTTATTTTCGAATGAAGAACTAGACGGATTTTTGTAAAATATTCTTCAGAAAAAATATCTTGAGTAATCATTTTAAGTGTAGATATGAGCTGATCACATTCATTTTCCTATTTAGATTTAATCTGAAAGATTCAACAAAATAACAAAAATGTATAAAACAGGGATCTCCTTTATTTTAAAATTTTATGTTGAATTAACAATTACGTACATTGTTTTCGTGAAGCAGAACATCACTAGTACCTTAATTTCGCTAATTTTAATATTATTTTATTTACAAGTATAAAATTCACTACTCACTGATAAAACTCCTTGACTTTCACAGTTTATTTTCAAATCACTAAAACTTTTTCCGAACACTGACTTTAGATGAGAAAATTACCAGCTCTTGCTAAAGAAGTACTTTATTTACGCTTCTGATCATCGTATTGACCTGTAAAGATAAAATGAAGAATATTATCTTTCATAGACACTAACTTAAACTATGATATTTACGTACACTGAAAGTTCAACACAGTTATTTGCTTGAGTAATGCTTGGATTTATAAAAGGTGGAATGTTAATCTGAATATAATTAAACCTACAGAAAAAATACAAGTTTTGGTTTTCAAAGTGATGTTAGAAGGATTGCAAAACAATTTTTCATAATTTGAAATAAACCCTTGTTTAATTTTTCATTAATTAATTTATTCGAGTTCCCTGGGTTTAGATATCCATTACCATTTCAAGTGTGTATTTTGTACAGATATTTTAAGTTGATTTGTAAAGCTTTTATCATAGCTTGGAAAACATTTGGTCTGGAACACCATATAATATCTAAATATAACTTGAAACAATCATAGTTCAAAATAAAGATTCCATTGACATTAGGTAAGTACATGTAATACATCCAGAATTACATATTATTTGTTCGGCAGAGGCAAACGACCGAAACAAAAGACAGAGACGGTAAACCGCGACCTGCTTATACTCGTAGCTAACGAATGCTTATAGGTACATATTATTATACATCAATATAATAATATGTATTAGTTTACCAGGAAGACCTAGACCGTCCGCTGTCCGAGACAGGAGGCACCTTTTCCTTTGCCTAAAGTCAAATAATGGTAGCGGTTTTAGTCCTGTCTCTTGTCTCGGGGCGCTTATTTCTGTTGCAAACCGCTACCTTAAGATGAAGCTTTTCATTACGGGCTTCACTTGCTACCACTATTTTCTGCTGTGTATGTCTAATATACATAAATTGCTTACCAATACGTGTAAGCCACACAATTGACGAACAGTACTATTGTGACGTGTGTCGAACTCCGCTCTCCTGTAACAATACATGTCATTTGTTATCAGCCAATCGAACCTCAGAACCCTAGTTCCAGCCTTTGTAACAGGGATTTCAAAAACATTTACTTCGTTTATTCAGTTTTGCAGTGAACAATAAAGTTTTCGATCATTCATTCACTTCTGTTAGTAACTTTTACAAGATTGATGATGATGTATTGATAAAAAGGTGTATAGTTTGTCACGCCCGAGACATAAATTTAAATTATAAAAGAAATAGGTATCTACAGGTGCAAATAGGAACACCTTGTTTCTACTCTTCAATAAATAGGTATCCTTGGACATTTTACACAGTATCATCAAATTTTATAGTTTATTTGTAAATCATTATAGAACTCTCTTCACTCGTGAAAAATATTTGTTGTCCACACAAACATTTTCTTTACAGAGATAAATAAATAGATTGATATACGGAACAAATTTCGTAGCGGGGATCGAACCCGCAACCTCCGCGTCTCAGGCGCGCCTTTGCCATGATGACGCCATCTTAATTTTATGCAAAAGGCAAGAAAATAGCATAGCTTAAATTGGACTTTATGGTATGATTAGGTAGTTATTTATATACTTAGGTACATTGGTACTGCATTGCATAACATGCATTATTGATAAAAAAACCAAATGAATTTCTCGGTAAAAGTTATTTTAACCGAGTCAACAATATCGGAAAATATTATTCACTGAATATAAATCAACATAGAAATATCGGTTTTATGTACACACATTGTTTATATTTCATTTATAAGTTGCTTCTATTCAATTGATTCGTTACTAATAACAGGGGGGTATCACTCCGCAGTTTAGGTACATTCAAAGGTCGGTCCTTCTCAGAAGTCCTTTCGTAAAGGACGGCAATTGTCGCCCGGCGCGCGCGTAAGACAGTCGCGTCGCGCAACTTCGCCCGTCTTCATAGGTAATAATGTCGCATAATAAATGCAAAAGATATTGTTCGGTGTACGGATGTTTATCCAAAAGAAGATTGGGGGATACCACTATATCTTTCTTCAAAATTCCGAAAGATGTTGAAAGGTAAGCTAAAAATCAACTTAGCATACAATTGATACAATCAACGTAGGTAACTAGGTTAACTTGAACTTATTTTAAACTATTTTTGAATTGAATACTTATTAAAGATATTACCTACTTACCAAAAAACAATTGAAATCTACCTACCTAGGTAAGTTTTTATATGCAAATGTTCAAAAAATAAACAAGATATTTCGCACTTAGGCAGATAGGTACTTGTCTTCCTACAACAGACAGATTCATTTTATTATTAGATAAATAATTTACTGCTGTGGTCAAAGTAGACAGCCCGTGCAATTTTTGGCCACGCCCATAATTTCTTGCCAGACAGTGACAGCGTTATACGCAAGAAGCGTTAGGCTATATTTAGGTGATTATCTCAAGGGCGTTGGAATCTTACGCAAGCTGAATTGAACTTTGTTGCATCGCTGCAAGAGTCGTTATTTCTTTAATTCTGTTCGGGGAGTGAGCCTTCTGTTCCGTCTGTATTCTGTGCTAATAATCAGGTTCGCAATTAAAAGCAGAAATAAAATAAAATATGATCACGACTGTTTTAAAAAGATGATATCAAATGGATGATAGATATAAGGTAGAGCGGAAAAAAAACTCACAGTTTTTTTGCTGCTAGCAGCACGTTCCGGCTTTGCACGGGTGTACTAATAATGCTACCGAAACAAAATATAGCCTACAGTACTAGATGGCGCTAGTAAAAATGACCCGTTTCTAGATCGCGCTGACGAAATCGCGCGGCGCGGAATGACCTCCACGTACAATCACACCAACATTATCTTTTAATAATATTTGTATAGAAAAAAATGTAATAATGATGGCCATTGTATCTTTATAAGGGGTAATTACTAAAAAGATCATTAATTACTGGTTTGGCAAAACTTTAAGGAATGAGTAGAGTAGACTATATATATTACTAGCCGTCCCGCGCGCGATTTCATTCGCGATGACTTTAGAAACAGTTTTAAAAATGCGACGTTTGTTCCTCAAGGAATCTACCTGCAAAGTTTAAGCTTTGAAGCTCTTGTAGTTTCAAAGATATCGTGAAAGTCAACATTTTAACCAACTTTGACTTAGCCAAATTGAACTTTAGGGTTAAAATTTTGAAAAAACCTAAAACACCTTTATTTTCAGCTAAGAATCTATACCTGAAATTTTGACGCTACAACTGTCACTATTTTGTAGCTACAAAAAATATGACTATTGACCTCTCCCTTGACCTTTAACCTTAAAATTTGTCAATAACGTCTGCCCTTGTATTAAAAAAAACCTACATGCAAAGTTTCATCATCATAGCTCTTCTAGCTAAAAAGATATCGCAAAAGGTAAAAAATTGCCCAACTTTAACCCCACGAAATTGACCTTTAGGGTTAAAATTTTGAAAAATCCTGAAACAGGTGTTCTTTTATTTTAGGTCAAAAATCTACATTCAAAATTTTGACATTCCAGCTGTCACCATACAGAAGATATAAAAAAGTTGACCTCTGACCTCAAATTGACCTTATATCGAAAAATCCTTTTTAAGAAAGAGTCTCCGTGCTATTAAGAACCTACGTGCAAAATTTCAGCTTCGTAGAACTTGTAGGTTCAGAGATACGTTGAAAGGTAAATAATGTTTTTTTTTAATTTGCATTTATACCTCGAATTTGACCTTTGATTTAAAAATTCATTCATAATAAAAGCCTACGTCTGAAAACAAACCTACATGCCAAATTTAAACTTTGAAACTCTTCCAACACCAGAGATATCATGAAAAGTCAAAATTTTACCCAACTTTGACTCTTCATTATTTACCTTTAGGGTTAAAATTTTGAAAAAACCTGAAACAGGTTTACCTTTACTTTAAGCTAAGAATCTATACTTGAATTTTTGAGGCTCCAGCTGTCACCATTTTGTAGCTACAAAAAATATGATTTTTGACCTTACCCTTGACTTTTGACCTTAATTTTTTTACATAACGGGTGCCCAAATATTAAAAGGAACCTACATGCAAAGTTCCATCATCATAGCTCTTCTGGCTACGAAGATATCGCAAAAGGTCAAAAAATGCCCAACTTTGACCCAACCAAAATTACCTTTACGGTAAAAATTTTGAAAAATCCTGAAACAGGTGTTCGTTTATTTCAAGTCAAAAATCTACACTCAAAATTTCAACAATCTAGGTGTCACCATACAAAAGTTATAAAAAAAGTGACCTCTGACCTTGAACTGACCTCTGATCAAAAAATCCGTTCTTAACGCTCATCTACGTCACCACAGAAACCTACATGCAAAATTTCACTTTAATAGCACTTGTAGTTTCAGAGAAACCGTGTCTCTTACGTTTTGACCACTCCTTTATATATATAGATTATCCGACTACAGCAAAGAAACAAAGAGTAATTTTTAAGAACGGCTATTTGAATCCAATTAACTATTATGAGACAACAAACTTCTGTAAAACTTACGCTTAAAATCAGCATTTAAAATGCTTTCAGTAGAACAAAGCATCATCAGGCCAGGCATTGCATTACGGGTACAATGCAGGCACTTAAACAGAGTTATCTGTCGAATGCGTCGTGTTGTCTGTGGTGTTGTGTCGAAGACACGCAATGCATATTCAATATCATGATCTGACTGTTGCTATTTCATATCAGAAGAATTTATGTGATACTGACCCTTCAAATAAGTATAACCTTATCGTAGGATAGCTAAATTTTACTTAATACCGAAGCGCTTATGACGTTCTGCTTGTGAATTTGTATTTTTTTTAATGTCTTTTTATGGGTTAAATAGTTAGATTTTACTTAAAAATCTGCATTGCAAATAGAAAGTTTTCATCTTGCCTACTTTGTGATCTTTCGCAAGATATCAATGAACTATGAAACAATGAACACTCTACTAAACACACGACATCTGCCAACGAGCTCGATATGCACTTATCCGAAACGCGGAAACATGTTTAGTTAGATACGGTTCCACTCCGGATATTGTCCGGCGCTAACAATATCAACGGTGCGAATTGTAATAGAAGTTTAACAAGAATTGAGCAAAATATTATGTTTGGTATTGTCAGTATCATGTCAAACTAAATTATCAACATACCAATTAACTTTAACTTTTTACCCACTGCTGGGCAAAGGTCTTCAAACTCGTCCAACCCCTGCCCTAATCACATCATCTTTTTTTATTATAAACGAATAAAAATAGTAATACACGTGTAAAATTAAGCCTTATAACCAGCGCAGACTTAATTTATCTAGGTACTCATAAGTTTAAAGTGGTTTTTAATCAATATGACAAATAAGAAAATATATCTAATAACAAAATTGAGTTTTTAGTAGATATTTGATTCCTTAGTTTTTCCCAACCTCAGGGGAACAAACACCTATCAGTTTCCATCAGAGTCAGATCCACGCATAGTTCCAAACATCTTTTATAAACATAAAAAGTTAGTTATTCGACATAACACTATTGTTTTATTTCTGAGTAATTCACACTGGCACTTGTTCCCCTAAAACATTCCCCAAAAGGTTTTTGCTACACAAATAACACATTCCTGGAAGTTGAGATTGATAACTGAATGACCTTCTGATTTCTTCGAAATTGATAAAATACAAAAGTTGAAAGGTTTTAAAATCAAAAAATCATAGGATAAGATAAGACAACAAGCATTTACTGAGGCCAAGCCTTAGGTTCTACTTGGTTCTACTTAGTATTTTTTTTTAATTTGAATTTGACAGAGTATACGCCACGCCGCCTGATGCATACTCACCTGAGTTTGAGTCTCGGCTGCCCATAACAGGCGCGATCTGTGGTCGCTCTTCGTCCAAAATGAGGACTCCACTGTTTGTCCACACTGATAGTACACGCGCCACGCACGTTACATTCAGTCGGCCCTGTAAACATATACAAATTAACAAAATTCTTGCACTTAAAGATAAATTAGAATTTTGAAAACGATTTTGAAAACGGTTGGTCATAAGGAAATGTTTCTAATAAACGAAAACGATTTTTAGTTTGAAGTTTGCTTATTTATCATTTAAATACAAAGTAGGTACAAAGATGTTTTGTAACTACCTATGTAAATCACTTTTACCCCAACAATGTAATATACTTATTACAAGCTTTAACTTATTGCAGGCACCTACCAATCCGCAATGGTAGTGCCATAAAGTTGCAGTTATGCAAATTGCTTTTTCACGCACAGCAGGTTGACAGTCAATTTTGTGATAAAATAAAACTGGGACACTGCCGTTCGGGACCAATCAAATTGCGAAAAATTCCACCAATAGAATTTCTGAAATTCCTTGTCACGGATTAGGTGTGGTATCCGGTGAAAGGTTTGACATTTGCGTGCAATTCTACTCGTATTGGCCTTTTACACGAATTAAAAGAGAGTGGTCTCTGTAAATCGTGTCCACCGGGCAATAGTGCTTGAAAGTGTATTCGCTTCTGACAAAGCCCTTCGAGAAAAAGTCAGGAAAGAACATCAAAGCTCCCAATTTCATGTAAATGCTCTAGGTCAGACCAGACACTCGAAAGGCATGTGAGAATGTTGGCCCAAAGAAAGAGCTCTTTTGCACCGGAAGCGGCAACGAAGTGTTTTAAAATAAGTGTTCCGTTTTCTTTAATCTTACTACAGAACGCTAGAGGCTTTTACATTTCTAGTAGAATTCTTAGAAAATTTGCATCACACTTTGGGGTTTTCTTGCTAAGAATTAAAAATATTTCCTTTCTTGTAATATCATAAAAATTAACGTTGTTCCCTTATCAGTTTGAGAAAAATGTGTTAAAACATTTTATATATGAGTACTTACCTTTATCTTCCAGCAAAGAAGCCATACTGAGAAAATGAACAGGCAATAGCCATCATGCAGTACGGTACCTACGGGAAAACTATCGCACGAGCGTGGGCTGAATAGAATTAACATTATTTGTTAGAAAAAGAAACTGCTTAGTGGAGAGAAGGGTCAGTAACCCTAGATACATTATCCGATTGCTGGAATTGCTGATAATCTATTCCATTCAATAAGATGCTATTGTGTGCGAAGTCGTTCTGTCGCACAGAATTATGTATGAGCTCGTATGAACTTTCCTCGATCCAAAGTTTTAGGTATATTTTTTACTACTTCGTCTACGTCCTAAAAGTTAACTCTTCATATTTATATTCATGTCTAGTGAAAGATAAAAGTGTTTTTAATCCTGCAACTTGATTGATCGATAGGCCAGCTGGGAAATAAATTAAAATTTATGAATACTCACTTTACGAAAATGCACCGACTGTACCCTTAAAACCAGCTGGCTGAACGCGGATGATTTATTGGATTTCTCTTCTTCAGTACTAATGTTCAATTTATTTGCTATTTGCTCTAACCCCGGCGGGAGGGTAGTCTCCTTGTTTTTCCGATTGCTATCACCGTCCGGAATGCCCCCTATTCCGGCAATATTGCCCGGAATGTCTATTACGTTGTCGGTCACCGTCTCTTCGTACCCAGAGATCGCTTCCCACGGACTGAATATAATTCTATTTGCATCTTCGAGCGATGTGTCGCTTATCACAGGTTTGCTTTGAGGGTACGTCTCGAGGACCGGGATGTCGAGGCCTTTTACCTGCGGAAATCAACTTTCTATTATAAATAACCTACGGAATAAATTGCTACATACAAATGTATATTGAAAATCAGTGTAACTAACATTTTTATTTTCCACTCCGTGTCGATTGTAGCTGAATTCCGTTCGTGTAAAATAATAAATAATATTTTTAATTAACACTTTGACAGCGGCTTGTTTGCGCGTGGTTCGTTGCCTACACAACGTAGGTAGGGCTATATTAAGCTCCTGTGAGTCTATTCACAATTAAAATTCTAACTGAGCACACAGTATCATATTAAGATACCTCTTGTTTTTTTCTGTTCTGTCTGATACCTTAAATTTGAAATTTCAATTGACTGGTGTTATTTTATGTAATGTAGCAATTCAGTGGATAACACAGGAAGTCATTAATTTTACAATTATTACTAAGTATTTAATTTAGTCCGCCCGCATTCTAACAGCCAGACACACACACAGTTCATAAGATACGGTACCTAGATGAACGTCCTCTTTTTACCAAATAAAACAATTGGCAAGATATACCTCTTGTCCATTCAAGAGCCAGGTGAGGTTGGCCGGCGGGTCCGCAGGCTGCGAGGAGCAGTTAGCACGAAGCATGTCCCCCACAGAGTACCAGCTCTTCTGAGCGCGCACCGTCGGCCCCGCCACGGGCAGTTCTGCCAAAACAAACAAAACTCTATTCCAAACGCTATTCCACTATCTAAATTAGTTAAATTTATGTTGATTAAAATGGAGTTTAAACCAAACCGAGCGGCACCTTCTTTTAGAAGATTAAAGGCAATAAAATGTAAGTTACTGTCGAAGTGAAACGCAGGAAATTACTATTCCCGACTTCTATCCTTTAGTCTCTATTCTGCTTAGAATATTTTAAAGTAAAATTTTGCGAACGCCTTTGTATTGAGAAATATTGTATTGTCGTCTTGTCTAGGCAGCGATCCAGTGACGTGACCACAGAGCTCGTTAGATCGCTGACACACTTTGAGGATTCTCACTTTGTGCAGATATCGGAATTTGGTGTCACAAGAAGGTGTCGACAGTCTATTTATGGACATTATAACATTACTATATTCTATTCTGTATTTTGTATTTATTCTATTCTAGTAAATTTTTCAATTACAGTATCTGAGTCTCGTATGTAATTTAATAATGTTACTGAGTAAAAATAATATTAATATTAACTCCGTTGAAATTAAATGAAATGTGTAGACATATTCTTTCAGATTTTTATACATGTTTAATAAAAGGTTTTAGCAATACTATGAAGACAAATTAATGAGCGAGTGATTTCTTGATTTTAACAATGAATAAATTTAATAGATAGGTAACCAATCAAAAACATTCTTAAAACCCTTATTAAATCACGAGTATCATTTTTATATAAACAACGAGGTACGTATACAATCAATTATGACGTCAACCGCTTTTCAAAAGCCCTTGGTCAGTAAATTCGGACATCGAGTTCGATTGGTTTTATCGTCACCGCAGTCTCGAATCCTTGACAGTAGAACCGATTGTGGGCTGAGTGATCGCTGTGTGCCTAGATTATCCTAACGAGCATTACCTCGACCGAAACGGACTGGCATTGCAATTCACCCTTTGATGTTCATCCGCTGAAAGCCTGCTGATCCGCATTATACTAAAATAACTAGTAACAGAGACATTTGAATAACAAATGGGTGCTTAAAGTTAATTAGAATCAGCCGTGTTCAACGAAACTCTTTTGGTAAATGGAGCACAAAGTATATAGGTATTTAATGTGATTAGTAACAGGAATAATTCAATGAGAGATTATTCATTAAAGCTTATCTCACCAGAATTTTACACTTTTGAATAAGACTTAAGTACAGTTTAAACAACTCCGGGAAATAACGTGGCAGGACAAAGCAGCGCCGCTTGAATCGGTTTGATAAAGTGAGCGTAGTATTCAATTTTGTAAAAAAAACTATAGTTTACTAGTATTTTTATTTATCATGAAAAATTTATTACCTACTTCGATAAATCAACAGAACAGAAAGGTTTCAATGGGATACCCGTAACATGAATGCTGAAAATAATGCGATAAACTATTTTGAAACCTATATTTTTGATAGGATATTTTATTTGACTAGATACTATACTCTATGTAGATGGGTACCTGGTTCGTTATTTCCCCTGTTGTGCTTTAAACAACTGTGTAGGTAATGGCTGCGAGATCTCACCCGTTATAAATCTACGGGCACATCACGGTACCGGGTACAAGCCATTGTGTCTAAGTGCTTCTATTGCCTTCATGTTACTCTTTAATGGCTCAATTTACCTACACCAAGGCGTATCGACCTAAGTTAGTTGTGTTGCTACTTATATTAGCTCTTTAGGAACATCATTATTGATCATCTTGGCTTCAACCACTAATACTTATGTCCCTACATATTGGTCTATGCCATAATTTCTTCTTTACTTTGCCCTCATAATACTGGACTTGTATGAAATAGTTAAGTCCGGATCTACAATTTCTTTGAACCGGGGCTAAAACTTTAAACGAAGTGCCCGGAAGGTCATTCTACTAATCGATTTAATTTTTAGCTTATGTCAGTTTGGATAATTATGTATGCAGGAAGAGCCGAAATCGATCATTTATGATTTTTGAGCCCCCCTGGATCTGCCACCTAATATTATGTTATCTTAGCGGTTAGATATATTCAATAAACATTTACCTACTAACTCTCTTATTGTTCTGATCTTATTCAAATGTGCCACACAATTCTCTAGCTAACTATTCAGCAGCATACGAATTATCTAAATAGAACGATGAAACGAAAGCACGATCCGACTGATCGGTGAGGTCCCAAACATAAAGGATGCATTGGCCGCGCGACCATTTGCGTTTGGTGTGTGCATCGATTCGTCATTGCATATTCATTTTCTATAGGCACCCGTTCCATTTTAACTAGGAATTTCACAGAAAGCGGTTAAAATGCCGAGCAGACAAAATAGCGCTGGAACTAAAACTCGGCTGCTTTTGTTTGCAGCAGCGCCCTCTATTACAAGCGGAACTTCGTAGAGCAAAGTTTTAAGTGTTTACATTCCTGTTCTGTCGCTTTTTGCCAATTCTACTTAATGGGAACGCAGGGAGGCTTCCAACTCCTCGTTTAATTTGGACGGCGCGTACCTAAGCACTTCAGTGTTTATTTAATTCATCAATCAAGATTTTACTAAAAGCCTCACTTTGCTATATAAACATCCTTGAGGTTTAAAAAAGCTTTAGCTCCATCTCACTCTCGCGTTCTCTTTCGATAACTGAGTTTACCACAAATTAGCTAGAGGCATTAATTTCCCTACATTTCAAACGGTTTCTTTTATCAACGATTTGTAAATCTTATTGTTAGTTGGGTAGATAATTTTTTCCCATGTATCTACCTACTTATGAGTGTTGTGTTGGTCTAGCGTGGAATTTCGATTAACTTTGTAACTGTGAAAGTTGTGGGTAGACCCAGTTATGACACAAAAGACGAAACTTTATTTCTACTTTATATGTTTGAAACTTTTGGGGTTGAGACTCCGGGTCCGTGGGGTATTGGCTCAGTACAATATTATCTCAGGGGGTCTGGCCGAAGTGACGCGTTATCTGAGTTCTGACACCTATTTGAAGATCAGCATTTAAGCGACATGCTAACAGTGTCTTGAGCACGCTTTTGTCCAATGAGCTTCCGTCTGTCAAAGGCTTCCATCAATTTGAGCTCCCTATTGATTGTTTACAGCGATCTATAAGTAGCTCAACTACATAAGTAATATCCCGTTGTATTAATATAATGTCTAGCTCAACCAGTTCTCATTATATTTAGTCCATCCATGGTACTAGTTTATTACTCTTGTTTTTGTATATAGATTTACTTACCTAAGATTTTTACAAAAAGAAATCATTTTTTCACACACAAGCGATATAGTGGTTTAGTGTTGAATACTGGTTTGTGACTCAGAAAGTTTGTATGAAATATTTTTACCGGGTACTGACATTTCCTCAGGGAGTTGGGGCTGGACGGCTCGAAAGCCATATTATTTATCATTCAGACTCCTTTAAACCAGTGGAACAGAATTGACCACGCGAACAAAGTCGCGGGTGGCATTTAGTTCACTGGATAAATTGTTAAATTTATTTTATGATCAAATAATAAAAAAAAAAAATAATAATTAATTGCTTTGTATTCCGTAATAATCAATCCAAAAATATTCTTATTCAATGTTGATATCACAAGTATATGCTACAAACACAATACATACGAAAATGTAATGTAGCCGCATACTTCGAGAAGATGCAACCATGTATAAATAAAACCTCTTTCACTTTACACATCAGAAAATCTCCGAAACAGTTTCAGTTGCTCGATTTCACGCATCGTATCATCGTATCATCGATTAACTAGATTACTAGACTATTAAGTATAACAAAGTAGTGTAAGTTTGTGATATTTCGGGTAAAATCGAGCAAAAATTTTATAGATACCTTCCTACAGTAAGCTCTAATAATCTTCATAGCGTGCTACGATGCGTAGGAAGAAGAAATAAATGAAAAAATAACAGTAAGTCATGTTGCACAGAATAATATGGCTGATCTTTTGACTTTTAATTCAAAGCGGGAAAAAACCGGAAAATAGTAAATCCGGAATGACATTCAAGTGGGTTTATAGTATAGAAGCGCTGTAGCAGCTCTACGTTACTCTCAAGCTGAGTGGTGACCTATATTGAGTTCATAACTAGTAATTGACATTATCTGTTTTGATTCTTTGGTGTTTTTCCCAAAATTTAATGAACGTATTATTCCTGACCTGTGAGGTATGTCACCTGTCACTTATGTTCAGAAAATGCTAGAAAACCCTTTTCACTTTAAGATCTTGAATTTTATTAAACATCATCAAAAAACATTTTTTTTTATACTTTTGATTACTTTGATTCTTAGGTACTATACTTTTAAGATCATAAGTTGAATGATGACTCATCTTATTTTAGTAATTTGCAAAATCATTTGTTTTTCTATCTTAGAATGATGTAATCTATACATCGAAAAGAAAGAGAAGTGGTGACAGCAAGTTCTAGGTATAATTTATTACAGCAGTGACTTCTGCATGGAACGCATCCAAACGTGAGTCTGTCGCCACATTTCCAACGTTCCGACGTACGTATCCGATTTATATAAATTTATCTTAATTGAACATCGAAAACGTTGCCCGTTCTTTAAATGGAACGTAAAAGTTATCTAACTGACATGTGTTTGAGTTTCGATGTTTGATTAAGTTACGTCTAAGTATATTATTCCGTGGTTTTGTTGTTGTGAAAGCTGAAAGTAGTGTTATTTTTGGGTAAGTATTTAGATGGTTATCATTCGTTCAGTTAACGCTCTTTATATTATTATTTATTACTCGAATAACCATCTTATTCATACCAATTATCTTGGTAGCCTTCAGTTGAAAATATTCTAAAATTAGTTATTACCTAGTCATTCAGATCTTATATATCTGAAGATCTGAGTAAATTGGTATCAGATGTCCAAAGTTTGCCATCGTTGTCAAAACCACTGAATCTTAATTAAGTTTTCTTAAGAAATGGCGACCGTAACATAGCGTCACCTTTCCTGACATACCTTTCAGAAACTAACGATTTTAATCATTTATTCTGCTATTTGACATTTAATATTCTGTTGAGTTTCTGCTTTAAAAAAAATCTGCTTTTTTTTTCATTTTTTTTTTCATCAAGAATAAGGTAAATTTTAAAGCAGAAACTCAACAAAATATTAAATGTCAAATAGCAGAATAAATGATTAAAACATTGAAAACCCTAAGTTTAAAGTTATTAGAACTGCCAAGCTATTTACAAATATACCTGTAATACTAATACAGGTACCTATATTTGTAAATAGCTTGGACAAACAGTTTACAATAGAAACAAACAGAATAGAAAACTCTGTATTCATAATACAAATTATTTAGTACTTTTTTCAGTCAATCAAAAATAGAAACGTGACAGGCTCCACATCTTGTTATAACGAGAGCACGATCTAAACTCATTTTTAGACATACATAAAGACACCATGTGCCCATTGGTACATCCAATGTTGCTTTCAAAAATAGGCCTGTAACATTTACGGTGGTATTATGACGGTCGCCGCATTACAGCACCCAAGGAGTTTGCAGCAATCAGCATATAAATAAGGAACAATCCCATTTAAACCGTAAATCACAACTATTGTTAAGCAATAAATGCGCAAATCGAACACAAGGGATGTTTGATTAAGGTTTATCTAGCCCCTATTCTGGGTTATTTATGGTTATTGAAGAACTGTTACGCAGGTGTGCCGAGATCTGTTTGTAACTTGTTTCACAAACAACATTACTGTGAATATTGGATGTATTAAGCTATTTGTTTGCAATTTTTGTACAAGTTTTTCCAAGAGGAGTGGTGGTAAGCGGCCGGTGATTGAAAGTACAAAGGGTTGGGAAAGATCCATGCCCAGCAGTGGGACATAATCTAGAACCTTTTTTAAATGTAACCTAGATTTTAGATAATTTAAAAAAATTATGAACTAGGTCTAAGTGAATGAAATTAATTCAGGGCAAAGGCTTATTAGCTTATAGCTTTAAATCTCGGCTGTTCGTTAAGAGGCCAATTACATAATATGTTTTTGCTATTAACATATTTATTAAAAAAAAATTGTTAAAAAGTTCAAAAATGTCTTACCTATGTTGGAGAATTTTAAAATATAGTTCACTACATACTCGTTTCAAAATTAATGTCTTTTATGTTTATGTGGACGTCCTATTGGCTAGGGTGATGATATCCTAATGGCAGGTTTTGGCGAAAATTATTTAGGTAATAATTTTTCATAATTCACGTTCAAGATAAAATTATGTATACAATTATGTGAACCAGAGAAAAGAAGCCTAGTTAATTATGATAACTGTTTTATTAATTTTTCTTGTCTTATTGTTCGACTTTTCAATAAGAATGAATGTTACATTTTCAACTTAAGTAAATAATTTTTGAAAATAATTTTGTCATCATGTTTGAATTATTCAAAACACGGGTTTGGGCTTGCTAACATTATTTATTCTAAAAGCTACTATTGTAGATAAAAATCCTTGCTTCCACACATCTACCAAATAGATAAACAAGAGAAATGAAGACAAGTGCAAACTCAATTTCCCAATCGAATTTGTTCTTTACAAATATGTTGTAACTTAACAGCTTTAGCAATGTTGAACAAAAATGTATTGATGCGTTTTATAAATTAAAATATTTTACGCCTCAGGCGTGTTTTTATTGAAAACAATTTCGCACTTCGAAAATATGTACTTAACTTATTTCAGCGGAAATAATTTATTTCTAAGGTAGTCAGAGGCGCATATTTATTTGGTTGCTTACAAGATCATTTGTATTCAAAGCTATGGTAAAACCAATTGTTCAATTATTTGTACAATCGCCGAATTCAAGAGGGCACAGATATTTCAGAGCACCCTGTTTCAGAAGGATAAAATCTTTCAATCCCTCGGGAACTTTGGAGATTAGATCGCTGAGCTTATCTTAGGATATAGGGTAATGGAGCAAGAAAGTGTCACTTTAAACCCTGTATTATATCGGAAGGTAAATTTACTTTCTAATCGCAAGTGAAGTATTACCACAGAATAAGTATTACTATCAAATATTTTTTACAGTTTCTTCACTCGTTTACTAAACATTCAGACTACTTTAAACTTTGTCTTATTATACCTACCCACATCAATATTCGTAATTTAGCTTATTGGTGCTACACATTCGTAAGAGTTCACCAACATAAGTTGAACTTATTATACGTTGGCTAGAAATCGAATAAAAGCCTTTTAATTGATTTACCAGAATATGGAAAGGTTTTAGTTCACGCACGCGGCACAGAGTGTCAGTAACACATTTTAAAAGTGTAGGTAATCCATTTCAAAACGATCAGAAATTCGATTTTTATTTTTATTTTTTTAAAATGAAACGTCGCTTTACATTTTGTGTGACGAATAGTTGATAACAGAATTTAATGACATAATAATACATTAAGTTCATCATATTATCAAGATTTTTGCGTGTGTGTTATTGTATTTTTAATGAAAGTTTTTTTTTAAGTCGCATTACTATAACTTGATACTAATCCAGTCACGATCTAATATTGACGCGCTCAAGTGAATACGCAGAGTGTGAGAAATCCATGAGCTTTCAGCAAACAAACACGAAAAGCTTCCACACCTTTCATATTGGACGCATCATGGAATTAAAAAAGGCAACGTTCCAGAATATTGGATGGATCCCCACGTTGGCGAAAACCGATGAGCCGTTAGAAAACCTTCGTTAGGAGATGCATCATTGTTTACGTTATGGGTTATATTATAGGAAATCTAAATTCGAAACAGTTGATAGATCTAGTTTGAGATTATCAAGTTGCAGTTACACATTATTTTATAAACAAAATAAGGCACTAGGGGCGATTTATATGTCTTGGCTTCTGTTGTTAATGTACCTAGTCTATGCTCTTCGTTTCCAAATAAATATATATTCTATTCCATAAGTGCTATAAAGAAGACTCACCAACTACCCTCATGAATGCGCTTTTATACACGGTGTGAAAATAAGGCGCGTCGGCTGACACTTCGCATCGGTACCTTCCACTTAGGCCACGTGTTGCACCTCGAAGGACTACCTGCTGAGCACCTGACCGTGATACCTGGTAAGACAAAAACAGAGACAAATGAAGGCCAAGAATTCAATCCAAATAGTGAATAAATAAATATCCTTGAACATTCCACACAGCGTCATCTACCTAGTCCTAAGCTAAGCAACTTAATGCTTGTGTTATGGTAACCATGACATATTTTCGATTTAGAAAACACCTAAACATGATCTCATGTCTCATGTCTCATGATCTCATGTGTGAGATAGAACTCGCAACCTCCGCGATTCAGGCGGGCCTTTGCCCACTGCGCCACAGAGGTCAACATGATTTTATTTGATTACTTCAATAGTTATTAAAATGTTAGGATCTAGGTGAAATTCGGTGAATTAGGGTGTACTTCAGTCTGTGATTCCTTCAGAGGGAAAACGATAACATGAACAAATGACAAAGAAAACTACTCATTCAAACAAATCAAATTGTTTGTTTCCAACAATAATAAACAGACAAAAAATAATATGTATCTGCGTTATTACGTCCTTAGGAAGATAATTTATAAATTATGTGATGTAAAAACCTTGAAGCTTTTTATAAAACAATTTTTTTATGTTAAAAAAATTGGAAATATTAGCCGTTAATTTTTTTTTTGTCAATCAAATAAAAAAAAGTACATTATCCATTAAATTTATTTTAACGGTAAACTAACTTGCAAAGTAGCACCTCCAACCTGATTTACAACTAAAAGTATCCATTCATCACTTTGTATAAGTATCATGTCCCTATCATGGTTTCATGATCTGGGCTGAAAGGGCACTACAACTTTTTGCCACGCGGCAAAATCACAGTTTGCGAGGGGCCAATTAGTGGAGCAGTAACTCAAAGCGTACTCAGAGAGAAATCTGATTAGACCATCCAAACAGGAAACCTAAACCTACACAATATAAGCACGAGAATAATAATTATAATTTGTTTAATAAAATGGTTAAGATACGCTAGCAATAAATATATGAAATCCTAGTATCGCTGGCTGTCGCAAAACCCTAGTTATTATTTGGTACATAACTCAGCTCTACTCACAAAAGATATCACATTTGGTTTGTAACACAATATTGTTGAAATATGAAAAAGGACAGAATAAAGTAACAAAAATATTCGGAAAATAGAAAAGTGTCCCGGACCCACGTCCATCATTGATTTCAGGTAGACGGAGGCATGGAATGTGCTCATGCGTAATTTATATCTGAGTCGGCGAGTAATCCCATTACAGGACCGTGTGCGCCTCGCCGTAAGCAGCTGCTGGAGTCAAATTGAGCTAAAAGCTTCGATCCATCTTACGGAAAGTCAGTCCACTTTGAGAGAACGCCAAACTAAATCATTCCGGCGCGAATGGCGTCTGACCCGATTTTCAAGGGCCATGCAGCCACCACACATTTGAGAACGCCGCGATTTACACCCGATGCCATCTCGATGAAAACTTTCAGCATTCGTTATTCTCTAAAAGGGTTTTTAATGTATTATTTTGGCACAATGTTATAGTTTGGCGATGGCGACGTGCCAGCGGCTAAAGGTTTAACCGCGCTTCGAGATTCTTAAGTGATTTTTTTCATAGCTTTGTACAAAAGCAGTTTAACGAACTAGCAAGATGTCGCAAAGCCGTTGACCCATTATAATCAATGTTATGACGTTGTTTATAGTCGCGCCGTTAGTGAGCCATTTGCGTAAGAAAATAACAGAGTTTTATTTTTATTTTCACATTTACTCTGTTTAACAACTTGATAGTTAGGTAACGTGGTTTTCAGACTAATTTGTTTCCTTGGCGCTGGTCTTTGACGCAGGATTATATTTTTGCTATTAGCTCTTCTTTAAGTTTTCTTCTTGTTGCCTAGACTAATTAACTTTGTTATTTTTACTTTTAACAGGCAATAAACAACAAATCTGATGTTAAGAATAGTGTTATTTCGTTCAGGAAGGCTAATTCAATTTAGCATAAGAACGTAGTAACTTGTGGATGGAACAGTGAAAAATCATACTTACATCAACACTGATTCCCGTCTGCGAAAAGACCCTGGTATTTGGCAGCTCTTTAGGCACGAAACGAAAAAACTCCTGTGCACCGTGATACCACTTGACGGTGTAGAGTGCTTCCCCTGTGTCCAGCGCCCAGCGACAGCCGAGCGTCGCACTGGCGCCCACGCCGACCGCCTCTGGGACGCTCAGCTGGATATCCCGTAAGCCTAAAACACCTGGAAAACAATTTTCTGTAAGATTTGGTTGATAAAACCTTGTTAAACAGTTCATTTTAATGCATTATACAGTGTGTTTGCATGTTTCAATGTATACTCGTATTATATTCTTCTAATGTTATAAACCTAGCGATAGATTAAAAGTGATAGCGATAAGGTACATCTAAAATTAGCTCAAGAACAGTCAGAGACATTATTGTCTTGAAAAATGTGGAAAACGTGTGAAAATAGGCTCGCGGAATCTGGTCTTACTTGAAGCAATACGCAATATTTTATTTCTAATCCTTTCAAAAGTTGGTGTGTGATTCACCCATATGGGCGGATTTCTCAATCGTTGTTTGCAGGAAAATTGCATGTCCTTTTTTTCTAACCGGTTTATCAGTGACAAATACCTACAAAACACGTGGTTTCAATTAATAAATTGAATTGTTATATAATCAATTAATACAAAATACATTTGTAATAACTCTAAAGCATAATCTAGTTATAAAATTATTGAAATAAAGAAAAAAAACATGCTCATTTTCGCATGTCCTCACCTCATTTTGGAATTTCAAATTGAAATTTTGCAATGTTTTTCCTCTATGTGATATTGATTCGATTGTTATTTCAAATCATTGCGTGTCAAAGATATTAGATTTAAATGAATATAATGGTGCGTAGTGTTAAAAAATACAATTAAACACAAAATTAATTTGTCTCTAAAATCGGGACGCGCGGAAACTCCACTATACGTCACGACGCGTTTTATCAAGTTTGAATGAAAAAACTACTAAAGTTGGAACTTTTTCCATTAGATGACAACATTCTAAGCCGAATGACAGCCGCTATGTTTTATTTTTGTATTCAGTCTAGTCAGAAAGCTGAACGAAAGAGTCGCTCCGTCACGGTGCACAAATTGTGATTCAAGTACGAACGGCTGTTTTTTAAGGTGTGCACCCTGTTTTATGTTGATTTTTGCGTGTTAAAAGCTAGACTTACTATCTAGTAATGATATTAAGTGAAAAGAATATTCATATCTTTAGTAATTCAGGAGTATTCTTTGATTGATTCCCGACCGGTAGAAATACGACACATCAATTACAACACGTATTGTATAAGGGAATCCAAAACGTGATGAATTGAACTCAAAGGCATGGCATACATGAATTTTTCTCATTTTTCAACTTGATACAGTTTTCAACTGTTTTTATCAAAATTGATCATGTTTTTTAATTAAATATTCATATAAATGTTTTTAGAAAGTAATATTAATGACTGGACCTATCTTTCATTATTGTTGAAACAACTTTAACATAATTAGGTTTCAGAGGTTTTGGAAGTGTTCAATTTCAATGTTGTTGTAGACTAAGCTTAAGTTTTCCTTTACGTGACATTTTATTCCTTATACGTGACGTGTCCAACTTCGGCTGTGCTATTAAAACTGTTTAATTCCTTAAGTTTAAGTAAATATGTGGACCCAATGTTACTAGGGAATGCTTAAATAAATATTTGTTTATTATTTCAAATCAAAATACTATTATCGGGCCTATGAACGACATAAAAGACTTTGATGTAAGGGCTATGAGCAAAAAACGTGACGTAATTTTGCTTAGTACTCAAAATTACATTGAATCTACATAGTTAGGATGTTGAGATGCCTCTATTATAAGACTGATCATAATTACAATTTAAATAGTAAATGCAGGTATTAATAATACACACTAGTTTTTCTTTAAAGTTAAGTTTATTTAGTGATGTAATGGAAGTCCTTATGGACTGAGCTCACATTGAACTGCAAATTACTTGAAAACTAATGAATATTTTAAGTTAAAAGTTGCATTTTCCTATGGTCATATTATTATTATATCAAATAAAACACACATTTACATAAAATAAACACTTTTAAAATTGCGGAATTCCATTACACTACGAACAACGATTGAGAAATCCGCCCATATACATACTTAACAAATGAACAAACAATTTGACTGACATAACGTGTTCCTCGAAGCACGAAATGCTCAATTGTTTATGCCCCACTAACTCACCAAATTTCATCGTACGTAAACGATGATCGACGTTGAATCGTATACGAGTATTTACTTATCGTTAATATGGGTGATGTAGCTCGTTTGAGAGAAATCTACTAAACTTTAAAAATTGCAAAGCTAAGTACGCGGAATGAAAAGGTTGACCACCTTAAGATCTGTTATTGCATTAACCTAGCAAGGTTTAATAATCATTTGACACAACACTCTTGTCTTTTAGGTACGCATTTTAGAAAGGTAACATGTGCCTGCAACGCATCAAACGAATCCAATTGGAAACTGGTCAACCCTTTCGTTCTGCGACTATACCAAATGTGTGAATAAGAGCGGGTTCAAACTATAATGTTCATGCGATTTGGCACTGCAACCGGTGTGTAAGGTGCCTTAGTCCAGGTCAATCGACATTTTAGTTCCAACCACACATTATAGTTTGTGGTAAGTTTTAAAAGCTTTCTAGTACTAGTTGGTCTGGAGTAAGAAAAGCATTGTACATTTATTACCTCACTTTGCGAGTTCAGATCATTAACTGCAACACAAAAAGGAACCATTTGGGTGTTAAACTATTTTTATTTCTTGGCAGGTAGTTGTAAGTTCGTTGTATTGTTAGTGGTCCTTCGAGTGAAGTTTCAAGTCGGACGGACGCAGGTAATCAAATCTCAGCCTTGAAAGGCAAAGGTGGTCGGAATACATAAATCAAAACGCTACGTGATTGAATTCAAGATCAAGCCAATACACGATTCCGTTCGACGTAAACTCGTTACAATGTAACCAAATTCAATTTACGGCTCGAGCCGCATCATAATATTTCATCTCAACATGAGTTTAATATTTACAGAATTCATTTCTGTGTTAGTCCTGTTTATATCAGAATAAAATGTGTATTTTTGGTTCAAAACAACCCGAGTTCAGTGCCGTACGTTTTTGTGGTAAACAAGAGCTTAATTTTCGATTTACAGAAGTGTTCATTAAACTTCACTACGTTCACTTGTTTTTGTTGTCGTTTATTTTAGAGCGAAAGCAAATAAAGGTGAAATTGTCAAAAAAGTTTCAACAATATACAATGTAATTTACGAGCTGAATTTCAGCACTAACGACAAAAATTATTCATTTCCTTACTCCATTACAAAAGTTAAAAAGAATGACAATCGCATTTCGCCCCTTACCCTTTTCTGTAATAAATTCATTCGGAAAAATAGGTTTATGGAGCGGAACTTCCCCTCTCATCAAAAAACCGCTGTCGTAATCTTCATACGCACAATACATTAACATCAATAAAATAACTTTTACGAAGTCTTAAATACACAAGAGCAATAACTCGGACTGGACTCCTTTTGTAATCAGAAAATGGTGTAAATAATAGAAAGAAGCTTTTGTGAATTCGGAAACGATAGGCTTAAATAAATTAGATTAGGAAAAGGAGCAGTGTAAATGAATCTATAATTATTCTACAGGCGGCTGTGTACTTAGTCTAAGCGTTTTTCCTTATCTCCGGGTAAGTACTTATAAGCTAACTGACAGTAAAAGCGCACTTTAAATTTACTCCCACTACCACTATAAGCACTAACCAGCGAGAAATACCAAAGCACCTACCTTAAATACAGGAAGCAACTAATAAATACAAATATTCGGAAATGCTGGAAGCCCTAAGTGTTGAACATGCGGTAATAATGAATTCAGTAAATACTGAAAGGTTCGGAACAGTGTGATGTAGGGACGTGCTAGGAGCACTAGAGGTGTGCTTCTTGTATAATAAATGAACGGTCCTGCGTGCACTGAACCGATAATTTCAGCTCTCCCATGCCGAGAGAGATTGGCACTTTAGAGAATTTTCGAGAATCGCCCGGTCTTCGGAGGATTCCAATAATCAGCTTTACTTAAGGGATTGGATTCGAAAACTCGATTGTATCCGGAGTGATTTTAATAATTCATCAAATCTTTACTGTTCTAGGAGATTGAATCTAATTGAGAATAATTTTATTTATTTATTCAATTTGGTCTTGAAAAATATCAACGCGATTTCATATTTATTTTTATACTCGTACTACTCGCAAATAAACATGTAGGAGTATTTCGGGAAAGGACGAGATATATAAAAGAGAGGGGTCGGTTATGATAATGAAGACCGATGTTTCTGAGATTTGTGGATACAACGAAACAATTCGTATTTGTTAATCGCAGATAACATAATATGTATACTCAATACGATTAGCTTTATACCTACTAGCATACTGAAAAACCTTGTTTTTAGGAATAATTTAGTAATTCTTGGAAAAATATTTTATTCTAAGTTTCGATTGTGACTGTATTCGAATTTCGAACATTCAAGTCATCCTGTGACATCAGCCCATGGTTACCACACATTTAATTTTCAATTTCTAATAATAAAAAAAACTAAAGATTGTAATAGATATATACTTTGCGGCACAATTAACCGCCCACTTGTTTTAGGTAGCAAGTTTTGATATTATCGCAATTGTAAGTAAGGAACATAAATTAGTCAAGTCTAGCGGTACGCGTACACCGAATCCGTCATCGGCCGAAGTATGCTCGGGCGTCATCGGCCGAACTCGGCCGATCACATCAAACGTAAGTAAATGGAAGAGAGCGCATACACTGCTACTACCGACGTCGTCCGAAAACGTCGGTAGTAAGTGTATGCGCTCTCTTCCATTTACTTACGTTTGATTTGATCGGCCGAGTTCGGCCGATGACGCCCGAGCATACTTCGGCCGATGACGGATTCGGTGTACGCGTACCGCTAGTGTGAAAGATATTTCGGTACAAAAAACATTGAAAACTATCCCTATAACTTTATTTTTTTTTATACATCAGTTGTAAGTAAAGTAAATCTCAAACTAGAACACTGAAAGTGGGCGGTGAGTGTAGAATAAAATTATAAATTGGCTAAAACATTAAAAAATCTTACTTCCACTAAGCCATAATAAAATGGCGACGAGTTGCGACGCCATATTGCAGTTGCACGTCGCGTCACACGTCACGTCGCCTCACGGCTTCTGCTCTTCGCAACCTCCTTCATCTTCAAAACACTTTCTTCTTATACGCAATCTTTCGTGTCATACTCAAATTAAGTTCACCGGGCCCCGTGACTCTGCATTTTCCTTCGCATTTTCAATCTCTGTAACAAAATGAAACTATGATGAAATTCCAAAATTGCAGCACCTGTACAAAATCGGTGTTGACTTATATAAATCGGTTGACCTGGTAAGGTCAACCGATAAACGAATAAACTCGACTTTCTATCAAAATGATGTGAATTAGAATTCGAATCGTTAATTAATCTTTAAATTTCAACTTTAACGCAAGGAGTAGTTCGCGTTCTCATCTCTTAGAGACAATCTTATTTCAAACATGTTACATGTACATGGGTATAGTTTCTAATTTGCACCTTAATAAAACTGTTTTTTTTTATCTTTACTTGACATTGATCTGAAAGGAACACAAATCTTCGTTCGCATCAAAAGGTGTCATTGATTCAATTGTACAATAAGTACCTGTACCAGACGTTTATTTAAGCACCAAGCAATACGAACATTATCCATTTCCTTTCTTCGTACTGTACAAACGCCGAGTTCAATAGCAATAAAACAGGGTGCGAGTCGAAAGATCTTTTCATTAAACGTATCGTAGACGCGGTGATTTATCGTCTCGCGAGACACTCTATTCACATCGTGCGTCTTAGATCGATGGCTTCCGAATAAAATACATTCGGCAATTGAATAGCGCAATGTTTCAGCGAGCGACAGTTTTCAGGCGCGGACGACTAATGGTGGCACGCGCTGCCCTTCGACTTCCAATTTCAACGGAGGACCCACGTCCAAGGCATCGCATTTGGTGTTTTAAAACAACTACGAAAGTTCAGTTTCAAATTAGTTAGCGACCGCAACATTCTTATAATTATGAAGATTTTGATAGTTTTTTAATATTTGACAATTATTTAATCACAAATTTATTTAATTACTATATAATTGATATAACTTCAATAATTATAAACAATAAAATAACAGTTGCCTGTGAATTATACCTACTCTACATATTTTATAGCCAGAAATACTTTTTTGATCAGTCAGATTTTGTAAAAAAAATATTGATCATTTTTGAAGTTCACGTTCGAACGTGATTCGAAAAAGGTCACCATGCTATATTTTTTAATAAAATTGTCCTGCTTTCATAAATCAAGAGCAAACCTTCATTTCCAGTCCAGAAACAAAGCAAAAAATAAAAAAGAAGAGATAAATTTGCCGGGGATCGAATAGATTAGCCACGTTTGATGAGGGGGTGTCGCCTGTCACGAGACGGACCCGCCATTTATTGGCAGGCGAAGGCCAACGGGATGCCATTAGTCCGACTGAAAACAACTTTTTCTTGAATATCCTACTATGTTACCCACTCAAATGAATCGAATTTGTTTGTGAGCTCCACGATTCCAAGGACCAATTTGCTGATCAGTCCTCGATGTGCAAAATCAACCGGATGGAATTGTGTCGTTCATTCGTTTTTGTCGGCCTTTTTGTTCCACAACGTAGTATGTACTTGTCAAAACAGTTAGTCAATAAAAATGTTATTTTATCAGCTCTCAGATCAATCTGAGTATCCAGATACTGATATAATTTCACTGCATTATAATTCTAGTGACGTCTTTATGTGATCAATCGCCTTAGTTTAGCCTTGCCATTTTACAATTAAAGCATTTTATGTAAATGCATAAAAATAAATGGTGAGGCCAAAAGAGCGTAATTTTTTGAGCTGTGAGTTGAGTAAATGTAGTCACGGAATTTACGTAACATGCTCCTTCATACCAAGGCCCTGTTTGTAGACATCTTATTTTGCGTTGCCGTGTGGTACAAACAAGATAATGGATGATGTGCAATTTTTTGATTAAAAATATATCTACGGGACAAATATCATGGCTTACATCAAAGAGAGATTCTTTACAATTATATATAGATTTATCTGTGTCTTATGAAAAACCCTGCAGCAAACGCTGTATAAACTTATTCGTGTAGTTGAAGGCAAACTCACCGAAACATCCAACTAAGCTGTTCCGTTATAACTACCCAGCCGCCTAGTTAAAGCCTCTGGAATTATTTCAAGCTGTTAAATTCTCGGTAACTTTATACGTTTTGCAAACTTGCTGCTTATTCAATAGGTATGTAATACGTGTAAAGCGGGTTGCAGACGTTGGCTACTGACGTCATCGCGTTTTCTTACCACCATGTTAGCCTCTATATTTATAAGTAGTTACCAAAACTAAACTAATTTAACCTTTTAAATTAAGAACTAATCTTGACTGACCTGACTTGACCATAGTGTAAGTGGATTACAAATTCTAGTTATAAATCTAAAAATAGCTCAACTGATCCAAGCCACTGCCAGACAGAAGCGTGCCTAAGACACTGGCAGCATTGCCGCGCTAAATGACTAACCACATTGTGTATTTCTTTATTTTGCATTATATCACGTTGGGAATCACCAAATTACCTCTCTTATCCGCCACGATAAAAACTTTATCCAAAGATAGGTAAGTATAATAGTAAACGAACAACCTACCATTGAATGAATGCCAAAGTTTGTGACAATAGTATTGAGATTTCCATTTAGATTTTTGTGAACAACTTTATGGTTCGACGAATTTGTATAAAAACTAAAACATTTGTACTGAAACTTTATATAATTAACATAACTATTTATAACTATGAGATGTCTTAAAATCTAGTTTTTTGATAATTTGATACTCGTATAAATAGGTGCTGTTGAGACGATCTTCATGGCGATGTGAGTAAAAGCTCGCAAGAGCTTGCGAGTTCGAACCGCTGCGCTACAAATATGTATTGATCTTTTTAATTATAACAGTTATCTAGTTACCATAACACAAACATTAAGTTCTTAGATGGCGGTGTGTATAGGCTCACTTTTCTTTATAAATAATGTCTGTAGTCTGAATAGTGTCTCTGAACGATTAAAAAAATATATAGAGGCTCGATTATGAATCGAGTTGTCAAACAAAGATCATCCCTTAAGATATCAAACATGTTCCAGGCTCCACATGTATACGCCCTTAGAAACTTCAGCCACAGTATAAATAATAGTATGTCACAAATACCAGCTTAAGTTTGAATTAAATCGTGCGGTAAAGTTCTGCGTCACCTAGATTCTGATGTGGGTTGAGATTGACTACATAGTCACATACATAGTACATAGTTCAAGATACCGTTTTTGCTTTCTAGAAAGCTCATCTAAAATTAATTGGTTCATTAGCAGTAACGAGGCAACTTCTGTGTTTTCACATCCAACAGTGCTCGTGTTAACCCTTTAATTGCAACATTGGCACATCTTCACGTTTCTCGGTAAATTTTGTTTTTCGGTTTCGCAATTTGTACTTTTGTTTGACGTTCAAGTTTTATACACAAACTGGTTTAAAACCATTTAATTAAATGACTTGTATAGACTGCTCTTAATAAAAGTTGTTTTTTTAAGTGAATCGGGTTTCAAAATTATCTCAAATTGATATTTCATCCCAATAAAAATCTTCTTCATAAAATAAAGTATAATTTGGTTGATTCACAACTCATAATTGGCACCCCTGAAAACATGCGCTTCTTCAGTTACGGTGCTGCTAAAGCACACGCTGAGGGGATGCCTTATTTTCCTGCCACTCTAATCAATATTTTTAATTCTTAATTTATGTTAATTTATGTGTGTTGATGGAAAATATTTTTTCTATTCTAATTTAAGCTCCTCAGCTCGATACTATATTTGAGTTGGTAGTCAGTTTAGAGTATGCGACACTATTGAAGGTGCCGAGAGTAATCCTAGGCGAGTAGATCCGGCCAAGCGGCGTGCCAGGCTTGTTTGGCAAGCTGTCTAACTAATTGCACGCAACCGACACTCCCGCCCTTTTGTTCATGGGATAGGTTGGCTTCCTATTAATAGTGTTTATATTTTTAGTATAGTGTTAAGCCATACATAGGTATATGTATACACACATACATAGCATACATAGCCATACATATACCTATGTATGGCTTAACTGAAACCGATAATTTGGTATGAATGATAGTTTCGACCCCGGTAGTTAGGGCTCTGCAGTCCACGTTAAGGACGATCGCTTGTATCATCGCAGGTTCGAATCCTGTCGGAGTATTATTTTTTATTAAGGTTTTCAATTTCAAATTTCCACGGTATGTCTAAGGACGGTAGTCTGTTCAAACCAGTTCGGAAGGCTCTACTCCGGATAGGTTGGGGCAAACATGCGCAAGGGTACCTAGTACGCACCTGGACTTGAAGAAGTAGACAGAAAGATATGCAGGGCTCTTACCATGACAAGTCCCAATCATCATTATCGTCAAAATTCTCACAATACGCGAGTAACGCCCGCCGCGAGACTGCAGCTAGTCCTAAATTAATTAAAATAATAATGCGGATGAAATAAAATGGCCGCTTTACAATTCCTTTATATGGAAGATGGAAGGGACTAGCATTCTTAATTTAAATTAAATTTCATTGACATAATGACAGTACATTTGACTTAAATAGATTCATACGAAGAAATTGCTTTGTAACAATTTTAGCTCTACGTCGGCTGAACGTAATAACAAGAATGTTATAATTTACCCTACGTCACGTTTTCCTTTATTTGAATTCAGCTCTATTATTAGTGTTATATAATTTTATTAATTATAGTTGAGTGGTCTTTACACATTTTATACCAGCGAGGTAGAATATAGGTACGCAATTGAGATGTATACAAAAAAAATTCTGCACTACTGTACCTACCTCAAAAAGTAGTAGACATTCTCTCTCGGAGATCTTTAGACATTTTCAAATGCAGAGGAGGCAGTCAAAGATGTTGCTTATAATCATCATGAAGTTAATGTTCATTTTCAGCATTTTTATCACACCTATTGCCATTTAGTTAGCATTCGATATGTGTAAGGTTGCATCGACGCTTTATCTAACAAAATTACATTTACGAACAAACGCACAAACTTTAGCATTAGTAGGATTAGGTCGGTTACGTAGCAAATTTTAGAAGCCGTGGGGGCTTGAAATACGGTCGTGGTTAATGCTCCAAACCCGGCTTCGAAGTTTTTCTATTGGTGTATTGCTACATTTGCATAGCGTGCTTACAAACCTACGCTTGCTAACTCGGCTTCGTGAAGTTTTATGAAGCCACAATATTATGTAAACATTTCGAAAAAAGCGGTACTCCATTGCGTAATGTATAATTTCTGTATATTATAATTACAGATTTATATTCAATACGATTAAGTATTATCGTTATCTCACTAAATTTTGTGAGATCTGACATTTGAAACATTTATGTTACGTTTCATGACTGTCGAATAGCGCTATGTGTCACATGGACTTTATGTGACACATAGCGCTATTCGTTCTACCATAAACAAATAATAATAGAAATTATTTTTGTTTTAAATCATACTTAGAAGAAAATACGTTCAGTAGTTTTAACATGAAAGAGTAAAACATCCATCTATACAAACTTTCGCGGTATACCTATAATATAGTGGGATAAAAATGAGATGAAGCCGGCATGTGTATTTTAAAAGGTATTTCCGTCAGAACAGGTTAAAAGTTATTCTATTTCAGGAGTTACAACTGTTCAGAAACATTAAAAACCCTTTATTTTCTAAACTTTTTAGTTTGTAACTGCCATCAAATAGTGTGCCTTTGTAAATAGTAGAAGGTAAAAGTTTACTTCTAATGAATGTAGTTTCTGGTTCTTTTGTTTTGATATTGAGTTCAAACTAAATGAGTCCTTTTGATTTAGCGTTAGTTAGTCAGCGGCGCTAATTCTATTGTAACACTAATTAGCCAAATTGTAACTTCAATCCAATGCGTGCAAAAAATTTCAAAATGTGAAAGTGATTATACGTGTGAGCAGGCTCACAGCTACGCGGCTTAATTTCTTAAGCCGCGTGTTTCTTCACGTTAAGAGCTAGTATTAAAGTGCATATACCTATAGGTATTATGTTATTTTTAGAAACAAAAAGCTCATTGATGCACTACAAGATTCCGACTACTCCGTAAACACGGCTTCTTTATTGACAAGTAAAATTTTTACAGTTATTTTTATTATAAATGTAATAACATGCCTGTTTTCTGTTTAAAGGTGTACGTTCGAACCAGTTCACGTACTCGGGGCGATAAGATATAAATTCAAGGGGAGGGAATGTTCTGCCTACTTGCTAAAGTGTCTTCGGCGCCGCAATCTTACATCAAAGTATACGTTCTTTAAATTGTATACTCATACGTCTTCTTGAGTTTGTAGGGCAGTGAGAATTTATTGAATATGGTCAGTGATGATAAACACCCTTCTTTAATGATGTTATAGTTACTTAACGGGAATAACCTAGCATTTAGATCAGTTTTAACTGGTTCCATTATGAAATACCATTTCTAAAATTCTAAGATCTGACCACGACTTTAAAATTCAGATTCTATTGCATAATCGAAATCATTGTAGCTGATAGTAAAAAAAATATCATAACAAAACTGATAAGGAAAAAACCGCTAGCTGAGTGAGTAACATAGGTAGGCACTTCAGTTACGTCAAAACAATTTAACAAATGGTCTGAATAGAAAGGCCATTTTGAAAGTACTTAATGCAAGACACCTTCTTCATAAAGACCCGTTTTTATTTTGTTGACAAGCGTCGAATTTAGTTGTGGGCAACATGTCCAACATGTCGAAAAGTTACGCGAGAACGTGTCAGGAAAGTCAAGATACGATGCCCAACTTGCGTAAACTAGTAATAGAATAAAGTTAGCCGCTGATGTGGCTATCGGCAGACTTTAAAAGAGCGGTGACTCATAAAAGACCAGAGAGAAATGTTTATAATTAGATAGAAGTCTAAGTCTGAATTTGTTGCTATGGGGATCGGGTACCTGTCACGTATAGAATACAAAATTCTGCGTAATGTTACCAGTTACTTTTAGAAACACGTCTAACTTAACACATTGAAGGCCCAGCTCTCCGCGGTCGTCTCCGTAGGAGAGGACCACGGCCGCGCTGCTGGTACTAGAGGGAGTGCGTCCTGGGCACCCAACGAGTTAACACCCTTAGACATCTTAAGAGAGCGCTTTTTTCTTGATGTTTCGTTTCAACTGACTTTTAAACACGATAAGGGTTCGTAATTAAATAGAAAAGATGACATAAGTGCATGCATTTTTATGAATTCTATCTGTTATCTAGTTCCCATAGACCAGCTTATTTTAGAGGTAAATTGCTCTTTACCAATATTTTTAAACATAAATAAAATTAAAAATTAAGTAATGAAACATATATTTACAGGTATTTATCGCAATTACCTTAATAAAAGAAAGTTTAAATAAGACAATATTTAAGTATGTAATTTTCCATTGTGTTAAAATAAGTTTAGTTATCACGGACTTAGCCAATCCTCGACAATGTTACGATTATCTTTTATCGCGTTTAAGACCTTCAGATTTTGGAGACAATCGACGCTCCGCAAAGCGAATAACACAGAGAACAAGTGAACAGAGAAAACAAATAGACTTTTAAATAGGTTCTAAAATTAGTATTAAAACAAGATCAAATTTAAAATTGAAATTAAAAGAAATACTTCTGATTCTGACTTACAAAAATGAGTTTTGAAAACTCGATTAAAAACATCGAACATTATGTCTACGTAGCTATTTTTCGTCAGACATTTAGATTTCATTTTCGACTTGATCTAACAGGGCAGTTTGTCCCACAAGATAACGAGAGTTCAGCAGGCTGGCAAGAGCATAGCACTAAAGGTCACGGATATACGGCGCGATGAAGGAAATTCTTGGGAGGAAGCGACCCCGTTTATGCGGCCTTGTTTTTAAATATAATGTTTTTTATCTTACATTTCTTGTAAAGTTGGGATGCTTGTTTAGTCGGCCTTAAAACTAAGACACCAGGATTGGCCACTAGCTCTTAAGGTCATATTTTGCGTATGATTATAATTTTAAAACGAACACGTGTGATTATTTTTTTATCTGATCAACACAGTTCTGAAAATGGTGGGTACCTTTGATTAACCGAATTTAAGGCCACTACTAGACACTGACGAAAGTCAAGTGGTTTATCAAATTGACCATCAATCACAAAAACTGTTTCATGTAACTAATCCTTTCTGTTGCCTCTGTGCTTCATTACACTGTGCAAATAAAATGGAGTGTCAAGTGGAACGCGCGCGTCGTCAGTGACGTATTGCCTGCACCAGCCAGCTCGAGACACGTTCAATGTGCACGATAAAACTTAATGGTTACAATTGAGCTGCATATCATGGCTTGCTTTATTTGATGCTATTACGGCAACGCATCCGAGTGCAATCATAAAACTCATAAACTTACCTGGTCTTCGATATTAATGGGAAGATATTGCGGATCGTGTTTATTACTGCTATATTTTTAAGATAATACTACAATAGTACGTACAAATAGACGATTACATTTTTAATATTATGATTTAAATTGTAATATTTTCATTCATTTCTTGATAAACATGGGAAAATGGCCCAAACTAAATAACTAAGTTCAAATTACGATAAATAGATTTCATTTGTTTTGTTTGTAAATAACTAGTAGTTCGCCTCGAACGAGATCTCGCTCGCCGGTGGTTGTGTATATTAGTTTTTATCTGTGTTTGAAAGAATTTACTTCAGAGGTCTACTAAAAAATATTGAGGATCTAATGAGAACTAAGTACCTAAAGCCGATTATTATTCCTTTAATTACTAGTAAAGCGATTTTGAGTGTGCATTATTTACAATACAGGTTTTGATTAAAAACTCTTTGAATTTAGAGTCAAACCTTAGGCTCTAAACCTATTTTATATTCAGTATGTCATGTTGGTTTGATCCTGTCATGGCACTACTTTCGATGACAAGTGTTGCCCGCGGTTATTTCAAACATTTGTCAAAAATCATTTTGCATTAATTTACTTATATTTCAATAAAAAATACTTGATGGTAATTTGTAAGAGCATAAGTTTTTACGAGGGTGTTTCGACTTAAAACATTTTGGTATTTTGTTCGTTGTGAAGTGGCAGTAACATTGGTTCAAGGAAACTATTTAGTAAGTTGAATTCTTTTTCCATTAAAACGTCGTTAAGTTCGTCAAAAAGAGTTAGGAGTTAGAAACACCAACCAAGATAATAAAGAAGAAGAAGAACGATTTTCTGAGCTGCGATTTCACCAAAACTTATAAAAATGGGAGCTCAGGTTATAGCAGACATGATTTTTTTACATTTATCGAAGTTATTCAAAAACTTTACATCTTAGAATAAAAAGTAAAACCATTTTGGAATGTATAAACAAAGCTCTTTCATATGACACCTCACTCAATGTATTTTAACAACTTTTATTTATTTTCATCCTCTTCAGATCCAAATATCTTTACAACCCCTTGACCGATTCAGCTCATTATGTTACTGGCTTACCCACTTACCACTACCTATATACCTACCAAGTCTCATGAAGATTGGATTAACGGTTCGACAGTTATGCCGGAACATACAAACAAACAAATGAACACAACATACAAAGCAAAATTACCCCACTTGCCACTAAGATCTTCGTTCGCTTCGCTCACTCGATCGATTATACTCGTATATACAATTGATTTATAACCCAGATTTGCCCATAAATATTCAAGACAATTCCTACAGACTAATATCACAGACTAGCAAGTAAACAAATTTTGAGCTACACAAATCAACAATCAAATACAGCAATCACAAAAACAACTAAGAAAATAAGCTAAACGTTTTGCAGAACATGCGATTTCCTAAACACGTACAATAAATCGCAGTGTTGTTCCAGGGACTTTTGTTTTGAGGCTCACTCTGATCCCGATCAAGATGTATTATGCGTGGTACGAATCAAGCTGAATGGAAAAACTGGATATAACCAGTTTTTATAGAAGGTTGCGGTTACCGTAAAAAAACTTATGTAATCACACAAAGTATTGGATTGGACACACAGACATATTCAAAGGCCTTAAATAAATGTAACTTGCCCCAAATATTAATTTCTAATAAAAATCGACGCTTGAGCATGATGTACATCAAAGTTATTTGAGCCATAGAGCATTGGTTTTATCAGGAATTCTGGTAATTGGACGTGAATTCTACAATGGGAAACCTTAGTTGGAGCAAAATACGATTCAACTGATAATTGGCCGCTGAACAAGAAACATTGTTTCAATAGTTTAGACTGCGATTGAATAAAACTTGCAACCTTGAAGACTGTGCTAAAAGTTATTTTATACAAGTACATAAAGGAACACTACGAAGAAGTGAATATGATAATTAACGCAATTATGACTATCAACAATCAACGCAAATATCAGCGCTAAATTGCTAAATGCTTATTTAATCTGTAATTAATAAATTCTTGGAAATTTGACACTACGTCATCTAGTCCCAAATTAAGCAAATTAATGCTTTTGTTATGGTATCCAGTACAATGATTTACTGTTTATAATATTTAAACACTTACATATTATAAACAGAAAATACCTAAACTAGAGAAAAATACTTCTAGATTTGTACTTCATACAAAATATTTCTCAGTTAGCGGGGATCGAACCAGCAGCCTCCTGCATGTCAGGCGACCTTTCACCCACTGTGATACAGGCGTCGTCATATAACGGCGACAGCTTTATAGAAATCACAGAAATAGATAGAACACCCCGATATAACCGAAATACGTATATCTTATTTACAATTTACATGGCATTCGTCTTTTGTTTGTAACAAGGATATTATAAGTGGGAAGGAAAAATTACGAAGCAATAGCTCAATATGTCTCATTTTCCTTAGCCAGGCTTGCGGTGAATTTGATTTATATTCCGTTTGATATTAACCGTACCTACCGATTCATAAACAATATTGTTTTGTATTGTTTTTGTAAACAATACGCCTTTGTATAAATATTGTAGGAAATACAGAAGAGCTGTTGGCAACTTGTTTTTTATTGTATTATTATTATTATGGTGTTTATTTAATATGTATTTATGGACCAAATCTAGTAGGTTCTTTTGTGCTGATATTCTCGATAGATAAAACGGTTACATACATAATTATTGAGTAAAATTTGGGCACGTGCCAACTGTAGGTAGCTAATGTTCAGATTTGATCACACCTGAAACACTTTCAAGTATCTGAAGTGCCTTTAAGTTCGTACTGAATGTCTACTATGTCTGAAAATATATTCATGAATTTAGTTTTATTCATTTAGCTATAATATACAAAATATTCATAAAAGGTTTTTAGCAAAAATGCGCCCTGGGCACCCAACGTGTTAACGGGACACTCTAGTGCCTGGGACATCGTTGAGGTAGAATAGGCTTGCCCAGCACCTAAACCACCTTTCCAGCTTAGCCGGCCATATCCACAGGAAAGACATTGCTCCATACGTGGGGGGCTGACTAGCCGCATAAAGTAATAACGTTTTTCATTTTTAATATAATAGCATAATATTACTATACATTGACAGTACGTAAACTATTTGGAAGCTCAGAAATAATAAGGTATTTTAGGTTTTGTAAAATTAAATGACTTATTTACATCCCAAATCACTTTGTTTAATTATTTACGGGTCTTAAATGAATAAGCTCGATTAATTAATCTTCTAGAAGCAACATTAATATAAATTAAATAATTAATCTCAAGAAACGTGGCTTGAAATGAAACAACTAAAAATTTGGAGCGTAATTCGGATTTCAGTAATTTGTGTTGGGATGTTTGTTGTAACTAATTTAATCTACTAATGACTTTGACCATTCGAAACTGAAATAGTTTGTCGACTTTGAAGGGCGGAATTACCACTGAACGTATTTGTTTGTTTTGATATTTATCTATTTTCTATTTTTTGACGACCCTGGCGCAGTGGGCTAAAGCCCGGCTGAGACGCAGAGGTTGCGGGTTTAATTCCCGATGCGGGACAAATGTTTGCATGATCTACACAAATATGAACACCCAGGTATTTTCTATGTAGCATCTATGTAGTTTATATCAGTAATCTGGTTGTAATAATACAAGCATTTAATTGCTTAGCTTGGGACTAGATGACGCTGTGTTACCAAGAATATTTATATTTCTTTATTTAAATTTATCCTTTATATATCCCAAAATAGAGCTTTCATTGGATAGGAATCCATAGTTTTTAGATATAGTAGATAGGTAATTTAAAAATGTCTCAAACAAAAATGATTTTAGCTCATCTCGTACAGTTGTAATAAACGGCTTATTTTATTGTAAATAATTACTAAATGTAATTAATAAGTAATGTAATTTATTTAAAATAATACAGATGTTTGAGGAAAACATTAGGCTAAGTTTTAGTCAGATGGAGGGCAAATTCAGTTTTTCCTCCAGGGGCTACGTAAGAAGTGAAAGTTCGAAAAATAGCCTCACGACTGTAATTTTAAGTTTGTACGAAAACCTTGAAAGAATTGATTGCTGATGGACTAGGGTTTGAGAAGCTACATTTATCACAAAAAAAATCTTGTGTTGTTTGTTCCTTCATCCGAGCATACATATACCATTAATAATACTGTCCTATATCTGTGCCTATACTATGCTTACTAAATTATACATGCGAAAATTTGTATGGATGATTTTTATTTCCCGGAAAATCTGCAGAACGTATTCGACTGAAACTTACAATGTACGTAACTAAAATCATGGTAAAACAAATAGGCTACTTTTCACCCAGGTAATGACTACCTGGAAAAACGCGAGTGAAGCCGGGGGTAAAAGCTTGTTTATAATAAACCGGGGGAGCTCTAGCAAGTTGTAAACTGGCAAAAGATTTTGAACAGACAATAAACCTTTCAAGTTAACTGATATTTATGTTACGTTCAATTATTGCGATAAATTTAATATTTATAGCTGTTGGTGTGCAATTACCCGGAGACTGACATTATAATTAATCACAAACTCACGCTCGCGGCTTTGTTCGCGTGGTGTACCTATTTAATGTTACGTTTCACGACTGTCTAAATATCATGCAAATATCTGGTTGGTAAACTACTTTTGTATACAGTCGTCACCATTTTTAGTAGCGTTTCATTGTTTTATTCTTTTACTATTACGTGTAAAATTATTAAATAAGTACATTTTTTTCTCTGAGCTAAATTTCAGAAAATGTGAAGTGTTGTTGAGGGTACCAATAAGAAAAACATGTTGTAATCCTACTTACTCAACGAAGATTGTGCTTGTTATCAGGTTGTCCTATCGCAAGGGATTGAAGAAACTAAAACGTATTGCTGCTGACAGATCTTGAAATATGGAGGAAGTTACGTGCGTGGGACGCGAATATGAGCTTTTGTTGTGAAAATAGTGGATATAATTGCTGGGCTATGTTTTGGACAAGTGGTTTACTACCTCGGATTTCGATCTGAGTGTCGTGGGGTCAAATCAATTTAAAATAAACTTTTCGTGTTAAAAAAAATTTAAGATAATTATAATAAGTACCTACAATTTAACCTATATCTCATTCAAAATAAGCTTTTCAATGCAAATAGAGGTGTTCCAACGGCGCATAAAATTGGGATTCATGTCAACTGCAAAACCCTTTGATGATCTCTCGTAAACCTAACTTGGGTCGGGCATAAAAATTGGAAACGTTTGTGGCATAAATAACTGGGTAAACCATGCCACCATAAACCCATATGGGATACTCACGTTTTCGTGATATAGGTAGGCTTACTCACACAAGAAACTGGTAAACTAGGTTTTACCAAACAATAAAAAAACTTAAAAAAAAATGAATTATTATGAATGTTTTTGTGTAATTTTTAATGAAACGTGCATCATGATACTCAAATAAAAAACAATAACTAATTTGGTTACTTACGAAGGACCTGCAGATCGATCCATTCCAGAGGCCTTTAGAGGGCATAAAAATTAAGTCACTAGAATTGGTCACTTGCTCATACAAACGAACGAACGAACGATGACTATTTAAATATTATATGGTATTTCTTATCATTTGAACTACCTGCTTTCTGTATAAGGTATGCATGTATGCGCGAGTGAATAGGCTTAGAAATAAAAATCACGAACGCGATGTCTTTCATCATTTGATCCGCTTTCATTCGATCCCGCGATATCATGAAACCTATAAAAAGTTTCTCCTGTAAAATAAGAATTCTTTATGGTCCTTTATGACAAATAAAGATAATAACACTGTGCATAAAACAATGAACACCAAAGGTTGACCAAAGCAATAATTGTTTGTCTTTATAGTACGAGTACATGGAACACTGTGTAATTGTTTGTCCTTATACAAGGTACTAAACAATCGGAGTAGTTTATTTTCACAGCTTTTTTGAATCCATGTAAATTTTAACCGCACTTTATTTCAACATACTACAATAGCATGTTATCAAAAGCATGAATAATCTTTACTACCACCAAACAAATAAACTTCAAATCGATCAACATGTAATAAATTTAAAAATCATTGAAAACCTTTGTAACTTACATATTTCACAATCCAACCGATCCAATAACAAAAGGCACTCAAAACTTGAAAAAGGATTTATTGGAAAAAATTGTTGGCACAAGTTTAAAATATCACTCGTTTAGTCGACGAGCACTGAAGTGTTCGATAAGCACTTGTGGTTCTACGGCGTAGTCTCGTAGCGGTGGCTACGCGGCTACGCGGCTACGACCGGCGCGTGGCTCGTCTCGAGAGCAACTGAGCTCGGTTGCATCTGATCTCATCTTGTGATGCAGACACCTTTGCTTATTTGACCTGCAGGTTTTATTGAGGAAAAATATAAGTTAAGTATCCTTGACTTCTAAAGTTTGTTTTTATAGGTAGCGAAGAAAACTAAGGCCCTATAATTATTTACTTTATGATTTATACAGTGTCAGACAATCTTTGCCTGCACTTAGCGGAATACTGTTGCCCTGTGACATGAGAGAAACCTCAGTTTTTGTTTCCTTTAAAGAATGTTTTTTTATAAAATAACCTAATATAATTATAACATAACCTAATAAAACAACCTTATAATAAGGGCCGGGCTAGTTGAGTGGGTCGACTTTTAATCCGTAGATTAATATCTTTTTATATTTGTATGTTATATTTGCATGTTATAATTAAATATATATCTGACTTAAGATATCTTCAAGGAATCTAAAATGCTAAAGTATTTAAAACATGTCTACCGTACCTCGGGAATTCGAGTTTTATTTAATTTTCATTATAACCTACAGTTACAATAAACAATTGTGAAACGGTGAACAAAAATATTTTTATACTTTTTGGACCGCGCGTTCATTAGCAAGTTTACGTAATTTTAAACTCCATTGAAACTACAAGCATATGCCAACTGCAGAAATAAACTAGCTCCCTCGTTAGCAGTAAAATTAAATTCCAATTCGTTTTAAAAGGATAAGAACAATAAAAAAAAACCTTTAAGCCCACACGCGATCACATCACCAATAAAAGTTATAGAACAAACTTTGATTGATATCTTACATCCAAGCGCTCTGGTAGATATTGACCTGAAGGGATCACTTATAACAAGGATGCGAGGTTCGAGTAATTTGAAACTGGTTGCTTTGGGATTTTTTTGTGAATTTTGACATCTATCATTACCATGAAATGGTACTTAGGTTTTATTTAGGCTTTTGAATAATTATTTGAAAAAAGGGAACTTAAAGACCATTTTTTGTGCAGTGATCAGGGTTTCGCCGCATGTGTCCAAAAACGCAAAATACCAATCCACAATTTTTGAGCCAAATGCGCATTTGATAGTTTATATTCGCATATGGCCAATCACGTGAAATATCAAAAACTCAATAAACCAAAACCATGTTTTTGGCCAAACGCTTCCTAAATGAGTTCAATTCATGAAAGTGTAAATTTGCGGAATACCAAAAACGTGCAAGGCCAAATCATACGATATACTAATTGTGGTATTTTAACAGGTTAGCTGTCAATTATATTGCAATTATATTGCCGCTGTTGTGCAGGAGATTTATTTTTCAAGATGTAGAAATGTGAAGTATGTAATAATAATAATAATAAGGAAGCTCAGATATGCGAGAGAAGAATTAAACGTTTTGTTTCAACAAGCAAGTCTCGCATAAAAAGTATACGACGGAAAGCGGATATCGGGTTCGACAATGTTTACAAACAACTATTGTCAAAATTAGAAAAAAAAAACATAACCCCATTAAATTTTCTGCGAAAAATAACGTACCTCCTGTTATTAAAATAAATACCTTTAAGCGTTTGCGTTTATATATTCATTATATTTTTAACTGTAAGCAAAATTATTTTGTAATTTTATTACAAAAATTATATACATATAATTATATTATTATTATTATTATTTTCTAGTGGTGGTTAATGGTGGCGTTAGTTTAGGCAGTCGTCTGAATTATTGGTCAAATGCGTATAAGTTTTTGGCAATCTTCGTTTTTGGCATTACGCGTAAATCGATTATGGTAAGTCGCGTAAGTAGCATTATGCGTAATTAGCAAATGGTTAATTGCGTAAATGGAATTTTGCGTGTTTGACATCACGCGTATATGATTTTGTGCGTTTATTGGTATTTTGCGTTATTGGACACATGCGTCGAAATCAAAAGGTTTCGCCGCATGTGTCCAAAAACGCAAAATACCAATCCACAATTTTTGAGCCAAATGCGCATTTGATAGTTTATATTCGCATATGGCCAATCACGTGAAATATCAAAAACTCAATAAACCAAAACCATGTTTTTGGCCAAACGCTTCCTAAATGAGTTCAATTCATGAAAGTGTAAATTTGCGGAATACCAAAAACGTGCAAGGCCAAATCATACGATATACTAATTGTGGTATTTTAACAGGTTAGCTGTCAATTATATTGCAATTATATTGCCGCTGTTGTGCAGGAGATTTATTTTTCAAGATGTAGAAATGTGAAGTATGTAATAATAATAATAATAAGGAAGCTCAGATATGCGAGAGAAGAATTAAACGTTTTGTTTCAACAAGCAAGTCTCGCATAAAAAGTATACGACGGAAAGCGGATATCGGGTTCGACAATGTTTACAAACAACTATTGTCAAAATTAGAAAAAAAAAACATAACCCCATTAAATTTTCTGCGAAAAATAACGTACCTCCTGTTATTAAAATAAATACCTTTAAGCGTTTGCGTTTATATATTCATTATATTTTTAACTGTAAGCAAAATTATTTTGTAATTTTATTACAAAAATTATATACATATAATTATATTATTATTATTATTTTTTTCTAGTGGTGGTTAATGGTGGCGTTAGTTTAGGCAGTCGTCTGAATTATTGGTCAAATGCGTATAAGTTTTTGGCAATCTTCGTTTTTGGCATTACGCGTAAATCGATTATGGTAAGTCGCGTAAGTAGCATTATGCGTAATTAGCAAATGGTTAATTGCGTAAATGGAATTTTGCGTGTTTGACATCACGCGTATATGATTTTGTGCGTTTATTGGTATTTTGCGTTATTGGACACATGCGTCGAAATCGATAAAATCCGGACTAAAATAATTCAATAAAATATTTTGCATTATGTGAAGGTATTCCTCGTAGCGCACTTAGATGAAGCACATCAAAGTACCTCCACTTAGCGCGCTTGTTTAAGTGCGCTTCAATTAGTAGGTATTGATTAAATTTCATACAAATTATTTTGCGGTAAATCACATCCACAACATTGAGGGTGCAAATAATCAAAAAAACTGACAGACGTTTAATATGACGGTCTATTTCATCGCCCTACCGCAAGAGAACTCACACAGAAAGCAGATAACCTAAAGCTTACGTACACACGGATATATGACCACTCCATTCATTCGAGAACCACAAGACAAATGAAATTCCATTACGATATTAAAACAAAATCCCAAAAGCCCGTCGTGGCTTTATGAAAGAATTTAATAATAAAGAGCAGAATATTATTCAATTTTTCCTGAAAACAAAGATGGTGGAAGAGGTTTCCACCTGGGGCCGGCTTCGGCCTCAGGGGCAGAGGAATTTATTAGCATTCAAATGATTTATAACTAGCGGGCGGCAGCTGAATATTTTCTGATTCGTCTTAAATTAAATTCTTTCTTTCCTTTGCCCGGATTTCATTAAGGGTAAACGCTGGGATATGAAAAAGATAATCTCAGGAGTGAATGCGACCGCGACCTTCTATTAAAACATTGCTAATTATACTAATAAATTAATTATAAATGTACAATACCGTGGAATTGTATTATATTTTTTATCACAAATATTTTTACATTCATGCTTATTTTTTAATAGGTTCTGAAAAACATGTTTAAGATTAAATTATCATAAAAGCAATACATGTGTTAAACTTTTCATTTAATTTTAAGGTTGCATACTTCTAATTATTTTTTTTAATGGAATATTATAATGAAGGTAAAATCACTACCTCCATTAAATCTCTCCAACCATCTCTGTGCCTTTTTTCACAATTAGATTATAATTCATAAACAAAATATTTTAGAGCCTAACCAACGGTCCTAATCCGTAAACGTCCACTGGACATGCAACATTGTCCTCCATTTCACACCCAACCTTAACAAATCTCACTCAAGTACAATAACGATAACGCGAAGCCCATGAAATTCTCATTTCGTCAAAATGAGTTAAGTCAGTTGATATTCGCATTATCTCTGACCTTCGAGATAACAGGCGCGGGAATAAGATTTCGCCAGTTCTTTGTTCCGCGCGACAACATACTGTCGCCTTTTGTAGGCATTTTATTTTTTCTCTAGTTCGGTAAGTGGCTTTACTTTTACCCAACTAGGAGTGATGTTTATCATATTACAAGCTGTCCCGGCAAACTTCGTTAGGACGAAATCTGGAATGATTGAAACAGATCGATTTGACAGTTATTGTTATTGAGATGGTGTTGAAACATTATGAATGGGAAAATAAATTGTCTTCTAAATTTTTCTACTGTCCAATTTTTATTACAGTGATTCTCAAATTCCGGTCGGAGACAAATGCGACAAATCTTTGAGTTATAAGTGTTAATAAGTGTTGTACATAGATAGACAGGTACTCATACATACAGTTTGATCTTATCAATCTTTAAAGTAAATTACACCTTAAAATGCAATAATATCGTGGGTTTGATTCATGACCCGGCCATTAATATTAAAATTTAATGTAACAAAAAAATTATATGCGCATTAACGCGAGCATTAGGGAAAAAAAGAAAAGACCAGAGAGCTTTCTAATAGCCGCGTTGGCTACTTGTCATTTATTACGGCACACATTTAACCGGCTATTATATATTTGGACATACCATTGACTAGCCCTTGGGCATCTTCGAAGGATCTTAGAGTCCAAAAGGTTTAAAAAAAACTAAAATGAAAAAGATATGACTAGAGCTAGTCATCCCATACGAACTACATCGTTTATATCGCATTTAACAAATACCCTGTTATGTTTGACGACATAGTTTATGTTCCATGGGTGGTATCCTAAAGCTATTGTGTACTAGTCATTGTCATCCGCCAACAAGATCGATCGAAAAACAACAAGTCATACATGGGTTAGATTGACGCAAGGATGGTTCGTACAAAGAAGAAACAGCAATATTATACAATGAGAATAAAACTAATGCTTTTGATTTTATTAAAAATAAATATGATACATATTTCATCTTATTTGTTACCTCTTCCCACCTTTGAGAAGGTAATTTTTAAATAATTATATTAATTGAAGTTGGTTTAATTTGTTTGTCTACAGAGTATAAAATAAACAGAATACATTGGCGAACAAGCTTGCACTTTATTACCGGTCCGTAAGTAATTAGTTGAAACTGTTCCAATCTAGAAAACAAACCTCGCATCAGGAATGCACACACGATTTGGAGTAGTTTTCAAATATTTGATTTAGGTTTGCCTGAGATTGAATAAGTTGAAATGAACGTACCACTCAGTTAGCACAAATCACAATCTGAAAACTGTGATTACTCGAGAGAATGATGAATATTGTATTAGATCAATTATTATGCAATTTGATTAAAAGTCAATCCCAGTCTACGAGTAATCGCATTTTCGCTATGGGACTACCTGTACTGTTGGGATATTTCAGAGGTCAACTGAAGCCGACCCTTATCGTTTCTAATGAGACATCGTTACGTCAGACCGAAAAAAGGATCTAAACAAGCAGCTGCGAAAACATGTTTTGAAAAGTAACAAATTATGAAAATCTCTTCTTAGGTTCGCGTGCTTCCCTCTACATGCAGCTAAAATATTTAACGAGCGCATGTAAAGAACAAAGCGAGCCCTGTGTTTAGCCGCACATGTCTGCGGCCCAAAGCCTCCGTCATTAAATTCAGGTCCCTCTATGCGTTTCTGACTTCGTTAGTTACGGTACAGAAATCCGCTGAAACTCACAGTTTGCCATTGAATTTTAAATACACGTAAAGTGGAAGTTTTGACAGCCTGACAGCCCCAAATAATATTGTTCTCATCATTTACTATTTGTTGTTTACATCTGTAAATTGAAACTCGTTTAGCAGCCCAATTGTTGTTTGCAAGCAATTTGAATTTATTCAAAATTTTGGTTTTCAATAATACTCCAAATGAACGTTTTGTTTAAATAAACAAGTTAAAATAACTATCTCGTTTCAACTGTCTTTTTGAGTTACGCAGCCAATTAACAAAGTAGAAGGTGATGCTTGTGTAGGTGTTGAATTAAATTACTTCTCAATGATTGAAATGTCGAATGAAAAGAAGTCATTTGACAAAGAGGACTGATTACATAAGCGAGTGCTTCGCTTGTGTAATTAGTCCATAAAGTACCAACATAGTCTGCTTCGTCAGTACTACCAAAATGATATCACATGAGCTAGACTCAGCTACATCAATCACAATAATAGAAGAAAAGCTGAAAAATCGGAAAACGCAGAATAGACTTGATTGGGTAAAAACGCTAAAAACACTTCTTTCACTTCTTTCTTTTCTGCTACAAATAATATTCATTTGTCTACAAAAACTGCTGCTCTTCTGCATTTCGAGAATGGCTGGAACGGAACGGATTTAATACCGACGTAAAGTTCATCGACATTTGAGTTTACATTTTTGATGCGTCAACGATTTATTATCCACATTGATGTATGAGAATAATGGGGCCATCAGTACACAGGTTGTGCTTGCTGTAATACAAAAATGTTGAATGGCCAATTTGTCATACATAGAATGCGATTTATGTAAAAAATATTTTGCAAAAAATTGAAGTTTTGTTTTACTACATTTCTACTGAGTCTACATAAAAAAATATAAAAGTACGATACGAGATCAAATCAAAACAAAAAACCAAATCAATGGCACATTGTAAACATAAACACAATTATTTCTGAAAGAATTGTGAAACTAAAACACATAAGTGACACATAAGTACATATAAGTGATTATAAAAAAAGTGGCCCTTGACATTTGTGTAGGTCACATCACATAGTGCTAATGACACCAGAAATCTGACATCATAAGCTGTCTTCAAAGGTTTTTAGAAGCATTTACTGAATAAACTGGTAGAACAAACCGTTATAAACAAACGATTTTTTTTAATAACTCAATTTCATATTTCACTCTCTGATATTGCAAACCAAAGAAACAAAAGCAATAAAAACACACATCAGATCTCTACCAAATTAGTTGTAATATCCAATACTTTGATAAAGTACAACCTTGGGAGTACTTACTTTCAAAAGTTAATAGTTTTCAAAATCGGCCCGCAAGTGGCGGAAAAGACAGTAAATATCCATGAAAAAGTTTCAAACTCAATACATCACACATTTTTTAATAAAAATAAAATCATGACTACAGCGGAGTAAACATTCTCACAGATGTATAAGACTTTAAAAACCGTACGTCTGTGATGATGAGTAAGTAAATGGCTAACTCTGGTGACGGAGTTTTAAGACTCAAAAAAACTTAAAAACGAGCAATTTACGTAGGTACATTGTTTATCCTGAACTGGGGAAAAAACACTACTCAATAATTAGGTAATGTTTTACAATTTAAGGTAGTAATGAAAAAGTTTTAAAACTTCCTTGACCCAATTTACTTCAATGACATTCTGTGTAACATTTGTGGATAAAGATATTCAATTCGCATCGAATCGTTTCAAGACGTGCTCATTACTAGGGTTACAAGGTGAGCGTTGATAAATAGGCAGTAATCGACTTTCTATGTAAATGTAGTTTGGAAGTCTTCAACCGGACTAATGAGCCGTGGCTGAAGTCAAGCTAAAAACTAGAGCACGAGCGTATCCACAACCTACTTAAGTGTGTGGGTGCGAAATGTAGGTCGATAGGAGACAATCGTGCATGTCATTAAAATAGCTAAATAAAAGTAATTACTTACATTATTTAAGGGTGGCACAGACAGTGAAGATATTGTAACATTTTATTGTAAGATAATATCACATACTATCACTATAGTCATCACACGTTAATTTAAGTTGCTCTAACATACGAGTAAGATTATACCTATGCCTGAAGCGCTCGGGGGATAGTTTGCATACGGACAGTCAGTGACCTATTATGGTACTCTGGTGTTACTTACACCGAGTAAATATTTGAGATACATAGTGATGAGATGATATAGATGGGGTTTATTAGTATTTTTTTCGTATACGAGTAGGACTAGAGTCCTATACGAAAAAAATACTAATAAAACCCAATAAACAAAAGATAGATAGGTAAAACCTGGCCGCCAATCGTTCTTGACTGTGTGAAATGTCAGCTTAGTTAAAATTATAAGTTCACTCACTCAAGTCTCTAGGATTTCAAATATAATTCAAAATACAGGTTGATAAGCGGATTTATTATCAGTGGCATTGGCAATCTGCGCAAACCCACAACTTTGCAACAATAAAACTTTATAATTAGGTGCGCATGTACCTAATTATGCATGAAGGGTCCAAAGTTTGACAGAATTAGAAGTGATTTAATTTACCTTTAAACGATAGAAGTAAAACTCATGTTGGATTTGTTGGAATAATTAACATAATTAATGTAGATATTAATTTAAGTTACTTAATTTTATTATCTCATGCCACTTTCATTGCACTTGTTTCTTTTCTATTGCAAAATGGACCAGATACTGTTTTCGGTAAAACAGGTTTATTAAAATTGTATTTGAATTTCAATTTCTTACTAGCCCCGCAGTTTTTACCTGTAAGAAGTTGAATTTATAAAAATGGTAATTCATAATTTATGGTATGTGCCGCAAAAACTTGTTCCCCAAAGCATGGAAGTGTTGATTCATTCGTGACACTAGGCGGTCACCCATCGATTTTGTGATTTTGCTACTCTAGCTACACTACAATAATGCTTAGTAAAAAATATTAAGTTAACAAAGCTTTAAAAAGAAATCATGAGATTGCAAGTATTTCCTTTGAATAAAACCTTAAAAAACTTAATGTAAGATAAAACCACTTAAAGTATTCTGCAATATCTCATTTTTATTAAGACCATCTGGTTAGTAAAAACTTTTAACAGTCATGAAGAAGCACGAGCTATTTTCTATTTTCGGACTCATTTCGCTACTATTGCAGTTGCAAAGAACAAAGGTGAAGGAACCATAACTTAACACTTCCCGACAGACTTTTCAAATTACAACAATTACAGGAACTTACATAGATTTGGAGTTCTGAAAATTCATCAGAGCTGGTAATTTTAAGTAAAAACCAATATTCAAACAACTGCAACGTGTTCAAATCAATAGCTATGCAAAAACCTAGTATCTAGCAATTAATAAGAATTAAAAAATACGAAAACGAAGACCCGTTACAAATAATTTTTAAATCCAAACAAACGTTTGCATTTCCGCAAGACTTTAAAAAGAGAGATAAAAGTAAGAGGAAGAGAGATAGCACAACTTTTGTTTAATAAAAAAAGACCATTGCTTTGCTTTGGGCGTTGCAGTTGATTTTTACAGTGTTGTCTTTAAAGGACCAGCCTTAAAGTAAAACTATTTTTTTTAACAGCATTTTTTCTCGGTAGTTTAGATTTGTAAGCTTTATTTTGGAACAGTAAATTAAATACACTGCTTCCGTCCGAACTATAAATCACATTATATTCATAACCTGCACCGCATTGATTTTACGTAAAAATGTTTTATGACTAGGATAAACCCGCGGCTACTTGTGTGGTACTTACCAGGACTACAGTTAACAGCCCAATCCGCCCAAAAGTTTTTGCGTTAAAGTTCTATACGTCCATACAAGCTTTCGCGCTTTTATTATAACAGTGTGATTTATTGATATTAATTCATCCAAACCGTATTCGTTGGAAACACAGCACACGTAGGTAACTATGACACACGTTTGAACCATTATAATTATAACTGGCCACTAAGCATTCGCGGTTTCACTCGAGTTGTATAACACTTAAAATTATACACGTATAAAACTTCGCCTATATTCAGTATTTATTCATCCAGATAAATCGAAATATTGTTAGTAGGTATCTAAAAAAATTTACAAACTTAAGTAATTGCTGTGAGACGTAATGTCTAGCACAACTTCCACAAGTTTAGAAAATGTTTGAGAGTGATGGTTTAAGTTTCGCAGTAGTTTGGGAGATTATTTCTAACAGCTTTTACAAACAATCTTTACCTCATTATTTATATAAAAGTATTGACTATAAAGTTTTTAATGAGCGTAAACTCAATAAAAGAAAAACAATAGCGTGTGTGAACTCGCATTGTGACTCTTTTGTGCCTCGTTGAGAACGTCATTATATTTTTTTACCGCAACAGTCTAATGATGGCTTACCTACGATAAATTTAAGCATCAAAGCATTGTGCCTTAATGACCGAAAAGCCACGTTCAGTTTCAATGAATGCAACTCATTCAAGACAAAAATCCTCTTTGAAATTCAGAAATGCGACTGCAAAATGAAGACGAGATTTAATATACGAATTATTTACGACTTACCTAAACATTTCGATGAGAGCTTTTCCCGGAAATTCGACGAATCACTCGCAATACTCGATCATGCTAAGAATATAATGTCCCAAATTACTATGACCTCCGTGTAAGCAAGGTTGTGTCTTCGCTCATGTAAGGATATAGTATATGAGGCGAAGGAGGTCAGAATATACTGGTAGTTGAATTTCGGTAGTTTAGTGAAGAAGACATTGTAAGCAAATGAAAATGTTTCACTCCTTTTCTTTTTCTTTCCTTACGATTATAACAGTACTCAATAAATTTTAATATTAATTAATAGAGTAGCAAACCCAAAAATCATCAGCCAATGTTAATAATTAAAATAATAATAATTTTCTCAGTTAAAATCAAACTTTAAATTTCGAAATATAAAGCTCATTTTGTGCTTAGTGGAGAATTTAAATGTGATACAGGGATTTGAACTTTAAGAAAGAGATTTTGCGGTTCATTTTATGGTAGGGGGTTTTGATGTGATGCAGGCCCGAGGTCAGTGAGGCAGGCGAAGCGGCACGGAGGAGCATCGCATGGCTCCGGAAATAATGACTGCCGCTCTGTAATTGGGACGGGACGGTGCATTCCGCCCCGGACTCGCCACCTGCCTTTCGTTTTTAATGTAATAGCATTTAATTCGTTTTCGGAAAGGAAATTAGGATGTAATTGTGTTACTTCGGTTATGATGGGGGCATGTGAGATTGAAAATTTTAAGGTTATGTTGAACCGGAGCGAAGCGTAGATCAGTCAGAGGGCTGAATTTCAAAGAAATTAAAATGTATCAAGAAATGTTTTCATGTGGAGGAGTCAGTTTGACTGACGCTGAATCTATCTCCTATTTTCGAGTTTATTAAAAAAAGAGTTTGATATCTCAGAAACAAACACTTTTCACAAAACAATCCTTCTACATTCATATCCTGAATTCACCATTGATAGAGAAAAGTTCCCACATTACCCATTGTACCTAAATCATTTTGCCATTACACCCTCTCGGAGGCTTTAGTGGCACAAATCCGGATGTGTTCAGGAAATAATGACGTCCGGCTGTCTCGCGATGGAAACAACCGGCGACTTACTACTGGGAGAACGATTATACAAGTAACTATGACTTTACTGTTACGGTAGAAATAGAAAAAGATTTTAGGAAGAATACTAAACAACTTTGTTTTTTAGAATAAAAATAGCAATTGATAAAATTCTAACTGCCTGTTCCATCTCCGCACGGGTTGAAAGCTTTGTAATGGAAAATATGTTCTTGAAATCGGACCAGTACTTTTTGAGTTTATTCGATACACAATGATACAAATCTTTCCAATTTAGCTTTAATTACCTATTAGACAAACAAATTGAACAAATAAATATGAATACGTGGTATACGCTGGTTAGATTGTTGAATTGAATTAGTTAGATTTGACACATGCCTTATAGTGAAGTATCAAATATAAGTTGACTTTGGGCACGATTAAACTAAAAAATAAACTTAAATGAAAAATGCTTGAAAATTTAGAGTAGCGATGAACTGAAAACTTGTAAGATTATGGTGGAATGGGACTTCTAGAATATCAAAGTTCAGACCAAATGATAGTTGGGAAAGGCTCTCATCTCCCGCATCTCCGGGACATTCCGAGTCCAAACTCTTTCTATTATTTATTGTGTGTACCGAAACTTTGTCAGGTTATTCTCAAAGGAAAATTGTACTTTGTTACTTCAATGCAATTTGTCAGTTGGAAAATAAACTGATTTTGTTGCAAACTGAAATTGAGAAAATGCAAGTACCTACTGCGCCGCGAAGTTTCAAGCGCGGCACTTGTTTTTAAAACACTTCGAGCTATGCCTTCTTCGATGTTTAATTTATCCACATTTTTTTATTTAAAGCACCCCGCGGTGTTATCCGCTTTAAATTTTTCCCGTTCCCATGGGAATACCAGAATTAAAGGCAGCCTATGTGTCATCTAGAATAAAAGCTAAGTTATTACTAAATTTTATCAAAATCAATTCAGTTGTTTTTACGTGAAAAAGCAACAAACATCTCACAGACTCACAGACTTTTGTTTATAGTATTTAATTACAATACAAGTAAGAAGTAAGATTAATATAATGAAGCCAAGAAACTGATAAACAGATATTTTACTGTGGGCAATGAAATAAAAAATATAAAAAGTAAACTATACAGAATACAACCTCAAAACAGGTACATTATTCTAAAGTATTATTTCTTACTACTCTCCCCAGAACGAACTCTTTAATTACTTTCATACTATGAAATCACTCTTCAATCGTCGCAAATAATACTAAAACTAAAACAATCTCGGAAGCGTTTTAAAATTTTGAGAGTCGCATTCTATTATTTTCGAGTTGAAGGAGCTCCATTCAAGATCAGCTAAAAATCTATACGAGTACACAGGCGATCGCAGGAAGAATTATTACTACGTGGGTATCGATTTGTCCCGATCCAAGACTGCTCGATTCGTACACTTTTACAGAAAGCAAATGACCGTAAAATTGTTATGATGTTTTTTTGTAAAATATATTTTGATATTTTGATCACGATTTTATACGATGAAAGAAAACATAGCAAGGAAATCAGTTAGCTTGCTAATTAGCGTCGATTGGCGCTAATTAGCGGCTTGCAAACTGTGTACGTACGTACAGGTACCAAATATTTTTTTAATATAAATATAAATATCCTTGGACTTACCGCTCCGAGGGTTACAGTTTGTGATCATATTTAATTTTTAAATTCAATTTATTTATTTGAATACCAGTTTAGAAATAGAGTGAGAGTAACATGAGAGAATGCAAGACAATTGTAGGTGGAATTGAATATTTAATATTAATGTGTTATTTTATACATGTTGTAACAATTCAGTTAGATCTATTTCAGTCGAATCAGTCGTATTGCTATCAGAAGGCTGTTTGGAGCACCTGAGTTGGTGACATCCATTCAAAATATCATAAAACCGTGGAACTTTATTCTCTCTGAATTGATAGCGATCAAAACAGAGTTGAAAAATACTTTCAGCATAAAACACTTTGTTGGCTGAATGTATGACTGTTTTACACTCATCGTAAATTCGTTGTATAGAAGGTGACAATGGTATCAGCGGTATGAAGTTACTTTATTGAGGTGATCTTTATTTTAATACTTATATTATGTCTGCATATTTTCATATATAAGGGATATTTTTAACACATCTTAACATTTTCAAAGAACGCTTTAAAAAGTTCATCGTTTCAGTTATTCGGCGACCTTTTCAAGATAATGATATGATGCCAAATGCAAGCTACTTAGATACTCCCAAAGTCAACGGTTTGACTACATTTACATACATTTTGCGGATTTCGCCTGAATATTATTAGGAAGTTTTAAACCAACCGGAGTAGATGATGTAACACGGGCACTAACTTCACTCGGTATTTTCGAGGAAAGAGAGATAAATTTAAGGTTTTTCAGGTAAATCAATTATTTAATGTTTACGTTTTGTTATCAATACTGCAGTAAATATTAATTATTTCACGAATGATTGAATCATTAGTCTTTTTATTTCATAAAATCTAAAACCAATTAAATAGAATCTGATATTTAATATCCGCTTATTTCTCCGAATTTCTAATGAAACCTTAAGACTTAAAGGTAAGGGAGCTAAAAGTATACGCCAATTTAATAGTTTTAAGTGGGCCAATAAGGGGAGTAATCGTGACGGGGGCTCCCTTAAGGGGATCAAGGCTGGTCTTAAGACCCACCTGATCCGGAGTCTTACGCCTTACGTAAACTCCAACAAACGAATTAGATGGGGCGTCTAGCACAGGATTATCCACTAACTGCTTTACTTTACAAAAATAGGTTCGCGCTTTATTCTACTAGTTAACGCCATTAGCAAACTTTCTGTCTTCGTAATTAGGTTCAAATTGAGTTTTCTGTACACCGAGTATTATAGGTACGTCTCGAGGAAACACGGAGAAAACAATGGTTTAAGTTGAATTGAGTTGTGTTCTTATTTCACTTTCTTTGAGATAGGATCCCTTGTTGTTCTAGATCCATTTTATGTCCTAAGTTTGAGAGGAAGCAGATTTTGCAAAAAGAACGTAATTACTAAAGTACGGTTGTGGAATAAAAAAGACAAGTTATTGAAACGATTTGAATGTTTTTAATTACACTGTTGGGAAATTGTCGCAATGCTCGTTGCTCGATTTTTTTTTTTTAAATAAATGCATACAATTGAAAGGTAAAATGTTGCGCATTTTTATACTTTCAAAATTTTATTAAAACCGTTTGCTAGTTGAGCTATTGTAGCATAGTTCAGGTGTACTGTGTAAACACTTGTTCTAAATGATGGGTTGGAGTCAGGGAATTAATGCAATAAATCAATGTCGGGACATGTTTACGAGCTAACAGAGTTAATTCCTCTGTGACATGACGTTTATATTCGTGAATAATTGTTGATAGCTGCCGCCTGAGCAATAAACTCAGTTTAATTGCCATTAGCGTTATCAATTGAGCGGATGGTCATTTAAGGATTTATGAACCATCTTTATCTATGCCTACTTAGATCATTATTAAAATATAATCAGGACATAAACGCGTACTTATACTATTCATTTTATTTACCTCGACGTTTTGAATAACATGTATCTACATTCCATGTAGTGAGTTCACTCGTGACCACTGTGACTGTAACGTCGTAAAGGTACGCGATGGTTTTAGCTTGCTTATTTATTGTTACAACACTAATTGATAATATTAAAGCTAATTCTAATGTTTAGCGGTACTAATTGGTAACATTAATTTTATTTATTTTAGTGCCATTAAATATACCTGGCCAGATAGGCGTAAAACAACACACTCATTGTTCCTATCTCTTATATTACTATTTAGAATTAGTTAAAATTAATAAGGTTTTCCCTTTACAAAAGTCGAGTTAAGCTGAGCAAATGTTTGCTTGTATTTGCTTCTTAACAGAAAATACAAGCAAAATATGTATCATAACGAGATTCATAATTATTGTAAAGCAAATAAGTGTATGGAGCACAGAGCGATATAGGTACTATTATTTCTTTTGACTAACATAATTGCAACCAAACTCGCCAAATAAAGTAGCATAAAAAGTGCTCCAAAGTCAGCTTTTTCATATTATCCAGCAAGACAGGCATCCGTTACGAAATAAAACAAGAGCGAAACATCAGTCTCTGTACAACTTTTATTGTTTTCTTCAACACTTTAAGCAACACTGTCCGTGTTCATCTTTTACAGAGCCCGACAATTCCGGAACTAAAATAACCCTTGAAATAAGGATAAGATTGAGCTGTTTAAGGAAAAGGAGTGATTACTCTTTTAAATGTTATGGTGAGCATAATATACATCCCCTAAGCCTAATTGTAGAAGAACAAAACAATCAGTAAAACAGTGAAGATAAAAGCATTGTCGCCTTGGAACGTTCACGTTTTTGCCAAGGGTCCCTCGTAAAACTTTATTAGGCGCATTAAGGTCGCGGTTGAATCCTGTTTATGTAATCGCCGCCGGGGACCTTTAGCAGAAAAAATATTAAGTGAAAAAAGAACACACAATGTCACCCTAAGTAAGATTATATTTATTAGGAGACGTCTGAGACACGAGTGGTCAGAGGTGATGATAACGTCGGAATGACGCGAGTCGCAAGGGACGCGCATAACCGAAACGAAAAACTTGTTATGATACTCAGCCTGTTACATACCGCTACAAAAAAATATTATTTACTGCGCCACCGAGCAGTACCAATGTGAGGATAGTTTTGTGCTTCCCATGGGAGATCCTTGATTGGACGGGACAAAAGTATCCGCAGGGCTCTAAGTAAGCGTACCTTTGTGGAATTCGAGATCTTTTGTCGTCATAATTCTTCGCTTTTTGTTACTCAATATTAATGTAACACTGCGTACAGCGTTCTCGGGGAACAATAATGTATTATCAGCAACTATTTTAATCTTCCCTACGATACAGATATATATAATAAGCAAGAATTCGGATAAAATTTAAGTAGGTATTAATCAATCAATCATAACAAATTCTGATCGTTTACATTTTCAATATATTTTTTCCTCAATAATAGCACCGTGCATTATGATCAGTATTCAGTACTCTTAAGGATCCAACCATAATTCAATTGCTAAGTTTTTTTCTATTTATTTATGTCTAGATTATCAACTAAAAAATGGTGAGTGTAAATTCAAGAATTTATTTCGTATACCGCGTCCTTACTGCGGCCATAACATAACAGAATCTGAGCAGATCGATGGTCGAGAGAGCGAAGAGCGTCGTCCCAACGAGCGAATCCTCGGCCCACTTGCAATTTCATGCCTCACGAAAGCCAAATTTCTTACGTTGACCAGATTCGCCACGCTAGTAACCTACATAACCACCAATTTCTGTCCCTATTTTTATCATTGCTCATGAGCACATGATGTCACAAATGATCGAGTCTAAAATAATTACCTATTGGATTCTGGGAAATAGATAAACATCACACCAATAATACACGTGTCTGTAGGTATTTATTGTTTGCGTTTGCTTTATTTAAATTCAGATTTATTCACAAGTTAAGTATATAGTTAACGACCCTAACTTTTGATTTTGGATATTAATATCAACCTACTGCAGGGTAAGGTTTCCCTTAAAACCATAAGTAACCGTTACGTCTTTTGAAATATTCTACAACAGAATGTAAGACTTATAAACTGTTAAATAATGTAATTGATTCCTGTCGCATCAAGCCGTCGGCAGCTTATTAGATTGTTAAATATTTACTAGACATCATTTAAAATAATTATGTTGCAGTAGGTGTCGTTAAATTGTTATTTTATGGATGTAATTTTTGTTTTTAATTTTTATTTAAGGGCCACTTGCATGTTCCAGGGTTAAAATAATAAACTTCGAGTTAGTTGATAACACGGGGTTAAAAAAATAATTTGTCTTGCATCGCCTAGAGTTAAGCGTAACCCAAGGGTTAAATCCGTAAATATTTAACTCGCCAAATTTGAAGGGTTAAGTTCCTAACTCGAGGTTATGTCATGTCAAATTGTGAGGTTATGTTTGTTTATTTGCGTGCGAACTAATTTTGTTTTCGACTGTAAATAACACGATGAGTGAATTATTGTTTTCTGATGATGATGAAGAAATTATCGACTACATAAGTTCAGACTTTTTTAATAGAAGAGTAGGGGAACGGCCTGATCATTACAATATATGGACAGACAATGCATTTCATAGAAGATTTCGACTTGAAAAAGAAAGTGTTACCTATTTATTGAACAAAATTGAACATAAATTAATCATCCCTACACGCAACCGGTAAGCTATCAAGTCGAATTAAAAAAGTTTAGTTGATACTCAACAATATTTTGCAAAATTACTGTGCTAACATTAAATAGGTACATACCTACTGATCAATTTTTTTTTTCAGTGATGCTTTGTCACCCATGAACCAGTTACTATGTGCACTGAGGTTTTATGCTACTGGAAGCCAATTACTTACATGTGGAGACTTTGTCGGTGTGCACGAGTCAACAGCATGCCGGACAATTCACAGGGTGACTGATGCCATTGCCAAATTGTACCCTCAATTTATATTTATGCCTACTACTGAGGCTGAGCAGAGGCAAGCAGCCATGGAATTTTATGAAATATCTAGATTTCCACGCATTATTGGCGCTATAGACTGCACTCATGTGCGGATGAAATCTCCAGGTAAGTTTCCTAATGTTGTTACTTTTTATTAATAACCTGTATCTTGCAGCTATTAATAGATTTCACTTTGTTATAGGTGGAGAAACGGCTGAAATTTATAGAAACGGAAAGGGCTACTTTTCCTTAAATATGCAGGCAATATGTTCTGCTGATTTGATGTTTAATGATGTTGTTGCCAGATGGCATGGATCTGCCCACGATTCTCACATTTGGGACAATAGCAATCAACGCAGACATTTTCTGCAGGGAACATACGGAAATTATTGCTTACTTGGTGATAGCGGATATGCACAAACTGCCTTTATGATGACACCATTGGCAACTGTTAATTCTCAAAATGAATCATTATACAATGAGGCCCAGATAAGAACAAGAAATACAATAGAGCGCACATTTGGCATCTGGAAAAGAAGATTTCCTATTGTGACACGAGGGATTCAGGTACACTTGAGCAGGATACCAGGTATCATCATTGCTACTTGTGTTCTACACAACTTAGCACGGCTTCGGAATGATTCTGAACCACCTATTGATGCAGAGTATCCGCCTATATTAGATGACAATGAACAAGGACCAGCCAACAGCAATTCTCATACATATACAAATAGAAACACACCAGGCTGTTATGCACGTGAAGCATTGATAGAACAACATTTTGGGAGATTGAATTAACAGAGAAACATGTTATTTTGTAGTTTAATTTATTTAATTAAAGTATTACAAAAAGTTTTAAGCCATTTTAAGTATTTTTAATTTTTTCTAATTGAAGCCTTCTTAACTCTTCATTGTGAGCATATTTTGCTCGAGCATCTTCTACTTCCATTGATCTTAGCAATCTATTATGTTCTAATTTTTCTCTTTCCTCCAACAGTTGAATGTTCAGTAGTTGTTTTTGCAACTCAACATGTTCCATTTTTTCTGAAGCAAGTAATTTAAATTTTTCTGCAACTGATTGTTTTTCAGGTATGTGTGACATCAGTTTTCTTTTTCCTGAAAATTGTAAATTAGTTTATTTGAGTAAACATAATATTAATTAACATTGAATTAAACCTGTACAATACCTAAATTTAAACCATGCCAATAATAATGAAATCTAAGACAATACTCACGAGTAAGTAAATCATGTGGCTTTTTTTTTAAGTTTGCCCTATTGTTAGAAAAAAATGAAGTTTCAACATCTTGGGTTTTGTTCGTCTTGGGGGTTTCGACAATAGATTCACATGGACTTCTTAAGAGTTGTTCATCTAAAAAAAAATCGAAAATGTTTGTTAAATTTAATTTTTGTTGCTAGAATTCACAGTGTAATAATCCTGGGATATGCATGTTTTCAGTTTCAATGACAGAGCGATACAGATCAATTAATAGTTAATTCAAAGGTACATTGAAAAAAATTCAAAGGTACATTGAAAAAATAACTTCTAATATTCAAATCAATGAAATAGAAAAAGAAAATTAGTTAATGGCTAGTAGTAGGTACCTCCATGTTTTTTATTCATTTCATCTAGGTTTTCATAATTTGGGCTATCTATGAGTATAGTATTTTTTATTATTTCAATTGGTTGAACATCTTGCAATGCCATTAAGCTGCTGTCACCATCATATATGGTGTATAGTCCATCGATAGATGGCCCAATCAAACCTTTTACACGATCCAATAAAGGGTCATCATCAAATTTTGGTGGTGGTCCCCCGCCTGGTAAAAAAATGATCACTGTCAATACAAAGTAATAAAGCAAGCAAAGACAACATTAGTTTAAGCCACAATCAGTAACTAACCTGTACCCATGATAGTTTTTTTCAAAAATTTCGACTTGTTGTCCGCTTCTTTGCTCAGTGCTCTGAAAATTTCTTGACAATTGTCTTTTGAAATTCCTGTGTCCTCTGCGACTTTCTCCCAGCCTTCAGAAGTAGTTCCATAACTTTCAATATTCTGGATAAGAGCTGTCCTATCCACTGCAAGAAAAACATACTTAGGTCAAATACATTGTAGTCAAGTCACTATTTTAAGAAACTCATGTTTGGGAATGAATTATCTCATGCAGACTGCTTTGATATGATAGAAAATCAGTTTCATTCAAAATTATGAGAGGAGGAGAGACACATACCTGGAATATCCATTTTGGCGCCAGAAACATTCTTTTTTGTTTTCTTTTTCAAGTTTTTATAATTTTGCTGAAGGCTTTCCACTGTTCGGGTGAACCCAGTAGTTACAGAATTAAACTCTGTCGCTACTTCTAACCACGACTTCTGTTTTTGGAGAAGGGTAGCCCCATCAGTTCTTTTGTTTTCAATAACATGTTTATGCTTTGATATGATGTCACACAGTAAAGAACTGTCGCTATTCGTGAAATTCGGGGCACGTACACGACTTTTCTTTTCCATTTTCACCGATTTAATAAAATAACACGCAAACGCACTTAAAATTCACGACATAAACAATGGAAGCTTGTCAACTTAAACCGATCAAAACAAAAATTATTTAAATGTCAGTTCCAATTTGACGTAATGAAACAGCTATATACAAATTACTTTAGAGCGAAAGAGAAAGGTATAGCTTAGTGATTCATCATTCGTTATTTTAAATTTGGCCGGATGAAAGCAGAACGAATGAACGTGACCTTGACTTAAATAATTGCCAGCATGCAAAATAGAAATGTCGGGTTAGCTAACACTGGGTTACTTTTTAATCTTGCAATGTAAACCAAGAGTTTAAAATTTAACCAACTAACCCCGAGTCAGTTAACACCGAGTTATTAATTTAACTTGAAATTTCCGTGCAAGTGGCCCTAAGTGGTTAATACGGCCTTAAATATTTAACCAACGTTTGAGTATTCGGGCATAAATCTCTGAAATGTTCTGATGATTTGATAATTCCATATGCATACTAAGGCCCGTATTCAGAGACTATACTAATAAATCGTGTCTCAAGCGGTGATTAACAACTCAGTTTTCATAGAGAACTGTCAAAAATCGATGCTTAAACGTAGACTCAAGTTTGAATGAAGTCTCTGAATACGAGCCTAAGATATGTACGCACATAACTTAACTAATATCCTGTAGAGTTAGACGCAGTTCGCGCGTTGTCATACCCTATCATTTTAGGTTTCAAATTTACTAGCACATTTACCAACCTATACAAAAAAAAATCGTACTGTAAAATAATAAATAAAATAAAAACATAAATTAATAAATGTAAAAAAAATATTTCTAAAACAAAGTCATAAACACAGACACTTAATAAAACGCATACGTTTTATTAAGCAGTACAGTTTGTTTTTTATGTCATAGATAAAAAAATATATAAGTAGCATAGGCAATGTTGGCATGTACAAAATATGGTATTAACTACCACCTTAAAAAAACACAAAAAAAGTTACTGTACTTTCACATTTAAATCATGTCATTGTATTCACCTAAACTTTCGAGCTTAAACTCCACTTGCCGTAAATGTATCGCTCCCGTCTGTCCCATACTTAATTTGAGTCTGCAAGACTGCGAGTTGGGACACTGACAAGTGATCTGTCAGTGCGGTGCATCTCGGCTAGCGCGGATTTAAGGCAATCGGGGTGTGAGCGATCGTCTCGTCCACCAGCGACGTAATTGAATGCAAGACTGATCGCGTGGACCATCCACTATTTATAATGTCGGAAAAAATATGTCAAAATTAATAAATAGTCATGAAGGACTACTTCTACTTCTACATGACTATGATGTACTGTGCCTAGAATACCTAATGATTGTATTTGTACATACTAATACCAGTCAGTTACTTAGTAGGTATTTTATCAGTTCAGATAAAAACGAAAATAACGCACGACCGTAGAACTAAGTAATCTTTTTTATAAAATTGTTAGTTAATAAAGTCTAATTTATTCAGATGATTATGTCATATTTGTTTTACTGATCTTTAATATTGTGTAAAAAGTGTTACGCCTCAACGGGTGCACAAGAAACAAAAAAACATAGCATCTTTGTTTACCAAGAAAATCTACAGATTTGAGAGGAAGTCTACCTCGCTTAGAGATTAAACTCGAGTTCCTTTTTATTTTTCTAGGTATTTTTCTTATTCAAGTTGAAAATGGAGAGAGAGAAGTAATACCTAGATAAAACTAAACAAATGAACCTGAATAATATGTCCTGATAGATTTAGCTGGGATTAAATTAATTTATAGATGGGTACGAGTCCAAAAAATCTGCACAGTTGTAAGACCACCAAGGTTCAAATATCGCGTTACTAATTTATTCGTCATAAAGTCTGTGTAATAATGTTTCTATTTTTATAGCCTTAAAAGTCAGCGTTGGTTCACAATTGTGTGATTTAATTTTTCTATTATATCTTTAACTGGACTGGAAGGAAGGGATCATAATATATTAATATCTTCAACTACTAATAGTAGTTATGAAACATAATATGCTCCAGGGATGTTACGGAGCTTCGACTCCGGTTCCGATAAGTCGGAACTTCCGATTACTATTAGACATTCGGTTCCGACTTCGGTTCCGACACTTTTCAATCGAAGGTTTTGATCGGAGGTCGTAACATAGCGGCGGTGCGCCGACCTGCGTCGACTTTTATGAACAGGTTCATACATGTCGCGCGGGGAATCCCCTCGACTCCCATTTAGTGCACTGAGCACTCTATCGTCAGTTATTTTTTCACTTGTTAATTTTTACGCACACGTTCATAAGTTAATATTTGTTTTGATTTTTGTGGCTTATTTTATCAATAGTTGTATGAAGACGTATTCAAGAAAGGGAGGTACGACAACGTCTTTAACCCCCGGTTCCTATAACAAACTAACGGATGTTCGTAGGTCCATCACCATAGCAACGTTGTTATTTCAACATAAAATGTATGAAACTTTTTGACAGATAACAACGTTGCTATGGCGCAAGTCCTACGGACGTCCGTTAGTTTGTTATAGGAACCGGGGGTTAAAGGTCATCTGAAGTTTGTCAATGCCACTGAATATGAAGAATTAATAAAGTTAGAAACTGAAAAAAATACAGCCTTCGACTTCGACGCCTTTTCAGGATGCTAAAAAACAAATTACCTACTTTAAGAAACTTAAAAAAAATGTTTTATTTATCCTTAAATAAAAATTCTCTCATACCACCACTTCTGACCCTGCCTCCGACTCCGATTCCGACTCCGGTTCCGACTCCGATAAAGCAAATTTAAAAACTCCGACTCCGCCTTCGGTTCCGATAAACTACCTCCGTTCCATCCCTGATATGCTCCAAAGTAAAACTAATATTCGCAATTGAAGTCCCATCGGAGCGGTGCGTGGCTTGGCGTCTCACCATTTTGATGTTAAATAACCAAAATAATTTCAAAAGTTTCACATAATTCGCGTGCTGTGTAACTTTTTAAGACCTTATATACCTACACCGGTATAGTCGCGGAATGAAAATGTTGACCACCTTAAGATCTGTTATTGCTTGCTAGGTTTGATTCTAATTATTTGACTCAACACGTGTCTTGTAGGTACGAAATTTAAAAAGGTAACATGTGCTTGCAACGTGTCAAACCAACTGAATCAAAAACTGGTCACAACCTTGTCGTTCTGCGACTGAACATGCAAATGTATCAGAAATAAAAGGCGTATAATAAAATCGAAAGCGCAGAAGTGTGAACCATCTGTACTTTACTTACATGGTAGTCAAGCTTTTTACATTGTTGCATTAACAACTGGAACGCGGCGCTGAATTGTTTTAGACTAACATAAAACTACATTCTCTTACATTTTATAGTCCCTTATTACCTTAATTTACATAAGAGAGCATACTGTATACCAAACAAATTACTTTAGTATAAGTGCTTCTCCATGCAAGATCAAACTTAGAGCAATGGAAATAATTTGAAAAGTCTAAGTCAGATTCAAGTCCAAATACAAATTAGGCAGCAATGTAATTATTATGACATACAAGTCTCAATAAATAATTTGCATTCGCTTTTATTTATTTCTAAGATACTGAATGAAAACTTCTAACAACGTCTGTCAAGATACTGGTACAAAGTTTTGAGAAGCTAACTGTAAAATAACGCAAAAATGTAAAACCTTTATAAAGAATAACATTACAGCACTTACTGTAAAGTTCCACCAAAATCCATGCAGCTATTTTTGTGCTTAACTTAGGGCAATAGGTATAGATTCGGTGGTTTAAGGTCTTTGAAAATAGCTTTGAGTGCTTTTAAATATTCATCTACATAGAACAATAGTATCTTATTTTAAGACGTATCGATATTATAGAGTTATTCCAGATAGTACAAACGCGTAGCGAGGTAAAAGTCACAGCGCCACTTCGGAGTTTCAAGGCAAAGTTGTCGTGAAGATGTGACTGTTAAAGTTTGATCAGTATGAAAGTTTTAATTGCTACTGAACGGCGTTTCTAGGACTGAAGTTCGTTTTCGAAGTATTTTATTCGACTACCGGATATTATTTGGTTTGTTCCGGGCATTAGGCCCGACCGCGAAAGTAAGAGTGTTAGGTGCTAAGCACGGCTGGAAACCACAAACCGCAAATTTCAGTCACAAGTTTTGCAGTTGTTTCGAATTAGTGGAATACCGATTCAAGCGGACCGGGTTCAAACCGACAAGGGATATGTTATTAGCTGTCTAATGACAACGACTCAACCGACGTGCCTCTGCAGACAAGGTTTATGACCGTTGAAACTTAGATACTAAACTAGGTGTTAGTTGAATGATTTCTGGATACTTGGACCAAACCAACTTTACGTTTATCTGAAACATAAATAGCAAAGTCTTGTCAAATTACTAATATTTTTTAATAATATGGCTATTTTGTTTAGGTACCTATATTTTATAAGACAAAAAAATATTTTTGTTCAAATCTGGTATTTATTTATTTATTTGAACCACCAACACAATATACATCGAATCATACAAAAAGTTGAGCATGCTAAAGAAAACAAGTTAAATGTTATTATAATTACAGGCGGCAGACAGCAAGCTATTTAATGTACAAGGTATTCGTAACAAACAAAAGTTAAATTACTTTTTTTCCATCCCCGTACGAAACGAATACCTCAAACCCCTAGGCATGTCAAAACCACTCCTATATTACCAATCACTATTACATTGTATAATAAATAGAGATAGTAGATAACATCAGCAATATTCGATTTGTATTCAGAGTTCGTTAACTCCGATTGCCCGAGGCTAACGCGTTGAACCAATATCTCCTACAGCCTTCTACAACCTCCTACATCACCCTTGTGAACTCCTTACTATGACATGCCTATTAAATTCAGAAATGGTTATCATACAACGAATTTTCATAGGTAAGTATACTATTGATGATTTCACAAAGAGTCGTCAAATACAATATTCAACATTTTGACAGTTTCCCAATTAGTTAAATACCTACTTTATTCATCATATCCTACTCAACTGTGCATTTAGTTAATAAATTTTGTTAACTGTGTTATTGTTGTAACAGTTCATCATATCTTTGGTTTTGCTTACTGTGGGAGGACATTTAACATTTTTTTCATTTAAAAACTACAAATAGCTACTGGCAGATTACTACTACGGTTGGTAGTTAAACTTCTCTGGGCCATCATTCAGTAATCGCTCTTCCGTTTTACGTCTTTTCGTGTAACTGGCTGGTACTATGCGGATTTGGCTAGACTCTAGTCAAATCTATCCAGATCATTTTTCATTTTCAGGGCAGGAATAGTAAAGTAATTTTGAATATCGGGGATCGGGTTGATAAGGATTCCGTAATTGGAACCTTATTTTAATGCCCATTATATAATCTACTAAGTAAAATAACTATCTATGTACAACCTATACATAGAATGAAGATTAGTTTCAATCAATGTCCGGACATAAACCAAGTACCTACCAATACCTAATAAACTCTTAACAACACTCTACAAGTTGTCATAAACTTCACGTGGGTAATCTGAATATTACATAATGTTAAGTAGTATTTAGTAGGTCCTATAACTGTGTGTACTGTATGAACCTACCTATGAGCGTAAAGATTTCGAGGAAATCTGAGGAGCACAACACAACTGATGTCGTGCGTTGATACGCACGAAAAAGGTTTAGAATTTTCTCTCTCAAAGCGCTGTATCACTAACCTTATAAATGTAAATGTTTCCCAAGTAGGTATGTTAGTTCTGGGTTCCTAGTATCCGAACTTTTTAATAGCGGCTTGCAAACTGCACAATAAAGGTCATATGGATCGCCAAATTCTGTTCAAAAAGGCATGTAGGCACCGAAAATGTATTATACATCATCAACTAATATCAATTAAGATATAGTTAAAATGTCTAAATTTATCTACGTGAATGTCTACCTCGCCTTGATGCCTCGTGCACACGTTTCGTTACGATTCATGCGAAACCACGGGCAACTTCTAGTCCAGCACTTCTATATGCTTTATAAGTAGATATTTCAAAACGTTCTGCAGCCCGATAACAGTCACGTTTTCGATTTAGTTTCGGAAACTTCGGAGCGCCTGAATCCATTTTTAGCGTTTACATGTAGCTACCTAACTCAGAGGAAAGTTTGAATACCTACGTCTTTTAAAAACTTGTTTATAATAGGATGTTTATGAATCACGGCTCTAAAGTATTAGAAATATTGTTATTTCAGTAATGTAAGTTATTATTCTTATTGGTAGGTTACACAAAACTAATAAAAGTTAATGAGCTTGTAGTAGCTACTCTATAATAAAACACACACAATTATCCTCCTTATTCACTAGTTAAAATGCCCTAATTGAACACAAATTCCCTGAAGATTTTCAATTCGTAGCATATGACAGGTATCATAACATAAATATCGTCGTTGTAGAGGAAGAAGTCACTAACTCGAATTTTGGGCAAATTGACTTAATGATGCCAAAGTGTTTCTAAACCCATTATCTACCATATGAGAAAATAAAAAATAATATTTTCCATGTATTTTCGGAGATATAGTAATGTCAGAAGTCATTAACTGATGTATATAGCAAAGAACGAGTGTGGTGTAATTAACTAACCACACTTGAGTATTATTAGATGTAATATTTCACGAATATTTTAGCAATCACTGCTCATCAAGATCACTTAGTTACTTTTTGCATACGAAGCATCCCTAATGTTCGATTCTTTTGAAGTCACTAACTAATCATAGTTATTTTTAAATGAAAGTGAACAGTCGTTATGCGATTTATAACCTTAAAAAAGTAACTAACGTACGTTATTTAAAATGAGATCTTCAATTATTCGACTTGATAATTTTTTTTATACGCGCTCTTCCCTAATTGCGTGTTAAATTTTTTGATCAATGCACTCCTAGCCACTGGTGCGGAAGAACATTGTTTTAATTTATATGAAATTATTGAACTTTATCACGTATTTCCCTTATTATTTTATTTAGATGTAGATCCTACCCTCAATTATTGAGGGTAGGATCTACGTCTACCCTCAATGAGTCTTCAGAAATAAGACAGTAGAGCTGGAACTAGGTGGTATTATTGTAAACCTAGACAAGGATTCTCTTTTTACAAAAGTCCCACTCCATTCCATGACTGTCTTGACGTAGTGAAAACAAGGCTTAAGGACAATGAACCACCAGAACAGTATCTTGTTCTAGGTACTGAAAACCTGTATAGAGAGAAACTTTTTATACCGTGGACCACCACCTCCAGATCGACGGAGTAGTCATTGGCGCTGGTTTTGGCTAACATCTAGATGGACCACTTTGAAAGCACGTTTGATCTACAAACTAGCGGTATAGAACTGAGAAAGCGTTATGTGGATGACATGTTTTCTGCATTATGAATGGGATTTAGAACAATTTACGTGAAAATTAAACTCCATGTACCCTAATATCAGATTCACTAACGAAATTGAGAGCAATAAGGTCCTTAGCGTTTTTAGATGTCCTGTTAAAGTGAAACCTGACGGTTTTTGGTGCATTATGTCTACAGGAAGCCCACGCACATGGAGAGATATTTAAACGCTACATCATACACCATCACCCTCTCTACCAACAATCTGTAGTTTCTTCTCTTACAAATAGAGCTAATGATCTATGTGACCTTAAACATTTGCAAGGCGAGCTGAAGCATGTTCAGGGGGTGCTAACACAGAACGGTTATCTTGTAAGAAAGAGGAGCTCAAAAGGGAAGCGCTGAAAAGTACTGGATGTCAGCAAACAGCCCATCTTTTTGCCGTACATGGAAGGCGTACAAATCAGCGGTAGCGGAATATTTACTGGACTCTGGAACGAATCACCCGATTGAGTTACACGATCATAAAGAACTTTCTAGCAAACGCCACTACTACAAGCAGATGGTCCAAGAGACTTTAGAAATCTGTAGGTACCGTAATTTCAATCGTTAGGATGGTTTTTGTCTCTTGGCCTCGTAGAAACCCGTAATTAGTAGTTGTGTGAAACGTTGTGATCTGGTAATTCCGTACGAAGATGTTGTTAGTGTTGTGTGTCGCTGACTGTTCATTCCTGATTCTGAAGGCGAATTATTGAGGGTAGACGAGGATCCTACCCTCAATTAGCGGCGGTAGTTCCAGTAAAGCAGTCTACTCGTGACCACGAGAGCTGTAACGCACTCGAAACGTCGGGAAATCAAATAATAACGTAAATATGCAATAAAGTCCCGTAATTTCTTATAAGTAAATTATAAACTAAAGATTGCGAAAGTTTAAATTGAACAATTGTTTTGTTGCCGTTTGTGTGAAATTAGTTTCTACCACATTACTTAATAAAGAAGGTTACAAAGAAACGATAGAGATCGGATTTTATACTGATTTTAGTGTCAGAAAACTCAGAACAACATGACTTACATTTTTATTAGCTTAGAAGCTGGTTAACATGCTGTTTTGTTGACGTAAGTGGCATATGATGTTATAGTAAAGAATTTATATAAATAAATATAATATAATAAATATAAATATCTTTTGGACATTCCACACAGCGTCATCTAGTCCCAAGCTAAGCAACTTAATGCTTGTGTTATGGTAACCAGATGACTGATAGATTACTTAGATACATTTTTTTTTGTAAATACATACATATTATAGATAGTAAACACCCGGACACGGAACAAATATCTGCAGAACATACAAACATTTGTCCCGTAGCGGGGATCGAACCCGCAACCTCCGCATCTCAGCCGGGCGTTCACCCAACTGCGCCACAGAGGTCGTCATAGTATGCGTAAGGTAAAAAGAACACTGAGGGGAAGCGGCGGTGGGGGTTTGTAATAAGAAAGCTGGTTCGTGTACTATGGCTAGTGACATGGTATTGCCGAAGGTTTATTCGTCTTCCTGGACGATCCCACTTAAAAAACGAAAGACCTGGTGCCAAACCTTTGTCAAACCGACCTGACGAATTTCATTTCTGGTTCGAATCTAACAATCTAGCAGATAATGAAGTGAAGTTAGTGTAATGAAAGTGATTTAAATGGTTTTAGGTTGTATGGGCTAGTAGTTTGAAGGATTTTGTGAACTGTATTTTGTAATTTTAGCTTTGGGAATAAGTTTCACTGTATGTTTTAATGTGTTTGACAATTTAATGAAAATTTTGGTTACATTTTAACTACTTTTAAAAACCTTAAAAACCTTTTATTTACTTGAAATAGGAAGCAAAAAGTCACTAACTTGCTTCTTTCTGTAAAATACTACAGCAATAATTCATTAACTAACATGAATAGTTCACTAAGTGTTCAGAAAATTCGTTTTCTGTGTATGCTAAAACTCACTAACTTTTCTTTTTTTACATATTTCTTTATAATTACATTACGAAAAGTATAATTGAATATTTTATTTCAGAATATAATAAATGGATAGTTTATTTGTATTTTGTTCCAAGAAACCGATTTCCTAACTATAAGTGTTGTCGAGTTATTACGGCTAGAATGTCAAAAAAACTTTAAAACGCGTTTATCTCGGAATGACCTTTTTGTAGTTAGTGACTTCTTCCTCCACAACGACGATATGACGACATAGCGAAGGAAATAGACTTCCAACAGAGATGCTATCAACCACTGAGAGCACAAAGAGAACATAATTCCAGTAACGCAAGATTGGAATTGTATTTCACAGACATTCTCAAACTCCGACAAAGTTTATCTGGACACCCACATTCCCTTATAATCTATATACATATATTTATTCATTTAAATTTCAGGTCTACATGGTATGTAAGCGAATAAGATTATATATATTTTTAAATACGAGGACGAATTAAGTAACTGCTTACGTAGCTTTGGTTACGTAGATGACCGGAGGGAATATTCTTAATAAATAATACTGCATTCAAAAGTAATTTTAAATCGTCAATTATTTCAGAAAGTTTTAACCACAGCTTACGGCTAACTGAATTTGATTGGGATAGATCGTGGATTATACATAAATGGTGATCCGGATCAAATTCATATCCATCTATGAATAGCTACGTAAACTAGTTAACAAACAATTCAACAACTATAAGTGTATAGAAATCTGTGTTTCCGTGAGCCTCTTAAGTGACATCGACAAGAGCCATAATGGCTCATACAGCGTGATCGTAAAATTTTATAGGTAGCTTCGAGCTACAGGATGTTTCCCCAGAGGCCGCCTCTACGACCTCACATTATGCTTCCTCCACTCACACTTATCTAACCGTGATTAATTTGTTTTATCTCCTAAACGCCCTGAAAGATTTATTACGCTCGAACGGACTTGGATGACGCAAATAAAGCTGGCTTCCGATACCCACGATGTTTCAGATCATTGGAAAGTGCAAATTCTTATAAATTGGTATGAGAAAGAATTATCTAAACATATTATTAAATTACCAGTTACTTAGTGAAAACTTTAAAAAAAAATGAAATGAATTTTGTCGTCTTACATATTTTCAAGAACCTTCAATACCTTCATACATGTTTTTAAAAAGCTCCCTATTTGTTAATCCTGCTTGTGCTTAATATGCATGAAATAAAACTATCATTCGATGATAAAACAAACACTTGACAGAAAAAAATACAGTTTCATTTTCAACTTATTATCTATAAACCATAATATGAAATGGCAATTTATTTATAACGTATCTCGGCCATTGGCTTGCATAGTTTTTCCACCGTCCGGCGTCCGTCGACCCCGATGCGATCAGATCGCCTCATATAGTCGCACGCACTAATAGCGCAGACAATACGTATTTAATGCCCTGTTTACCACAACATATTTTAGGCTCATATTCAGAGTTTTCATTCAGGATAAAGTCTTTGCTCAAATCGATTTTTTTATTTTCTATAGAAACTGAGTGCATCATGAGGGTATGTGGTTATTGCAGATTTACTGTTAGGTAGGTTTTTTATTTGGTTATCTCCGATATCGATCACCTTAGTCAATATTTTGCAACTTTTACAAGAATATTTTGTGCATAACTTAATAAAAAATATGACTAAAATCGGCAAAATCGTAGTGGATCTCAAGTTTCAAAAGTCATTATCACGGTATGCTGCTTTTGCAGACTTACAGTTAATTTGATTATATCCGGTATTGATCGCCAGTGCTCTAACTCAATATTGCAACTTTGGCCCATGTCCACATTTAGCAAAAAACCCTAAAATATTGCCGTACAAAATCTAGAAAACCTGCAAAAACACACAGAAAAGACCAAAACAGCTGGATACCTGTATATTTTGAGCTGATAAAAAAATCCAGGCATTCATTTGGTCGTCGTCAATCGAGCCACTACACGCGAAGCACATCGCAGCATTGTAAAAGCTAATAGCCCCGGAGTCCATACGGGCTTTTTAAACTTTCTCTACCCAAAACCGAACACCGATAAAACTGAACAAATCTCATCCGCTGTCGGACTTTAGTAAACTGGTTTAGCGTACTCGACTGGGGTCTACATCTGCTAATTGCTTCCGAACTTGTTTTTGAGCATAATTTTGGCTAATTGCAGTCCCGTACTGGCAACATGCCAAGTCGGAGCCGCTGAAAAATACTTTGTTCAGATTAACAAATATAAATAGTACTTAACGGGCTCATGTTTATTTGTGAAATTACTCTGTAATTGTTAATTATTGTGTAGATTTAAAAAATTAACAGCGTAGCTGTATTCCAATCAATTTTAGCAATGACTGTGAGGTTTTGACACAGAATTTTACACAGAGAAACTGTCAGTATCTAATTTAATTGAGAACCTAAATGCTTACTTTCAGACTCACATACAGCAACTTCATTTTCTCCAACAGTAGAGTACGAAAGCTACTGAAATCCGAGCGAGCTCTCACAAATGTCTTGGCATTTGGGAATGTAGCGTGACTTCCAGTGGCGTAGGTCGAGCTCAGACGAAATTACGCTGGGGCATTGTTTTGCTGCACTTGTTACGGCCACCCGCTGCCCCGAGACTCCATAAATCCTCACAGTGTATGTAAACTGTATCCAACAGAACGTATAAACTTACAAGGATAGATAGGTACACTTGGCACTTAAAAGCTGACACAATTATATTTATTTTAAACTAGCGGTCGCCCGCGACTTCGACATTTTCGAATTTTCTGGGCGATGCTCCTTTTTTTTAAGAACCTTTTTTAAGCAATATAAGCATTAGAACGCATAGAAAACATGAATGAAATCTTTGATCGTTTGACACTAGGTTCATTAGCAAATTCAATACCTTGGATCTTAATAACATTTTTACAGCGGCAGCGCCGTTTTGCCGTAAATAAAAACGTGTTGGAAATACTGCGTTTTAGCTATGTTTGTGTACTTATGGTTTAAACTGCTTAATTTTTGTAATTCACACTTAAGGAAATAAAAAGTTAAACTCGTAATTATTAATGCAGCACCTGTTTACAAACGGCTCATAAATACATACACCAAGGGCTTATATTAATGAAACGATTTATTTCCGAAATGAAACTTTTCCATTGTTAACTTTCCGCCGTAGGCAGTACTCGCAAAACATTGTGATCGCTTCACGGGTCATGTTTTGATAACGCTCTGACGTTGTTATCTCATTTGATGAATGGACTTTTTGTTACAAATGGACGTTGTTATTTCGCTAGTGAAGTCAGCCGTCGCAAATGTTTTTCTGAGGAAGCGAGCCGCCGACGGCTTGCGATCATTCTCGATAAACAAAATCTTTATTTTCGTTTCCATAAACAAGCAGTGTTTTAAAATCATTGAGATGTAAGGTTTTATTCAAAACAAGTTAGAACAAAGGTATTATTAATAAATTACTCGTATAAATAAATAAACATCCTTCGAAATTTCACACAGCGTCCATCTTAGTATCAAATCAAGCAAATTAATGCTTGTGCTATTATATGCTGATTAAGATAACCAAATGGCTGATATAATACATGAATACATTATTTTTGTTACTACATACATATACAAACACACCCAGACGGAAAATACTTGCAAAACATATAAATATTTATTTCGCGGCGCGCGGTGGTAATCGAACCCGCAACCTCCACGTCTTAGACAGACCACAAATGCCGTCAAAACTATGCATAGATTTCACTTAGACTTTCGTTTATTAAAATACTGCATTTCGTATTGTTCCACACTAAAGTTAAAAGGTATACTGTGAACTTTATTCGTGGTGGAATTTTCAGCTAGGAAATGAAAATTGTTCAGGAAGTCTCGACGTCAAAGGACTCGTTAGACAAAGTGTCACATTGCTGAGACTGCTATTGATGGTTTTCATTCGAACTGCTCTTATCTATTTTTATTTACAAATCAACTTTTATACTATTCTTTTGTGCACAATCAGTAACTATTTTAGTGAAATATTTACTTTAGTCCCATTCACACGATGCAAGATTCTTGCCTGTTGCATACAATTAAAAAGCAATATTTGACGTACGGTATAAACAATGTTTAGACCATGCAAGTCATAATGACTGTCATTAATTTAATTGTATGCAATGAATAAGAATTTTTCATCGTGTAGGTAAATGGTACATTTTTAGTAAATTGTTTATAAGTAACTTAACGTTGATTTCCACCTAAACTCAACCAAAATATTGACTAAATGTAGCTCAATGTTTGTTCGTTTGCCAATTCGATCTATTGTGAACAGTCGACCAGCACCTTCAGCTTTCAATTTCTGCATGGCAGCTGACAAATCGCACGGTTTCGTCCGTCCCAATATCCGGTGACAACACCTACATTAACCTTAAGGGCCCTCTGTCACCCAGGACCCAACACATGCGAATAATAAATCCAGTTCAAGAATAAATTAAGGTCTTTATGCCTCGGGATTGCCGGAGTCCAAAAGGAACGTATTTTTATTTAGAGCAACCGTTTTTAATCTGTGAATTTTATGTCGTTTTGTCGTGTATAATCAAAGGTTGTTGGTTTTGTAGAGCTTCTTTCCTTTCGTTAACATACTGTGGTATATAGGCTTTAGTAAATCGATTTTTTTTCGTATTCCCCCATTCCTATGGAAATAATGAGTCATAAAATAAAGTTCACTCGTTCAAGACGCGCACGTTTATCAACGACAATTTCGTGCACGGTTTATGAACCTAAGTATCTATATATAAATTACAGGATGACTGATTTACAAACTGAAAAAAGTCCATATCTCCTTCTGATAGAATTTCAGCTGTTCTGCGGCCACATAATGCATGTACACATGGCATGCTGGTACTGCATAATATAAGAAAATGTTTCATTTTAAACCATCGTTTTGTGATATTAAACATGAAATTTACAAAATTTGTTACCGATATTTTTAAAAAAGGTACCAAAAAGTGGTGGCCGTTTTATGTCGATAGTTCATGACAACTTCTCAAGATATCCTCGTGCCTTATGAAGGTTACAGAAGTAAAAGATAGAATAAACCAAGTCGTGACCAGGCACTAGTCCGGGTATAAAATCCGCTCAGATTTTATGCCAATTTTTATAGCATTGTCTTCGTAAATGTTGTCCGAGATTTATTACCTACTAAAAAAGCAAAGCCCATGATTATATTAAGCAGATAGCTACAAAGTTACAAATCAGGGTTGTCTTATCGCTAGGAAAAAATGTAGCTATGACTTTCTTAGGTTGCTGATACACTGCGTATCTAAATGTGACGAGTATTGAACAGAATCATTTACTACGAGTATAACAAAAGTTTGGTGCTGTGTTGTGTTGCGTGCGTTACTTACGTAATTAGGCTAACAGTCTATTTAGTATATAAATGTATCTATGTAAACATTTTATAAACTAAAACCGTTATATTATAAAGTACCTAATAAGGCTAGAAGTCTCTAGCCTTATTAGATACTTTATAATATAACGGTCTTATTTATATTGTAGCGACTTTAACTAAAATGGCTTTTAATCAGATTTCATCTTTTCATTGACATAAGTTAGTTAGAATAACAAAAAAAAAATTCATAACCCCTATTTTATTGACAAATATTTATAGAAGTATATAACAAAGCTTGCTAATACATACTAGTCACGTCTTCACAATAAACTGATTACCAGCCGCAGAGGTAAACCAAAACCAAAATAATAATGATCAGCAAATCGTTTATTCATTTGATTAAACGAAAATCTGGAACAATAGAATAGATTAAATCATGCGAATTATGCAAATAATGGGTTTATCTTTTTCATAACTTTTAATATTATTACAGTCCGGTAACTGGCGATAACAAGGAAATTAATTGCGTTAAAATGCAAACAAACGAAGCCGCTACTTTCGTTCCATTTCAATCATCCGCCGCAATTCGGATTTTTAAATGAATCGCGTGAAGTATTTCTTAATAATTATTAAAGTATGCTGTGCTTCGATCTAGTTGTAGGTAGGTACCTACTTATACTGAAATCAAATTAGAAGGAATAATAAATAAATTCATTTATGTTTAAAATGAATTGAAGTACTTATAAAAACAACAACACAATAAATTACAAGCTTACAAAATAGGCAGCTCTAGTATTTTCTACATTTGTTAAAATCCGAGATTACCTACTTCTATTTTGTGCAATACATATTTCTAATCTTAGTTCTCTAATTTAAGCAAACAATTTTCATATTTCACGTAATATTAGTACTGAAGTATAATTATGTAAGGCAGAAACACGCTCATGAGATATTAATGCTTTAACCAACATTAATTGTGGCGGATTTGAAAACAGCGCCCGGTAGCCTGATGAATGGCTCGACTTAAACACAATTGTTCCCGCCCCGAGCCATTTCAAAAATGACAATTATTCTCATAAGTAGCTCTGTTGCAACACGGCAGCTTGGCGACTAGACGAGAAGACAGGATGTGGCCGACAATTTTCATATACGAGTAAGCTACGAGAAATATAATGTTTTATTCAAAGCTTCACATACTTCAAAGTCGCCCAGTCGCACACTAGGCGACAGCCGTTACCGACAGCTCAATGACGAGACGCTACGATTTGTCGCCCAGTGTTCTATGGTTCGTATGCTTAGGTACTATTTGTGAAATTTGATTGCTAGTGGGTGAAAGACGCAGGACGTTGGAGATGATCACACATCAATATCACGTTCAGTGCCCAGGAAGCACGTCTCCTAGTGCGGCTAGTGGCAAGCACTCTGTGCCGGTAATGGGATAAGTAGGATCAGATAGCATAGACGTAAATGTGTTACTTATCACAGAATTTGAATTTTTAAATAAGTTTCAAATAGAAGACAAAAATGTACATTCAGTATGCGAGCTAACACATTAATTTCACATTCATGCATCGCTAGCGATTCCCAGATGAGTCACCTATTCATTATGACGAAATTGACTTTGATGACGATGAAATTATCCGCCTGATGAATAGCTGGGGAGCATTCGAAGTATAAGTAGGTGCTTAACTAGGTAATTAAAGGATTATGCATTCTGCATTCAAACTCGTACTTTATGGCACCCATTCAAGTTTGCAAGTATCTAAGCAGAATAAACTCACAGCTGCATAAAATTGAAAAATAGGACAGTAAAATTAACTATGATACAATGAAACACGCACAAAGCAGAGACAAAAAATACCAAAGAGTCACTCTCGACGCAAGACAATCGCTTTAAGACTAGTATTTTTTTTCCTTTTTTGTTTACACTTCATGCATCTATGCACATGACGTCAATAAGCTCGGGCCACCTACGACACAAACCGCAGTTCATTGAAAATAACACGCCGAAATTAAAGCATGCACATTTAAATGTAGAGAGCATTTTATGCACGAATTCCAAATCGAGCGTAAAATCGCAGATAAAACGATAATCAGAAAGAAACGTACAAAAAGTGCTAGTGGGCGGATCGTCATAAAATACTTCTTCAAAGTAACTAGAATGTTTCAGATCGGGGGAAGGTCAATCTTGTGTTGAGAATAGATTTGTGAAATTGTTTTTGTTTGTTTGACTTTTAATAAGGTTATAGGCTATTCATTTGGATACTTTATTGTGTTTTTGTGTATACATGTTATTTTAATATCAGGTTTTTTTAGGCACTCCACTTTTAACGACCATCTGCTCTTAGCTATTTTGGTGCCCTAAAACTTTATCACCAGAGTTAGCAATTTCATTTTAACTTTGCATAAAAATATAGGTATAACATTTAAAAACTGTAGGGCGGTTTGAATGAAAGACAGGGTTGGTCCAATGAAGAAGGTTTATTGTACTTCCACACAATACAATATACAGGTTTGACGCAGGTTGATACCAAGTTGTATCTACTTTTACAGAGTGCGCTGATAGGTTTACGTCACCCGTGAATGGTGTAATTCCTAGCTAAGCTACGTATAACAATACTACAGGACGGGAGTGCTTCGACATACGGAGATGTGACCAGCTTCCTAGCGTCCTGGCTATCTGTGGGCTCTCAAGAGGCTATAACCGTGGGTTATTACCGTCAGGAGTGCCGCCTAGCTTGCGACTGAATTGAAATGGCTGCGCATCGTGATTTATAGCGATAAGTCACAGATTCGCATATAGTTATTACTGGGATTCACGCCCATCGAGAGAGGGGCGCGCTCCGCAGGTTTGATGAAACGGCAAGTCTTCGTGTGAGCGAGAAAGTATTCGAGCCCACGCGCTGCGTCTGCGCACTGCATTGTATTGATATAATAATCTTTCCTACAAAACTTAATTAATTTTAAAGACAACAATTAAAACTTTGGTCCTTCTTATGTCCTAATGGTTATTCCTAGAATTAAGAGGAATAACAATATCTCAGTACGTTTATTTACTCAGTTGTCTTTGTCATACAGACTTGTCCTGTCAACCGGCCCGACTTGGCTTAAACCCAAACGACTGAGAAAAGGTAACATATCTCTTTATTTACGTTATATTCACTGCGACAGTTATAAATGTTGCTACACGGAGAACGACATCATAGCCATTATATTCCTAGTTTTGTTATAACGTCGATAAAATAAGATGATGTGGCGAGAAAAACAAAAAGTTTACTGAAAAGTATGCTGTCTGTTTATGGTCTTTAAAATTGCTATAAATTTTAGCATATTGATAATAACAGAAATTTGAAAAGCGTTTTTAGTTTAGTGTAGTTACTAACTGAAATATACTTTGATACTTGTTTCCTCTCTCTCATTTAGACACTAAATACAAACAAATCTCACTAGATAAATAGGTAGGTAATCATTTAAAAGTGAGGAACTGAATGCTTCTACTTCGACTACTCGTAGACAAATTCACGCCTGATCGCTGAACCTATTAAGCGGTGTTAATTTCGAGGTTTGCACACTAAATCCCTTCCTGCGTTATTTTTGTAAGACAAATTGTTACAACTCTGAACGGTGGCAGTTTTCCCCTTAATTGGTGTCTAGATGACAGATTAAGGGCGGGAGAGCTGTGACGTAATTGACAGCCCAATCTGAGCGGTGGTTTCGGTGATGGATCTCGCTTCGCAAGGCTTCGGTGCGGAACGCTCTCTGAGCCCAATGTACGGATATTTCTAGATAGGTTTATAGGTGGTAATGTTACGTGAATTTGCTACGAACATGACGTGGCTTGAATGCAGCGTCAGCTTTAATAAAAGGACGAAGAAAAAGAGTAAAAGCATAGAGTCAAATAGTAGACTCAGGGAACGTTATAACCGTTTTAACGCTCAACTCAAACAAAATTGCTCTATTTGCCCTAAACACAAACAATAAACTGTAATCCTTTCATATAAATGACTTATTCTTTCACTAATTCATAGGAATAGTTTTATGGAAGTCATATTATGCCGGCCTGCGCCTCGTTAAATGTTATGAAAGTTGTTTAACGACCCTGTCACAAAGTTTTTTCGTATCGTCCACAGAGGTCGATTCCCTCGATCTTACTCCGAGAAACATCACAGATGTCAAGGAGATAGCTGGATCAAAATTTTGTAGACTAGTTATACTAGCCTTTTTTTTAATTTAATACTTCAATGTTGGCGACAATGCTAAGCGGCTATGCTTTTCTTTAAACAAATGTTGCAAGTGTGGTGAAAGTAAGTCAGCTGCACTGGCGCTTAAGCTGCGAAACTACTCTGGAAGAGTTATTGCTTTAGGTATGGCGAAGTAAAGTGCGCAGTAAGTCTCTATTATCTTCGCCGTTAGAGTCGCGTGAATGAAGGCGGACGAACGTGGCGGGAATCTACAAGCTGACTCGATTCACACCCTAATACGAACTACACTATATCTAATAGAGCGGGAGTTTGAGGTGATTTTCTTACGTGAATTACAGATAAAATACTTTAAACATACGTTGTATTTACTGGATTATTTATAAAGAGTTAGACCACTACCTCAACTTTATAGTATCTATCAACACGATAAATACACTAGACACATACAAATATGTAGTATCATATTTGTATGTGTCTAGTGTATTTATCTACTGATTTGAATTTATGTTGGAGGATAACATAGGAACTTTATCAAGCTTCAGGATTTAACTGCTTCAGGCAAGCTATTTTCTTTCTCAGGCTACTACAACTAGCAATCAAATAACATGTACTTAGAATAAAGTGTAGGTATTGAAAGAAGGTGTAGTCGCTGTAGTCACCACACTGCTACTGCTACGTACAAAACAAAAAAAATTCCACCCATCTAGTAAATTTATCTTAATAACCTGAATAACTAAAGACATCTAATCTATCAGTCATGAAGTAAAATTGTAACCCCTGAATGGTCCAAAAAAGGCTGGTAATGATGATGAAGGTATTCGAAGTGGGACACTAATCGTTGACTCCCGTGCTATGCATCTAATGTGGCGCGCGCTTTTCTTTGTCCGACTTAACGTTTAATTAATTTTCTGTTTTGTTCTGTTTGCTTTAGTTACAGTAATGTACTAAACATCTGTGGGTATCGGGCTTCCTTTATTTGGTGCAACAATGACTTCACATAATGAACATTGTTTTGGTTGTTTTTCTAATTAAAACTACCATAAAATAACGTTGTAGAAGCGGTTACTAAATCTCTTTTACACACTAGAAATCGCAGGATTTTATACAAGTTTATTGAATTAAAACTATCGCGAAGGGACGTGGTTGAAACGGTTATCAACCTTTCCATCGCCGGGGCGTTTCTATTCAATTTGGCATTTGTGGAATCTTCTCAAATATCATTAAAAGAGAGACTTGCCCCTACGCCTTTACCGGCTCTACCTAACCTGGCAACAGTGTATGGTATCTAACTAATATAGTAACTTTCCAAATATGTATAAATATCAAATGTGTCTTCTAGTCATCTGCATGAATGTAGTAGATCCTAGGATTACTTCAATTTTCGATCTAAAGGTTGTAGATTTGAATCCCGACAGAGGATAAATATTTTTTATTATAAAATCAAAAATGTGCATTATCACGAATTCAGTACTAATAGTGTAAAGAATTACAGTTAAATTTCCTAATAACGTCGCATAGAATGTAAACATCTGCTTAATGTGAGTATATGTATTTTGTAAGTGTATTTGGATTAAATGTGTTTTGGACCTTATGTTTGACTACCTCTTTAGACCTTAAATCTCTTAATATCTGGAATTCTTCCAGATATTAAGAGTATATTCTTTATTCATTTACAGAAACAGTAGGTATAACCGAAATCCATTCACAGTGCAAAATAAGGTATCAGCGCGCTAGGAAATAGGCACTCTGCCGTATCAGGATTATCCGTAGCCGCTGGCTTCAATGGAGTTTAATTTGTTCGGCGAAGGCTCTCGACTATTCAGCTGATGGAACACATTTCATTGAGAACTCTCAGCGCCACACAACTCCCAAGTTATCCAGCAAACTCCTATCAAACTTATACGGGATAAACCACCCTTAACGAGCTAAAACCTTCGCATAACCGAGTTATTGATCTAGTATCTGGAGCCAACACTAATTCTATTACAACCGTAACGTAATAATCGGAGCATTATTCAAATGTAGGTACTATCTACCCGGATGATGACAGTACATAATGCGAATTACAGATATAAAGTTCGGTTGCAGGTTGACTCGCAGTAGAAGTTACATTGATACAATTGACAATCCCCGATCACCGACAACGTTCGTCCTTTTATTTCTATTTTACTTCTAGGTACTAGGACTAGGTATAGATAGCGTGAAATCAAAACGTCGAGTATGTTATTATATCGAAGCAGCAGTCAGCTTGGGTGCAATTGTTTTAACAAACTCACCAGATGTCACCTCTGTATTGTGTTGTACTGTATACTATTCAACTTATTCCTGTTCTATAGTGTATGTCGTAAAATTTTATGAGGAATCTTCCATAAGCTTTGATTGCGCGATCAGTGAGTAAAATGATGGGGAGAAACGTGCAAGTATTTACAAATCAATGGAGTCGTAGCGCATAATACAAATATTTAGATTATTCAAAAGAGTTTATTCAAAACTTCTCTTTTATTAGTCTGTCTATTATGGTGGGTGTGAAGATGATCGGTGTAGAAAGAAGTTAACTGAATGGAAACCAAGGGGTGGATAAAAACGTCCGGCGGCGAGATGAGCAGACGATGTAATCAAATCGTGGGACGTAGTTGGGACAAACAGGGAAATGGGGGACTCACAAAATGAAATAGAGATCTTTTACTCAGTATTGAGTAGTTATCGGGCTTTTATTGACAATGCCGGTGAGGGCAATGAATGTTTGTCTTCACTTTGGAAAAAACGAGGTTTACAAGAATAATTAGACTGCACAATCATGTTGTATTTATTTTGTTTAAAATAATTGAAAAATCAACAGTAATAAGTTTATTTTGATTTCCAAAGCACTTTTTCACTTTTACGTAACTAGAACTAATGAGAAAAGTATCAAAAACTTCTCACGTACCCTATAAAAATCATACCACATGATATTGCAATATGTCATGTCTTCAAGGATAAAATATAGCAAAGAATCCGACAACGCTTTCCTCGTTCGCGTAAACAGTCTCAATAAATTCTTCACACTGATCCGTGGATGAACCTCGCGACGTATGAAAATGGAGGGTTCGTAGGGAAGAGGGAAACTCAAGAGTGATCTGAGATCCCATCTCATCCGATGAATCAATGCCTCTGCCCCTACAATGTATTACATAGTTTTTAGAATTCACACGTTTTAGTTTTAGTTTTTTTTTAGTTTAAATACTTCGTAATGCTTCGTTGTATCGGATATACTGTATAGCAGAATAATTTAACTTTGTAAGTGAAAATAATAAAATGTTGCTATTTCATATTGGAATATATCTACGACATACCTATGGGATCTAAAGTATTAGTGAATAGCGAAATATATTATAGAGATCTTTGACAGTCTAGACACAGAGATATCTAATAGCATTCGATGTTCTGCCGATGTGACTACAAAGTAAGTAGGTACCTGAGTAAGCAAGAACAGTAAAAAATATTTTATTTTAAGCTACATTTTGAAAGTCCATAGTTGGGGGAGGTCTGCAGCGGATTTTATTATTTAACTTAGACAGAAAGGGGAAACAAAGACAGTTTTGGAGGAATTCATCAAAAGTTTTGATTGTATTACGTACTCCTCTGAATACTTGTTAATCTTTCGACGCCTGCCTCACTGTATTCTTTTTTAAACTTCGGGTGTGAGACTCATTTAATAAAGTTCCCGGAAACTTTCTTGGATTAACTAAACTTCGCGTTTAAAGCTGAATATTGTCGAAAGCTGAATGAAAGTTAAACAGGCTTTTCAAGATGTTTTATTAAGTTTAATGGAACTAAAAGCACACTCTAATAATTATAAAGCTATAACGGTATCTATTCTCTCGAGGAACGTGTCTGTTTACATGTCATGTAAATTTGTTGACCCGTAACAATTCACTTTTACCCGAGTGTAAAACGAGTCAGGCGTAAAATATAGTCTACAAGTACAATATACAAGTGCCATAGCGACAAAAGACCTCATTAAAAGTTAATTTGATTTGCGCGCGTGTCGTAAGAATCGTCGTGATTGTAGGATCTATTCATACGAACGAGACGACTACGGAGCGAGATGTCATAAAAGAGGCGTTATTCGTGACGCCTGCTCATTCTGAATGAGATGGGATGAAAGCGAAACACTTTACGAGTAATTAATTTGATAAAATAAAAGGTCTGATATAAGCTGGGGTATGAGGATCCTTGTAGACTTTTTATTGTTTTTACTGAAGATTATACTTATTACGAATAAATGCTAGAAGTAAGATGAATGGTTCTTGTCTGCCGTCTTTATTTCAGCCAAACAAGTATTAAGAAACCGAACTGACCCACCTTTTACGATGAATTTTCTTAATTAATGTAGCATAACGATTATTTAAAAAAACATTGATTCTGTGATAAAGTGGGACCTTTAATAAAGGGTTAACAAGGCCCCGAGGGTGACAAGAACCTTTTGCAAATTTTCCGAAATTTTAAAAATGCTTGTCGCTCTTAACATTACATCTCGACTGTGTCTATTATTAGACTTTTGGCCCTATTTCATTCAGAAAACTTGTGACATATATTTTGACACACTGACACTTCTTATCCTATGTATAATGTTTAGTTATTATTGTATAAATAACGTATAGTTTTACTACATTGACATCTGTGGATCGGTGAGTGAAACCCGCCTGAGACACAGGAGGTTGCGAGATCGATCTTCCCCGCGGCACAAATGTTTGTTTAATCTACAAATATTTGTTTGGAGTCTGGATGATTTCTATGTATACACAATAAAATGAATAAAAATACAAATAGTATTTCAGTCATCTCGTTACCATAACATAACCACTAGGTTACTTAATTTGTTACGAGATGACACAAAAATGCCTAAAGATCTAAAAGATTGTCTCTTGGTGGATACAGTCATGATCATTGTTTTGTTTTGTACTCGAGCCTTGTTGACTCGTGCCGAGTCCGTCCCGCCAAAGCACTAAAAAGGCAACTCAAGGCCCGGTTTACACATATGTCCCGATATGCGTGAGTGGCTCCAGGAACGCGGTCGGCTCCAGTTTAATTAATCTGGATTTGATGAGGGCTTAAGTTTGTGCGACGCGTGACGGATCGGAGCGCCGCGTCCTGGGCCATCTACTGCGGTTTAAAACGGATTTACCTCTCATTCCGCTCCCACACAATCTGTACACAAGAAGTTTAATTTCATGTTTCAAAGGGAGCTCTTCCCGGGTTTTTAAGGGCGTGAAAGCCGATGAATGGAGTCCTTGTATCGCATTGGTGTTGTCATTATTGAAGAAATTACAATTACGAACAGGTACGTAAAAGATAAATGAAAAGAGAAGATAGGTATTTATATACCTATGTATCATTAAATTCCATGTGAAAATAGTGTCAATAAATTTAATAAAACATAATATAAAACATTGGTTAGCACTGCTAGAAGGTAGTATAATGAAAAATTAAGATATCACGGAAGCATCCCTCGAATATTCAACTCTAAACAAAAGTGAACTCAGCTTACCTGATACTCGAGGAAGCCTGAATTTCTTCGCTGGAAATGTAAAGCGCATGAAAACAGCGTTTAATTTGATACAAGACCGTTGCCGTGTTGTGGAGCAAAGCAAGCAGCATAAGCACACAATGCGAGCTGAGCGCCGGGCTATGGAATTACTGACAGTATCTGGGGCATTCGCGCCGAATTTCTGCAGAGAATGATTTAGATTACGCGTGTGTTATGCCTGCTATTAGAAGACAGCTTCATTCTTCTTTGCAAAGCAGCTAGCAGCAGCAATGTTCTGTACGACCATCAGAAATCTAGTAAAAATGGTTTTACAAAAAATAAAACAAAAATAAAGATACTACTAATTTATTAATCTCATTTAATTTCATTCAAAACCTTACATAATCACCGTTTGATTGAACCACAAAGCATTAAACATTAAACCACTCATAGCAAGAATCTCTGACCCAAATAAAAATGTTTTCCACATCTAAAGCGAAAACATTTAATAGCGAATTTAAGCAGATCGTAAAATATGCGATGACTTCCGCTACATGAAACAAAATCCATTACATTAATGTTAAAGAAGAGCAACAATACGTCACTGTCAGTGCGGGTCGGGAAGTGAATCCAAAGGCGAAATGCCCGGCACGTGGCTGGCTTGCAGATGAGCCCACGTGAACCACATTAATATTTCTAGGAATTAGCGGACGTGACTACTTCATCAGCACTAAGATTCAATTTTACTCATGTGACGGATAATCTCCTTGTTCTCTAGAGTTCTCGTCAACTTGTTATCTCTAGAAAGCAATGGTTTTGATGACGTCATACGAGGATACGATTGTGGTTTGACTACAAAGTTATGACTTACTTTTGCCTTCGATTTCACTCACCTGATTTTAAAAGAACCTAATAATCGTGACCTCTATATGCTATGTAGGCTATGCTTATGTGCTATATATAGGTCACGCTTTACATCTCTTCCTTGTTTGTAGAAATCGATTCAAATTCATAATAACGTTGTTTCTAAGCGTATTTAGCTTTGAGCCAATGAACCGAATGGACATTTCTGAATCACGGAATCCGATAATAGAAATCAAGCGATTTCGTCGTATTGATGTAGGTACTACTCTACATTCAATACGAAGTAGAAATTGATTTTGGAATCGCTATAAGCTATTATGAAATTCAAAATTGGGGAAAATAAAACGATGGATTGGATAAAAATTGGACAAGAGACCTGACTGATTTGAATGGTATGACGTACGAGTGAAAATTTTGTTGCAAAAAAGAAAGAAATAAATAAATAATGCATTTATTCAAATGACAATAATGTGACCAAGTAAGATCAATCGTGGTTTTAACTGTATTATGACTCACCAAAGCTCCATACAATAATGAATTGATGCTCGTGATTCCACGTAGCGTAGGTATCTGAATAATTTAACAGTCCCGATGCATTTACCTACCTGAGAAATCCGCAAAAGCGCATTGCATACCTAATCATGTATCACAATAGTCATGAACGTGTTTTGGAACATGTTCAGACCGCGAGACAACTGTCATCAGCTACATGAGCACGAACGAAGTTCCTGAACAATTATTCAGTAGGGAAATTGTACCTATCAGAAACAATATCTTTGAAGCTTATCTGTCTTGTCTTTACAGAATTCACCTACAATAATTGAAATAGTTGGTAACTGTGTCTTAACCATGAGTTGCCAAAGTACGCGAGCTTGTGTATTTGGATTTGAAGTTTGGATGTAGGTACGTACAATTTTAGCACTGCATCTATCCGCTAGGCCTAGAGTCACTGTGACAAGTTTTCTGTCAAATAACTAGCTAGCGTGTTAGATGGATTGGGTCAAAACACAGAGTCTGTTATAGAATAGAAAGAAAATAACGAGGTAGTAAACTAATAACGTCAAAATAATACGGTTACAGTTTATTTATTACTTACATATTATCATGTTACACATCGTGCCTGGAAATATCAATTAACGTAAGGGACAAACCCCTGGTGTTCAGGAGAGCCGAAATAAGATTTTTTTTTTGGAAATTGATCTGTATCTTTTTTGTCTGACGTCCTATTGAGATACTTCCAAAGGCAAAGTATCTTAGATTTTTGGCGGCTTTCTTCCTATGTTTTCAAAAATACGAAAAAACTTATAGTTTAGGAGATAGCCTGTCCCTTACAGCAAAATTTTGAGTAAAGCTGTACCTTACGTTATTAAAAAAAGGACCGAAAACACGCTACGACGATGTAAGTCTCAAGTCAAAACATAATGCAATGGGTTATTTTAACGTAAGGGTCCTCTACCTAGTTCAATTTGCTGTAAGTATACTGCAATCTATAAAATCAACCTTATAGTTATAGTAATTAAGATCATTTTCTTGCCTATGAGTGGTATAAGATTTTTATGAAATTAAACCATAGTAAGTAATATTTAAATCAGCTCGTTTTAAATAAGATATCACACTAATTTATTATAATTAAAAGGTATTTATTAAAATGAATAGAAACATAATGGTAGGTTATTTAAAATTATCATTATTTTGTGCAAAATACCTTAGAAGCTGTGGTATTTTAGTAGCTTTTATCTGGATTGATACTTTCAAGAGGTTAATATCTTTTTGGAAGTAGGGATGCCATATTTGGATTGGAAAAGATTGAAATCCTTACTCTAGCAATGGTTTTACATAGGTTTTATATAATTATCTTGCGAAAACATCTATTGATATTGTTTGAAATGATCTTTTTATGAGATACAAAAATGAACTTTATTTCACCTAGGGAATAAAGTTCATTTTCATTTCATGTATGTGACGAATAATTTCATAACATTTTAACGTAAGGTACCAATTTGTATTCAATTCCTCAAGTGACTTTAGTGTAAGGGACAAACAATTTCTTACTTTATACGTTTAACGTTGCTTACTTTATTTATATGAAAAGAACTCTGATAAAAAGTCCTTTACGTTAATGTTTTAAGAAGTCTACGCAAAAAAATTGTTGAAAATGTGTACTGTAAGGGACATTTTTTTGAAGATATCAAAATTCTGAGTATGCCATTCGATAGAGCGCAAAATTTTAAGCCGAACTGCATATATAACTCATTTTCGACCAAATGTCCCTTACGTTAATTGATATTTCCAGGCACGACATATTAACATATTTTTATACATTTAGCAGGCAGTTGCTGTTCACTTTTCATTGACATGGAATAATAATTTAAATCCCTATACGAAGCTTTTCCGGTTTAAAAACACTTTGCGCTGTTCAACTTACTTTACTAACAGCTTATTCAAATAAGATAGATCAACATGAAGCCCGTTACTCAGATTTTGATTACTTTTTTATTTCCAAAAAGTGATTCGATAAATAAATTGACAAAAAGGTTTTAAAGCAGAGTGGCATTATTGAAAACAGTACGGGGATTGTCTTACTTGGTATCAAATTGTTGAGAATCAAAAGTAGCAGTAATCCGCGAATACAACTGTGGAATATGATGGTATGTAAGTTACTTAGGTACTTACTAACTTACATATTTACCGTAAAATTTGACCGTGCTTTCGTTAACGGAGCCAGTTTCACAACTACGTTTTATGGAGCCTATGTTGCAAAACCCAACAGACCTAGCACAAGATATGTTTGCGTTGGATTTCGAACAAACATTTCAGTGGGACTCGAACCAGCTCGAACCCTGAGTGTCCCTACTGGTAACAAAAGCGGCTTGTGGAAAGTTGGTCGGCACTCGCGACAGTGCCGCGGCTGCTTACTACGTGCCGCTGAATAACTCAGCGGTTGTAATGCCGACAACTTCGCTCACAGCTCCCGCCAGAGAATTTTATGCGCATTATTATAACGGTTTACTTACCTAGGTAAGGTGAGCAATCCATCGCGGGAGACCGTTTGTCAGAGCGCCGACAGGCCCGCGAGTTCGTATGAGATAGTGCTATGAAACGAACTAAGACTTCTATTTTTCCAGTTTCAACGTCACATTTATCTAACTAGCTTCCGCCTGCGGCTTTTTTCGAGGTAACAATCCAGGCCACAGTCTGTCCACAGCTAACTATTTATTATTTTATATAAAGGTTACCTATTTTCGTAATTGAGTAGGTAACTGATATTTTAATAATAATTAATAGGATGTCATAATCTTGAAAACATTGCATAATGTTTTAAATATAAGAACATTCTATCTTGTTAATACCTACCTACTACAAATTCGTTTATAATAATGTGGCTTCCACACACTTATGCCTACGGCAAACCTGCCAGACCCTGGCGGACAAATGAAAATATAATCTTTGGCAGAAAATATGCCGCCAGCCAGCCGTGTCGCTGATAAGTAGGTACAAAATTTTAAATTAGATTGTAGTTTTTATCGTTAGTTCCTTGAGGCTTGCACTAATCTAAATGTAGACAGAGTCAGCAAAATCATAATAAATACAGCAAAATCATAATAAATACCCAGACCAGTCATATCCAAAACAATAATTATCTTCAAACTGTGAAACCTGCATTGTTGAAATGAATAATAGGCAAACTCTCGCTTGCACTGGAATTACACCCGAACTGTGGTTTGGTACACTGTGCCGCAGTGGGGCTCAAATGTCTTTATGGCCTCACCTAAGACGATGCCGTTTCCGCAAAAACAACTAATTTATTGCGAAGGTTGAGTGTTAGCGGTTGAACGGCGCACTTTTGTGGACCATAAAAAGATGTCTGCTTTATGTCTTCCCGAAACAATTTAATTACGCGAAATGGGAATTTTATTAGAAACATGAAAGCAGATGACCTTTTGAATATTGGCATAACAAGCTTTATATTTTACCATTTAACATTTTATTAAACTTAATTTTAATATCGTGCAAAATTATAGTCACTTGGCCTCTTCTCCAAAACTTTACATTTTACCCGTTCCGTAATATTATCACGTTTATTAATATTTAGAGGCTTATTTTAGAGTATCGCGGTAGGTAGCAGAAGGCATCTCAGATTAAGATCATTAATATTCAAAACATGGCAAGGCCGCCAGCTGTTTGATTATCTTCGATGGAGCGAGCGCAAGAGAAAAAATTTAAAATTCCATAGTCGCTTTTCCGAGACGCGATGGACGCTCTTAAACTAAATTGTAGTATAATCAATTTTATTATTGACTTGCGTTGGGGCTATGCATTAAAACCATGCATCGGCAAAAACTGAAGCGCTGCTGTAAAGCTAAATAAACTCAACTTTAAGAGTACTTCGCCAAGTTAACATGACAATTTATAGTAGGCAAAAACATTAATTTATAGTAAACTAGCTGCTCCCCGCGGTTTCACCCGCGTAAGTCCCGTTCCCGCGGGAATATTGGGATAAAAAGTAGCCTATGTTACTCGTAGATAATGTAGCTTTCGAATGGTGAAAGAATTTTTAAAATCGGTCCAGTAGTTTTTGAGCCTATTCATTACAACCAAACAAACAAAGTTTTCCTCTTTATAATATTAGTGTAGACATTGGAGCAATTGAGTTAATCAACGCATTGGATATACCATGGCAATATATTTTGAAATACCTAGCACCCTCTTTTGTTTATGTTTACATTTTGCTGTCTGGGTAGGTACAATCTAAAATTCTAAAGTATACAATCTGGACAATATCGAGATTGTATAAGGATGGTACAAGGTCTCATGGTTCATGTATTTTTATCAGCAATATCAATAATTCCTAAAAGACAATAATAAAAAATCACAATTTGACCACCTTTCGCGGGATAGGTCTATAAATAAGCTTTTATAATTAGGCGTGCATTGTGCACGCGTGTTACACGCCGGCTTACCGGCCGCGAACCGGAACCATATAGAAACCACACGTCGCCTCCCTCCACCGCTTTATTCCATTAATCCCAACACAATTAAAAAACTCTCCCAATTAGCCAGCAGCAAAACAACTTTTTGACACTGTTTTATATTTGCACTCAGTTAATTAAGTCTCTTGTCACCAGCATCGCAGCCCTCGGCTTAATACTTTAAGCTCTTAAACGCAAACTACAACACTATATTATGATGTACCACCTCTAACGAGCTCTTTACAGAGCTTACCTTACTCAAAATTTAATTAACGGTAATTCAGTAAAACCTACGGCTTCAGACGCCCTAATAATTCGCTATATTTAATAAATCTCGTCAGGTAATTCCACGATAAAGATCATTTATTGCATAAACATGTGTAGGTAATTATACTTAAGGTCAAAAAATTCGTAGGTTCCCGAATCTGTATCTACTTGATTAAATTTTTTGTTCAAAAGATCGAGCTAAAATGCGCGGTATTTATGATTCCACGAATTACTTCTTTAGTATTCTAAATCAGCTTACGTTTCTACAAAGGCGTAATATTATTACAAACTCCACAACTCCATGATAAAATGCAGAATTATGTACCTAATCTCATTTGTTATGATTTTCAGAAAAACGTATACGGCTATTCTAAAACCAATCAGCTTTATTTATATAGGTACCTACTTACCTAAAGCTAAGCGAAACTCGTACAATAATTCAAATTCAATTTCGCAAGGAGCAAGCGATTTCCTACACTTTCAGGGTGCATTTCTGTATAACTCTAAATATCCTCAGCAGATCGTCTATTATATACTTACATATTATATTATTACACAGATAAGCACCACTTACTTTAATTACCGTTTCAGTATTCGGGAGACAGTTAATAACCTGAACCAGCGCTCTCGATCTATTGTATTTACCTTAAACATTTAAACATTGAAAATCTCGTAGCACTTCTACGAAAATGGTAAATTCGTAGATGTGTCTACGGTTCAACAATTGCAAAACAAATTATTACAGAGCAACAATAATGATACGAGAACTGCTCTGTATTATTAATAAACTTTGAATATGGGAAATATTAAATGAGTTTACTTTACTTGCAAACGGTTCATATATTTATAAAAGTTAAAAAGTTACTTAACGTTAATTATATAAGTCACCCGAAAAATCTTCATATGGTAGTCTTTCTCGCTCGACTCTCTTCGCAGTTGTCTCCTACGTTGTGTATCTAATCCGAGTCGAGAGTGGAGGAAATTGCCATCTTCTTACGAAATAGAAGTCGGTTTAATTCCATTTTTAATTTGGTCACTCATTATAAAATTGTTAATGAGCTAGTGTAGGCTAATTGACGCACTGGTATATGCATGCATTCTGAATATGACTGCAACTAATTTCATACGTGTAACTAACCCAAGTAGGTATTCCAATCCAGACGTTCACAATCAAAATCAAGGGTGCAAAGTGATTCAAAATCAATATCTCGAATTCAATATTGAATTTACCTACAACTCAAATTAGAGACAATAAGATTGATAGTCGCGTGCAATTTACCAATCTGAGTGCAACTGCGGCCAATCTCTCTGATGTCTTGTGGCCAGCCGAGATTCGTCTTTATCCACCGCAAAGACCGCAGCACTACGATCTATCATCCTGCCCGGATCAATTAAGCTCCCGTTCTCAGTAATGTACCGTATCGTCTTATCACGATCCGTTTATAATGAGGTTTGAGATTCTAAACCTTGCTTTAAGTTTATGGTACTTTGTTGAACATACACTACAAAACAAACATTAATTTCACATCTATATTACCATATCCGCCTGCGGCTTTGCTCACGAAAATTCTTTTGAGAAATAAATATCTAAGCACAATAAGAACATCCATTCTTCCTCCCCAACTATTGTTTTTGTAATAATATTAGTAAAATAACAAAAAAAAAATCGAAAAACTTAGATTTACTTATTTACTTATAAAAGTCTGTAGAGGTACACTCATTTTCTTTCAACTGTTAGACTCTAGCATAGCTTTTAACCTACTCTACAAATAAGTATAATATGTACCTACCTACGCCCGCAGAAAATCAAGCTTGCATCATTATTAAAGTTTAAATAAAGACTGAGCGATATTGAACACATGGAATATTCATAAGCGTAATAATCTAGAAGCAATCTTGCGGGTGCTAACTAATTAAATATAAAGTTACACCAGTAAATTAATAAAAACCGCGCACGCAGCAAAAACAGATGTTACTTAGACCCAACCAAATTGTTGTTTACCAACAATTTGAATTCTAACAGATATATAACATGTAAAATGCAAATGTGGGAGTGCAGTAAACGAGATCTTGGCGGTAAATATGAGAGGCTGCTGGTGGCGTCGCCCAACATAAATACTCGTCGTAACTTATGTGCCTGTCGCGCGCCGAGACAAAAACACGCCTGGAATGGAGCTTTGATTTTAAATTCTAATTTTATGAATCGTCCTGCTTCGTGTTTGCATATCGTGACACGTATTAGTTTTTTGTAATAGTTATGGTTTGGTTGCAGTTTGTTGCCAGTTGTGTTGTCACCTGGCTCTCTGTGATCGAGTTCTTTGATTCCTTGAAGGTCTCGGTGCTAGTGCGTTCATGGTCTCGGTCATCAAGCTCTTGAAAGTCGGGACGATAATCACAATGTGCCCTCTGAAGCACGGCTACGCTCAGCTGTTAGTGACCAGTGACCCAAAAATGTGAAAGCTCAGAGTTTGGCACTGTAAAATAAATTTTCGTAAATGATGCATATTAGTTGGAAAACCAACTCATTTGAAAACAAATGAGTTTGCGCTTCTATTATATCAATAAGTGCAAACAAGTTGATTAGTAGGTATAATCTAAATATAAGCACATTCATAGCGTCTTATTAGCGCTTATGTGTAAACTCTGAGCTTTTACAAATTTGTACAAACTAAATAAGTATTTTAAGTAACCAACACACCAAGTAAGTGTTAGAAAACCGGCTTTTTACTGTGTTTTTCAGTTTTACACAGCTGCATTTTGTGTCATATTCATCCCATATATCTTGAAAATGGCCGATTCCTGTGCTTTCAGTTTTGAATTTTAAGAATACCTATTTTTTTTCTTGGAGAGTGATTTATTAACTCAATTTAAAAATTTATTTAGTAAGTCATCGTAAAACCCACTTGGGTACTAAGTGTAATGATAAAGTATTCTCTGAAAACAATTCAAATAACAATTTTCTTTAGTAGAAATTAATTACAAATTATATCAACGAAGCATTAGGCAATTATTTAGCACTGACCATCATCATAAGTCTGCTAATTAATCTGGGCTTAACCATTAATTAATTTAATACCTAGAATTTGCAAGTTTGTACCCGAGGTAATTTATGAAAGTATCTACTCATTATATTACTGAAGATATTTTACAGATGCTATATTAAAGGTATGGGGAGCCCTACATTCAACAGATAGTGACCAGGCAGGAGCGAAGCGAAGCGGCTCCAAGAGAGCTTTTCAAAGCACTTGAATACTATGCATTATAGTAATAGTTTTATAGTTTTAAATCGCATGATAAAATATTTGGTTTGTAGATGATTGCCGCTAGATCTAATTGGTTTGCATCACATTGCTAGACAGAGATAAATTCGTTTTCTTGTTTAATAATACGAGTATAATATGTAATGTGTGTGTGTGTGTGTAATATAAATAGATATTTTTTCAGTTAATCATCGTCACACTTTGAATATTTTATAGATTATAAAACCAAGTTGAATTTTACCAAAGTTTGATGAAAATGCTAAACAATTCATGAAATTAATGCATTTCATGATTTGCAGAAATTCTCGAAATGGCCTTTTTAGCCCTCCTGGACATAATTGTTATCGGTTGGATGGTTTGGACAATAGTTCTGTTGTATATGATAGTACTATATTCTCGGAAACATTATTTACCTTCCTTTTAATAAAGCAGTCTCAACATAGACGTTAAAGAAGAACCGTGACGTCAGACATTGAGGTATCTCGGTCGATGCAGTTGATGAGAGGGCAATGGCATTTCTGATCCATCGTCAGACTTCATCATAATAGTGCGTTCCGTTTTACCTATCTATAAACGGTGCATTCACTGTTTACAAGTACTTCCATAGGATAAACTTGACTGAATTATTCGTTATTGTAGCAGAGTTCGTCACTCTTTCCTCGCGTGAATTTCATTTTCTTGATAAATAGACATAATGCATTTAAAATAAACCTTTTAAATTTTTGTACTCAAGGAAAGTAGAGTCAGTAACTAGGTGCCTATAGTATCAAATATACCGTCTATTTAAAACATCTCCTTATCCTCAAAATGATATCAAGTAGCACTGTAAAAAAGCAGACGTCAATACAATTACCGTGATTCCTGTCTTACAAAACTTAATTCGGGAGGATTACTTTCAGCGAGTTGCGTAACTAATGAAGTAACTTGTGACACGGGTCGGGACCCTGGGATCGACGTAATCAAATTAATGAGAAAACTTCACTTCAATTTAGGGGTTCCTACCTCAATCTTTAGGATATTTTGGTAGCGGTCAAGTCGACTCTTGACCGCGCTTCCAAACGCCCTAATGGGCATGTACGACATAGGTCGTATCGTACGTTACCTACTTGACTTGTCCTGCCACTTGAGTGGACATCTAAAGGGCATTCTCGGGAATGTTTTTCAGCGCCATTCAACGGTATGAATGAACCATTTAGATTCCCACTTGTAAATTCTTGGAAATCGTTATCACTCACCTGTTCATAAACATTTTTAATTTGCCCACGAAAATTCAATTTAGGATTCTGTATAATTTATTTATTAGGCACTTGAACTAATTGAGGAGTTCAGCGGAAAATAAAAGTATGACCTCCTTGAGTTCTATGGACAATTTAAGCTAATACAAAGAGAAGTGAGCTTTGAGAAATAAATTCAAAAAGCAAATTTCCATAATTGACCGTAGTTACCTAATTGAATTTTAAAGTTGGAACCGCTGCACTCAGACTTCTAATCATAAATTCCAGCACTGTTATAACATTTAACAAAGTTTCCCGTCACCCACAGAAATTGGCTTCAATTCAATTTTCCGCTTTTTTTTCTTCGCAAACTTTACTTTTATAATAGGTGTTAACTGTAAGAGAGAATTGATGTTTTACCACTTTATAAACCAACCTAGTCCAAGCCGTCTAGCTATGCCTAGTTTTTTTTGGAAAAATATTTTTTATTATGTTTAGGTACCTATAATTACAATCTTTGGTACTTATTTGTTATTATTATGTTGTATATCGCGCTGTACTATCTGAGATTAATATAATAATTTATTTTTTTATAGAAAATAACCTTCTTACTACCTAGGTACATAACAATTTCATACATCCAAAATGAACAACATAGCTTTAAGTTTTTAAATTATGAATATCCTACACTCTTTAATTTAAATTATTATCCTTCTTAACTTCTTTCTTCACAGAATACGAAGTTAAAAACCAACATAATGTAGTTTCTAAATGATGTCTTTACCCAGAGATGAAAAATCGTCGTAGCAAGAGGAACGAATTATGTGTTAAGAGCTTTTCTTCTATCCATTACTAAGATGTTTGTTTTCCTTGTTTCCGACTTAAATGCTTAGATCATTAAAAGATACCTACCGCAGCATTTTTACTACAGAGACCTGTACTTAATGAGGTAGATACATACTTAGGTACTTAAGTTTAGTTATTTGTAGACGTACACACTAATACATTATTATAAACGCAAAAATTTGTATGGACGTTTGTTTGTTACTCTTCCACACGAAAATTAATAAAAAAATATCTTTTTAGTAGGTATTTCTAGTGTTTATCATTTAACATACTATTGCTGGATATATTTTTTTTATCCAGGTAGATGAGCCAAGAAAGTGGTGTAAGTACCACGGGAGCGAAGCCCCGACTGAGTAAGTTAACCGCGACCGAGTACCTAATTTATAGGTATCATGCCTTATAATTAAAGCTAAATTAAATTACGTGGATACAAGTTGGAATAGACTCGCAAAATCACGTAATCCTATAGGTTTAAATGTAATCCAGGCTTTGAAAATAGTTAATACTTTACATAGGCTAGGGATAAAATAACATCAACGAAACTAAAATCAAATTAACTTATCCACAAACACGACACGAGTCGCCTTTGACGTTGGGAAACTAAACAAAATATAGGTACAATCAATCTCCCGACTGGTTTCCCCAAGTTAAACTGGGTATTGAAGTGTGAAATTCAAAAATCAACTAACATTTTCTAGCCCACTGATTCACTCATCCCCCAGTAGTCTTTGGCCGCCATCACGTGGAAACTCGATTGCAAACGCCTGCCAGCGCTTCTGTATCTTTTGCATGGATCTATATTTTTTACATACTTCAATAGATTTCGTCAAGGTTTCACTCGCTTGTTTCTTTGTTTCATTTGAATTCCCGATTCATCTCGATAACTGCTTATGACGTACGTGGGTGGATGTGAAAGCGGTGGGCCGCGATCCTCTCCTGCGCAGACGACCGGGGTGTGCCATGGATGTGTAAAATCACAGACGATGAAGAATATTCTTCTTCGTCTATGGTTAAATTAAATCCATCGGTCCGAAGTTTTGTCTTGAGAATAGGTATATGAATATAGATAGTGTGGTAAAAATAAATAATAAATAAAAACTCATAAATAATATTTCAAACCAAGTTCTGAAATCATCATAGTTTATCCCGCGCTTATCCAGTGAAAACCGGTTTTATCAGTAAATGTTTCCCTTTGCTCCAAACATGTTTGTTTTTCGCTGGAGAGGTTTCCCTTTAGATAAATCCATCGTGTTGATTCGACATTGTTTACACTGAAATCCTTTTAAGTGTATTTGAACTTTGTATATATTTTTAATGAAACATCTGTAAGTAAAAGAAACTAAAAGCGTTTTGAGATTCACAATCCATCGCAAATGTTCTTTCTGCTTTTTATGTACTTTTCATTCTTTGAAATAAAAACTTTTCTATTTACTTTTTTTATTAGTGCTTTATGAAATTCTTTTTGCGGTGTTGGTCTAATAGAAGCTTCGGATTTTTTTAGAGTTTGTAAGATATTAGTTAAAATAAACACTGAAAATTTAAAATAAGTATATTTAAATACTATAGCTGTTTGGAGATATAAATATCAAGAAGTAAAATCAGGAAACATAACTTGAACCTAAAGTCAGATATCCTATTGGTGATTGGGTGTCTGAGGAATCACAAAAGAAACGGCGGGTTTTCAATGTCCCACGAAATTTCGATGATATTATAGGATAAGTAAATAAGACTTTCTCAGAGTGGTGAAATGGCTTAAGTATACCGAGCATATTTATAAATATTATCGGGACTTAATCGCATTTTGAAATCATTTTATTTACCTGGGCGTTTCGATGACGTTACAGACTGACCACCAGCAGTCAGTGGGAGTCATCGCTTACTTCAGCAAATAGTAGGCTGTGGATTATTAAAGCTACCTACAACTTAAACCTGAAATAAGATAAATTATATCAAGCCTTTGATACATAGGTGCTTTCTACCCCCGTTTCTTAGGTCATAACAACATTAACGAAATTAAATGTCCAAAGATTTTAGTTCACCAAAAGTTCCCTTAAACTTCGTAAAAGCTTTGTAAGTTCAAACAAAAGTTTATCACAACAAATTGGACAGTGGCTGGGTCACACAAAAATTACCCTTTTAAAGGCGAGGCGTTATAACCATAATGTTCGTCGGTGAGCTGTTATTTCCATTAAACGCTTATCTGTAAGATTCATGGCGCCTCCCGCCAAAAATGATGGTCGTTAAAGAAATTGAATACCCTTTACTCATGCTTAAAGTTTCTCGTGCCCCTCGCTCTTTAGTTCGGGAGCCTTTCCAAGTTGCGAGAAGATCGACTGCTTACGGTAGGATAACGGAACTTTATTTTACAAGTTATAAATAGGAAAACTATAGGTATAAGATAAAAACTGCTCAAGCAAAGTAATAATGTTGTTAAAATATTATCGGGACATATAAAATCATTCTAGGTACATTATATTACTATAATGTCTACATGAGATGGTGGTCTCAGGCGATGTTTTGTCACATTTGGGATTTATCTATTAATTCTAAATGATGACCGCTGAAAAGTCTCTTACGATCAGTCTAAATAGCCTTTATATTTCTGGTTTTGCTTACTGTGTATTATTGACACATTTTGTATGGAATTAATATAAAATGTCAAGCCAAACTTAACCCATTCCAAGCCCAGGCATATTAATTATTGAATAAAACCTTTCGAGATAACCTTTAGACACATGAGTGTGAGAGCCCTTATCCCACCTAGTGTGGGATAAGGGCAGGGAAATGATGATGATGAGATAACCTTTAGAAATCTTACAAGGAAACCTTAGTTTTGCACCAGTAATATATTTACAAATACAAAAATAAAACTTTGTTAGAGCTTGACCCATCTGAGCCACAACTGCACTCCGCTTAGATATATATTGCCTTTAAACTGGAAGTCCCATCGTGTATCTGATTTTATTTCAGAGTAACTGTGATCGCTGAGCAAAGAGATACTTTCATTGTATTTTTAAGGAAACAGTTGCACTGAAATAAACTTTCATGAGAGTTGTAATTCATTAAATAAATAACAATTAAGTATTTTGATTTACGAATACGTGCATCTGTTAGTTTACCTACTATTATACTGGTTTGTCACGTGGATTAGCGGTTAATAATTTAAATCTATATCTATATTTAATATTATGAAGAGGTAATGTTAAATTGGTTTGTTTGTTTGACGAAGGTAATCTTCGAAACTACTCAGCTGATTTCAAAAAATCTTTCACCGACGTGTAGAATATGTCGGGATGGTTATAGGTTACTGTTGTTTCGGTAGTTTCATTACTACACTTGTGCAAAGCCGGGACGTGCTGCTAGTAATATATAAATCTTGAACATACATTTCCCGCAAGAACGATGAACTAGCACAGTGTGATTAAACCACAAACATCTAAACTTCACAGAATGGTCCACACTGGTCCGAATAAGACGAACTCAAGAATGTAATGGCCTTTACACATATGTGTGACTATAGGCAGTCTTGGTATAGGTACCTAGTATTGGTTTCCGTCTACGTCTTTACTTGTAGACAATAGAATAGAATGATAAAACTTCATTGCACCTCATAAACACGAAATTGAGCAATGCAGTAGTATAGGTATACTACAGTAATTTATCTATGAAATACATAGGTATAATCGGCGGTCTTATCGCTTATAATCTCCAGATAACCTGTGGACGGATTAATAAATAATATGGGACATGGCTTTAAACTTTCATACCCGGATACCTCACTTGCAATCGTATTCCTAATCTTGACATATTCACATTTTATGATTAGGGCGTTCTAAAACATACAACGTTTTGCTAAGAGGGTTTTCCGATAGGTACCCTTCTTATGTGCTAGATTAAGATCTTTCTGGTCTTCTTGTTGCATAATTGTATATTATAGGTACCCTTCTTATGTGCTAGATTAAGATCTTTCTGGTCTTCTTGTTGCATAATTGTATATTATTATTTTTTTGTTTAAGTACAGTATATCACAATATTTATGTGAGAAATTCCCAGTGTTAAAATACCTACTTGAAAACAATGCAAAGTACACTCACCAAGAGCTCATATATAATTCTGTAATTCGTGTTCTAGGTGTCCCTTAAACAACTTAAAATCAGTCCTCAGCATAACAAAGGTTAATGCAGACAAGTTTCCCTAGTTATGAATTATGCAGATCCTTCGGATTCTAAGCAAACTTCGGCAGCTGTAATGCGTAGTTTAGAACATCTAGGGAACTATCTCGTTTATATGCAATGTTAGTACTTATGCTAGTACATTAATACCTAATTAAAAGCGATCACATTATGTTATACATGAGCTTCGGCGTAAAGATACCTGGGTAAAAGTAGCCTGTGTTGTATTCCAGGTAAACTATGTTCATTTCAAGTGCATCTCAGGAGGGTTTTTACCCAATGCAGAGATTTTCAGTTTATTGAATAGTCGTTAACACGGCTTCATTATAAAAAAACGTAAATAAACCTTGGTTTAAACATGTTCTAAATTAGCTTGCATTATATCTAAATAAACTACGGTTTAAGAAAAATGGTGATCACAAACCCTGGTTTAGTGATAAACCATTGTCTAACGCTAAACCTAGGCCTTTTGATAAATGAGGTTTTTTGTATAGTTTCTAGTAATAAGGCCAATTAATTAAATAACAATTTGCAAGTTGTAGGTACTAGGATTGCCCATTTCATGATAAGTATGAGTTCACGTTCACAAGTTAACTCTAACAAATGATGCGTGGCTATAATCCATTCATAATGGAGCCTAATCCCCGTAATTGTCACGAAGACTTAACTTCGTCCGGTCAATTAAATGAACAAAAAGATTAGTAGGGCTCACACTCCATATGCATAAGTATTAACCTTCAAGATAACTAATGGTTGATAAAATATCCCAGAGAATTCAATAGTATCTACCATCTAATAATAAATATGTATTATTACACATTGTAGCCTGAGATTATAAATTCTGTGAGGTTTGTAGATGGTCTAAGTCGTAGCTGCAGCGTAGCCGCTACGACGTAGAACGAAGCGGTCACTTAATCCTACATAATCACCACTTGCGATTAAAATGCGCAGTTCAGATAATAATCTAAAAAATAAAATGCTAAAACAAGTTAATTTCAAAAACATAAACAGTAAAAATATTTAGAGTGCTACAGAATACTCGTAGAATAAAACAAATTACGAAGCTAATGGGGCGAATTTTGCCAAGTTACATAAAGAAAACGTTTTTATTAAACGTCTACCCAGTAAGAACATAAAAGCTTAAGAACAAACTTAAGTTCAACAAAAATTGGCTATTCAGCAAACGCAACAAACCACGAAAGTAGGATTATCAACTCCAAACAAAGCTTTAAAATCAAAGTTCTGTTACGGATGTGTTGGAATCCTTATAAGTTAGGCCGCACTGCGAAACAACATGCTGCGCCAAGTTTACCAAGCAATAAATGGTTCAATAAATTATTTTTTAATGTTATTTGTCTACCTGAGCATGCCTGTTACAGTACACATAAGTATCATAGTATTTTTATATTGATGTTTTTTTTACAACGTGTGTTCGTACAAGGTATAGTTCGTCACGTAAAAAGAACGTTGGCTGTCAAGTACCGCAGTAGGAGAACGAGGGGTCAAACTGGTGGTAACACACTGTTCGTCGGTCGTTATGCAAAAAAAGTAATAGTTTCTGTGAAATTATAACTCCAAAATTGCTGCATCTTCTGAGTACGACCGGCTCAAAGTAAAGCTTTTAAGCACTTCAGTCGCAATTACACTTGTACGCTAAAAATTCACACCGACCGCGTTTTCGGACTCAAATCGAACAAAAGTTCTCACGATCTATGGAAATGAGGCCGTACTTAAAGCCTTACGTTTTTGGACTAAAGGGACCAAGTACGAACGGAAATGGACGCAAAACGAACATTTCAAAATTGAGTAGGTAACCTTTTTGAATATACATGGTATTATAGAGTTTTCTCATTTTGAGAATATTTAGTTTACTGAATTAAAAAACCGATTTCAAACTACGTATACAATACATACTCTAGCTAGACACTGTACTATACCGAAGTAACACAGTAGTGGTCTCACCCGCAACCTAAGACGAGCCCGGACCAAATTGAGTCGGGATTAGGCAAAGCAGGGGCATTGATATAGCGGACAGGTTTACGGCGAGTGCTTAGTTCCTATGCACTTAGCGGGACGAAAATTTGGGCACATGTGCGCAGACACGTCTGCCAACTTGGAATGTGCTTTCGAGCTAAAATGGGCTAAAGCGCTCAACTTTGTATCGCTTTATGAATCGTGGCTGTGTATGTAAACAGCTTACTTACGTTGCATGTCTACGAGCCTGTGCTACTTGAAACTGGGTAAGCTTTAAGATGGAAGATTTTGGAAGATGTACCTACGGGTTGATGGCTTTGCACTTAGCGCAATAAGACAAGAAAAAATTATATTATATGTGATAGTAATAGAGACAAAGTAAACGTTTCCAAAGCATAACTTTGTAGGTATAGATACGAGCGTAATAATTCGATCGTAGTTTAGGGCTAGATGCGACTAGGTCTGTGAAATATAGACCGTTAGCGACCTACACAGCAATACATTACGGCTACTTTTGCCCAGCAGTAGGATATGGTGAGCTTAATATAAACATCTTACAGATATCTTTCAGTAACATACGATCTCATTTCGGCATCAACTTCACCAGAGGATATTTTCACATAATGCGCTCGACTCGACGACCTCTATCTGAGAAGATTTATCTAGATGGTTACGAAAGACCGCCAAGCTGAAACTTTTACACTTACGTATTCATACGTAGCTAGAAGATAGATAGATGGGCATTAGGCGGTGTGTTCTAGGAGGTATGAACACAAGTTACAAAACTCAAACAACTTCAGTTTTCTAAATAAACAAATGGAATTGAATGAACTGAATAAGCCGTTGGTTTTACTAACACGTGTATAGTCGTATAGGTACAAACAAGCCGGAATTAAATAATGAACTTCGAATGTTTTGTGACGCAATAAAATATTTCAAAATTGTAAAGTACTTCTTCAAAGCATTTTACCATTAGATTGACCCCTTGTATTCTACAGCATTACGAGTATAAGTACAGAGTCAGGTCGCTCACATTTATCGAAACTTATTCTAAACTTTTGAGAGCGATAATAACAAATGTAAAATCAATCTAAAAAGGTCGAGTTACTTATAATAATAACCAACCATAAGGTCTTCATAAAATAATCTCTCTTCATGTTTTTGAGAAGTTTTAGAACAAACATGTTTCGATAACACGATTACCTATTATTTATTTTTGATATCATCATTAACACATAGGTTTACTTAGGTATCTACTTTACGTAGGTTTAGCAACACTATGTTGCTAATAGCTTGGTGCATACGAAATAGGTGGGTACGGATTAGTGTCTGCTCAAGGCGATACGTAAACACAATGATCCCCTATCACTACAATGTAAGTAGCTAATTATAATAGTCTACATAGATTTCAAAAGATTTCTCCACGGAGTTTAAATGATCATCGAACTTATTGCGAAGGATAAAGGATGATATAAATAAAGTAAGATGAATGAATGACACGCGCGCATCTCCTTAAAACCCTAAGCTCTTTACACCAAAGTAATAAGTAGTTAGCTTTTTAGTTACTATAAGTAGTAAGTTTAAGAATATAGGTAACTAGCTGCGCCTTGCGGTTTCACCCGCGTAAGTCCATTTCGCAATTATAATATTAGTAGGATAAGTATTAGACCTATTGTACCTATTTTAAAATCAAGCTTACAGACAAAAGAATAGACCGACAATAATCAAAAAGGCAAGTGAAAGTCGCTAAACAGAATTACTCTCTATGCCTCGCCCTAAACACATTAACCTCTCGCTAAACTCTACTAAACGGCCCAACTATTATCGTATTTCTTTGTACACCTCGCAGGCTATATTACACCTGTATCACACGTACTTTAGCTTCCTCTCAAAAAAGGGTGACCGCCTCTTTAGTTGTTTCATAAACAGATAGGATGAAACCCCTGTCGTCCCAGCTTACATCGAACTCGTAAAGATAGTCAAGAATCCCTTCCGCTTCCTCAAAACTATAGAATTAGTTACTTACCTACTATAGACCATAACGCGTAGGTAATCGTAATTACTAAGTTCAGAACTCAGATAGTTTAAATTGTAATGTACTTTCCAACGTTCTAAGTTGGGGTCCACCATCACTTAAACTGGAACAGTAAATGTTCGTAAACAAGTCCAAAGTTGTGTGGTTAAGTTTCAGTGTCTTGGTGTTTCGTATTGCGAGTAATAATAGCCAAGTGAATCGGTAACGGAATACGACAGACATTTCATTAGATAGAGTTATGGAAGTTATAATGTAAACTATGAATCTGAATCGTCCGCGATTCACTCACTTGCTATCTACTTGGATAAAAGTGTAGGTACCTATTCCGTGTTATTCCAGATTACAAACAATGTACCTAGCTAGGTATATTCCAAACGATAACAAACACTCAAACATCCACAATAATGGTTCATGGACACAAAGAGTAATAAGGAGGACGAATACCTACATTAAAAATAAGTAGATATGTAGTAGGTTATACCTACTATCAATTTACTGCTAAAATCATGTAATTTCAAATCTCAGAGATACCATAATTTACATTTCCTCAATGTAATTTATACAGTTTAATCTTCGAACCAATTTAAATCTACATTTAAGTCTTAAAACAGATCCGTATTTTATTATGAGCTACTGAATTTACAAGAAAAACAAATCGTTGATAAATCACAATTTCATTCTATAAGAATTCGTTACAAGGAAAAAGTGGTATAAAAATGTTAAATAGGCAAAACTGAAAATCAACAACAACGTCGCAAATATATTTCCTTCTTTCAAAATCGCCATCACGAAGCAAAATATAAAGAATGGAGTTATAAAAATACCGTGGAATACAAGATGCCAAATATATATCGAAAACATACTCTTGTATTTATAGAAAACTCCAAAAAGAAGTATAACACTCGCTATGAACAGTAGCAGACAAAGAACAAAGAAGTAATACAAGGCGTAAAGTGATACTTTCTCACCCAATCCTAAATCACTGACTCCACAAACGAGGAATAGCAGGAGAAGCAACAAGACTGATAAAGGCACCAAACTTGAAAAAGCTATGAATAATATGCATCCTCTCCTTAACTTAAAGCGCCAACAACACCTAGGGACTTCGTAACATTCGTCCAGTGTAGTCATTTTCAACAATCAAGAATCAGGTTTGTTTTTCATTTTATATAATAAAACCACGGGATAAACAGCAGGTCAAAATAGAAGACAAGTCACTTCAAAGAGTAAAATAACTAAAAGTCACTCTTTTCAAGTGCGGGCTTTTTAATCTGTAGGGCAGTTCTTGATAGGAAACTCAAAGAAAAGAAAGAAAAAGTTTCCATACATAGGTATGGAAACTTTTTCTTTCTTTTCTTCTTTGGCTACTCCACAACTCAAATGTATTATTCTGAATATTCTAAATATCGAGAAAATAAAGAAATATGAACGTAAACATTTTATAATATAATTAATAATAATAAATACAGTACCTACGTTGTTACACAGGTGATTCTTACGGTAGATTTAAACACAATAAAATTTTTATACTCGTATATAAAATCCTCTACACAGGCACTTTAACTTACTTTACAACAATTACTTGCATAACACTCACCCGCTCTTAGATTTTTGTTTCGCTTTCAACTGCAAGTCCAACACAACAACTTTACTGAAAACTTGAAGTAAATCAACAGTTACACTCGACTTGATTTGTTGCAAACGACCGCCCCCTGCCCCGGCAATAAGCTTCGCTATTCTCTCCGAAGGGGCCTCCACAATCACTGAGCAAACTATTTTATTCTCCTCCACATTTTCCTCATAATATTCTAAATCTATCTTCAGATTGTATGGTATCTCTTGATGGAGAAAATCCAGGAATTTCGCTCTCACTGTATCTGTGATTATAGTTTCCGGTTTTTGGTCTGTAATTTCTTCGGGTGAGTATTGATAGCTCGCCGGTTTTGCATTGTTCATTAGGTATTGCTGAAAAGGACGCATGGGACTATAATTGAAAGTTCTAGTAAAGAAAAACAGTAACAAACATCGCGTATCTTTGTTTAGCTAGAATAAAAACACAAATAACAGTACAATACAAATGCATCAAAATATTATGTTTACCACAAGGATATATCAACCTAATGTTTGATTCATCTTTTCTACTTCAATCTAGGTAAAAGGAAGGTAAGCTGCTAAATTTTATTAATTTAATCAAAGACTAACGCAGTCCTTACGATTGCGTAAGGACCAAAGGCCCATTTTAGGTTTAGGTACTTTACTAGACATAGGTCTAGTATTATAGTAGGTAACTAAACCTAGAATACATATTTCTAGTAAGTCTTCAGTGAGTATGTACCTAAATTACCTTAATATCTTGAACACCCTCTCCATTCAGAGCAGACACAAGGAAAACATCAGAGAATTTACTGTATCCTTTATCCAGTTTACTCTTTCTGTCCACACCTGGCATGGGGCTGCCAGCTATGTGGCCATTGCATAGATTCCTTATTATTGATAGTATTTGTGCCTTTGTTCTCAATTTGTCTACCTGTAAGAAAAATACAACCAGCTAGTAGCATCTACCTTGAGTCAATGGGTTGGTTCAACTGTTTTTCTGAAGTCCATGAATTAAATCCTTAATATAAAATGATCAATATTTGAACCCAGAGACTTTAGATCATGCTCAATGGTGGAAAGGATTATTGACATCATCATCAACCAATCCATTCCAACATTGAGTGATGCATTCAATTGTATTTCAGTTTGGTAACAGAAATTAATACCATATCCCATGAAATGTTGGAAATGTTGTCAGTTAATCAGTAACTAATCTATTGTCTTGTAATCTCTTGCTCATAGCAAGCTCTACTGAGCAATGTTTTTCTTATCATATCTGTGAAAATTTGTGGTTGGTCGTTATTAGAATGTGAAACATGTTTTTTCTTTCACATATTGTAATTATATGACAGTATTTTGTATATGCCTAGCTGTAAATCTTTCTAAACTTGTTAAAATAAAATAAAAATATAATCTGTTTACACTGCTCTTAGCATACTTAAAGCACAAGTAATCTTACCTTATTGATAATCAAGAAACTTGGAGTCCCGTCGCATAGATTGAGCAAAGTAGTGACATCTCTATGCAGTGTATCCTTAGTGTATCTGTTTGAGACATCGTGCACCACTCCGATGACATCTGCACATCGGAGGCTTTTGTGACATGCTCCTATCATTGAGTCTGGTAAATTGTACCTGAAACAAATAGCAAGAAATTACTTTGTTTGTTTGTTTGTTCGTATGAGCAAGTGACCAACTCTGGTGACGGAGTTTTTAGGCCACCTAAAGGCCTCCGTCATGGCTTAATGACTAAAGTTAATTAACCATTTTTTTTAATAATACCATAGACGAAATAGAACTATTTGTTATGCGTTCTATTTTGTTTATGATTCTGAGATTGTTGTTAATTTACTTAGTATGTATGTACATGAGTCATCTAGTTACAATTATATAGGCAGTAGCAGCGCCCTTCGGTGTTACCTGCACCGTGATTAATTTCAATTCTGGTGAGTATACAGGGACAGAAGTAGCCAATGTTATAAGCTACCCTGGTATCAGAACATGTAACTGACATTCTAAAATTAAACTTACTTCACACAAACTTCCACCATTATATGATAAAGTTAGTGCTGGACTAGATGGCACTGTGTAGAATGTCCAAGGTAAATTAAAGTTTTTAATCCTTACTATTTACTTACTTTTTTTGTTCAACAGTGGTAACAACACCTGGAGTGTCGAGGAATATAATTTGTGTATCATCTTTATAGCACATAGCTCTTATCATTTTAGTAGTAGTGTGTACTTTATTGGAGGCTGCACAAACCTGAAATATTACATTATTATATTAGGAATCTAAGAAAGAAAAATATCAAAAAAATTACTGATGCCTTCCTAATAGTGGTAAGTAGGTAAATAAGTAGAAACTTTGTTTAGAGTTTATCAGTCCTACAAACAAGATCAATGTGTTCCAGAGACACCAGCTCGAAACATAGTGTGTCGTTTGAACTGCCGAGTCAACAGAAATATACCTCTACTTACATACTAAATAATAACTTTTGATTTGTTCTTTATCTTTATCTTTGTCTTGGTCAGTAACAGTGATACTTGCAGAAATGTAACACTGCAATAGGTTAGGTAGCAATGTAGATTATGCTTTTTTACTTACTTTTCGTTCGACGATTTTATTTATGAGAGTACTTTTTCCTGAATTAGGAGCTCCTATAATTGCTACATTCACAACTTTTCCTACATTCTTGTTAGCATGTTCTGGTTGCGAAGAAAATAATGCAGCTTTCAGAAAACGACTCTTAGAATAGGTAAAACGTATAAAGCTTAGCATTAAAGTAGACATTTTCTTTAATGATTAGGATTAAAGATCAAAACTATCTATTTTGCCTATTTTTACGAGATATTTCAATTCAATTTCAATTGAAAATAAATTTTTGTAAACACAAAATCAAAACTCTCCTCCATTCGACCGACCCGACCACTTGCCGCTGACATTGACAGATTTGATAATTGACATGACAATGATTTTTTTGCTATGACCCTTCTTGTCAATGATAGTGATGTAGGAAAGGAATCTAAAACCATTTAAGAAATCGAATCAACCATCAATCAATCAAAAATCAAAAGTGAATGATTGTGAGAGTTTTTAGAGTCTGCGGTGTGTGGACTGAGGTCAGTACATAGATGTATTGCTATAGAATAATAACACAATTTCCAAAAAACTGTATTTAATTACTTTTAAATGCCCAATATATAAGCATTTATAAATGATCCTTTTTGGTTCTTTCTCTAAAGTTTTAGTTTTAGGTTCAGAAGGTTGTAGCAACATTTCATTCATCACATCAATCCAACAATCACTCACTCTCTCCGCTCCGCTCGGCCCGCTCGCGCTCGCGCCACAACTGACCATAGATAACTAATTATAAACTCTGTAACTGACTGGCCCTCTTTAGAGTATTAATGTTCTGTGGACTGGCCACCCACAGTCCCTGAGTCCCACACACACACAAGAAATTATACTTTACTTACATATTTGGTATTCTGTGCCCTGCGATCGCAAAAGATATTTTATTTTCTTTAAATTTTTAGCTCATTAACCGGCGGGCTGCGAACTCGACATAATATGGTTTTTAACTTTTACTCCGGATATTATTATTTCTTTACTGCAGCTTGTAAATCGCCGGCATGATTTTACATAGGTGAGTGCTGTAACTATTTATATTGCTTTCTAGTTGCACGAAAGAAGTTGTTTTGAAGAAAGCTGCTGAAGTCAAAAAATATGTTTTTAGAAAAGTTCTAAACATTAATTAATTGATTGAATTACTTTAATACTTTTGAGTAGTGTTCTACACTCATAATTACAGATATGGAGAAAAAAATAAGTAGTTTTATAAATTTTAATTCCAGAAATGTCAGAGATAAAGTATAAAAATCAAATACTGGCTGCTATTGATCACTTACGTTCAAGAAAATCAAGACCTGATGTAAATAGAATCTGTAAGTTTATGTTAAAGTGCTACAAAGTTTCCTCCAAAGAAACTAAAGCTGATTTGTTAAGGTGCCTGAAGGAAAAAAGTGTTTATAAAGTTGACTACAAAGATAATGTGAGCTATAGAAACGCTGCCAAGTGGAGAACGCGGTCAAAGCAAAATAACAGTAAGTAATAAACAGCTTTTTAATTCATTGTAAGATGTTTAATTCATTAAAATATAGTATTTGTCTTGACCTTCACAAGCGCTTTGTGTGCACCTTGTCAAGTTGTTATGGTAGATAAGGAACAAAATTTGACATTCAGCATAAATAAACACTAGAAAAATATAACAAAAAATTGCTTGTTTAAATGCAAGGTTTAATGACCGGTTTTATAAACTTACAACTTTCTTTTTACAGAAATGACTTCCGCTATTTCAACTAGTGAGCGCAGAGTTATAACTACTGCAATAGCGACCCTCATCTATGAAGACCAAAGCTATTTAGAGAATGGGATTGCATTTGATGAGCTTGTAAAAGCAGCAATAATGCAAGAATCCAAATACCCTAAGAAACATTTGGAATCAATTATCAATAAGGAGCTTGCATCAGGAAGTTTGATCAAGCTCACTAATGGGAACTTAGCCCTGGGTCCTGCTGATAATGATGGAGACAGCTCAGACAGTCTCAAATTTGAATATAATGATAATGTTACTAAGGTAAATATCATGTTAATTATTCATAATATGAATGAATTCTGAAGGACAAGACCTGCATGAATAACAATATTAATTTAAATAAGAAAAATTATTAGAGACAAAGATAATTTAGTAAAGACAAAAAATATTTGATCCTTGAATAAATCTACTAACAAGGTAAAATTCACCAAAAATTATTCACACTAAAAACAAATTAAAATTTCCTCATTCCAGATGACTTCATCAGCCAACTCATCCTGTAGATCATCTCCTCAGAGAATGAGAGGGAGGCCCAAGAAACGTGGAGGTGGATCCTCCAATAATATTGGCCCTAGTAACATGACCACAAGAAACGCAGGTGTGCGTGTCGGCGAGAGAAGAAAAATGGCCAAGAAAGTATTTGACCCTTCCGACAACAATGTACCAAGTAAAAGAAAAAGAGGGAGACCTGTTGGATCACTAAACAAAAGCACAATAAAGAAAAGATTACTGGTATCTGGATCAGGGCAATCAATAACACCGACAAAACTTGATAAAGAAGGCACTCCATCTGAGAGCCAGATGTCTTTTGATGGAAGTGCTGATGAAATGGACCCGGAGGATTCACCTCATGAGACATCGGGAGGTGTCTGTTCAGTATGCCTGGTGCAGAAGCCGCGGGGCTCCAATGACAGGCTTCTAGAATGCAGAGACTGTAACAACAAAGCTCATTTAAGCTGCCTCCAAACTGGCTCTGGTATTCTTAAGCCGAGGCCAGATAACACTTGGCAGTGCCCTCATTGCAAGACTTGTGTTATTTGCTGTGAAACAAATGATGCTGTAAGTACTTAATCTTTTTATCTATCTATAGAAATAAAAAAGTTTGGTCATAAACTACTGGACCTATTTCATGAATTATTTTTTCATTACAAAGCTACATTATCACTGAGTAACATCATCATCATCATCATCCACAGCCCGATTTTTCCCACTGCTGGGCATAGGCCTCCCTTAGTTTGAGTAACATAGGCTAATAAAATGACAATAATGATTTCTTATTAATGAATTCTATGGTCATTTTTGTAGTCAGTAGATGCAGCTAGTGTAAAAATAACATGGAAAGATTAGGTACTGACAAGGCTTAAGTGTGTTTTATTTCCAATTTTCAGGGCATATTAACAGTTTGCAGTATCTGCTCTGATTCTTACCATGCTCTTTGTCACAATCCAAGAATACCAGAACGACTGAAAGCATGGGACCAATGGGAATGCAATAACTGTTTGGATTCCCGCCCTACAGTTGTTGGCTCACCGGCTATCATACCCACTGCTGAGTACTCTAATTCACCTCCGCCGTCTCAAGTCGATCCATTCTTGAAGCCTCATGAACTAGATAGAGCTCCATCTAAGATAGGAGAGGATGTACCAATTGATCCCTCCATCCCTGATATCATTAATTGGACAACTGATGATGTTTATGAATACTTTCTTAAGGACCATCCTGAGGCTGCACCAATATTGAGAGATCAGGTAATAAAAACAATTCAACATCACCTCTGTCATTATATCAGATCTTTAGGATTTTTTAATAATCTAATAAAAATACCTATCTTGCACGCACATTAATTTCAAGAAATGCCTAAGTTTGTAATATTCAGCAAGCAACGGCTTCAATAGGATTTTTTCTCACCCCTGATACAACACCTAAGAATACAAATATTTGTCTACAAGTATATGGGCCTATTCAACTGAAACGCAGAGCAATGAGGTGTGATGAATATTGATTAAAATTTTATCAGAAATTGCTTCATACATACTTTTAAATATTTTGCACATACTAAACCATACAATTTATAAACAGAAAAAGATATTGACCTTGACCATTCACTTATAATTTAGGTTTTCTGTCATCCTATTTGTGTACCTATTTTTAATAGTATAGTGTTATTTTTTCAGGAGTTTGATGGGCAAGCCTTGAGTATGGCAACAAGGGCTGACATAGTAAAAGGCCTGGGGCTTCCTCTTGGACCAGCTTTGGGGCTTTATCGAATTGTAGTCAAGCTACAAACTAGAAAAGATGACTGGACAATGTGCTGGGGATAACAAATGTTCCACCCGAATTTTCATAATTTAATTAATGTGTAGTAAAAACAATACAAATTAGGTAAGTAGATAGTAAATAGTTTTTTACTTTTGTATCTAATTAATTATACTTAGATAAATTAACTTTTAGTTAGTAAATTAAATATATTTTAACTTTATCAAATAATAAAGCAAAGTATTAATATGATCCCATTTTGTGTATATTTCTCATTATTTCAACAGTTCATATTAAATCATTATAAATTAAGTTGCTATTATGAACTAAATAAATATTATTCTAGTAATCAGATAGTCAAACTATATACAAAAAATATTAAAAACTTTTCTTAAATAATTTAGCTTAAAATTCATGTTTAATACCCATATTTGTGTAAAATTTACAGCCATTGCATTTACTTGAGTTAACGCTGAACCAAGTTAATCAATCAGTCATGGTTTCTTTGGTCATAATGTTTCATATAAGACATGAATACATTAAAAATCATTGTTGCTATATTGATGTACACTACTCTGTACTGTGAAGGTAAATAGTAAAAATTTACTATTTGTACTGGAGGCCAAAAGAGCCAGTCACCCTGAAAGAGAATACTTATTAGTATGGTCACTCACTGCTTTAATAGGTATATGAAGAGAAATTACAGAAGGAAAACTACATCCAACTAGGTACATCCAGTTGCAACAATGATTTTAGATTTAAGGCAACTCTAAACACTACTTTTATTTGAGAAACTGTTGTTGTTACAGAGCAGATGAAATGTCTTTTATAAGATAGATAACATAAGATAAAGATAAAAAGAGACAGTGAGTCAGTCATTAAAATTTGCTTACCATCATCACATATTTAAATTTTTCTACGATTTCCTTATTGCACTCAGCAATTGTTTTTTGTTCTAAGGTTCCCATACCATAGAAAAAAAATAAGATAGTAGCTGGTGATGCAAGTAGTTGATCACTTAACACTTTGGTTAATACTGTCTTTGCATTTGTTTTTGGTAAGAATTTGTCCAAGTATGTATAATAATAATGGTGCATTGGCCCCATGAGTGTCCCAATGATGAACATTCTACCTGAAAAGAAGGTAAGTAGTATTTTTTAACTGAAAAATAAACATGTTCGCAACATGATTCCCGGGGATTGGTGGATAGATCTAATTTTAGTATTTTTTAGGCACAACAACAACAAAACTACCTAACAACAAGGGTTACCAAGGTACTGAAACATACCTGCTCTCGCCCAATCATATCGTATTGAAATATGTTTAGCCTGATATTCAAATTCTTGCTGCACTAAATCTCCAATAGCCATGAAAGCTCCAGAAGTGATGCTGTTAGTAAGTAAAAGGTTTTCCTCAAAAAAGAATCTTATTCCTCGGCTAAACATTGTTTTGTTTCTACTGTGATGTTTCAGTGGGCTCCTTGCCATCGTTTTACTCAATTTTAGACAGTTTATACTGAACATGATTTCTGAAATACAAAAATAAAAACACTTCATGACCATGAAATTCTGAAATGTGGTTTGTGTTCAATTATATTTGAAGCACTATTTTATGACCCATACCTACTGTTGGTTGAATTAGCCGTAGCTAGAAAATACCTAATTATTTTTTATATTCATAGAACGAAAACACAAAAATATTATATTTTCCGCCCAAAGTCTGAACTCACGTCACGCACGTCTTTCGCCAGCTGACATCAATGTTTGACTGACGGTGAGGGTGACGGTGACGGACGAGCGAGACGACAAACGATTGACGATGGACTGACTGAATGACATGCATGACAATGACAGTCAGTGAACTGTGACTAGTGGTGTGCTAATCTCTTTAGAGTATTATGTTCTGTGGTGCTAATGCAGTCGATCGAAAGTCGACTCTAATAGGTATAGTCAATATAAAAATCATTGTATATATACTCAAGGAGGCCTTTGCCCTGCAGTGGGACGATTATGGCTGAATAATAATAAATAATAATAATACTCAACGCGAGACTACCACCTATCGATTTTTACGTTAGACCTAGGAGACTTCGAAAATTTGAAAGTAAAAATTTAAATCTAGCTTTTTCCGTACGACTTGCTTGATTCGTTGCGTGAAATCAAGGTTTATGTTTGATTCACACTTGACTTGACATTGACACAGATGTTGTGTCTAAATGTGTACAATGGAGGTACAATGCTGTATGTCAGTCGCCAAATCAGTCAAGTGTCGGTCGTGTCAGTCAATCAAACAAAACAATCCGAGTCATCAAACTACAGCAGCAGCGCAGCATAGAGTAAAGTAATACATGTGCAGCGCAGCCAGCACAGCACACAAAATAGAATTTTCTGCAAAATAATTATGTCGATCTGATACGAACTAAAATAAAATGTCTCAACAACATAGTGAAAGTCTTGATTTTTCCGGACTATTTAAATTAGATGTGCTTATTCACTTAGATATTGCCACATACAGCTTTTATGAAGTGGGCCTGAAGAAATTTTTCGCATTTTCAAGCGACAAGGAGTTGCATTTTTTGTTCATCAATGCACAATCGGAAAGATTTGAAAGGAATTACGACTGGGATTTCTTAGATAATCCTATTTATTGTATGTGTTTCGAGCCTAGCGGAACGTGGCTCGTGATAGTTAGCGAGCAGAAAGTGCTTCTTGTGCCATTTTTGCCTTTATTTATACCGCAGAACACGTTTGATCACAAATGGTCCCTTTCATGTGTTACCGTGCTTCCTTTAGCGGTGATACCACATCCAACTTCAGTGGTCTGCTGGCTAACAAAGGAATCTGAGAGTGTGCTCATCATTGGCTCCAAGGTAGGTCCTAGCAGTTCAAAATCCCTCTTAAACCATACCTTCTAGTATTAGCCTGTTACCAGATAAAACCTACCTGATTAGAAGTACTTATAAGTGTTATTTCAGGTCACAAACTATCTATACCTACCTACCTACTCTAAATTTCAGTTAATCTGTCTATAAGTTCGTATGTGAAACAGTAGATAAGTAGGTACTTCAGAAAATAAAGTCTGTGTATTAAAATACTTTCGTGTTTATAAAATGTATAAATAAAATTAGTAGGACTGAGATTCTCCTGCCCTATCTCAGTAGGATTATGTCTTGAATTTTGTTACTATTATAGTCATATTATTGCAGACTGGAACCGTGTCATTCTACTCACTGGACTCTCAAACAATTGTAGGAGACTGTAAGGTGTCTGGAGAAATATCTGAGATTCAAATATGTTTTGATGATTCACTTGACTTGTTAGCGTTATTGGTAAGACCTTATTAAATCTATGAAACAGTACATTAATAGAAAAATAATGATTATGTATAGGTTACAAGTAATTCCTATTAAAATTCTGAGATCATGATTTTCACCCCTACTTATTTACTTGACATAAGTGGATATTAATCATTAGAAATATATAATGGGGACTCCCAACCAATCAATGTATCAATAATGAGAACATAACAATATTTCATTCTTAAAACGGTATGAAATTCTTCATGCAATGTTTTTTTACACCTCTTGGTAAGGATTGGTTCACATCAAGCTTTCTTAGATTTCAGGAGGAAAATCACGTCAATGGAAATTGGTCCTTGAGCACAGGTCATTTGGTTACAATTGGCTTCAACAAACAAGAGCACAAAATGACAAGGAGAAAAGGGATAGTTTCATGTCATACATCAGACAGTTGTCTAAGGATAAGATTACTCTGTTTATCCAAGGTGCATCTAAAGGTAATAGAAATAGAATATTGAAATTGCCTAACCAGGAAATTAAATATGTAGGTAATTTCACCACTTTCCATATTTATTTTATTTAGAACCTGTAACGTCCCACTGCAGGGCAAAGGCCTCCCTTCCTTCTCTCCAGTTTTCCCTATTTTGAGCCACTGTGGACCAATTATTTAGATGGGTATCCAACTCGTCTCTCCATCTGCGGCGCGGTCTGCCGCGAGGTCGTTTCCTGTTAGGAGGCGTCCACTCTGTTGTGGCTTTAGCCCACAACGTATCCGACATGCGGCTGACGTGACCTGCCCAATCCCATTTAAGTCTACCCGCTTGCTGCCCGACATCCGCGATTCGCGTTTTGGAGCGCAGTATCGTATTCCGAATGCGGTCTGTAAGTTTGACTCCTAGAATACTGCGCTCCATCGCCCGCTGGCAAACCCCGAGTCTGGACTTTTGTTGATCAGTCAGAGACCAAGTCTGTGCGCCATAGGTTAAGATAGGGAGAATACATACGTCCATGAGCTTCCTCTTCAGTGACAGTGGGAGCGTACCTTTCAGGAGTTGTTTCATGGCCCAGTATGACTTCCAGGCATTCTCTATGCGTCTTGCAACTTCGAGATCTTGTCTGCTCTGGAATGATACCACTTGGCCTAGGTACAAGTAGTCACCGACGTATTCTATCGACGTATACTTTCCATATTAGTGTGAACTAATTTTATTATTTTTTGTTTGAAGTTCATACTCACCAGTTGGAAGTGACGACCTCTGTGGCGCAGTTGTGTTAACGCCTGGCTGAGATGCGGAGGTTGCGGGTTTGATCCCCGCTACGGGACAAATGTTTGCATGTTCTGCAGATATTTGTTTCGTGTCTGGGTGTTTTCTATATATAATGTGTATTTACAAAAAAAAAATGTTTCTAAGTATTATAACAGTCATCTGGTTACCATAACACAAGCATTAAGTTGCTTAGCTTGGGACTAGATGACGCTGTGTGGAATGTCCAAGGACATTTATTTATTTAAGTCAAGTTAGCTTTCTTTATTTATCTTGTGTTTTGTTTTCAGATGACAGTAAAACATTAACAGTGGAGTATGTGTTAAAGCCAGTTGAGTACTTGCCACAGTTTCGCAAAGGATCAAACAACTGGGCCTTGACTGCTCAGTATGTGAATGGAAGGCATTTCTTGACAGCTTTTGAATTGACTGAAGGAACTATAATTGTAAGTTTCTCAGATGCTATAATAAAATTATTGTCAAAGGATTTCTGAGTACCTACTTTAACCAAGAAAATAAGTTTATGTGAAGTAGTAGTACTTCTGGTTTATGCAACCTAAAGCTATCTACACACCAAAGCCGCCGGCCCGGCGGCACGAACCCGGCGGCAAGGCCGGCGGCCTGATTTTGTACGACCAAAGCCAAAAAAAAACCCGCCGGGTTCGTGCCGGGCCGGGCCGGCGGCTTTGGTGTGTAGACCGCTTAAATGCCAATTGGAAAATTTGAATGTGCACATAGCTTAATAAAAAATATATAGAAACTTGTAATCTAACGATCAATTAGTGAGCTTGTGCTGTCACTATCAATGAGTGTGGCAAGCTCATTTTTTTATACTACGTAATCCATCTTTTAAATGCCTGTAGCATCATAAAGCAGTTAGGCTAGATATCACACATGAAGTTGCAAATATTCGCTAGTGATATGATATTGTTGTTTGTACAATGATCTTATTGAACTGAAACTATTTATTTAGTTGGAAAGTCCTGAGGAAGATACAGCATCAAGAACATTGCGGCCTCGAGTTAAGAAGGATGACCTCTACATACAAGGACTTTGGTCTCAAAAACTCATCTACTTATTGAGAAAGAATGAGTTAGAAATACATAGTGCCAACTTCTCAGTTATACAGGTATTTCATTTTATATTAAAATCGGAACCCTAAAAAGCATTAATCTCAACGAACCCGCGAGAGAAAAGCGATCGCCTTACTACGAAGCCTAGATGACGCTGAAGATGAGTCTATCAGTACAATACCCGAGTGTGCTTTAACACTATAATAATGTACTTTTAATGTCCTTAAAGGTATACTCAACACAGTTAACTGCCCACCTTGATTTTTCTAGTGGGAATTTACCCTACTTACAACTGATGCATACGAAAAAATAAAGTTATGGGGATTGTTTTGAATGTTTTTGTACCGAAATATCTTTCAGACTTGACTAATCTACGATTATGTTCCTAACTTACGATTGCGATACAATCAAAACTTGCTACCTAAAACAGCCGGCTTACTATGACCGTTAAAAGCGATTCAGTTTAGGTCCTTTTATGAACTACTTTTGACGTAAACTAAGCTGACGTAAAGTTATGCCAGTTAGAACCTAAACTGAATTATTTAATATTACGTCATGGTACGCTGGATGGTGGGTGGTTCATATTGCTGAGTATAGTTACAAAATATGTATATCTTACAGGGTGAAGGCTTGCTCGGTACCAAACGTGAGTTCTCAGAGTTATGGAACGTGGAGTTAATAGGGGATGTGCGTCGCGCTCATCTGATGTCCGTGAAGGATCCAGCCACGCCGGCGGCTGGGTGGAAGGAACCAACCTTTATGTGTGACCTGCAGTTGCCGCGATTTGCCTTGGAATCCTGTCTCATTGTCACTAATTGCGGAGCTTATGTTTTGAATACTGTGTAAGTCTTAGTAGTAGTTTGTAGATTTTTAAGTTTCCCGATATTTCGGCACAGTTGCATGCGCCATGATCACGGGTATACCTAAACCTAAATGACTTGTTACAGAAGCGAGCCGTGCGAGTGGCTAGTGGGTTTGATAATGCGCGGCGGCGCCGGCGCAGAGCTTTCAGCGGCGGCGTTAGGCGCGCCGGTGGGCACTTTACTACGCGCCGCCGCGGACATGCTCATGTCTCGAGGGAAACTTGCGCCCGCGCACTATCTCTTCTCACTCTCACAGGTGAGTTCACACTTACTTAGACTTACACTTACATAGACAAAGAAGAACTATTCTCAGCGGCGCAATTAACCGCCCACTTTTATTTTTCTAGTTTTCTAGTTTGAAATTTACTCTTCTTACAACTGATGCATAAGTTGGTGGGGGGGGGGTTAGTTTTGAATATGTTCCAGGTATTTTTATTTTGTTCTTCCCCACTGCTCAACTAGATTGCTCAATTATATCAAGTTGAGCAGTAGTACGTTGATAATACGCTCAACTTATTGTCATATTTTATTTCAGAGTCAGCCAGACGGCTGGGTGGCTCGTCTGGGCGTGTTCGGTCGTATCCACGAGCTCTCTATGTACAAATACGCGGGAAATGCCGGCGGACTCGGCAACTCAGCGATCACCATACAACTGCTCGCGTTGCTCTTGAAGATGGCTACTAATGATGAGCAGAAGTTTGATACGTAAGAGATAGTACTTAAGGCCTTTGTTACGGCATTAGGGCCTGGTAGATTGAATCTTAGCCTTTTTGCTTTTTAGAGATGACATTTAAGGCGTTTTACTTCTTGAGCTTAAAAATGTAAAGCCCTCAGACGGAGTTGAGATTGACGATTCTCATAAATATCAACATACTGTATACTCGTATTTAATTTGCAAAAATACTTGAAAAAGTTGAGGATTCATACTAAAATAGGTACTTAAGTAGACTTTATTTTTAAAAAAAATTCTGTAAGTATAGAAAAAAGTCACAATGAAAGAAAGAAAGAAAAATATGTTTATTTCGTAGGACCTCAAGGATCGATTACCTGTTCCAAAACAACTCCAATATTACAACCAATTCTCAAAATAGCTACAAAATCAAGACATTAGCCTAGCCTATGCTATTTCTTATCAGCTGCTGAGGCTCGGAACCTATCCCCAATTTATTAAACTATTGTTTTAACCTTTCTTTTTAATTCCAGCGACGTAAAGTTCACATCACTGAGCCCCGCCGAGCTTCTAGAACTTTCATCATTCGCCGCGGCCACCGGTCTATGGGGCCTTGTCCCAGTATTCAGTATCCACCGTGGCTACCCTCATTTAGTACTCGCGGCTATCAAAACTCGTGGCGCCATCTGTCGGGGCGCTTTGAACTGTTTGCTGCAACATAGGTGTTTGGTGCCTCTGTTGCTTGAAGAGAATGGTCAATGGTTGTTTGATGTTGTTGCGAATGAGTGCTGTAAATTCGATACTCCGCTTTTGAAGGTAAATATAATAAATGGTTTTATTTATATTGGTCCGTCCAGTAAACATATTGTCTCAGATAACTTACGTTATCTGAAACAGGATATTACATCGATTGCTACTTCTCATTCTTAAAACCCTTTTTAAATTAACAAATCCTAATGCATAACGGGGTTATATATTATGTTTTTCTTAAAATTATTGTCTTTCAGTGTCTTTGTTTATGGCTGAATCCACTTCAAGATCAATTACGACCAGTGATGCGCGACTTGAAACAAGGGATAAATTCAGTTTATGTGAGTAAACCTTTCCTATCCAAACTCTATTATATAAAGAGTAGATCTTCTGCATTACTATTTTTTACTGCTATATTCCATAATTATCGTAATAATTCTTAAAACAAATCCTTACAGACAACAAGAATGCTGAATCTCATATCAACGTTCATCCAACTCGCGTGCGCTGTGGAACTTCGCGAGCCGTGCCCAGAAATACATCAGGAGATGATACAAAATACTGGAACTTGGAAGAATCAGTTCACACCAAAACGTGCGATAAGCTGCGGCCTCGCTCATTGGTCAGTGACTGATGACGGCAACGCTAAGATCATGATGACGAATACGCCGATCAATACTGAAGTTATTGGTCGTGTGGTGGATGTGGCTTGTGGGAGGCATCATACTCTTGTGCTGACTGAGAATGGGGTAAGAACTAACTAGAATTAATATTGTTTTGTGTAGAATCGCTACTAATATATATCTACACGAATATTTTAAAGAGGAAAGATTTGTAAAACGTAACAAGTGTCAAATCACGTGATAAATAATATTTTGTACTAAATGATTTGTTAATTTTGGAGATGGTCTGTGTTCGAGGCACCGGTATTAAAGCGTACTGTATGCCAAACTATCGCCATCGAGTATTTTATCTCATTCAATGAAATAAAATATTAAGGAAATAAAAAAAAATCAGTTTGTGGCGCTAATTAGACGCATAAAATCACCTTAATATGGTAAAAACTTCTTTTTTTATGGACGTTTACTTCCAGTTATACGCAGCAGGCGACAACTCTTTCGGTCAGCTGGGCGTGGGTCGGGCGTGGCGCGGCGGCGTCGGCGAAACGGCCACATCTGGCGGATCACTACTAGCCGCCTCTCTCGATATGCAGGCGCCTTTGCAATCACTCGCCGCTGGACATTACCATTCCGCCGCTGTGGATGTTGGCGGCCGACTATATACTTGGGGGTAAGAACTTCTATTTCTATTTCTATTATAACTTGCGCATTTTTAAGATTTTTCATACAAAAGAAACCAATTGAGATCAAAAAATACGATAGGTATTTTTAAGCAGCAGTATGCCATACATTACAGGAAAGTCCCCGCCCACATTTAAGATGTTAACATTCCACACAAGGTTGCAAAAGCTCAACGACGGTCTCAAAGAGAAATGTATGTTTTAGTTTTGGTTTTAATTCAATAACTAATAGTGTAACTGTTTGTTTTAGGTGGGGTGTACACGGTCAACTCGGATTGGGATGCATCGACGATCAGTGGACACCCCAACTGGTCACGAAGCTGCAAGGCAGGAAGGTAAATACTTCTTCTTTTGTCTAATAAAGAACTTTAAGACGGTGACGGAACATAAGTGTCTGCCATGGCTAAGTAAAAAGCCGCGATCGACCTTTTTAGAAGCAGAGAAGCACTGCTAATGTTAATGGCAGCAACCCATCCATATTGTGAACTATCAAAATCACAATAATAAATTCAACGATGTTGATCATTGAAATTGTAATTTGATCTTTCAAATTGGTAAACTATTGCCTTTGAGCGTAAGGAGTGGATATAAAAAGGGCCTAGCAGCGAGGCTCGAATAGGTTCATTAAAAAAATGTTAAATAAATAATGTATCGGTCTCCATATGTGTATAGGTTCTTTTATATTCACATATATATATTATTTATGTCCCAGGTGATAACAGTAGGCTGTGGTGCATGCCACACAGTAGTGCTGATGGCGAACGGTGAAGTGTGGGCGATGGGCGCCGGCGTGTTCGGTCAGCTCGGCAGCGGCTCGCGGGAGAAGGCATCCGTGCCGGTGCGGGTTCGAATAACGGAACATGTTGATAGCATCTCTGTTGGGTACTTTCATAACGTAAGTTTTTTTTCTGACGGAAGATTTGAAATTTTGTAAACTCGTTTTTTACAAAAACACGCAATTGAAACTCAATTATAAACACTTAAAACGGGATATTTACCATGATGCGTAGATTTATGAGTTTCTCGATATTTCGGCACAGTTGTATGCGCCATGAACACGGTTTTTCAAAAAGTTTTATAATGAAACTCAAGTTAGACCACCTATTTGACCGACTGTTCAAACAAGATGTCTTCTGGAGAACCAAGTGACTCAATTCGTGGGCCAAAGAGCAAGATAGGACTGAACGTCATTGAACAACTCCGCAACTTTGCATAGTAAATTACGCGACAAAGAAGCTACTACCAATCATACTTATATAAAGTACCTATTTCCTTTACAGTTAGCGTTAACAAGCAAAGGCCAGCTACTAGTATGGGGCGCAAGTCCACAGCAAGTCCGCGCGGCCGCCGCTCGTCGGAACCAATCAGAAGTGAGCCGCTCACCGAGCTCGCCCGAACCCACTGAGATCCCGTGCGACGCGCATCTCTTGCCGCAGATAGTGGACACTTGCAACGTACGGGGGACTATCGTGCAAGTAAGTGCAACTTTCAAAGGTCAGCTATAATAAGTAGGTCAAAAGTCAAAAGTCAAACACGATTTGGGACCAAGCATTGTTTTCAAAAAAAAGTCAATATCTGTGATGCTGAATACTATAATAAAAGCGATTAATTAAAAGGTTACAACATAATATTTAACTTGGTTTTTATTCTCAGTTGTCAGCAGGATGGCATCACTCGGCCATTATGACAAACACAGGAGCATTCTTCACCTGGGGCCTCAATTTCGACGGTCAACTTGGCAGTGGTGATAGAAAGCAAATATATATACCTATGGAAGTCAAAATCCGTGTAGATTCTCAACCGGACACAGTTAAAAATAGCGCGAAGACACCAGACGATGAAAGGAAAAGTATGAAGACCAAGGCTTTGGTTGTTTGCGGTGGCGATTTCACTATTTATATGGATGATGGTGGACGTATTTATGCCACAGGAAACTCGCATCTACAGGTAAATTCATCTTCTATATATATTAAAGTAGGTAATGTTCTGATAGCTACGTTCAGAGCTTTTGCCTAACTGAGTGCGAAACGAAATTCTGCTGTTTTTTACATTGATAAAAGAAAATTGATAAAAATTCTAAAATAAAATCGATGGGAATATCTCTTTTCGATCAAGTACCTATAGATTTACCATTTTAAAACACACTTTCTTTTCAGGGTCTAAATGATAAAGACAAAGGTACCAATCGCGTGATAATGATGAAGACTACAAAACGAGTCATCAAAATACCCGCAAGCAAGAGCAACAACAAGTTCCTATTCCAACCCATCGATCGTATCGACATCATGTTTCCCTTCGACATTGAGGACTTGGAAAGAAAACCACTCGAATCTCGACTCAATCCACTGACTTGCATGAAAGATTTCAAAAAGAAGTCGTGGGCTGATGATCTCATTATGATACTCAGACCTTGGTTGAATCAAGAGCAAATGATAAGCAACAGTAACATGGCAGCTAAACTCGCATATCACAACAAAACGTATGCAGACTGTCTTAAATTCTTGCTAGATAACTTGATGAGTACATCTCAAGAAAACAAACTATACCTAACTCACTGTGTACTTACGGATCAAGATACCAACAACGAGATAAAACGTAGTATACTCAATGACGATGACAAGATAGCGCTGACAAACATCATGTCTAAAAGAATCAAGGAAGCTTCTTTAGCAATTCTCAATGAAGAACCGTACCCAGCTATAGACTCTTCTACATATCAATCGATGCCGTGTGGTTGTGATGAACTCACGTATATCAGAAAAGCCATATCTAAACGTGAAGTCACAAAAGAAACTGATATTTCTATTTCAGCTGCTGCTGTTATTGATAAATGCATGACGATGTTTCCTATCAATAACGAACTTTGGGAGACATGTTTCCGTCTTTCAAAAAACTTCTACTTGGATAATAACTTACCTATTTTAGGCCTTGAACAGATATTGTTGAAGTACATGGAGTCGAATGCTAAAACGATGGCCGCAGCTATAATGTATTCAAGCGACTGCGCTCAATACTGTGAAATTCTATCGCCAAAGCTTTATTTGAATATGTGTAGCCAAGTAATGGATACTTGGGGTTGAAATTCTAGCCAATTAAATCCGGGATGCATACTGGAGTAATAAACGGCACAATGGCCGTCACTCAAATCGAATTAGTTCGTCAATTAGTTTCATTATAATGCTCTTATCAATGTCATACTCTGCTTGGTGCTTTATTCTGACTAACAGAACTAACATTTCTCAATGAATTTAAATTATGTCCATGCCATGTCGCTTTCGTTGTAGTTGTGTACGTAATATGATAGGGTATAACCCGCGCAGATAGAGAATAGATCTGAAAATGGCGTCCGCTCGCATGCGTTCTCGCTCACTCTCTATCGCTGTCTATACTCACACAGTGAAGTACGCGCTACAAAAAAATAGTCAGTCGGATTCGCTTTCCACGCTACTTGACGCACTCCGAGTTATAGTTAAATTCGTTCCGTTATTTTGTTGTTTTCGTTGATATTCATTGTTGTTTTTGTTGAGTTTGATTGTTATTTGTTTGCGTTACGTTTGATTGTTATTTATTTTCGTTAAGTTTTTGTTACGAACGTTTGTTTGAAAAAAATTTACTTCAAATTCTCTGTCTGATTCGTACATTTTTAAGCTAAATCCTTTTCTTGTGTCTTGTAGAGAACTTATAATCATTTAGCTAGGCAGGTACCGCCTGTCTTGTTCAAAAACCAGCAACAACAAAAAAGTCAATAAAAATCGATGTTTGAGAACTTGTTTTGCCAACCGTACCATGAGTACTCGCCGCCATTTACAGATCTATTCTCTATCTGCGCGGCTTATATATTCTTTCACTATAAATTAGGGTATTAGGTAAATATTTTTGTACTTACATACGTCCATAGTGTTGCAATAGTGGTTGTTTTTTTAATGTTTTCTTAGTGCCATTTTTTATCTGTTATGAATTTGTAATCTAGTCAAAATAGATTTAGTTAGATATTTTAGCAAAATTTGTGTTGTTATTTATGTACTTTATGAAAAGTTGTGTTGTTACTTTTGTTTATCTAACAGTTATGTACTCAAAATGATATACTTATTAAATATTTTAAAATATTTTAATGGTTTTATTGACTATGTACGAATTGGTATACCTGTTAAAACTACTGTTCATTGTAAAGCTATTAAAATAAAATAAAAACTTACACCATTCACTCTAAGTAAATGCGGGAAAAATTCATTGTAATCGTTGAGAAGAGAAACCCGGAATGAAATTAGCGTGACAAAAATACAATATGTATTCTGAAATAAATTGTTTAAAAATAATTATCACAATGTACGACGGTACAAGCACATGATCTCAAATAAATAGAATTGTTACACATTCAACACGTTGCTTCCTGATACACTAACTATGTATGAGTGATTTACAATGCGAATTGTGTACATATCGGTAACTTTTGGACCGGGGACCGTTCAATTCAGATTCATACAAGATTCCTTAGTGGATCATCTTAAGATAGGACCCTGGTGGAGTGGGTTTAATAAATTAGCTTTATTCTATAACTAAAATTAGAAGTTGATTGGTTTTCCTGAATACGCCGCCAAGTTCGCTTCACGGAGGGCTTCAGCACATGTCTGGAAAATAAAAGATAATAAGGCTATTGTAGGTTTTTTATGAAGTAGTAGCTAAATAATGTGACCAAATTTTTAGCAAATCTTCATGATCTGACAAACTTCTATGTATGCGGATCGTTGGGAACATATGGTAAGCAACACCTTGTCTCTATATTACGCCACATAAACTGGCCAATCAACAGCTTTTGAACATTAGAAGGTAACGCTTTACCTAAATCAATAATTTTTACATACCGGCGGTAATGTAACCAAGCCCGTCACAATTTTAAAAAATCTATAAGAATCAAGATTATGGTGCGGATTGAAACTTACCGGATGCGCATGGCATACTCTCGCCACATCTTCCGCGGCCGCTCCGTATTCCATCGCCAAGACAGCTTCGTTGATCAGCTCGCCGCCACCCTGCAGATTATTCATAGAATGAAAAATTCATGTGTGAATGGGAAGACCTAGGCCACTTACCTCATCTCAAACATCGATTTCACTCCGTTTTTCTTCGGGCTATTTTTTGAAGTTTGATGGCGATTACTTTGCACTAGATGGAGTTACTTATTTTTAATTGCAAACAAGACCTAAACGCCGCTCGGGGCACCGCAAAAATCAAACACAAAAATAGCTCAAAGAAAAACGAACAATGTTCAAGATGAGGCCGCCTAGGCATAGTTAACCTACATAAGACAGATGTCTTATGTAGGTAATCTGTGCCTAGGCGAACATATTTGGACCACATTGCGGACATTTTCGTTTCGCTTCACTTAAAAACGCATTCGAAGTTGGTTTTGGATGTAACAAAACCAAAAACAGTGGTGGCAATATTTTTAAAGCGTCTGAGCCCTGCCAACAATTGCCTGTAAACATTCCAAACACAAATGTTGTAGGTAGGGCTTGGAGAAAAAGGAGTTTTGAGATTAAATAAGCTTTGTTAAGAACTAATGACAATGGCTGTGAGATCATTTCAGCTCCACTTAGTTTGAAACTCATTCAATACACAATACATAATAACCTATTGTAATGTTAAATAAGCAACTCTTATTTAAATTGAGTAAAGTATACAAATTAGGCATTGTTGATACATAAAAGTTTGAATAATTTGTTCTTTAATTATTTATTTTACTGATCGTGAATCGTGAACATGTTAAGATACAATAACACGAAAATATTCGTGTAACGTATGTAAATATTGACTCAAGACGTTATAAATGCGTATAATATTGCCTAGTTTTATTTACGGATTACGTAATACTTGGCAATGACATTTTAGATCCGATAAAATTTTTAGAGGTGTGAAATCAGAGCGGGTTGCTAGAAATAAGAAAATAATATACTTACGGGTCCAATGATATGTGTTCCTAGGATGACATCTGTCGCCTTATCAGCTAGAACTTTGACGAAGCCGTCTGGTTCGCCGTTGGTCTTCGCTCTTGAGTTCGCGAGGAAGGGGAATTTGCCCACTTTGTAAGCTTTGCCTTCTTTCTTGAGATCTTCCTCGGTTTTGCCGACCCAGCCGACCTCGGGTGATGTATAGATGACGGATGGAATCGCGTCGTAGTTGAAGTGAACAGGTAGGCCCTAAAATGAAGGGGGATTAATTATTGTTTCAAACATTTTAATTTATAGATTACAAGCTGTGGTCCGTGTTACCGTCTGTTATGTTCAAAAATATAATTTCATTCATTTATTTATAAAGAATAAGGTTTTTTGGGTGCAAGCAAACACAGTTAAAATTATAAATTAGATCGCACTGTTACCTTAATGCCTTCAACGCAGACAATTCCTTCGTCCTCAGCCTTATGAGCCAACATAGGTCCGTGGATGATGTCACCAATGGCGTAGATTCTATAAAAATTAAAACAAAATCATAATTCAACTGGACTATTACTCCTACTTCTAGGATGATTATTTGATGTAACGTAAAAAGGGTATCTTCCCTTTTAGGGTTTTTAGTCATCAACATTTGGAACCATCTCCTTTGCAAGTACTTTGTGAATCATACATACAATCACGCCTCTCCCATAGGGGTAGGCACTAGGCAGAGATCACCTGACACACCTCTGTCACCGCATTCACTAACATCGCATTCTTCATACACGGTCGCCGGTTTAGGATACCGACCTGGCCATTTACCAGAATTTACCAATTTGTTCTATGTATGATTGTCTAGATCTTCCCTTTCTAACTGTCCCATTCACACTCATAGAATCCCTAACAACGAACACATTAAAGGTTAGAACAGATGTCATTGACCTTACCCGGGTACTGTAGTCTGGAATTTGTTGTTAACAGGAACCCTGCCACGGTCATCGAGCGCAATTCCGACCTTGTCCAAACCAAGGTCCTTTGTGTACGGCCGGCGGCCAATAGAAATCAGGACCACGTCGCAATCCATCTGATAACACATTATATCAATTACAATTCAATCACTCTTATTCTAATTTAATTTGTAAGGTTCTGTTGATTTGTAATGTATTTGTATTGTACGCCCAAAATCTGTAGATAAGAGCTGTATAGTCGATCCTTGCAGTTCGTTGAATTACTATCGGACAATATAATGAAGCACTGATTAAGGCTGTTGCAAATCAATTGTAATTCAAAACTAAAGCAATGAATCAAATGAAATGAGATTTGTAATTTTAATAGAAATACCTTTATTTCTGTTAACGAAATGAATTTGAAATGTGCTAACAGATATTTCACTTGTTCCAATAAGGTTCCCATTGGAAACCTATTGGATTAATTAAGTATGTTACTTCTCTCCGAAATATTTCCAGGTCTCCAGAGGCCCTATCTACATTTAAAATATTTGACTCATTAGCGAGGATAGATTACCACACAAAAACCCCTACAGATGATGAAATAGTGGATAAACTGTGCACTTACCACTTCCTTGTTGCCGCCCTTCGCTGCTTCCACTTCGACCTTGACGCCGCCGCCTTCTTTCTTAACTCCGAGCACCTTGGTTCCGAGTTTGAACTTCATACCTTCCTTGGCGAGAATCTTCTGTAAAGCTTTGGACACTTCGCCGTCAATGCCGACACCTAAAAGAAAATATGAACATTGCTATGAAAAAGCCGTAATAAACATATAAAGTTTTACTTTGCTGTTTCATAATGTGAAAAGTCTTAAACTGAAATAAGACATACAAATCTGATTAAAGAAGTGTTGATTGCAGTAGGTAGGTACTTAAAAAGGAGAAAAAAAATGATGTTTAAATTACTTATTATTTTTTAAGTTTCAACAAGCCAAAAACACACAATTCGACAATCCTACCTACATTGGATAATTATTATGGTTTCTTTTTTTCACAATAAAATTTATTCAGTTTCAAAGTAATAGATAATTTTTCTGGTTTTACCTCCAATGCTGGTAAGGAACTCAATAGCAGTGACGTCAGCGCCCAGCCTCTGGTAAACAGAACCCAGCTCCAAACCGATAACTCCAGCGCCAATGACCAACATCTTCTTGGGAACCTCGGGCAGTGCCAGAGCGCCCGTCGAAGTGATTATCTGCTTCTCATCAAACTGTGGATAGGACAATGTTGTTGTACAATCTTTTTTTACTAACAACTGATACAATTTACCAACAATCCAGCCAGATTGATAGGGATTATTATTATTATTACTGCGAGCCTGTAGCGTCCCACTGCAGGGCGAAGGCCTCCCTCCCTTCCTTCCACTCGTTTCTATTGAGAGCTAGTGAAGTCCAATGTGGGCAGAATGAGTCAAGTTCATCTCTCCACCGCCGATTGTTAGGGATAATAATTTTAAATCATTAAGTGTTGCATTTGGACTTATAAGTTTTTTTTTAAATCTTCAAACATGACAGTCTATCGCTGGCTGAATAAGATTAATATGTTATCAATGAAGGTTCACTAACCGTGACTCCAGGGAAGGGTGTGACCTCAGACCCGGTAGCAAGGAGAATGTTCTTAGTGTTAATTGTCTCAGTACCCTTCTCACCCTTGACTTCCACCTTGTTTGGTGCCACAACTGTGCCGATACCTCTGACTAATTGCACCTGAAAAGTATGAAATCGTTTGAACTTAATATATATTTACGTCTCATGATGTTATGCGGTGAATAGTTCTCATTCCTGTGAGAATACCGGGAGCAAATGTGTTAGTAGAGGATGTAAGCTTCTGATTGGTATTGGTACCTAATTTCATTTAATTCCATCCAGCAGTAAGAGCACAGATTTTGGTAAGTAGTAAGGGAGTAACAAACACACTAACTTTCACTTATAATATTATTAGCATAGACAAATTCTTTGACTTGTCTGTGTTATTAATGTGATTTAAGAATGTATTCTGATTTCTGAATGACAATAATTGCATAATTTTTAGAAAAAAATATAAATTGACAGTCATACCTTATTCTTCTGGAAAAGCATGGCAATTCCACCAGTCAATGCCTTGACAGCATTTACTTTATAGTCCATCATAGTTTTGAAGTTGAATTTGACCTCTCCAGCTTCAATACCTCTGTGTTTAAAGTCATGTTTAGCCATATGGTACAAGTGTGAGTTGTGAAGGAGAGCCTTTGAAGGGATGCAACCAACGTTCAGACAAGTGCCTCCAAGAGTTGGTGACATTTCTACTGATACCACCTAAAATAACAACAGAATTTTAGTAAATTTAACAAGATTGACGGTTAAAATTTATCATAGAAGGTGTAGGCACCTCAAATTTTTATATGTATAAGAGAAAGAAAAACGATGAAGAGAAGTATCTACTTACAAAGAATAAGCTACATAAAACAAATTGGAATAAAGAACATGTCAACTGATCATAATTGACTACATAAAAGTAATGTTAATGCATTTTTTGACAAGTCATTATTCATAAGTTGTTTTTACCTTCATGCCAAGTTGGGCGGCTTTGATGGCTGCAACATAGCCGCCAGGGCCCGCTCCGATGACACACAGATCAGCATCATGAGTTGTAGAGTACTGCCTTGAGGCAATTCTGACTCCGCCAACCTAAAATCAAAGTTTTATTACAAGTATTAGCATAAAGATAATAAAACGATGCGAATACCTTATTTCTAGATACCAGATAAGAGCAAATAAGCGGTCACATGGTTGAAGGTCAGTGCCTCAACATTGCAAGTTTAGATTTTTTTGAACATTTTGCAAGCTTAAAGTTCGATTTGTTTTATACCACCTAGGCTGATAAGTCGCATAATTTGTCACAAGAGATGAAAACATCAAGGATTTCCTGGTGAAGTAGCGCAGTGGCACGAAATAGAGGGCATTTGTTGCGGCTAAGCCATTGCATAACATTTGTCAGATTTTGTGATAGGAAGATATAGAAAATATTGTGCTCATAGCTTACCCTATAGCATGAGGAAGCAAGTTTGAGAAATTTGTAACCCATCCTTTTAGTCTATTTTATTGGTTGGTTTTAGAAAAAATGCTGAATGAAAAATCTTTGGGCCCTGGCGATAGATTTGACAGCTTTTGATTTGACACTTTGTCTTGTTTAACAATCAAATTGTCATTGTCAAACGACATCCGAAAAACGTTCCATTTTATCAAAAAAACACAATAAGAACACTATAAAATACTTTGATTTATTTTTGTGAGATAAAATAGTTAATTTTGTTACTTAAATTTTAATATGTTTAAATCAATTAATTTAGTTTAATTTACTTATTTCATGAACAAGAAAAAACTTTTGAAAGTTTTTACTTCTGGTAGTTTTTTAATTCATTTTTGTGTCCATTTGGCAACACTGAAATGCGCGCGCTGCGCAAAGCGGAAGTTTTGTTTATCATTAATATCAATCAAATCAAGCGAAGGACGGAGTCTGCTTGGTAGTGTCACGCTAAATTTCAATTTGTACGAGATTTTCATATGAAAATACGATTTTATGCTGTGTTTTGAATCCCAAAAAATATTTTCATTCATGTTGTAAAGAAATCGAAGCGAATTGGAAGCACATCGGTGAAAAATCTGCGGATTTGCTTTTTTCGGTGAGTGTTCCTAGTACCTACCTAAGTACCTAAGTGCATACGGAGATGGTAAATAAAAAATAAAATTTGCATTAGATCGATTTTATTTACATTACGCACTTAGTAGTTTTGAGACACTACAGTGTATAATAGTGTACATACATAATTATGTAAAGTGCCTGCATATTTTTTATGCAGAACGTTAGGTAGGCATTTACTATACCTACTCACCTATATATAGGTAGGTAAGCACCTAGATTGTTAATTATTTTTATTTCAACAAGATTATACCTACCTATCGCGTCATATAGAGTACCTAATTAAGTAGGTGCCTTTTTGTATTATTTCCTGACATTAAATAGGGTAAACCGTGGTATAACTGGCCACTTTCAGTTACTAGCCACATTGCACTTTAACTACTTAAAATAAGAATTACGTGAATGTTATGCCATTTATGATTAATGATTACCACTCAGTTGTCATTTAGCTTTCATGTCAGTACAATGTTTTGTCAATTATGTTACTTTCGTCAAATTATTTTAAAAATTACATTCTTTTGGCGTGCGTGTCTTGACATATACGCGCAAAACTTATGAAATTGTTAAGAGAACTGTTACTGAAAATGTGAAGTTTTGACAAAATTTTATAACTTGACCATTTACAAATGATGCTGTTTGTATTGTTTAAATGTTAAGTTTTACTATTCTACATAAATATTCGATATTAGTCTAATAATAACAGAGATAAATAGGGTGGCCAGTTAATGGTTGTAATTTGTATACAATTTTATTTACTGGCCGCCTATGCCAGTTACTACATTAAAACCTAACATTCGAATTTGTTCAAAAACGCAACGTATTTTACTAGTTCATAAAGTCTAGTTTTATACAAATTAGTTTCTTGGTCACCAAGCAACCCAAATCAGTAACTGGCATAGGTGGCCAGTAAGTGGCCAGTTACTAGAAATATTTTTAGGTTTACAGATTTTGTAATTTACTTGATAAAAATGTCAAAAAAACGGCAGTAATTCAAAATAATTAATAGACAATACCCTTATGTTTATTGAAACCAAAGAAGTGTTGATTCGACAAGCGGCAATCAAGTTTATTGTTCTATGAAGTAGCGTTTAATTTAAATTCAAAATCCTAACACAAAGTTTAAAACTGGACCTGATCCTATACTAACGACAGCTGAAGAATACGACCTAAGGAACTTCATAACTTATAGACTGACCACAGGTAGGAGCAAAGCAGCTTAAAAAGCAACAAGACAAATGTAAAAGAGGAAAGGCAGAGATTACGAGAAAAAAGAAAATACTAAAATTAGTGTGCCTGAGAAGAAACCAAAAAATTAGAGAGGAAGAAGTAAAATAAAAAAAGATGAAAGGCAAGAAGAATTTGAAAACTATGCTGAGAAGAAAATGGATAAGCAAATCTTTGGTTTGCTGTAACTTTTGTTTACCCAGCAGACCGGAAGGGTTAGTTTGAAATGCAATAAGTGCCATAAAAAAATCATCGGATTTGCACCCCATCTCCTCACCGAGTCCTTTGGATGACAACCTTCTATTATTTATATTTGCTACAGAGAGAGCAGCATTTCTAATACATTAGATGAAGATTTGAAAGATTTTAGGGTGATGTTTGAAGGTGTCAGAAATGAAGCTAAAAATCAAGGCGATTGACATTATTTGTTAAGAAAAAGTGTACCAATCGTGAAATGATTTACATATTTAAGTAAATTCAATTCCTAAGAGCTTGTACCCACCTTTAATTACGAGTTTTGAAGCATGGCCAGTTTCTGAATTGTAACTGCCAGTTTCTACATTTTAATGGCTAGTTACTACGAAATTACGTCACTAAATATGTTTTTCTAATTATTATTAAAGTTAATTGTTTATTTTACAATTTAACATTTGTAATTTACAAAAAATATATTTTTCTAACGTAATGTGTTGCTAAAATATTAATTAGGTAATACATTTTGTCAAAATATTAACATAATCTGGCAGTATCCGCTTAAGTGGCCAGTTACTGGGTGGTTTACCCTACCTACCTACCTACTTAAGTACTTACCACATTTAACTTTGTTTACAAATAATGATATTATTATCTGCAGAACGACTACCTAAATGTAAAAGCTGCATCTGTTCCTTACCTACCTAAGATGTATTGTGTAAGTGTGACTGCAATGGTTCTGAATTGACCACTTTGCATTATTAATTACATATTTGTTCAAAAATTCAAGTAGATAAGTAAGTAGTACCTATATACCTACACCAACTTACATTAGTAGGTGGTAATAAGCACTAATTAGCTTAACTATCACCAAATGGCCTTGCGATTGGTATAGGTATTTTAATAAATACCTCGTAGGTAGGCAATTAATCGTTAGGTAGGTACTCTACTTACCTAGCTAATTCGAACTTCGCAACGCTTTGCTAGAACTTAAAGTACCTATAGCTTTGGCAGTCAGTCCAAAGTATTTTATCAGTCATCTGGTTACCATAACACAAGCATTAAGTTGCTTAGCTTGGGGCTAGATGACGTTGTGTGGAATGTCCAAGGAGGATATATATATATTCTAATACCTACGAAGGAAAGACAAACAGGATTGGAGAGTTCACTCATGATTCTTTTTTTCATGGTCTCCCTAGGCTATGCTTCTATTCAAAGCCTTTCAGAAGGTCTGCATTTCAATTAAATTTCTTCAAAGTTTCAAGGCGGTTAGTTCAAAGAAGTTTACGAGTTGAGTTTTCAAGGAAGGCAGCTATACTTAACATAAAACCTTTTGGAATGAGGACACATCCATCACACATGTCTGTCAGTAAGAAGCTACAAAAATTCTTTGCGGTTTCCAAGTTTCGTGAAACGTAGGCAAGCCATCGTGGACGATGCTCGACGTGGCTTTAAAAATGACATTAAGCCGGTTTAATACATCTGCCAGTAGCCCTGTTCACTAGTTTACCTGCGCAGTAGGGCAGGTAAGTTAATCCTGTTAGGTGGCCGTGACACGATGCCCGGCTTCTGTATCGAGGCATTTAGTCTTTGTCGTTCGAGGCGCATCCGTCCCCGCGATGTGCGACGCAAGAGCACGTAAAACTGCACCTGCCATACAAGAGAAGCTTGCCATTTATGAAAACGGTACCGAGATCATAAATTCATCTTGATAATCTAGGCTCTATGTTTACGATCGAAAACGCATTTAATATCCGTAGGTTCCATCCTCATTAGATTTCTTTATTCATTTGGTTATGTTTCATCACGGCTAGTTGTCATTTGGCACACGTACGTATCTACTTAAAGCGTAATTTAAACAAAAGCACATGTTCCTGCGCTTTCACGCGACGTGATTACGATATCCGACCGCGGTGACATATTGCACCAGTGCCATACGGTAACTCTATCTTCATTGTTACCTACGTTAGTCCTTTTATTTGTTTACCATTTTGCTCGTTACTACTTTCTCAACTGTTCCTACAGTAACTACCTACAAGCATCATTTTAAAACAACAGAGCCTTTTTTATAACCTTATCTATAGCTCTACAGAACTCCATTGATTTTTATCACTCACGTACCAACATAAGAGTTAATCTATATTAATATAACAGTGGTATGGCACATGCTTATTTTGTAACAGGACGATAACCACAACGATAACAGTTGGTAGACATAGAGCTCTTATGTTCGCGGTCTCGCAGCTACTTCAGCCTCGTGTCTCGTTAGCTTTGTACTGAGCACAATAATGCGTTGTTTTCACCTCTGCATGAATACACGCTGAAGATTAGCTTCCCTTTGTCCCATTCCGTCAGAAGATGACCGACTGCTTTATCTTGAGACTTTTATCATTCAAGCAACGCACGCGCTACTATTTACGCATAGGATAGTTCTTTGGACTCTTTCAAAGATGATGTCATGCATAAGCTATTGCGTTGAAAATATCTACAGCTAAATCTTGTAGAATTTAGATTTACGATGTTGAATAGTTTATTCTTAGTACAGAAATCGATTTGCAAATCAGGTTAACAAAATGTAGAAATGATAATTCACTTCGTACAGTCGTGTCCAGTGTTACTGTTGCTCCAATGTTTGATTTGATAGAGCCAATTTATTGTAGCTCTAGATAAGAGTAATCCACGAAACGTGTATCTTCTTCACGCGCAGTACCTACTGATATCGAATAAAAAGAATAGTAGGCCGTTGAGTTTTTATGAGTTGCATAATAATGTGAGACCTGCATTGTGAGTTGCGGTGCATTACGTATTCAGTGCGCGGCATTTGGCACGGGAATCGGACAAAAGGAATCAGGATCACAGGAAAAGTTGTATGCCAACACCATGGGTGGCAATCGCTCTAAAGGGATTGTCGAATACGGAATGTAGTTAGTAGGAACTCTTCATGAATAGTGCCGTGTGAACAGTGAATGATTGCAAGTTTCTTTAGACATTGCGTACATGTTTGCTACTTCGAAATCGTTCACGGTATTATTATATCATCATACAAGTAAACCACATCAATGTACCATGATATTGCTACATGGTAGTTACCTCACTATATCATGAGCGCGTAAATATCATATAAGTTCTCTAAACAAGCACATAAATTCTATTTCAATTTAGTGGTAGTATTAGGTTCTGGCAGCATTTGTTTACAGTAACACCCTCGGTTATTGCGGAACAGTGCTGGTAGATCGTATTATTGGCGCTTTACGAAAACACCTTACCACGCAAATATTTGAATGTACTATTTATTTATAGGACTAACCACATCTGCTAAGCATTAAAATACTATTTGCACAATGGCGCTAACCACCAACTTTTGCCAAATTTAATAATAAATAAAAAAGGCACTTTTCCAAAATGAAAAAAAAAACACGTGTCCAAAAATAATGAAATAATAATATAATGTCCAACGAAAGATTTCAACGCGCGACATTTATCTACATCGTAACTTTATAAAATGTGCATTTGATATTTAATTTATCATGTAACATATTACTTACTTTTTGCTCCTTTGCAACACCAAGATTATTTCCTAATTATCTTTTTTATACCCACGCAAAGATCAGTTCTAATTGATTTCAACATGTTGCTATTACTTTACTAACGCGCGGTTCGTTTGTAGGGGATGGTGCTACTTACTATTGTAGTGTATCGTATTAAAGAAAATAATATTATTATGTTTAAAGTTAAGAAAGTAGGATTGTCTTGTGCTTGTGTCATATCTATTACGCATTCGTTGTAAAATCTTACGAGAGCTGAGAGCTGTCCAAGATTAAATGTCTAGACTTGTATAAATTGCATTTTTATGTCTTCCCTGCAGTTTCGTCATTTATCTTCCTGATATGAAGCACAATGTTTTTCTTCTTACTGAAAATTAGTTATACTATAACTACAGTTCTAACCACGTTATTTTTAATTAACTACCTAGACCTTTGCAAGTTTGGCTGAAATTTAACTGTAGTTCTGTAGTTTTACTAAACTGTATAATAAAGCACAGTTTCTTAAGAAAATCGTATCCTGAAATGCTTATTTACCTATTCCATACTTAATTATCGATTGCGACCGATCGTCAGTTGCTCCAAATCTGATAAATCTATTTCCATTCAATCTTGTTGTAAAATTATCAAAGAACTTATTAATACCACTTAAATGGTATTGTTTTCTAATGTGGAAAGGCAAATATTAAGTCCTTATATAGTTTTACATTGTAATAAGTACTTACCTACCTATTAACTTAGCACTTACTTAAATACAAATACAAAAATAATTAGGGCGGAAATTACAAAGTAGCCACATACATTTAACTCGTTTGGGTATATTGTTTTCCTGTCTTGCACAGTTGCGCGGTTGCATCGTAAAACTAATGGGTTGGTATAATGTACCTACTCAGCTACCTGCGAGCCAGCCTACGTGTTCAAGCAGCCAAACAGCCAACGGTTAGATCACAGAATAGCAGTCAGCTAGTATGCAAGTTAGGTGTGCTGTGGTCGGTCGAAAGCGAAAGTGCCAACAAGTACGGCGCTGGGCTGTCTCGCCTCACAAGTAGAACTCACTCCAGTCAAACAACTAGCGCTTAAAAGGACAAAGGAAGTCAGCCAACTGGCGATTCAGACAACTAAAAACGCCTGACATTTTCATTCCCGTTTCGAATGAAAGTCGGATGTTTTAATGAAAAATTGCAGTGTAACAAAATTAACAGGGGGGAGGGATTCTTAAGTGGTTAGCTAGTTGAGATATGACAACACTTGCAACGAGAGCACTCTGCTCCTTTCTGTCCTTGAGCACGAATTTCGGGTATAAATTCTGGGTTCATTACTCGAGAAAGGCACCTTCGGTCATTGATCGATAGTGGAATATACTCTTAACAAAAGCCATTATTTTCACAAACTGCAGATGCTGTGACACAAAGCAATGTCACAAATGACGTAAGTGCATGAGTTGGGCGGGCGGCAAGTAGGGCGAGATGCGAAAAAGCTTCGTCTGATTCTAGGGGTCAACGCCCGAGCCCTGCCCATGAACGCACTATTGAAGAGGGATGGCCTCAGCAAATTGTTATCGATATTGTTTGCAAAAAACATAATATACTTAGTCTGTGTGTTTTATCCAATTTGTTTAAAAGTTTTCTGATTAGTAGAAATTCGACATGGGGTGAAACTATTTTATTATGGATTCTCGAGCTACAAACTTTCACACACGGATTCAATTGCCCTAAATACAGTAACACTATAAAAGAGAACAAGGTGCGTCGTATTTAATATTAATTTATACGATTCCCTTCACTAACTAGTCACGCAATGAAAAACCACCCTAAACATTGTCTCTACCCCTCTTCGACATAGAGTCACCGATATATAACTAAGTAGGCCTACTTTGCTAGTTTTTAACCATTTCTTGCACAACACTTCACTCATTTATTTAAAAAAAATAATCGAAAACATATTTTTTTATAAGTAAGTATATTATTTACTTCCTGCTAATGTAGTAAGCACTTTTTTGATCGAATGGTCATAGGTACATACGTAACCTGGCTAAAGTCAGTAACTTTTAAAACGTTGGTATGGCGTATTTACCAAAATATTTTTAACTTACATTATCCACAACGATAGAGATAAGACTTTTCTGAAGTCCCGTATAGAACTGATAACATATAGTAGTATGACGTAGGCTTTTCAGTTAGGTATTTCAATTTCAACTATCGATTTCAAGATGTGGTTGATAAGTTTTACCGGAATATCTCGAGAGTTCTCACTTGAACGTGCCTGAAGGTCTGATAAAACGAGCATCATAGTTGTTTGCAAGATTAAACGTGCTATTGTTTATCAGAGAAATGTGATTACAACAAAGTGGAGTAGTAGTTATCCCTGTATTAAAACCGGCTAATCCGTAAAATGTTTAAAAAATATGAAACATTTTTAACAAGTCGTAGTTGGTTTAGATTTGCGTCATTACCTATCCTTAGAAATCCTTGGCGTAACGCGGTCAGTTCTATTTAAGGGCACGTACGTATAGTAGTTACTGGCTTAACGTCTAAGTATATTATTCAACAAATCTTGTGTTTATGTGAGAAGTAACAGGCGGTACCTACTAATATAACGTAGAAATAGTTTTCATAATAAACATCTACATTTGATATTATTGTAAGTAAAAAGTTAGTTTTTTTTAAAACATCAAAGCTTTTAAAGCTTTTAAAGTTTATTTAAAAGTTTCGGCGTGATAGCAACAATGATGACAAATATGACCACTGTCCTTGCGTTGATATGGGAATAGAGTAGGGTCGTCCCCTAAATAACATTCAACCCTTTTGTTTACACCCTATTTATTTCCATGCTTACCAATTCGCAATTCAGTGACGTCACAAACGAGAACCAAATGAGCAAAGTGAACACACACATTGGCGGTATTAGATCAGACTTTGGGAAGACAGCAGTCAAATTAGAAACACGCTGCGTTCTATTAGTTTTATTGGTCTAATTAAGTCCATGTGAAGTTACTGCTCCTATTGCATCTTTGATCTATATAATTGACCTCTACCAATGAAGCACACGGGAAAAATGTATTGAAGTCGTAACCTCATAACTGTCATCAAGTCTATTAAATGATTCGTGCGCCCGCATCAGGAAGTCCCATGGAGGGTTATGATTATAACTGACTGATCTTCGTCATCACTTCATTCATGGAAGCGAACGCATTGAAAATTATTTTCAAAGCTGCGTTGGTCTGTTTCTATTACTGCGGGCTTACCATGACCGTTTATAGCGATTCAGTTTAGGTCCAACTACGATCCAGTTTTGACGTAAAGTAAGGCGCTGACGTAAAGTTTTGACAGTAAGGCAGAACCTAAACTGAATCGCTAACACCTCATGGTACGGCTCCTGTACTGGTCAGTTTATTTTCAATTACCTTGAATTGAACTGTTTTTTGGTAACACATTGTATTTTTTGTCGTCTTAAAATGTTTTTCAAGGTATGTTCAATTTGAATGTAGGTACTGTCTCTACATTTTTGTTCATGGTAAAACAACGTTAGTATTTCAACTTAGATAATGTTGATTATTCAAGATCAAATGAAACACGTGGCAAAAATAATTCATAGGAAATGTTTCAGCTTAAGTACTCGGCACTCAAACATCTCGTTCCACTTAGGTACCTTTGGGATTCATCTATATCTGTAGCAATAACTTCTTCACACATCTCTAGTGAACCATAAACCCTTTAGTTTATTGTCTGGTCACGTCTGTTCTTCAATTATATCGTATCGTAAACCAGTTAAATATAGGAATTCACATTAAAAGTGGCGCAATAGAATTTCTGCTGCGCGATGAAGTTTGACCTCGATTTGGCGACTTAGTAGGTTGCATTGCAGTTATCTAAAGTGTTGGAAGTTGGTAGAAAAACATTACTTTTTAATACATCATGCAAGATACACACATGTTATTGTGTAACTCACGGGCTAACAAGAATGTTGTGAACCAACTATCTATGAGTACTAATGATATCCCTCGACAATTAACGCCCAATTAATGGTATTAGCGTAAGATTGCGATTCGCACATGGATATTCCCGGTATGGATATTAGCCAGTAGCATGGTAGTTTACCTACTAATATTTTCTTCCTAATATTCCTTATCGGTTTTATCAACCGTAACGTAAACCATTATTTAACTTTTTAAAGGGGCTGTTAACAAAACTACATGATAGTTTGTTATTATTAACTGCCATACAGACTACAGATAACAAATACCAAAATGCTGACATACTTGAAACTGCATTGCGAAATGAATGCCTTTATGCAAGAATCTTGTATTTGGCCGATCAGATACAGATTCTCATTGAGATAGTTATGCTAGCTTTTTATCGGGTTGTTATGTTTTCGATGGGCTTAAAGTACTTAATTGGAATGTTTGGGTATTTTTTTGTAACTCAGTTCTCGGCTCTACGCTTTGTACTCGTAAGCGTTTTATGTATTTTCGGGGAGCATTGTCGATTTATCAAAGGACAATTGAGTGTTAAATAAAAAATCTAAGGAATACCTAGGTACATTTTGCATGTTTTGTATAGCAAAGCCCATTGGTTAATATGCATTCACAATGTTACTTCCACTTACTTAGATCCAGCATCCACCCTAACTTTCATTTCAAAATAACTTACATTTTTAACGTGTTAAAAAAAGTTTTTGTGAAAATATGAATATTTTTACACTCGTACTTTCTATAAACAATACGTAGGTAAGTATATCTTCAGTGATCCATACTCCATTATTCTTTTGTTTGCATGTAAGGTTGCCGATACTATTATTTTGCAGGAAATAACTTGCGAACAATGGATCTAGCATTGTTATTTGTGTTTACATTTCAAAAATAATGTAAGCATCGAAAGTTATAGCTTCTATTCCTTCATTATTACGATCTATTCTGAACAGCGTTTGTCTTTATTTTCAATTAATCCACTTGCTGAAAGCACGTGTAAAGTTCAAAGAAGCTCTCTCGGATTGAAAAACTGGATTTTGCGAAATGCAGACACTTTCTGAATAGAGAATACCTACGTCGTGTAAGCACATTGAGAGGCTCGCGAAGAAAGCTGAGATGAAAACTTGCCGGCAAGGAATTCAAAGCATTTCATCTGCTGAAGTGCGCCGAGCACATCCACTGAATATTTTTCTTACTTCACTACGTAAATTATGCGATTCACTCTAGACTTTTATTAGCTAACTATGAAGAAACTGTTCGTTAGTAACGTGAAATTAATTATGCTTCGACACGGAGCGGCTCCGTCAAGGTCGTATTTATCAGATTAAGGCAGTATATTTAACAAGCTTACAGCCTTCAGGCTGGAAATGACGTCAATTGTTTCAGCAAATGAGCACCAACACGACCTTGCTAGCACAACAAATTATTCCGTCTATAGCTAACAGGGTGGGCTAAAAATACCATAGGTCAGGGTTCAACGTATGGTGCAACGTAGACTTTGACGCAACAACTATTGAATTAATTTGAATTCTACAAGGTGATTAAATCGTTGACATGATGGACGTTGTGCCTCTTTTATCTAAATTATGTGACATTCTAATGCTAAGCATTATCGTAAATTGTCTTATCATACAATTACTGTATATTACATTCAACATTAATAAGATTATCTTTTAAATTACTTGAAAGATATATGTTTTCCATTATAATACGGATACCTGGATAGAGCCTTTTACCAATAAAACTCCAGAGACCTTGATTGTAGAGATCCAGTCTGACCTTCAGAGGCGGCTGGTTCAATACGCGCGCCCCGAGTTTGTTCAGATAATATCCTTTCCAAGGGCACTCCCTCCAGACTGTTTGTGTTCACACAAACTAATATTTATCGTAACTGAGCCATCGAGTAAACTTTATTATCGCTGCACCTTTAACGATGAAAGTTATTGCTTCAATTCTTTAACGTATCTCAAAGCAGTATACTCGTATTTTCATTTTGTGTTAAACCTTCATCGGGATTTCAAAAAGGATAACTTTGGCTCTACAATTTAAAGTAAAAGTGTAGCGTCATTTAATAAATTGTCAAACGACCTCTTAATGTGCTCTTAAGTTAATTTTAATGACATTTAACTCGCTGCTGAAAGTGAAATTCTTGTACAATACCATACTGCCGTTGGTAGCCTTTAGTAATTATCTAAAGTGGGAATGACATGCTTTTTTCGAATCCTTCTACTTGGCATAAGATCTCAGCGTAGTTGTAGAATATTACCTCTTTTATTAATGTGTGACCCAAATTTCTCTATTAATGCCGTAAACTAGGAAGTAAATAGAGTTTTTAATGTCAAGTCGTTCAAGGATTTATCTATTATACTTTTAGTTATTTTGCAATATCTTACAAGTTTTTCTAATCTTCATAACAAGATTTGATCAATGTTAATAAATGTATATTGGAAAATTAAAGGTTAATTGATACCAATAAATTAGATTATGATAAATGATAGAAAACTGATCAGGAGCTAAACTATTTGGTGTATTATAAAATTGATAACGTTTATCTTTGAGAGCACTCGTTTATATTTGCCACTCAGTTAGTTTTTAGCTTCCGCTGATAACCCAAACTGCTGATCAAAACATGATTTCATGCAGTGGCTCAGTTGGTATTGAAACTAGAGTATCATATACCTACGAGTATATACTCGTAAGTTGAACAAAGTTGTTTCATAAGATGGGACCTTTTGTGAAAATGTATTTTTGGCGTTTATGTGAGAGCCACTAAATAATCATAATCTTGATGCATTTGCTGCCATAAAAAACGAATTATTTTTTCACTTTTTTACACTACTGCGATGATTTGACCAGTTTAATTTTCCAAGAACAGGTTCATTTCGACGTTGCATAATTTCTGAAATTCTTACTCAGTTTTTTAAGTAACACCCGAAGCCGTAAAAGAGTCAGTGAAATGAATTTTCAAAGTTCATAACACCACTGCTTCCGTTTGTCTAAAGTGCCTGAAATGAGGCCGGCGCGAGATAACGAGGAACGAGTAACCAGGAACGAGTGGCGAAACATTATAAAAGGCCAAGTATTGCGCTTCTATAGAAAAATCCGCCATGTAATTGCTCTGTTTTTTCCTGGGAAATGAAGCTCCAGTTCGTACGATGCGCTTATTAACCTAAGATCTGGGGGACTCTGCAATCGCAATAAAGGGACAGAGTCTTCCAAACGGGTCACAGCCGTGGAACAATGGGCTTTAGGCAGGTACTTTTTACATTTAGGAAGCTGTGATTATACGAACGGAAATGGGCTTTCAATGCTGATAATGAAACATGTATTATATTTTAATATACTGGTTAAATGAACATCAACACGGTAAAACAATTATGTCGAAAAATAATATATTGTTAGTAAGCAAATTAACCTTATCAATACCTATAATTAGTTTGATGTTCGTCAAAAGAGGAAGCTGACCAATAGTGTAATTAGGGCCTTGTTCAGAGTTAATTGACAAAATATGTCTTCTAGAAACCATTCGTCATTATTGTGCTTGCTTCGGTCAGTCATTATTATGCTGAGCGCGTAACACTTAAAGATGACATCATCGTTATCATCAATGATTCATGAGATTTTACCTGCTGCGCAAGATGACCTGCGACGACCGAAAACTATGGAGGCAATAACATGACATGTTTGCTAATGCATAAGTTTGGCCTAATATCTGTGATAGACTGCCTTCTTTCTAAAACATTCATTGCACACAAAGCATTCTTTACAAAGCAATATTTTACTTTACATTGTCGCTTTGCCGTTTGTAATCATCATTCACGATCGTGAGTTTGTTTGTTGAATGTCGAGGGTAGCTTTATAAATCATGAGCAACCACGCTTTATTGGCATAAATTGACTCTATTATCAATTGACGTGACGGTCTCTCTCTACAAACCTCACGTATGCTATAAATAATGTACCGTAAGTTTATGAAGTTTACAAATACATATCTTATGTTGATGCTCAAGGTGGTGTGTGGGTCGCATTAGATTTTAATGTGCAACTCATACTGCCGGTTTTCTTTTATTAACAAATTCAAAACCATTTATTAGTTAATTTTGGAGATGATCTGCGTTTGAGAAACCGGCTATAACTGTGTTTCTGGTACCTAAATCGACATGTAGTAGGTAAATCTTTCCACGAAACTTCTCAAGTATTCCGATGCCTTTGACGCGACTTCCTTGTGATTCACAGGCCTAGATTAGCATGTAACTAGTTATGTTTGGTTATCCGCAGTTCTATCTTTGGGCGCATTGAGCGCAGGCGGCAGCGTGGGCTTGGTCCCCACGCTAGTGGAGTCAGAGTCAACCCTGGACATGGTGCAGGAGGGCGAAGGCGCAGGTGGGGAGGGGGTGCAGCTCATCGCACCAAGACGCCTGCCTAACCCCTGCATTGATAGCCCACAGCGCATGGACTTGCATCGCGAATTACTCTTCAACCAGAGGATGTGAGTATTTTCTATTAGCTTCTTAACGGCTTCACGCTCAATCTTGAGCAAATTGCAAATTATGGTACTTGTAGAGCCAGTCTATTAAGTTGTTTCATTATTTTATTGAAACATAAATACTTTCTAGTTTTAGAAATACTGTTTAGTGAAATAAAGTGATCGTTAAGAAGTTCTTGAACTATACATTTTGGACTGAAAACAAAGGTTCATTGGCCGGACAGGGAGATGCAAGGTTGACTATTGACTGTTGAACTATGAAAGAGGTCGGACAAACATATGGGCAGTCATCAGTAATGGACTTATGTTCAAATTATTTAATCACAGCCACCTTTTTTCAACTTTCGTTTGGAAGAATGAAAGCAAAAACTCTAAAAAAAAATTCTTTTACATTCTTGGCTTGGAACCTTTACTTTGGCCTTTGTTAATATGGGCCTTTGTTGATAGCACTCTTTACCTGGTTTCAAAGCATTCTCGATAAGGTTGGCGTGGAGGCTTGTGCCACTCAAAGGAGTGCTTCATTAGCTTTTGTCTAACACTATCTTGAACCCTGAGGCTGAAGGTTGAGCTTAGCTTACGTAAAAACAAATTTGCCTTGATCACTATCTCGAATTGAGATGTCAACATTAAGTAATTAAAATTTTAAGCAAGCTGAAAACATTTTGATTAGCAAAACGATTATGACGTTGTATATCGGTACGGTAATCAGGTTTTTATGCTATCGTTCGAGATTTTACTCTAATAAACTCTTTAAAAACATGCATTAATATAAAAAAATACTTGTGTATTTGTATCAGTTTTTAGTCATAGGTATAACATTTTCCATTTTACAACTACGAATACATTAAACTCTAGTTACAAAAGCATTCCTAAAGTAACGTTATTGCGATTCCCGGAATGGCAAGCCGAAATAGTGAATAGCTCGACTTTTTGCTATCACTAAATTTGGTCCGCACGCATCTCGCACAGGTGCAACGCATCCTGTCTCGTCCTGCGAACCCGATGTATAATTATTATTGAACATCTGTCGCGCTAGTCTTTACCATTCCGTTCTTACACATGCCTAACATTGCTGTTTACATTCGCTTTTATTCAATAAACAGAGGGTTTAAAAATAATGTTGACCTGTTGATTTGAGCTATTTCGCGCTGATGTGATTGTCGGAGCCTCGTCCTGTTATTTCCGTGGCTGAGTGAAGTGCAAATACCATCGACGCGACGGAAGGAAGCAATTCCCAGTCGCCTGCTGACTGGAATCCAATTCTATATAGCTCTACAGGGTATAAGTAGAAGCTGTCGGGGAAATTGTTTTACGGATCCGCTCGGCCATTTCTAAGACTTAAACAGTTATGGTACATTATTTTCCACACATAAGCATTTAACAAGCTTATTTTTAAAGTAATTATTCAAAATAGACTTATTTCATTACTAGACATTATAATGAATTGAACGGGAATTACTCACGGACGGCAGCAATCTTGAAAGGCTCATTGTGACTGGGAAAGTGGATGGGAAAAGGCCTCGTGGACGTAGCCCTATGCGTTGGTCAGACCAGATCCGCACCGCTCTCGACACCTCCATGCACAACGCCCTCCACACGGCCGAGGACAGAAATAGATGGAGAAATATCATCAGAAGAAAACTGATTTTGAAGGGTGGTCACGACCCTCAGCATTGAGGAGTACGACCCAAGGAAGAGGACTCACGTAAAAATATTGTCGAATTAGATACCGACAATGTTTCGATTCTTCCGGAGAATCTTCATCTGGGTATGAGTATGCTCACTCCTCGCGGGCGCGTTTCATTACTTGTAATTTCTACATGACTTGTCCCATTGCCTCATTGTATTTAATCAGTCACATCGCTGGTTGAACTATTGTAGATAATTAATTTATTGCTTCAAGCATTTCATAAGAGTAGTATATTATATTAAAAAGCTGTCTGAAATCAATTCTTTCCGCATAGCGCCGGGCGACGACATTCCTGGTTTGTAATCAGAGCGTCGCGGAAACTCTTTGGCGATATCGATAGACAGCATACAAAGACATTACAATTATGTCAGACAGTGAATAAAATGTAATGCATCATCGACAAAAAGGAATCTTTAAAACAAATTCCCTAAAAATATTGAAACGATAATTATTCTTGTTGAAAGCGCTGTCAACAGTACAATAATTTATCAATGGGCTTAGTCTCGTAGATACTCTATCGTTCGGCCGAATGCCTCTTATCTAAGATGCTGACTTGATATATCGCTGCCATTGCCAGGACCTATTTACAGACGTTTGTTGTTAGCCGCTTCAAGGAGTTCGTTGATTGCTGCGTTGATTTCAGCGACTCCGAGATTGATATCCAAGATGGCCCCAATACGATATGTAAATAGAGCTACGTTTCATCGGAGCTCGGGAGAGGCGAGATGCAGGCACGAACGCCGACGTGCCGTGAAGGCAATAATTAGCTGGGATTAAATTGTGTTGACGAAGGATACATTTAGGAATAAAGCAGGTTGCCGCTGGTTGAGACACCATCGCTTTCATCCTTTTCTTCCAACATCACAAAACATACGAAAAAGCATTACAACGTTCCTCTTGAAAAACTTTGCACTAGTTTCCTTTTCCCGAGGTCTGACTTTCATGCCTACAGAAGTTGGTCAAATCAACCTGCTTTGTGCTGGACTGTACTCAATCCCGCGGTAATGACTCGGCACCATCTACTCACCCCGACCTGCCTGAACCAATTGAAAATTTTAACGCTCAACTAACTTGCGAACGACGACGGCCGATTTCAGCTGCAATTAATGTTTAATTCAATGCTATTTAAATATTACCTTACTAGGGGCAATGCAAGGTTGTAGACGCGTTTTCCTTTAGCTCCGCTCTCAGAATCCTGTTGTAATTATTACAATTTTCTGTAAGTACTTGTAACGTTTCATAAATGCAATTCATAAAATAAATGTTCATATAGGGGGAAGGAGAAGCCCTGAAGCTAATGAAGATTTGCTAATTATATCTAATGATAATACAATAAGAATTGTCCTTAAAGTAGGTAACAAAGTCACACACACTGTTGATTAAAAAAACATTAAAAGATGTAAGGCTCATAGTGGTTTGGTTGTAGCCGAAAGTGCTGTTAAATATTTCGATTGAGATTTTAACTCATTTAAAAGGAAATGCATTCCCTCTGTAAACGCCAGATGCAGTACTCAGTTATTACCACATCTGTGCCACAAAGTAAAATAAAACAATGCTGTAACTTTGACGTCACAAATACTTATTCCTACACATATGCAGGTATTTTGCGTGGGAAAAATACGACACACATAAGATATTCATGCCAATGGCTTATGACATCTATTGTTTGATCTACTTGCTAATAACCATTGCCTTGAAACAACAACGTGTTGTTTATCTAGAAATGTCGAATTGTAACAATACTCTAACTATTTTGTGTCCCACATACTCGAACGCTTATCTATCTAATTATTAAAAATTTTGTTTCGCCTAGTCTGCTAGTTCTTATCAAATACAATAAAATTTTATCCAAAGCCGAATGACTATCAATTTTTTTACGTAAGTCAATGTTACGTATCGGTCAATGCGAGCATTACCTTTTAAGGTAAAGTAAATGAGTTCCTTTCGCCTTCACCTGTTTGTTAGTGATAACGTATCATTTATCTTTGTATACACGGCGACTTTTTTTATCTATTTCACCGCGTTTCTTTGGTTCAATGATTACAAAATGTAAGGAGTGTTCATTTGATGCTGGTTTTGTGTTTCGTAATATGTTAATGTTAAGATTTTAACGCAGTCGTTGATGGTAAGACAAGCTCGACCCTTTTGATAAGGTAACATTGAATTGAACAGTCGCCAGCACTAAGACCTACACATCCAGACGCTCCAAAATTAAACATTAATTTTGCCATTATTGTTACACATTTCTTTTTATTATACATTTTCAATCTATTTATTATTTTATTGTTACATAATTTTAGCGTTTGGATGTGTAGCTAGGTGCATCTTAGTGCAAAAGAGAGTACTTTCCATTACATTTGCCCTGTAGTAGTAGGACATAAAAGACTTGAAATAAATATCAACAATAACACGTTTATTTTAATTTTCAGAGGAAAAAATGTGTTAAATCAGAAGAGTGAACTGGAGAGAGCGCTATCAAAACACAAAGACAAGCAGGTTATGAATCAAATACGCGAACATAAGGAAACACCAGGTAAATATGCATTACTGCAAAAACATGAACTTTTATTATAATGAACTCTATCATCATTATGTCGAGTGTTTAGAGATTTATGTTCTCATAAAACTATTATGAGGTTTACTGAGTAATTTCTCCACTTTTATCATCTATGGCATATTTATAGAGCAATATTTAAATCTTGTTTTGGCCAACTGTTTTATTCACGTGGAACCAACTTGAAAATAACCATGTAATTTATTCAGATTATTAATCTATGTTTTAAATCTAACTAAATTTCATCTACGTTCATAAATTTACAGAATTACAACAATATACAAGCGTAATAGTTTTAAAAATGTTATTCAAAGTCAAGAAAACATTTAACTATTTAATTTAATTTATCAATTGGAATTTAAAATGAGACATTTATGGTGGGAATATATTGCTGTAAGAGATTACGATAGATTAAAACATTTCTCAATTCCTATCTGTTTAATTTGTTATCTAGCTAGACAATAGTAGTTTTATAACTAACTTTGATAAAAAAGAATATTAAGTATAGAATAATTAGTTAAGAAAACAATCAGAAAAGTATGTGATTATAATAAAGCAGATAACGCGGCGTTGTTAATTGCATTAATATAAAATACTAGCAGCACGTCCCGGCTTTGCACGGGTGTATTAATGAAACTACCGTGATAAAATATAGCCCATAACCATCCCGACAGTCAGTGAAATAATGTTTGAAATCGGCCGAGTAGTTTCGGAGATTTAATAAATAAATAAATAAAATTCGTTAGATTCATTTTTAGTCTGTCTCACTGGTTAAAACTCTGCCCGTGACCCGGCCGCGGCTATTGTACTTGTATTAGTCAAAACATTGAGATGTTAATAAGGAAAATAACGTGATAAATCCCTGTTTTCTAAATATAGTTTAAATTATAATTTAAGCATGACTTCTAAAAATAGATTCATTTCTAATCGACTTCAAAAAAGGAAGAGTTGAATAGTGGTCCGATTTGAAAATTCGAAGATACCTCTAGTCCCATTAAAAAAATTGAGGATTTGTTATAGATATTCGGAGTTATGAATGGAAAAACCTACACCTCAAAAATGTTGGAATTTCTTTTCTCACAAAATTTATGTTGGTTTAATATTTTTTATTATTTTGCCTCTTATATCAACCAAGACCTAAATATTTCTGCTTGTCACTCACACGTCAAATCATAACATAATAGCAGTTAGCGCTAATTGAAGCCTTAGTCCATTAAAAACAGGGTTACTATTTAATATTCTAAATGAGTTGTTTGTTTATTACTTAAGGTGAAAGTAGAGATATAAGAAAGCGCACATGATAATGAAGGTACTAGTTAATATTCATATTATCTACAGCTGTCAACCAAAGTGCATACAAGGTAGTGTACCTGACTTCGGTTGATTTAGGTTAGATGTATATTTTCTTTTAACGATCAGCACGCTGACCTTTATATATTACTAGCGACCCGCCCCGGGTTCGCACGGGTCCAATACATTATAAACCTACCTCTTGAATCACTTTATCTATTACTAGCTGCTCCCCGCGGTTTCACCCGCGTAAGTCCCGTTCCCGCGGGAATATCGGGATAAAAAGTAGCCTATGTTACTCGTGGATAATGTAGCTTTCGAATGGTGAAAGAATTTTTAAAATTGGTCCAGTAGTTTTTGAGCCTATTCATTACAACCAAACAAACAAAGTTTTCCTCTTTATAATATTAGTGTAGAAAAAAACCGCATCAAAAACCGTTGCGTAGTTTTAAAGATTTAAGCATACATAGAGACATAGGGGTATAGGGCCAGAGAAAGCGACTTTGTTTTATACTATGTAATGTAGTGATTATAGGTACTTACCTTATTGTGTTGGTACAGTGACCGGAAAAAAGCATGGTCTGAAACTTCTGTTTGAAAATATTTTTTTACAGAGCAAATCTTATAACTTACTTTCTACTATTACTATAAATCCTATCCATTTAAAACTGGAAGTTTACATGTCTGGATGTTTGTTTTTCAATCGCATCTTATCAATGCATATCAATATGGATGAAAAGTGGAATGTAAATAATGTAGATAGTTGGCGTATAATAATATAAAAAAACTATGTAGGTAAATTGTTAGTAGAAACGAGCTAAGCCACCAACAAAAACTAGTAAACCTAAACAAAAACTACTTAAATTCAGTGGAATGACCGATATCGTATTGGCACGCCTCCGTCAAGAAGTAACAACATATTTCCTAAATTATATTGCTTAAAGCATTCAGTTTTAGTATCGAATTATAATGACCTTAGTCACAGGTTACTAAACTCCTTATCCAGTTCCAGTTTATTTGAAGATAAAAGAATATACATAGTATTTTTAGTAGTAACTCAAAGTTATTTAAAAACGCAAATAGGTATTTACATGTGGGCTAATTTGACTAATTTGTAAGTTTGGTTGTTTTCAAGCAATTACAGCATACTATATTTTAATGTATTTTGATTATTTTGGAAATTAATTTAAGACCTTCAGGTCCATAGTCTTGCAATGCAACTCTACCAACATAGCATGTTTCCATAATTTAAGAATTGAAACAAAGAGCGCGCGTTATTGCATCCCATCAATCACTCGTATCAAGTTTTGTTTTGTTGTTTTTGTTTTTTCCCCGCATATTTGGGCCGAGTGGTTTATCCGGTGCAGTTGCAATACTTACTGTTTGTTAATCTGTGAAAGCAGGTGCGGTATACGGCCGTTCACCCGACCTGCTAATATCGTGGACATTCCTTTTACGAGGGCCCAATCCTTCTATTAGTATTATTCTGTGGTATTAAACGCGAAAGTTGTCCTTAAATTTATGCGTAAAAGAGTGAGCTAAGTCGACTTAAATTCAATTCGATCTTTAATGTATTTACATAAAATAAATTCATTAAATGCTTTATGGACGTTTGTGAAACCAAATGCGTTATTTTGATATTTTTTTAATTTCATTGATGACCTATACCTACAGTTTAGTCTAGGTATGCCTAAACTAAAGTATTACTGAACGTCATAGGTTTTTTACGTCGTTGAAAAATATCGATTATTGTGGGAATTTCCATTGGAATGATTTCACAATAATTTGGTGTGTCATTAATATTTTTTTACCTGTATTTAAAGAAGAAGATATCTGTCATACATGAATTTTCTATACAAAATCGCGAGAATTGTTATTCAATTCCATTTGCAAATGCATCGTCGGTGACATATTCGCAACAATTTTCTCTAATTAGCTTGCGCGGATGTCGATGACCAAGGTTGGATGAAAGTGAAAATGCATCAGAATACTTCCTGACTATCCGATTGGACAAAGCGTGGGAGAAATTACTTCGTATCGTAATACTGTTTTAATGTTTTGTAAACAAGTAAGATTTGTTTGCTAAATGCGGAAATTAGCGTAATTTAACACGTAGCGTGTTATGCAAAAAGTTTAATTCGAGCTAGTCCAATCTTTTTTACTGAGATATAAACTGAGAGTCAGATCTGGGCTGATAAAGTCATTAGCTCAGGACAGAGATAAATGCGACTTGAAAACTTTGTCACCAGAGTTAACTACAAATTAAGTGCCATTAGTGGTTTTAAATTTTTCCTACCAAAAAGCACACTACATAACCAAAAAAAATCGAATCTCTAGCAAAATTAAATGTGTCTGGAGAAAACCTTTGTCTACATTCTTACTTAACCTATAGAATGTTTTTTCAGACATTGAAAAAGAACTTTAATTTTTAATTTTTATTTAATTTACTAAGGTTTATCAACGATTGTTACAACATTGCTTGCTTACTAATAGATTGTAGGTAGGTATATTAAACAAATTGTACAACCAGTTAAAGATAAACACAGCATGCAAATTGATGAATGATGATCCCTAAATAAAAATATAAAATGCTGTCTTTCATTGCTCAGTCAATAAGCCTTTCTTAAAACATAATCCTTTTAAGAAACATGAATAGTCAACTATTTCTATCCATTTCAGAGTTAGAACGAGCGATAGCCGAGCGCGCCCGTCGCTTAGAGCAAGCCGAACAGCCGCCACCAGATGAAATAGAGTCGGGAACTAATCCAACGCTTCAGGAAGTTCGCGCGAGATTACGACACGCGGCGCCACCGTCGCCGGCTGCGTCTGCGCACTGAACCCACGTCAGTTCATTTACTATGTTCATTCATTGATTTGATACCCCCTAGAACCACGTCAGTTCATTTACTATGCTATGAGCCCAGACCGATCTGACATAACTTATTACTTCATTTCTGCGTATATAATAAATGGTATAGCCGTGTCAAAATAAATGATAAAAATCCTAAAGTAATAAAACTGTTACTTTTGTGTATTACAAGAAAGTATTATCTAATCAATCGAGGAAAAATATTAATCGAATTCTTTTTAGTTGGATGCCCTTGTAAATAGTACAGTCAAGGCCATAATGTGAAATTCTTTATTAATTCAACAACAATGCCTAATGAGTTTTTATGTCAACAAAAATTCGGAAGATAAGAAGGGAAATAAAAAGCTAGCTGTAAACTACGAACGCGTAAAAATACAGCACGGGTATGAAATGAACTGATATAATAAAAAGATGATAATGCCATAGTTTCGTTCTATGAAGACAAAAGGTTAAAATTGAGTCGTTCAAACAACTGGATAGATCCAGAACTATAGATAGTTTGCTCACTCTCAAAAGAATGCCATACACATTATGTGTATCTTTCTTGTTTGCTGAATGGAACAAAATTGTTATAAAATCCAAATGTTAGGTTATAAGATTGATATTGAATGGAATGCTTGAGCAAGGTTGTTGAATGGACTACGCGTTTAAAGCAGAAAGCATATCTGTCTATAAACTGCTCTTACCTAAACCAAATATAATTTTGGTCATTTGAAAAATCCACTGGATACGAAATTTAAAATAAACTAAAATTGTATATAATGGTTTACAATACAGTTATCACGAATAGTGATTTGACCGAATACCGAATATTCGGCAACGCTGTCGGCATAATACCGAATGTTCGTGGCATCTCTAGTTTACATATAAAAAAATTTAGCGTGTCAGATATTTTACGATCTGTTTTGTACGCGATTGTCCCTTTACTCGGCGTGTGTTGCTAAAGTGAATGTGTGCGCTTTGATAACCAAAGCTTATTACTATAATTTCGTATATGGGTTTGGATAAAATGTTTTAGTTTCATCGAACTAACAAGTCACTATAAGTGTCACGTAGTTTCTCAAATTCAACTCTGCTTTTATAATAGTGGTTCTAATCTCAATTTTTACATTACCTACTCTCGTAGTCAAGAATTGATATTGAATTGAGTAGATTGAATTAAATATCTTAGATGTTTATCTATATTCTGTAAGTGACTGTAAAGGCTATACACGTTCATGAAGATAAAATACAAATTGAATATCAGGAGTGGCTTAAAACATGCATTTTCTGACTAACTTACACTCAAGTCACAAAACCTGCTTCGATTCTAAATATAATGCATTTGAAATTGAGGGTTGTATAATATCCATAATGAGCCTGGTAAAATTCAATTTGGATTCATTAGATATCAATTGGCTTATGGTAGATTCCCGTGTATTTTTGAAATAAGAACTGTGAACATTAATGTTTAAAAAATCAACAAGCCAATTGTTGAGATACTAAACGATTTGATGTGTCGTTCTGAATAAAGGTCACATCACACATCAGCTTGGAAACGGATCGACGCCTTATCGTCTTGTTTCGCCTTAAAATTTTGGCAAGGCGAAATACGTTTTCCGATTAGTGCGTAGAGAGTTTCATACAAGGAAGTAATGGGAAGTTCTCTGCAAATCGTAAAACAAAATTTCGGCATCTAATATCAGGTCAGCTGATGTTGGTGGAAACTGAATACGGAAGATTAACCAACATAATGGCCTGCGATGCCACGATGCATCGTTTTCGGTTTGTAAAGTAGAGGGGCGAGTTGATACGGTGACGATTCCTTTGGCCTACGACGATTGTCACGATGATATAGGGTTGTAGAGTAGGGCTGAACGGCTAGAGTTGATACGGTGACGAATCCTCTTCGAGTTGATATGCTGTGACCAAGTGTAAAGCCTATTTAAATCCTAGTGACCTACCGAATTGTAACATATACTTGTTTGACTGAGGAACCGACTGTGTGTGTTTAATGATAAGGGTATTGTCGAGATGCATATTTTTCTAAACTTTTTGACGTCACAAAACATTTCTCTTACTGCCAGTCTCAATAACCTTTCTATCCGTAGTTTTAGTTACTGTGGTCAGGTATTTGATATTACGTCACTATGTACTAAACATGGAAGGTTAACTTCATCAAAATGTGGGCATGTACCAAATGTGTATTTGGACATAAATCTGACTACCCCATTGGACATCTTCAAAGGGTCTAAATTACATAAGATCTTATGTAATTCTCTACCGCTCCCTGGGATACAGTCGCAATCATAATTCATTTTTTCTTAAAATATATATACACCACAGTAAGGTAAATCACAGATAGTAGGTTATTGAATTTGGACGTTAGTAACCCATTTGTAAGATTTTACCTATCGACCTAAACATGTCTTATTCTGTCTACTTGAATATTTAATATTGTCAATCTATAGTAGTTCTTAATGTAATTTCAAACAATAATACATAGAGAGTAGATAGATGTTGAAGAATATAGTTTAGATATTTACATATAACGTTGTCAAAGTAGATCTTATGAATGTACCTTTAAACCTTTAACAGAATAATATTTACAGTTACTATAATCGGACTAATAATTTGGCTCTAACTTAGACAAGTTGCTGCCAAAAAAAAAAGTTATGTCAATTTTGTGTGATAATTGAACAGATCAATCAAAAATTGAAACTAATTCAAATCAATGTTTATTTTAAAGTTTCTCTAAAGTCAAGTTTTTAATAAAGTAAAGTCAACACTATTCAAACATTATAGGGCACTAATATCCTTGTCTGTAAGTACCTATATGTATTGGACATTTCTTGAATACAGCACTTTTGGTTTGAATCTGGCAACATCAGTTTATTAACCTGTCAATCTTGGAATCGAATTATTGGTCAGACTATAGTCAGTTTGAGAAAACCCCTTAATAGATTCGAGCGTGTAAGTTCGATTATTTAAAGATTTCTTATACTCCTCTATAAAATAAAATATTTTACTAAATGGTATGTCATGCCGTGTTCATGTAGTTTGGAAAGGCCTTAATCTTCGGATGCACCATAGACCATTACGTTAAATTCAAAGTGTTCATAAAGTGATAGAGTATTTTTGTATATTGTATTATTTATGTAACGTCTGTATCGGACTTTCAAAGTTTAATAGATTAGATCCCTGATGCAATAAATGTTTTTTTCTATTGATAATTCGGTGTGCGGTTGGTTTTCATCTAGAGTGCTACGGTAGTAGTTGTATTTTTTTTGGATTTGTAAAATTATTCAATTTAAAGAATCGTCATTATTATTTATATCTATTTTATGTCATTGGTTAAATTCTACGTTTTATGGCTTAATTTATAAAATGTAAAAAATTGTGCTTTATGGAAAATTAACCAATTGGATTGGTACCAAACCAAATACCTACCTACATTCTGCACATACTATCTTGCTTGACATTATTATAAGTATTAATAATAACAAGGTTAGTACATTATGATATGGATAAAATATCACGCAAATGTTAGATATTTTTCTACTTGTTATTATTTTGATGAATCTCAGATTAGCCTTACCTTCATACAAATTAGCTTTATTAATTAGCTAGTAATAATGAGTTTGTGGTAATACATTTTAATTTAATGTATTATCTTTATAACTTCATTTTCTACGACTTCACCATGAAATTATATATGGAGAAAATAGTTAAGAGGTTATGACAATCCTTTGTTATAATTTTATGGTGGTAAAGTAAAATATTTTAGAGTGTAGAAAATTTAGTTTTTCTTATCTATGACGATTCTTCAAATTTAAATTACTTATCGAATATTTAATTTCGTAGGTAGGCTTTCATTCCACTTGTTATACTTTCACTTCTCATCGGTTATATTATGTATGATTATATTATACTTTTACGTTATGTTGTTATTAATAAATTAGTACAAAGTGGCATCTTCGTGTTATGTTAGTTTTAGGCTTCGGAAGCGTTAAGTGGCCATTTAATTTGGTGTAAGAGGCATAATTTAAGTTACTTTGTAAAGGTTTGATGATAACTCTGTATCAGATATTAGCAGACAAATAAAATGTTTTAGAATATACCTTGTTGTATTTTGTCCTCCTGTTAAAAAAATTTAGCAATTGTTTCTGTGTTTTGCTAAAGCTTTTTTGTAGGAGCTGGAATAAACTAAGATCATTTTCGTAGTAATACTACATTTTCAGAAAGCATTCCAGTGTTTTCGTACTCGGGATATTATTATCTACTGAAAATAATATTAAATTACCAAATACTAGACATTTTCGATGATAAAAGAGTTTCAGATAGATACAACAAAAATGTTCTATCAACATCCGAGTGTGAAGTTCACTTGTTGTTCCGTCGTGTTCGTTCCGCATTATAAAACATAATTTTTAACGTAATCATCTAATCAATTTGTGTGATATTATTGTGTATTCATTAATTTGCAAGTGTATTCATTAATTTGCGGTGCGTTCAATTAGGCATCAGGGAAAGGAACCGCACGCTTGTGTTGGGCGACAATGACGGAAGACATTATTATAAGACGACACGGGACACCAATTATAGGTACCACGCACAATGTTGTAAATTATAACAATGCGAACATGTTATTAACGAATAATTAATCGGGGGAAACTTGTTAGGCCGTTGGACCGTGAAACGTTCAAACGCTTTCATTTTCTTAGGACGAGGGAACCGTGGATGCGGTGGGTGCAAGTGCAGTGGTGGCTACAGCGTGACGACACCGCTGCAGTCGCCACTCGGACCTTACTTGAACATCACGCTCGCAATGTTAATAATCACCACCGGCAACTAGTGGAATACATCAACATGTTTCAAAAATTGTGTGTGGTTATCATAGCGGTTATCCTGCTGTCCAATACGGTTCACGGGAAAAAATCTAAGAAGACCAAGCAGCCGAAACCAGAAGAGGATAACAGTCCACAACCAGATGTAGTATCGTATTCCACGTTCGGGTTCAACGATGTCGGTACGTATGAAGGCTTTGTACCGAGCTCTCCTGATTACGCTCGGTTCCTGACCGGTGCCAATGAGGAATCCTCCACCAAACAGCTTTCGTCAAACTATCCCACATCTGTAGACTCTTCTGGCTATGGCATTAATTACGGACCCCAATCATTCGAAGGACAATCCATCTCCGTAAGCAACGATGGCAACTCGCAGCCTAGTTATATGCAATATCAACAGAACCTAAACGGCTTCTTCAATACCCCTAGTCTTGACACAGATGTGGCTCAATTTAAAAATGCACCATCAAATGAAAATTTTGGCTCAAACAAAGAAGACTCAGATGCACCAGTCTACGGAACAAAAATAGGCTCAAAAAACAAATTTAAATTTGCAAATAATTTTAATCACAGTGATTTCGAATTCAACAACGAAAAAAACGAAGATAAATACCATTTTAATTTTAATGACGGACAGCAGTCTACGGCAGAAAATAAGCCCGCCCACGGTGAAATCAGCAGCACTGGTTTTCAAAACACTCAGTCGTTTCCATCGATGAGTCTAGCTGAATTTGAAAAAACGACTACAGGAGACACTCAAAATCCATTCAAAGTTCAGAGAGTAGTAGATTTTACTAAAATGAATCTCTATCCGACTGAAATAGATACTTCACAATTACCTTTAGGTACACCTAGACCTGAAATTTACGACATGAGTGCACCAGCTACTAACATGTTTGCTAATGTGTACGGCGAAAATAATAACAATAACAAACCTACTAGTTCCATGAAGTTCGAGGAAATGTATGGACACAATACGAACGATGAAGATACTGAAAAAAAGACAATAAAATTCAACTCATACCCAGTAAGAAACAATGTTAACAGTTATAACAGCAACACAGAAGAGAAACACAATCAAAACGAAAGTAAATTTAGTTCTGAAGGCAAAAAGAAAACGAAAAATAAACCTTGGACTTCTGAGAGTTTGAATTTAAAGAAATGGAAGAATCCCTCTCCGTACAAGGGATATGAATATTCCACGAACTTCAGTAATATGAGTTTCAGATACGGCGTCGATGAACCAAAAAAACCCCACAGTGCCGACAGCAACATGGATGAGTTGGTTCCAGCCAGTAGTAACTTGGACTTCTCCAAATACCAGTACCCTGAAGTTGATTACTCAAAGTTCAAAAAAATCCCCAGTTATAAAGTTCACGAAGATAATGAATTTGATAGTTTTCCATCGTACAAAGAGTCATCACCATTTAATGATAAACCGAGTCAGATAGAATTCAATCAACATAAACATTTATTCACTCCAGAATCTACAGCCTCTTCATACTGGGGTAATTCGTTTAAGTCAGCAGATCTATCTTCTTTCAAAAACCATGGGATCAAAAATTATTTCAAAGACGCCAATGACGAAGTTGTCAATATCAAACCCAGGAGACCTAGTAAACTTAGTTCCGGGAAGCCCTATGAAAGTAAACCGCAGGAATGGTCACAGTTCAGCCGGCGACCTTCCAAAACCAGACCGTGGAACGACTGGTCTAAAGAGGTCTCCAGTAAATTTAAATCCGAAGAAGATCTACTAGGTCTTAGAAACCATGACACATCGCTTCCATCCTATTTGCCCAATTACCATTCAAGTAACAACTACGTATCCGATGAACACGATTATAAGAAACTTGTCAACAAATGGAGGCAATCGTATCTGAAATCAAAATACAAAGAGTCATTGCGTGATTACGAGAGTTATGCGTCAGAAGCTAAACCGATGCACGTCCCTGTACCGAAGCCATACCCAGTAAGTTTAATTCTGTTCTTTATTGTCTAATTATTGATCTATCTATTAGTTAAGTCCACTTTTACAATACAAGCACATAATTGCTTGGCAAAAAGAAATGATGGAATGCGGATTGTAAAAGCCGACGTCTCGCGTCGCGCACTAATTTCCTCGCTTGCTCTTGGCCGGTAAAATGATGCGCGTCCATGCTTGGGAGAAATCATGAAACTGAATACGCTTACCTAGATCTTCGAGTGGTAGATTCAATTATCAGGTAGAATAACTGATGGGAAGTTTAATGGTAGAAATCGATATTCAGAAATGAAATCGAAATTAGTGCTGCGGTTTGATCGATGGTTTAACGAGTAGTTGGACACTGATAATTGAGTACTACGACCGACCCTAGTCACGGTAGAGTAGCTGTCTATTGTTCAGTGAAAGCATAATTTGGGTTGATAATATTGTATCTAACCATAGAAGACAACAAGTTAAGTGTAGCCATGGATTACATCATTCGAGTCTCCAAGCATCTCTTTTATTAATAATCGGGGAACACAGTCTTGTCCAAGGATATTAGGATTAATTCCAACAAAGTTTTTTCTATTTGTATCTAGGCATGGTTTACTATTTGCATGGCACGTTTAACTTATTACAAGGAAACCATCTTTAATTTATTCCGCATGGCATGAAAATTCACTTGAAAAAATATTATTTCCTTGAATGTTTTTGCATACAATTACGTAACAACACTAATTTACACTATTGCAATGCATGTATCTATAGATTCATCGCGTGTGATTTATAACTTACTACACACATTTGTGTGTCTATCTACTGGTTTCATAATCATTACCTGCATTGTATTATTTTTTCGTTCATGTAGATTGTAGGTGTGCCAGCAATAACAGTCTATTGTCAAATTTAGGGCTACAAGTTTGTCCTTCAGTATTTGGATTCACTAGTATAAAAGTGCATGAGCATACAGCGAGATAAAACATTACAGATAGAAGTCGCTCATCCGATTATAGTTCCAGTGCCTCAACCGTACCCGGTTCGGGTCCCTGTAGCCAAGCCGGTGGCAGTGCCCGTCATCCGAGAGATATCGGTTCCAATAGAGAAACCGGTACCATACCCGGTGTACAAAAAGGTCCCTTATCCTATCGAGAAGCTTGTCCCGGTGCCTGTTGAGAAAGAGGTCAGTGGATAACCACCCTACACGGCATCAAATATATAATAACAGATAGATAATTGGTGGCCGCAAACGGAATACGTTTCTGAGGGACATACGTACTTTTGATTCTATAATAACGATGTAAAAACGTAACGTAGTATCGGAAAAATGTAAATATCACAATTGCCTGTTGCATGATGATTGATTGACCACAGGATAATCAAGATGTGTATTCTTCCTACTGTATATTTGCACTTACCTACACACAGATTTATGCTAAAGGTTTTTTTTATAATTATTATGATATTTAGGTGGCAGTTCCAGTAATGAAACCGTACCCAGTCCATGTGCCTTACGTAAGGCCAGTGTTCCACCATACGAAGCCTCGAGACGAATATGACTCTGATATGAGAGATGATGATGACTATTTCCCCAGACAAGACGCCAAGAAACAAGTGCATTACAGAAAGAAAAAACCGACTTATAGGTAAGTAAAGTCATTTATTTAGATACTCTACTCGTGTCTCTTAGTGTTGTAGACCAACTAGGTAGCCGTCTCGGGTCATGCGTGAGACAAACTCGTGAAGTGAATCTTTAAGATTATAATTATGATGGAACATAAACCAGCTAATAAAAAGCTTTCGGAAAACTTATCAAGGAACATTCGCTATTATTTGAAATTTAAATAACAAAAATAACCGATTTTTCCTACGTTATGATGAATTACAAAAAATCCATTCAATTCAATTCACAGAAACGTCACTTTTTCGAAGAAGAACTTTGAATCAAATGGAGGTAAATAAAGTATGAATCTTCCTGAACTCAGTCATGTATTTCATGACGATCGTTACATTGGAAATTTCTGAAACAAATTGGTATAGAAAGCAGTTTCACGATCAAGTATTTAGTAATGCGTTGGTAGTTGACAAAAATCTAAATATGTAGTAGGTACCTTTATTTTATCTGTGCCTAATAGGTAGATAAATGGGATAGATTAAATAGGTAGATGGATATAATATTAATTTCATAACAACAAGAGTGTGTTTTTTTGAAAATAAAACTTTTCTATTTCTATTTCTATTAACAACATGTGAATGTACGAGTACATAGCAAAGTAGACATTTTTCAATAGTATAAAAAAATAATGTTGTAAAATTAAGTATTATGTAGATATGTAGTTGTAGTATAACAGACAAACCTAATCGTATCAAATATTTCTAGGTTGAATTTTTTTACTCCTTTTCTAATTCAAAAGACATAAACGCGCACTATGCTACCTGCGTTTGTTTTTAGGCATAACAAATTCTGCGTTCTACTATTTTGCATAAATAAATTATTAAAGTCGGAGTCTTACACAGTTAGGTATTTTAATACAAAATAGCATATACCTACCTATGGGCTTAGAATTGCGCGTATGGCGTTTAGTTAAATTTAAGTAAGTTATGTACTGTACTTATGCTTTTCTATTGATAGTTTTGAGTAACGACATAGTCATTAATGATCAGTGTTTAGGAAGCTGCATTTTTCTTCGTCCCACTTATGGTAAAGCTGGAGAACGAAAATCAGAATTCAGTAGGTATGGGTTGCCAATTGGATTGTGGAAACTAACAATTGGCCGTGAGTTAGTATGATTTCGAGGCAATAAAACTCAAGAGCCCAAGAGATTCCGATTCTGTCCCTACAAAATACTTCCTAGTTTAGATGTTTATTCATGAAAAATACAGAATGATTTATTTTGGCACGTGTTTATTATGTGCCAACTTTTATGTGAACCAAACTACTAAATCCCAATTATACAATGTCAGTTTTGATGTAACAAGCCTGAGTTACATTCAACTTGTCGCATAATTCATGTCCAGCATTGTTACGATAAGTGCAGAGCATCCACGCGTATCGTCATCGCACGAAGCAAGTTCAAAGACATATTGAAATCATGAAATCTTTTTTCATTCTAGCAACACAAGAGAACGTCCACAAGAGCGGCCTAGGAGGCCTTCCCGTACTGTATACCAAGACAGGAATAGAAGACGTTGGCCCGAACATCGCCGACCTTCATCCTTCCCTGAACCTCGAAGACCACAACCTTTTAGGCATCGGGACTTTGACGAGGGTTACGAAGAAGAGCGTAATCAATATTTCCTTCACTGCAAAAAGACAGGAATGTGTTAGTGAGTTGAAGAGAGGTTTTATACCTTTTTCCTTGTTTTTTCTTAAGACCTAGATCTAAGTGTGTTGAGTTGTTTTGGCAACAGGGATTGTACTTATTCTGGTAGGTGCTGATTTATGAGCACTGTGAAACCCCTGACATTTTGGACTTAAGCCAAAAAGGATAAGTGGACAGACAAAACTCATCGAAATATTATCTGTCTCTGTACTGTCTGTTACACACAGCATTAGCTCACAACAATAGTCTGCAAAGTTAATTGAAATGGGCAAACAGGTAAAATACTATAGGTATTAAAGTTACAGTCATGTTACCTATGACCAGTGACTAGTGCAATGTAGTTACAGTATTTTAAATGCATCCTTATTTCAATATACTTCGCAAAGTCTTTTGTCTTATACTGATTTTACTAGACTGGGGCCCAAAGTGCTGTAGTTGTAATAAAACCAGTTTACAACAATTTCTGTATTAACTAGACTTTATCAGATGTTCTCATGTTTTAGGTCTTAATTGTGCCAATGCATTTATGTCTATTTCTACCAAAACATTTTATATTATTGACATAGTTTGTAAGTAATTCTAGCATTTTATAATTTGTAAAAATATTTTGTAAGTTTCCTTTTTTTGATAACTAGTAAATGTGTAGAAAAATTACGATTATTTAATTTAAACCCACATTGCTCCTTTTTGTACCGTTTTTACTGGCGCAAATATCGCAAGACTTTTTAAAGTTTTGCGGTTCAGGCCTCAAATATGTTTTTCCTAGAATGTATTTTTTTCTAAATGTTCCCCTTATTCTAGACATAAGTCAAAAGACGGTGGTGACGTTATGGAAAAACCAGGATCTTTGGGAAATACGTTACAGGAAAACAGATGTTTCAGCCCTAAGTCACTTTTGTTATCATTAATTGAATTTAACCGCAGCATTTACCTACCTGTTTTATCAATCTGGAAGTTTCTGTTTAAAATTAGGTACCTATGAATCGCTTAGTCAAAAATCTAATGCCCGGTTGCTATAACCAACTAACGGATGGCCGTTGGACTTTCGCCATAGCAACGTAGTTATCTGTCAAAAAGTTTCATACATTTTAAGTTGTCAAAAAAGAGTTGAGCTGGAAGGCCTACGGATATCCGTACGTTAGTTATTTAATTCGGGAATTAGTAGGTAGGTCAGACTAATCTTGAACTATATCTGTGGTTTGAACACGTGACAGGAAAATATTAAAATTTGAACTGTATAATTGATGAATGATTTTATAATTTGTAAAAATATTTTGTAAGTTTCCTTTTTTTGATAACTAGTAAATGTGTAGAAAAATTACGATTATTTAATTTAAACCCACATTGCTCCTTTTTGTACCGTTTTTACTGGCGCAAATATCGCAAGACTTTTTAAAGTTTTGCGGTTCAGGCCTCAAATATGTTTTTCCTAGAATGTATTTTTTTCTAAATGTTCCCCTTATTCTAGACATAAGTCAAAAGACGGTGGTGACGTTATGGAAAAACCAGGATCTTTGGGAAATACGTTACAGGAAAACAGATGTTTCAGCCCTAAGTCACTTTTGTTATCATTAATTGAATTTAACCGCAGCATTTACCGATATCATGCAATCTGACTAACCCTCATGAGGATTAACGACTTGAAGCATGTATTTACGTCTACGCACAAGAGATCGCCAGTTCTGCTTGGATGCCCGCTTTTACCAACGCTTCGGTAAACAGATATGCTCCTGAATGCAGACATCAACAAAAAGTATTATCAGTTGAAGAGCAATGTACACTTGCAGAACGAAAAGGTTGACCAGTTTTGTTGGATATCAATTCGTTTGACGCATAATGTTGTTTGAAATGGTTTTCAAACCAGTATCTACCTGGCAAGCAATGGTGGTCAACCTTTTAATTCTGCAACTGTGCGTGGAGCAGGTACGAAATACGAATATGTAACATACTTACATATCTGAAATCTCGTATGGAATTATTCCTTAAGTTCTTGAATAGCCAACCCTGGTGGGTGGCAGAGTTTTTACACGCTTGAAAGCCTCCTTATGGCTAAATGGGTAAAGCTAGCAGAGATAAATAAATAAGCGCTGCATGCAGCACACTTCTGAAAACTGATTAGTGAGTAAGCTTGTAAGCTTGCTGTGATGATTTAAGTTTACTGAAAACTGAAGGTAACCGTTGTCATCACTTTTAACTTCTCTGCTTTATCTACAGCCGGATGTAGAGCTTATTAAAAGATGATTTCATTGTTTTAAAAACAAGATGTTTCTATTCATCATTTGAAAAACACACGACTTATTTTTTCCGAAACAGCATTTTTATTCAAATTTATTTGAACCCACCAAGTTATGCACCTTTAAAGATCAACCATCTCGATCAGCTACAAACCAATAATCGATTAAATTAGGCAGTTTGGCAATACTTGCCGTTTCGCGTAATTTGGCAGGAACTCGGAACATTTTCAATATTGGTTAGTAGGAAAAAAAAACTCAGGCCTTTGCATCTATAGTAGATGATTTATACAGCGTCAGTAGGCAATCTTTGCCTACACTTAACGGGACACTGTAGTGCCTGGGACATTGTTGGAATAGGCTTGCCCAGCACCTAAACCATCCTCTAAGCTTATCCGGCCATATCCACAGGAAAGACAATGGTCAAAACGTGTGGGACTGACTAGCCACGGGTTTCTTTACGATGTTTTCCTTCACCGTATAAAGCTCGTGTTAAAGCGCATACTAACTTTTCGACTCGAAAAGTCTATTGATGCACGGCTGGATTCGATCCCACAACCTTCGGAACGAAAGTCGAAATACCAATCCACTTAGCCAACACGGCTTTTAAAAGGAGTAACTGGTAACGTAACACTTATTATTTTTACGTTTGTTAATTGATTAAGTATTCCGTCATTTGAATTTGCAATTCGAAAACTATAAAACATTTTAATATCTGACATGGATCTTTAGAGTTCGATATTTTAAAAATTGAAGGCTTTGGATCTAAGCGCCAACTATAAATTTTAATAAGTATATTTTATGCCAGTAGAAAATGCTATAGGTATAGATGCCAACATCAACGTAACATTCAACAAAAACAAAACAACATTTTTGTTTGTCGCATACCTACTTACCAATGAACCTCTTACTGCACTAAACTTCATTATTAAAGTATTTTAATAACTGTAATAATTGTGTGCTGCAGGGTCAGTGGTTGCCTGTCACGACTTATTTTTGTTCCTAATTGTTTTGATGCACTTTGCTGTGATGACGTTTCTTGAATACAAAGAAAATGTTTTTTCTCAATCACGTAGGCAATATGATTTGAAGTTCTAGGTCTGCAGTCAAGCGTGAATCGTGTCTATTTCCAATGCAACTGTCAAAAATGGAAAAGGAGGCCTTTTAGCCCAGCAGGGGACCATAATAATGGGTCGAAATAAAAAAACTCTTAAAAATCAATGTTGTAGGTATGGATTTGTGGTCTGATGTTTTTTGCTCTTTCACACGAAAACTACTAACGGATTTGACTGAAACACGGCAAAACTTTTACTTAGTTTATGACCAGGAATAACAGGTTACTTTTCATCCAGGTGTGAACGAAGCCGCGGGCGTAGGCTTGTGTAAAATGAATAGTAAGCCATTAATCCCAAAGCTGAAAAAAACAATAAACAAACGATATAATTCAGTAATTACGATTGATAGACTGTGAAGTTAGTAGGCAGTTTTTCATTCACCTACTGCTAAGGTCGAATGTTTACTGAAGTGTAATTTATTAGAGATGCCATAATGGATGTGCCATGGCCTATTTGATCATCATGACAATTGCAACAATTATTCAATACCTAACTGAGCGTGCGTGATTGATCTATTTATAAAAACAGACGATTAAGTTTATTCTAATGGGAATGTTTTGTGATAAGAGTCAGCAAAAGAAGTAGCTTTCAATTCGTAATATCAGTTTAAAACCTAAAAACGATCGGCTTATTTTGCTGACGGTACACAGTTTTCAAAAGCAGGTGTATAAAAGTAACACAATTACACCATGGATGGATAATTGGCTGTATGAATGGGCAACGGATGCGTCAGTCACGGGGATGGGCCTTGAATTACAGGCAATGTACCCGAGTCGAATCACAACCTGCTCGCGCAATCGACAAATGTGCTAAAAAACCATACAATTTACTTCTCCGAGCAAAGGTACATACGTACCTACTAGCATGGCGGCACAACGTTTCGATTATTTCAGGTTTCAATATTTCTGCTAATTTCATGATTATATCGAATACCTTCCAAAGTATTCAGACCAGAAGTAGGTAATTTGTTTAATTATAAAATTAATACTACCTAACCTTTGGTTTTATTTGTGGGTCTTTGCCTCAGCGGTTTTATTCGATTAGTTAACCTGACTGACGCCACTTAAATCATCTGAAACAGATGTATTGATAACCAATGATGGTGATAACTACAACAAAAAGAAAATAGATCACAAAGAATGGTTGATCGAAGTTGAACAATGGATCTGTCGATAGGCTAGTGAGTGTAGTATCTCTTAACTAATACTAACTTCTATAATACCGAGTCATCTCAGAATTACTAGACCATCGGTATTTATATCTAATATAAAATATAGGTATGTATTGGCACGCAAACACATTTAAATTGAATTTATAATGAGCCCTACTAAATCCTTTCTCTACTTTCATTTTGTTTACCATGACTAATACCAGAAGCTAAAATTCAATACAGGGTTTTCCCAAGATTGACGCTTGCACGGTGTGACTTATTTTGACTCGGCACGCATTATTCTGGATTAGGTACTCAGGTCATAGTTTATTAAATACTAGCAGCGCGTCCCGGCTTTGCACGAGTGTACTAATAAAACTACCGAAATACAATATAACCTATAACCATCCTACAGTCCATTCTACACATCTTTGAAAGAATTTTTGAAATCGGCTGAGTAGTTTCGGACATTATTTCCACCAAACAAACAAACCTCCTTATAATATTAGGTAGTAGACGAGATGTTGTTTGCAGAAAAACCCAAATCAGGTAGGTAAGTACCTACCTAAAATTCAGAATAAAACTTATCTAAGTAGGTACCTACATTCTCTCTCATCGTCTCAACGACTTATCTATATTAAAAATGGTTTAAATACCTAAAAAAAAAACACCCTCTCAAAGCCAGAGCTAGTAGGTAGAGTCACTAATTTAGAATAAAATTATTGTATAGAAAAATAAAGATTAGTAGATTTAGTAGTGTTAAGGTACCTTAAATTATAATTTCGGGCTGAAATGCAGGGGGCATTTCAGCCCGAAATTCATCATTTATTATGATATAGTGGGCTAGATAAGCGAAGTGCGGGCTAAGTTGACCCCTATATCCATTAATCCAACAGCGCGGGTTAAGGTTTAGGTATGAATCAATTTTATGACTTTGTAGGCTGGATTGAGACTGCTTATTTTTAGGGTTTGATTCTTATTTTATCTCACAGCAGGAAATCCATTACACCCCGTTTGTATAAGCTGGCCGTAGACCCGTTACGGTAAAATGTTTTAAAAAAAAAATCTTTAGGGTGGACTGGGTCAGTCTAATGTTTTATTGCTTTACATTTTAAATGTAATTTAATCCAAATCGACACTGGACACATTAAAGATCAAGGCGTGATCATATTTAATTTCTGCACTTATTGTAACGACTAAACATCCTCATGAAAATTCATAGGTTGTGCATGTGCATAGCTAAAGCTATATTATTATGTGAACTGATAGATAGATGTGCCTATTATAAGTACACTTACTCGTAGAGCTTACATTTTATATGTAGGTAGTTATTGGAACTAAAAAATAAAAAAATTGATAAAAATATTTTTTTACTATTTATTTTAAGACCGATCAATCGATTTTGCTTGTGGCTGATTTTACCTTCAAAAAATAAATAACAGCCACTTTAAATTCCTCCGAGGTATCAATCATCACTCTAATATGCACTCGGCATAGGTACCCTGAGGGATGTTCTCATTTCATCGTCATTTTAATTAACTAAAAAAATGTAGTTTATTGTAAGATGTATTGTGGCTGGCTTGCATTGAGATGTGGATAAAAAGGCTGTAGAGACCTCGAACTGTTTAGTCAGTGATCGCGATCCCGTTGAACCGGTCGCCGTCTGACCCACACCACACTGCTATTCACATGTAAGTTACAAGTTTGGCGCATTATACTCTCATGTAAAATAAACAAAGCTTATAAATATTTTTCTTGTAACTTTACTAACGGTAGAGATGGTAATATTTTTGGAGCTAGGTAAGTATAGGAAACCTGTGGTACGTCTACTGGTTGTCCTTTATGAATAATATAACCTAATGGGAATGGTGTAATTTATACGTTTATTTTATTAACTTGTGTTGTGATATAACTTTTAAATTTTTTAATTTTAATTTCTGTGTAAGAAAAGAAAAGTTGACCTTGATGTTATGTCATAAAAGCATTGTTTTTTTAGTAAGAAAATAGGTAAGTAAAATTTTTGCAATTGTTGTAGTATCCTTTATTTAATTTATTTATGTTAAATTATGTTCTGAGCGCCAAGTGATAGTAGTAGGTAAGCGGAAATTTTCTTTGACCGTATTTTAAATTTATTTGCATAACATTTTACAACGGGCCTTTACCATGCTCTTAGATCGATCTCAATAGCTTTTCTTTGAGCTTAAAATAGGGATAAATTCGTTGTTATGATGATCTCATGGTAAAGTTCCAATGTGGTCAGAAACTCAGAACGGAAGAAGTATTTTGTTGTGACACAGCAGAAAAACCTTTGTTACTTGTGTTATTGTTTATTATCTCTGGTATCTGTTACAGCATAAATCTTATTAACTTTTTACAAGGACAGGTACTTAGAGGTATATAGTCGAGAATAATGGATAGGTAGGTCTAATCTTTATTTTCTGATCTCTTATTTACGCAACAATTGCTTTATACCTGGTACATTGTTTTATTATGCAGTATTTGTATGAATAATTACGTTTCTTAGATAATCTGCATACTTGATACAAGTTTTTGTCACGATTGCAAATGGTTCAAAATATAATTGGTTCTAAAAATAAACTGTTCACCTATATTCCGGCCTTGAAGGAATGTTTAAAACATAATGGACTCGCCACATTCTCTTCCTTTAGGTACTAGCAACTGAAATGTATCGGAAGTAGATTCGAGATCAAAACCGGTATGTGCATTTTAGTTAAAATGTGAATCTTGTTAACCTAGAATATTTACTTGAACACGATTTGGTTATGGTATTATATTACGTCCTACCGATAGTAGTAGATATAGGCTCTTCATTAGGCAAAGCTATAAATATATAAGGTATCCAAGTTTTTTACAGTATCTTGTGGTTATGGTTTTTATAAATATTTTGCAGGTGCCCCTTCCTCGAAACGCCTGAACCTAGGTACTCAAACATTAAGCATATCAAAATAATAATACGTCAGGTTAAAATACCAATACAGAATTAGGTATTTATTAAATACTTATCTCATTAATTTACACAAAAGTTAAGGTACAATGTTGAGATAAAAGGAGTAGGTAAATTCAGCTGCTAATAGGTAAAACATACAGTGCTGGTTTTCAATTTACCTATCTCGGTCGATGGTTGATATGTAACGTACTACTCGTATGAAGACTATACTACATTGTTCCTCTTATTCGGGGTTGTGTAACCGTCACGGTTCCCATGCATCCGAATACATAACAAGCTTGATCTGTGAAGATAAGGAAGACTTGTTGATACCCAGAGTGTTTCTCAATAATAAGTTCACAATTCATCCGCAAAAACGTGAGCTAGCAATTATTGTGGAGTTCGAAAGATGCTCCGCTTCACAATACTGCCATTACCAAGTTACAACACAGTGTCTATGATTAGATGTATCAAAGCCTATCAAATGGTCTTTTTTTTTGTTTTAATTATGCCAAAAAACTCTCTACTCGATAACACTTAGGCACACAAGACCGAGCACGATTTACCTATAATATACTTTGCTTTTCTTAGAAGATGAAAAACGATTTATGAATCATTAGAAAATTGAATCTCATTACTTAAGTTTTCCTGACAATTGAAATAACGTTCACGTATTTCCTTGTTACAGTTTCAACATGAGGGCATTCGGTATCGCCATTGTCCTTGCAATTGCAGCAACTTGTGAAGCTGCCACACCTCAAGTGCGGTATGCCTGGAAGGAAATAGACTACACATGGGAAAAGCCAGCTGATAAAGAGAACGCTTTAAAAGAGAAGACTTACATTCCAGAGCACAATCTTCCTCTCGGTTTGGCTCGGTGGAAGAACAAACTCTTTGTTACTGTACCGAAATGGAAGACTGGTGTAGCATCGTCACTAAACTGGGTGGAAATCGGTGGTGCTAAAGACCAACTGTTAAGACCTTACCCATCCCTGAAAGATAACCTTATAAACGATTCCGAGAAGGAGTTACCGTCCAATAACACTATCGTTTCTGTTTTCCGAGTGTATGTAGATGCCTGCGACAGGCTATGGGTGATGGATACTGGATTAGCAGATATTTTAGGTAAGGAAATCTTTGCTTCTTTTGAATCTAAATTTTAAATCTACATAACTGGTACTGTATAGCAAAGTATTGTAATCCAAATTACAGTTTTCAAGTTATACTTAGTCTCTTCGAAACCGTGGACAGACAAACCGATAGTTATAGTACCTACATGGCAAAATTGTTTGAGTTATACCAGTCAGGACTGCAAATCCCCAAAAAGAAAACTTAAAAAGTAAAATTGGTCTGTGAAACTAGATGAGTTATATTCTTAATTTAAAAAAGAAATACAATATTATCTAGCCTCAAGATCTTTACCAATCATGACACGCTCCAGGCGTTGGAATTTTATTTGATCTTGATTTATAAATACGTATCTAGAATTTAAAATGCTGCATAATGCATTTCATACCAGAGTTGGAGGCCAGTCACTAGTAAAAGGGATTTCAAGTACTATTTACCTACAACAACAAACAATTCAATTACCTACATTCATGTACCTAGGTAGGTACTTTGTTTAAATTAAGATTATTTGTTTGGACGAGTGACTGGCAATGAATACTACCTACCTGCATAGTCTAATTAAAAAATCGAATGTGAATTTTCAAGGTTGTTCTGTATTGTGATATTTTTTCAGTCATGTCATGACAATGGTTTTATTTCTGTATATCTACTTGTAGGATTTTAACATAATCAAAGATTGTACAATCTTAGAGTGCAACTGAATTAGAATAATAATTTTATAGATTAGGCCAGGCACCAATATGGAACAAAACATTAGATATGCGAAAAATTTAAACTGTGGTCAGAACTAAATGAGCGACGACAGAGTTGACAAATAGTAATCTTTTGCAGGCTCACCAAACCAGGTAGTTGGCCCATCCATCGTGATATTCGACTTGAACACCGACAAGCTACTTCACCGGTACTTCATGAAGGTTGATGTTATGAAAGAGGACTCTTTCTTCGCTAACATTGTAAGTCTATTTAAAGATTATTATTTTCATTGTCTTTAGAACATCTAGGTATATTTTAACATTTTTTTAAGGGCATCGTTCTTGGTAAGGGTAGGTATGTTTACCATACCATACCATAAAATATAATATCTGCTCTACCATGAAGAAGGTCCATAGATTACCATCTTGAATTGATGAACTGTTACAATTTATAACAAAATTTCAATGTGTAAGGAACTGATATCCAAGAAATATTAATTTTCTTCAGGTATTGGCATTGTTTGAAATCACGGGAGGCGGTAGATAATTTTGGTATCGCTACTACGTCATACCATGCAAAGTTTATAAAGTCTGGAATGTAATACATTTCAGGTGGTCGACGTCAACAAAGACAAGTGTGACGATGCGTTCGCTTACATCCCTGATCTTGGAGGCTACGGCGTGGTGGTCTACAGCTTGAAGGAAGACGACGCGTGGAGGATCAACCATCACTACTTCCACTTCGAGCCGTTGGCTGGATCTTACAACGTCAGCGGAGTGCAGTTCCATTGGACTGATGGTGTGTTTGGTCTGGCTCTCTCGGAACCCAGGGAAAATGGGTAAGTGTCTGAACTCTTAAGTAAAAACAAGGTTTTTGAGTAGGTACTCTTGAGAGAATACATAAGGACGATCTTGGACGAGTGGTAGAGTTTTAGAGAAATTTAAAAATGTAGATATTGGGTGTTTTCCTCGGATTTTCAATTTAGTACTATCGTTTTAGAGTTCCGTAGCCAGAGGCTTCTTTATGGCTAAACAAGATAATAAATTCAAATATGATGGAAAAGTTCCATATATTCCTGTTATTAGTTGATTTATTATACCAAAATCAAAAAGCATCAATACCTAACCTACACTTAAGGTAAAAAGAAAAAGCAAGTTTATTGCTGAATTTGCATATAAAAATAAACTTTCATAATGTCAAGCGCTACACCTGCGTCCACGCTACCTTGTATTGCCAACGTTTACAACGTCTCGTGCTCTTTCCGACAAACGCAATGATCAATTAAGTAGAACGAATTGTATAAACATTGCAAGCACGTGAAGTTCAATGGCACATGAATTGAGTGAACGGATTTCTCGTAGATTTACATATTATATTGCCTTGTGTATTACTTACTCCTAGTAGGTACTTGAATTTATACAAACTGGTTCAATCACAATAACAAAATCGAAGTGGATACCTTCCTGCGTGAAAATGCAGGACTTTGTAACAGTATCTACAGTAGGTAGTCTTACTATTAAAAATTCATATCATGGCTATTTATAATAGTAGGTACTTCAGACGGCAACCGATAAGAAGAATGTTTACCTCTTTACCATTTTATACGAGCATATTTTCACTCAAGATTTATTTGACATACCTATGCAATATTTATTTTATCATTTGTAAAACAATTCTGTTATGTAGTGTCTATGTTTTATTATAAAAAATAAATGAGTTGGACCACTGACCTCAAAAACAAAGCAGCCACAATTCCAATATACCTGCATAATTATAATAAAACAAATACTAGATGTAATCTCACATCTATTGTTTAGTTTTGCAAACTTGTGAATATTACTTTCGATTGTCACAGGTACAGAACAATGTTCTTCCACGCATTCTCAAGCACCAAGGAGTTTTGTGTGTCTACCGAGCTTCTACAGAACTACAAGCACATCGATACAAATGAGGCGTTCCACGATTTCAAGGTTTGTATTTACCTCTTTGCAGTCAATGTGCTTACCAACTTTATTTTGTATTGCAAAATCGAGCGCACATCTATTTTAGATCGTTCTACTTACGAGCTTCAAGGAGTTCGTGATCAACCTTTATGCTAATTGAAGCGAAAGTAAAGACGTCAGAATATTATTTAAATTGTAATTCTAAACATTTTTTTAAAAAACCTGCCATGTATGGCATACTTAACTACTTATTTAGTAAAGTGTAGGTATTTTTGATATAAGTAGGTATCTTCATACTTCTGACTTACCCTTATATTCACCTTGATTTTTTTAAAGAGCTAAGAGAATGTTTACTGATCCTTGAAACACAGTCGCGAGATTATGTCTAATAAATCGTTTTGTTGTACCTGTTTGATAAACACGAATTAGAGTAAATGTATCCCTGTTTTAGAGAGAATAAGACACGAATAAAGACTTCATCGATTCGATTGACTGACCTTCATTCATGTTACCTATGCCAACAATTATTCTGCGCTATTGCTTCCAAACCCATCAGACAGAATGCATGAGCACTATAATAATCATATTTTAAGGTATGAATAAACCGTAAAACTGTCTGTTTTGTTTTGTACAGCTATTGGGCGACAGAGGAGCAAACACTCAAGCATCAGCCAGCTATTACGACGCAGACACAAAAGTACTGTTTTACACCCAGGTGAATAAATTATGTTATTACTTTTTACTGTTATGGGTGGTTACTGTTGGCCCAAACTGGTTTATGGTTGGCCAAAAGCTTTCCACTGTTTTCGCCAACAATTTCCCTTGTCAATCCCTCTTAAAGCGCAGAAATTGAAAACATGGCAAGAACAAAGGGATGCCTAGAAACATCTAACAGTGGGAGAGATTAGGGTACAAATAATGATGATGATTGTGCATTCTAGAGGTTAATTTACCTAACAAGTGTCAATATAATAGTCATAAAACTCTAGAATAGAGCTTGTGCCAAGGTAGGGCATCTGGTACATGCCAAGGATCTCTTTCTTCTATTTTACCAACTTGGTTTTTCTTTCAGGTGAATCGTGACGGTGTTGGCTGCTGGAACACGAATAAGCCTTACACACCTGAAAACAACCCGCTCATAATCAATGACCCTATTGACTACGAGTTCCCCAACGACTTGAAGGTAAGTTCGTTTTATCAATCCCTGGCTTCTTTTCTTAGTCACATTAAAACAGGGGGTTTTCAATACGTCAATACCTTTTTTTAATGATGTAAGGAGGTATGTTAATCGATTACTCTATCTAAGCTAAGACATTGTTCAAGTAAAATTATTGTTTGTTGTAAGGTAACCCTTGTAGGTTTTATTTTCTCGTTGGTCTCATAAAAAAAAATGATGAGGATCTCCTGATGTTCTGAGTTTTCCAAGATTTCATGAATAATTAATTAAAATAAAGAAAAAATTACATTCATATTCATATTATCCAGTGATCTTCAACAACAGCTGTGCGGAAATCATTTATCCAGTCGCCTGTTGATAATTGTACTGCAACCACTAGTGGCATTGATGTAATTGCATAAATATAATCAGGGTCGTATTGGAAAATTACATTATAAAGATCTAAACTAAGTATATTAAAAGTAGTCCACAGCTGTTGATCGTTAAACAAGTACATAAAAATAGATTTCTGACTTGGTTGATATTCCAGGTGGACGATGAAGGCACCCTCTGGATCCTCTCAGACAGGATGCCTCGCTTCATGCAGCACGGCTTGAAGTCAGACGTCGTGAACTACAGGATAGCAACCATCCCAGTCAAGGAAGCCATCGCTGGAACAGCCTGTTCTTCATAGTTTTATACTACTGAGATTGTTTTCCATTCCACAGAGAAGAAAACTGAGGGAAACTAAGGCCCGTAATCAGAGACTACCTATACTAAAATAAATAAATACTATACTAAAGTAAATAGTGTCTCAAGCGGTGATTCATAACTCAGTTTTTATAGAAGCTGTCAAAAATCGATGCTCTATACACGTAGACTCAAGTTTGAGTGAAAGTCTCTGAATACGAGCCTAAGTTTGTTTTCCGTCACAAAACCATTCTAGTGTACAATCAATTGTTTAAATATTTTATCGGGACATCGCGTTTACAACCCAATAATACCCGATTACTACAGTGTCCCGTTAAGTGTAGGCAAAAGATTGCCTCCTGACGCTGTATATGTAAAATATAAGTACCTACTGGTTGATGAGATTCGATTTGAATTAGGTTTAAAAGTGCTGAACCAACTGTGATTTTTTTCACTGCCTCACTTTTTTCATAAACCTATCAACATTTTGATACCCAGCAAGCTATATATTTTATGCTCCATGTATCAATCTTATAAGTACTTACCTAAATTTAATTTCAAACTTTCGGGATCGTTGCGATAAATCATTTTCCATATGACTGTAGTTGTAGAAGTAGCTTTGATTTATACAAAGAGTTAGCGGTTGCAAAATGATGAAGAGTATGATATTTTCCGAAAGCCATAGGTAATCATGGAAGACATTGAATAACCACAAGATTAGGTTAGAGTGATACCTAAGTTTAAACTGAGCGGAGAGAAAAGATTCCATTTAAAAATATTGTTTTTTAATTAAAACAAAGAGTAAATATGACAAAGTCTTCACTTTGTCATATTTTCTCTTTGTTTTGGTGGACTTAAATACTATTAATTCTAAGCTAATGTTGATTTTGGTGACTTCTGACTTAGATTACCTAAAACCCAGTTTTATAAAACGTTAAGTTTTAACTTAATTGCTGTCAAATTAATTTAACTGCTAGACAAAATCGACATCATTGTTAATAAATAATGTTTGTAGGTAATTAAATTTAAGAAAAAAGTTTTTAAAAATAAAAAGATTGCAAAATACAGAGTTGGTTACTAAATATTTTTTTCCTATAGTATCAGTAATACCTAGACCACTAATTAGATACTTACTATCACAAAATATAGTTTTGCCCCATGATTTTTAATACAATTTTCCGGTCTCTGTTTGTTATTTACAAAAGATGGCATCAATATACGTTTTCAATGCGCGCGCATCCTGTATTTTTGACAAGCACTTCGATCGTCAAGTTAGACAGGTTTCACTTGTTTGTGTACCAAGTAGGTAGGTACGTGTTCTTTATACTTAATCACAGTTTCTTTTCTCTAAAAATAAATAAGAACATTGCCGATGTTAAGTATTTTATTTTTTTGCTGAAGAAACTAGAAGAAAAACTACAGTATCATTTTTTTGCTGAAGAAACTAGAAGAAAAACTACAGTATCATTCACATGTCCAACATTAATCTATTTTCCCTCTGGATTTTCGATAAGGATGTTGTGTTGGCAAACAATGCCGACTCGCCGGTACACTCTACATAAGATATCATCATATTGAATGATGATAACTAGTTTAGAGCCGCCTTTAAACCAAGTTCGGTGCGGGATCGTGTCATTCACTGGTTGTGACTCAGTCTGAAAACACATCGCCATGTCTAAAGTGAAGACAGAAAAAGTTGGAATCGTTGGAAGGTAAGTTAAGTATAATATCATTTTTGTAACAATGAACTTGAGTTTGGAACGTGATTTCATTGATAACGCTTTAGAAGGTCAAATAAAGTCTCATTGACCTGATATTGAGTCGTAAATGCTGTGAATTGAAATATTTTTTGTTAGTCAACTACTTACACCACCGTGTACCTATCGGCATGCATACCCAGGTAATTATCGACCGATAGTAATCAAGTGGCTATAGAGGTAACTACCTACTTAAGTAGGTCTTGTCGTATGCTGGTGGTTTGTTAATACAAAAATTAAAAAAATTGCTAAGCTAAAAATCGAAGAAGAAAACATGTTGTGCTGACCCCACCTAGTGTGGGATAAGGGCAGGGGAATGATGATGTTAGATTTTACATACATTTAACCAATTACAAAAATTGTTTGTTTGCTTGTTCCCATGTTATTTAGCAAATTCATGTAGAATAAGTAGGTACCTACCTACTTACCTACATAATTTGCAGGTGCAACTTATACAAATTTTAATTTAAAAAAATACATCTTTACCTACCTACTTAAAGATCTTATGATAAGTAGGTATCTCCTACGTTTTAGTTGTTAATAAACATCTTGTTTTGAATCGTGGGATCGTTTCTCTCATGATAATGTTATCTCAAATGTCACAAGGGTTAATATTTACTAATAACTGTTTAAATAAATCAAGTAGGCGCCTACACATTAAAAAAATAGAGATATAGGTAGGTAAATAATAGTCAGTTCAGAATGGTGAATTCTGGTATAGATACAGGGTGTCCCAGAATTTTAGGAGAAGCCGACAACCGACAAAAGTTCTACTTATTTCATAATAGCATTGTAAAATAAAAATCTGCGACCTTTATGGTACGAATCAAAGCGGGACAAACTTCGTCAGAATCCTAAATTTAAAATAAAAAAAATCACATTTATCGCAATTTGATAGTAAACAGAAAATGATGTAAATTGATGTTACATAAATAATATTAGAGCGTGCAGGTGTCTGTACCAAATATGTATTTGAACATACCTGTCACTGCTACCGGTTCCAGGTAGCGCGGTAGATATTCTTCCGCTTCCTGGGACCCAGTCTTGTTATCATTTCAAGTTAAACTTTCAATTAAATTCTTGTTAAATTTCTATGAATTGATTATGCAACGCTTTGTTTCAGCGGTCTTATCGGAAGGTCATGGGCGATGCTCTTCGCGTCCGTGGGCTATCAGGTCACTGTGTTTGATATCGTGCCGAAACAGGTCGCTGATGCCCTGGCTGACATCGAGCTCCAGCTAAAGACACTGGAGAAGGATGGACTACTGCGCGGCTCTCTTACTGCCGCGGAGCAGTTCCAATGCATCAAAGGTAAGTTAACTAACCTAAGCTGAAGCTTAAGCTAAGCGTCCACCTGTCGGCATCATACGAAATGGACGCATCGCATTGTTTTATCAAACCCTCCATTGAATGAGTGAGTTATCTTCCTACATCTGATGCATTAGTACAAGAGATAACAGATAGAACAATAAGTACCTGACTAGGAAGGTACTTACAGATAAGTATAATGCTCATTAAGTATAATGTTATAATAACATATATTTAGTACCTAAGAGCTTTGAAAATTAATTAGATTTTTATGATCCAACGATCATCCATCCAACTTCCTTGCCTTGGTCGCTTGTTAGTAACGAGATTTTATAACATAGGTAAGCCATGAAAAATGAAATAAAAAACATAATAAACATAGGTACCTACTTATAAACATATCTGAAATGTTACTAGTATGCTATTAATTAATAAATACAGTACTTATACATTTTTGTTACGCATTTCAGGATCAGTCGATTTGGCTGAAGCTATGAAAGACGCCATCTTCGTTCAGGAGTGTGTGCCAGAAGACCTTAACCTGAAGAAGAAGGTGTTCCAGAACTTAGACGCTGTGGTCGGAGACAATACGATCCTGTCCAGCTCTACAAGCACCACGCTACCTTCTCTGTTCTCTGAGAACCTGAAACATAGGTCTAACGTGAGTAAAATATCACTTCGGGGCATAAAACACTTACGCCTTTACATCTTTAGGTACTGGAGGCCTTTAGGCGTCCTAAAGTCCGTCACTAGAGTTGGCCGCTAGCTCATACGAACGAACAAACGAACGATTACATGGAGTAAGCTTGTCCAGCGCCAAAATGTATCCCGAGAGGGCAGGAAATTCCTATTGAAGTCGGTTTAAAATCGACCTATTTTTTTTTCCAGGTCATCGTATCACACCCAGTGAATCCCCCCTACTACGTGCCTCTGGTCGAGATCGTGCCCGCGCCGTGGACCAAGCCCGAGGTGGCCAAGAAGACCAGGGAGATCATGCTGGAGATCGGACAGGAGCCGGTCTCTCTGTCTAAGGAGATCGACGGCTTTGTCCTCAACCGTATTCAGTGAGTTTTATTTCATTAATTTTTAGCTAAATATTGATTTACCTACCTATATCAATTAAAATATACGTAAAAGTGTAATCCTTTGAATATAACTATATTTTAGTGAAAGCAAAATATTGCTTAGGCTGTTTCAACGCAACTCGACTCCTAATATTAGGAAAATTAAGAATCTCTACAACCTTAGCCAGCAATCCATAGCAACGTTCCTTTTATCCTCTTTATGCACCGACTTTTATGCCATATAAAGCTCTCTAACTAATCCACGAACCTACTCTAAAATCCTAAACATATTCTGCTTTTGTTTTCAGGTACGCCATTCTGAATGAGGTCTGGCGGCTGGTGTCGGACGGCATCGTGGATGTGTCTGACATCGACAAGGTCATATCTGAAGGCCTCGGCATGAGATACGCCTTCCTTGGCTCCTTGGAGACTGCGCACTTGAACGCTGAAGGCATGAAGAGCTATATTGAAAGGTATTATCTATTTCTCTATCTTGTCATCAGAAGGTTGCTGATTCAAATCCCGTGCATCAATGAATTTTGGAATTTGTATAAAGAAACGGATTTGAATTCAAGGCAAAAAAATACTCGATGTTGCTACGAGGCGCGTAGCACTTGGCGCGCGTTGATGTCTTTTGTATTAAAAATTTACATTACATAAAATCTTAGTTTAACTACCAGGAGTCGATAGTTGTATGAGTGCTATTAGGCGTAGGTCCCTTTCATAGGTTCTACTCCACCTAAGGACAACCACTGATATGTTCAGCTTGTAGGTATCTAGGCTGAAGAAGGTGAAATGATTTTAATTTAACTTTGAACTACCTACCTATATCTATTTAAAGAATGTTTTCCATGCAGTTACTTAGATAATAATAAATGTAGGTAATTCTTTACTTTTTTACTTCATCACGTTTGTTAAAATTTTAATCGTTTGTCGGTAGTTAGGTACCTACCTACCTAGGTATGTACCTACCTACTTACTTAGTTAAAACTTTTTAATTTCAGATACGGCGATACAATCCACAGCGTGAGCAAGACGATGGGTGAGATCCCTCGTATGACCACGGCTGCTAGTGCTGATTCTATTTGCAACCAGTTGAACGCTATGGTGCCCATAGATCGTTTGCCGGAACGCCGCGCTTGGCGTGACGCTTGCCTTACCCGACTGGCTATGCTCAAGAAGGAAATGAACAAGACATACAAGAAGTAGTACCTACTTACCTACCTGCCTACCTATGTACTTTTTATAACAAGTTGTAAATAAACGAATTTATTTCAATAACTTACCTACCAAGCTATTTAATTAAAGAAACTGAAACTCGTTCGGAAGATTCTTTTACCAAAAGGTACTTACCTATTTTAAAAGCTTGAGAAAAACGATCGCGTTCGCGCGCTAAAGTCACAGAACATACTCTAGAGAAGAACATATTAAATCACATTGTTGCGAGTCAGAAATATCAGTACGTTACGTAGGTACTTAATCCGCGAAAATAACTGTGATAATATGATAGTACGTACGTAGCTTAAGGACTCGTAAAATCTGACCGTTGTTTTAGCAGATAATTATTATTTTTTACTCGCAACAATGTGTTTCAAGTTAGACAATCCCCGTGCTGGTTTTTTTCAAATTTGTTTTTTTTATGTTAGCTGCTGAAAAAAAAGGAAACAGATGAATTTTCGGGTTTGGCTAAAATAAATAAATAAATATCCGTGGATCACTCCGTTTGAAAGAAAAACATTTAACGTTCTAAAATATAAATGAAGCATGCACATCACTAACTTTTATAATCTGTATCCTAGACCTAGTTGTCAATATCAATGGTGAATCAAATGTCAATGTCAGCAAAAGAGATGTCAGATCTCGTGTCAAAAACATTGCACGATCTTTCTTTCATTCAGAAATAATTTTATTTACCCACAATACAACACAATTTCATAAAATTTGGCGAAAAATAGCGGCGCACGTGATGTACTAAAAGTGTTAAATTAACAAATGGATTCACTGAGTTATTAGTTGTTAGTTTTGATACAATTTTTATGATCTCATGATCAAAAGGCCTTGCAGAACGCATAGATTTACGGACAATTTTACAAATGTATTTTTTTGTTAGATGATGGATCCAAGAATGTGTAGAAAAATCAGTAGTAGTGAAAGTCTTCCAGACGGCGAGGATGTGGAGTTCGAGATATCCAACGTGATCGCTTGTCAGGAGAGCGACGACAACTTTATGCTGGATGGGAGTCCGGACCCTCAGTCCGTCACCTGGCTGGACGATGATCAAATCGAAGACCTAGATCTCAACTTAGACCAAACAAATTTATGCTTTCATAGAGTCGATAGCGCCGATATAATTTACAGAAGCAAGAAGAAAAAATGCAAAATGGTTGGAAAGTATGTGATGGGCGATATTCTAGGAGAAGGGTCTTATGGTAAAGTTAAAGAAATGCTCGACTCCGAGTCGCTGAGTAGAAGAGCTGTAAAGATACTTAAAAAGCGAAAACTTAGAAGAATACCAAACGGAGAGCAGAATGTGCAGAGAGAGATTCAGTTACTGCGGATACTTAGACACAAAAATGTGATAGAACTAGTCGATGTTATGTATAATGATGAAAAACAGAAAATGTACCTTGTTATGGAGTTTTGTGTTGGAGTGCTACAGGTATGTTTACAAAATTAATACAATTATACTTAGTAAGTTTTAAGATATAAGACATCTGGTTTCTTTACCTAAGTATTTATAATTTTCTTTTACAAGAAAAAACAAATATTCATCACCAGGTAAGTATTAGTTTATTGTTTGTTCTTGTACTGACTCTGTAGTACCTACCTACTTAGTACTATTGCTTTAATCAATGCAAATATGACAAACCCATGAAAGAATGCCAAAGGTTAGGTATTTAATTAAAAACAATGCAATCTAATTATGATGCCATCAAATAATTTTTTAAATGTGTCTATGAAGGTAGTCAAATCAAATCAAAAATATCTTTGGTCAAAGGCATATCCATGTACATACATTTTTCAAATAAATTACCTATGCATAGGTGTCATGAGTTTACGGATTAGCATACCTACCTACACAAATACATAATATTTTATTTGGAACTGAAGTAGAAGTGAATATCTGAAACAATGTAGGTGCCTAGTTAATCTTATTCATAACAAGAAACATTCACAAATAAGACAATAAAAGTAAAATATATTTAATTAGGTACGTTTTGTTATTTTATAAATATGTACACCAAACTAGTATAATAACAATTCAGTTTGGCTATGGGAATTAAACTTACAAATCTCAGCACGATGATTCCTAAAATCCTGCTTTGGAAATGTTATTGTTTACAACTTACCTACCTACTTCTAACATTGTCATATTTATATAAACTTTCATTAGGCTGTTTCTCTCATAAGCCGACTGTACCTAGTTACATACTAGTGCTCAAAAGATAAGTTTATGTATTCTGTCTGAATAGAATAGCTAGATGCTTCGCCAAGATAACTTATTGTGCACCGGGTGAAGGTTAGAAGGCAGTAACTAGCTAAGTAATAATAAGACTATTTTTATGTGTAATCTATTGGTCTGATCTGACCTTGCCAAATCATTTACTTTGCACTTACATTATGTTTTGCACTATGATTAGCATTTACAAATAATTTATCTGTCATTCTTTACATATCTTTATGATATTTTTGAATTCTTTTAATGATTTTGCATTGTATTCATATTCATAATAGGCCTCTTGCTTGTATGAACAAACAAACAAATGAAAGGCCCCTTTAATAACTCATCATATAAATTGTTATACAGATTTAAATTATCTCTAAATACATTTAACATTATCATTTCACAATAAGATTAGAGGATTAAAATTTTGTCAGGTCATTATAAAAATAAAAAAAAATATTATCCTTGGACATTTCACAGCTTCATTAAATCCCAAACTAAGCAACTTAATGTTTTTTTATGGTAATTAAATCAGTTGATTGATAGACTATTTAGGTCATATGAAAACATTTTTTTTAAATTAACACACACAAATAGAAAACACACACATTCAAGTCACATAGGTAGTTTAATTTACCTACCACTATACTGCATACCTTAATACCTTAAACTAATAATTAAATGTTAAAGTTCGGTGAAGTTATAAAGGTCCAAAAGACCATTTAAAAAAATAGCCCTTGCGAAAAAATAATAATATAGGTACTATCTAATACAGCATTATATTCTAGGATATGTTAGAATCGAGTACCGGCAAGAAGTTCCCACAGCGGCAGGCCCACGCCTACTTCACCCAACTGCTGGACGGTTTGGAGTACCTTCACGGCCAGGGAGTTGTCCACAAGGATATTAAACCGGGAAACTTACTGCTGACCTTGGATCAGACGTTGAAGATCACTGATTTCGGTGTAGCTGAGGTGAACTAAAATAAGTTTTAATGTTTTTTATGTCTATGTTGTCACAGGCAAAGGTTTCCTTATGATTTCCACTCCACGCTCCAAGGCAACAGTTTGATAATTTGAATTAATTGCATCCAGATTGTCTCGCCATCTTTTTATGGGTTTAAGCATGGATTTTTAAAACATAATTGTGTCTTTAGATGAATTATTAAAAGAAAAACCTTTTGAACTATAAATAAGAGCTTCCCACTGAAGCTGTTATAAAAGCTCGCACTCCTTATAAAGGCACACATTCTGAATTCTTACCTGACGTTTTTCCTGGGAGATGTGTGGGAACAAGCAGTTGAATGAATCAGCTAGTATGACTATTTAAAAGTGGTGGGACTGAAATAAATGTATTTTTTCATTTCTTCTTTCTTATATTTGTAACTGTATTTCCAGGCTTTAGATATGTTTTCACCTGAAGACACATGCTACACAGGCCAAGGCTCACCAGCCTTCCAGCCGCCCGAGATCGCGAACGGAGCTGAAACATTCTCAGGGATCAAAGTCGATATTTGGAGCAGCGGAGTCACATTGTAAGTCAATTATATCCAACTTTATCAAAAGGAATAGAGGGATCAAAAGTAGCCTATTATGTTAATCCATAATAAACTATTAGTCTTATTCATAAAGATTTGTCTATTTAATATGGGTTTCAAAGTTTTGTCGTGTTGGCTAAATCTACCCCGTACATTGTAGATCGTAATTTGTAGATTTACCCCCGTTAATCCTTATAAAACGCACTAAGCTTTATATACATGCATAATATATAATCACGCCTCCTTTTAATGGGGTTAGGCAGAGACCACGGATCTCCGTTTGCTACGATTATTACACACCTCTTTCGCCTCATTTACTCTATTTACATTTTTCATACACGCTCTCCGGTTTAGAGTACTTTTGACCTGGCCTAAGCTTAAAATGCTGCTCTTTGCCATATCTTTTCAAGTGTTAGAACATAAACAACGTTCTCTAAAAACAGTAATTTAACAAATGTACTTATAACCAAATAGGTACGTTTAGTAAATAGATTTCATAAGACACAGCTGCGCGAGGCATTTGAATTATGTGTTTGTACATTAAATGCAGAACAAATGAACAGTAAAATGCCGTCTACCTCAGAAAAACAACATTATCCTGTAACAATGTTGCAGAGTAGAAATAACTCGATGGAATTTTACTAGTATGTATGTGGTATGCAAAATACTCATGACTCATGTTTAAAATGAATCAGCTTACAGCTAGCATTCGGGTAGAAATGACCTAAATATAGGTATTTCATTCAATTTCAATGCTGTTGCATGAAATTTACATTAAATTGATTGTATACTTTAGTTAGTGATGTTATAAATTAAATATTCGTGACTCATAATGTAAAGAAATGACTGGAAGCCGTGAAAATGCGAACTATAAAAATACTACAAAAATTACTGCCTACAAATTCATTGTTCGTACTATCAATAAAGGTGACAAAGTATTTATTTAATGGCAGAAAAACACTTGCTTATTCAGCTGCTTAAAATTTAATTGATGAAAGGAATTTTGAACACCAAACAATATTCGTCCCAAGCAGAGGTACACCACATTTTAATACAAAATCACAAAGGAATGATCATTATAATTTGTTTATTTCGGTATTTCTGTATATGATTCCATTCAGATGTAACTTTGGAGAGGAATGCAATACATACTTCAAACATTGTATTATTGTAGTAGTTTATATAAAAAATCGTGAGGAAACCTGTTAGCAGTGTCGATGGGCTTGCAACCTGTCACGTATGGAAAGTTAACTTCTGCAAAAAGTGGGCATGTACCAAATCAAATACATATTTGGTACATGCCCACTTTTTGCAAACGTGAGCTTATAATATAAGTTTTTTCATTTCATTTATATTTAGTATCTAATGTTTTGAATATCTTTTTTGTTAACCTTAAGTTCTGAAATAAATAACTTTTTTATTTTTATTTATTTATATAAAAATCTTTTCAGGTACAACATGACAACAGGTCGGTATCCATTCGAAGGTGACAATGTATACCGGCTGTTAGAAGCGATAGGGCGGGGCGAGCCGGCGCCTCCGCCGGCCACCCTCGGCCCTTCGCTCGGGGCTCTACTCTCGCACATGCTGCAACGTGAACCGAGACTCAGGCCGACTGTGCACGAGATACGGAAGCATTCGTGAGTATATTTTAGTTTGGAGAACAAACTGTATAGGCGACCAAGAAATTGGTTTACCACTTTTGATGACATCTCCCAGTAACATAATTATTCGCTAAGGATTACTGAATGACAGATTCTGACGTAGCAGTTATTAATCCGTCAAGCGAAAATAGCCCTTGATGTTTTATACGTGCAAATGATATTCAGCCTTAGAGTGGTAAACCAATTTCTTGGTCGACTATACATACAAACTAGATTATAATCTAGCTAAAATTAGGTACCTCGAGAGTGTGAGTCGGTACCACGAAATTGTTATCATCTCAAGAAATTGGACTTAGTTTAATGAAAATACTTGTAAATGATAATTATAGTTACTGAAAGATTTCCTTTCTAACCCCCGAATTCTGAAACGATAATTCAAATAGTGGTTGCTTATGTCATATTTTTTTATTTTTCCGTACAAATCTGTCATAAAATAGCTGCCTTAATATAGTTAGGTATGGGTTAATATAGTCTTAAATATTTAATTATCGTTTGAGTATTCGGGCATAAGTCTCTTATGTACAAAAAACTTTGTACAATTTGTGCCTTCATAATCTGATGTGCAAGCTAAAGTCTAAAGTCTCTTATAGACATATTCATGTTGTATGCGAAGCTCTTAACAAATTAACATGCGATTATGACATTCACGCGTAATATTCGTTCGACCGTCATAATCCTATTAACATTGATGTGAAGCCTGAGTGGGCAAGCTTAGTTGACAACGAACAAATAAAATGACACTATAGAAACGAAATTCATTTTATTTAACTTTGGCTATCTACGCAAGTATCACAGAACACCTGGCAGACTAACAGCCAGTTGGTTTACATGACTTATGTCCTTAGAGCATTTAGAACTGGAGATGTTAACGCAAGGCGTACCCCTCTGCCGGCCATAAGACGCGACTTGGCCATGCACGTTAAATAAAACTACTTCACTCATCACCGCGCGGCCATTAGTTGTCGTTTCGTGTCGCGAAGTAGTGCTCAGTAAAAATGGTGAATTGTGCGGTATTTCGGTGTAAAAGGAGATCAGAGACATCAAACTTTAGGGAACACGGTATTTCCTATCACAAGTAAGTGATATTTTAGTCAATTGTTTTTGTAATTACGTTTAATTTATATTTAATGGAATACGACGCCAACGCCTTGGTAGGAGGTGTCGGTGAATTATATTCCTTGGTAGAAGGCGTAGTGTGGGGACTAGTTGAGCGAAATCGATTGAATGAATGATGGAATGAACGTAAATTAGAATAAAAAGCGATGTGTTTTTTGTACCCATATTTAACCGATTTAAAAAAAAGAGGTTCAGTATTGGACTCTACAAAAACTGTCTCTGTCATTCTGCCTTCAATACGTCGCTTTATGTCGTTGGTTTATTGCTATTTGCTTTGTACTTTTTGAACGCAGAATCGTATAAACGTGGTTTTTGTATACCTGTAGTATGTTAGCTGGAGAGGGACATGGGCTACTTTTTTATCGTCGCCACTAACTATTTTCAAGGAAAGGACTTATTTCCAAATATTGATCTACATGTCTATGATAATGATTTCGTCAATCACAATATGGAATTAGGAAGATTGGTTATGCGAAAGTATACAGATACTAGAATCTCATTTCTTATGAAAAAAACAGATCCAAAGAAATGTGTACGTCACATTTACAATAAATTAGTCCATTTTAAAAACCAATAGTGTAAAATTATATAATATACATAAATATAAAACACCACAATATCATAGTTTTTTTTTAATTCCTATCCTAACAAATCTGCGTGCAGTACATTTTGTTAACAGCCGCTATTCTTCTACTGCTCTTCATTTTTTTACCCCATCATACCAATCATCATCATCAGCCTATGTAAGTCCACTGCTGGACACATCATACCAATAAAGAAACAAAATATTTATCTAAAAATGCATTCATGAAAGACTACTTACTTGAAAGATTACTACTTGCGAAAATAGAATATAGCTTAAAGTTACTCAACAACAGTGTAGCTTTCTATTTGTAAAATAATTTTTAAAATAGTTTCAGTAGTTTCAGAGATTACGCTCTACAAACTCTTAAAAAAAAGGAAAAGTATATGATTTTGAACCACCCTGATTTCATTCATATGAAATCATTCATTTTGTCGGTCTTTTTACAACCCATCACTACTTTTTTGTGTTAGCGTGTAACTAAACAAAAGTGTAACAACAGTAATTCTTTATTTGTGTTGTTGTTTTTGTGTTGGTGTACAGCTTTTACTTGCGTGTGCGTTTATAGGGACGCTTAAGTTTTCTGCATTAGTATGCGTGATTATGTAAATGTGTTCTGTACCGTACTACCTCGCCTCCCGCGAAAACCGGCAGAAAGATTTTAGTACTAAAAGTAGCGCTTGGCAACTCCCGTTCTAAATGCTCTAAGCTTATGTCCGAATAAACGCGAATTAAATATTTAAGTCCGTATCAGGCACTAAGTTTTTCTTTGACAGATTTGTATACACAAATTTCAAATTATGTTATAGAAAAGTGTAGTTGTTGTGCTGTTAAATTGTTATTGTGACATATCAAAAATATAATAATATGAGTTTATTTTTGTAGGTATCCAACAAATTAGTATTTTAATGAAAAATAATTTCGAAATAGCTTGTCTAAAAATATTTACCTACAACAAAGGAATTTCACATCTATTTAAAATTAAATCATAAAAGATAATATTGTTTTAATCAATGACACAGAAATGAACTGCTAACCTTGAGGGGAATGTGTGAATTTAGCGATTACTTTGTTTATACCTACGTAGAGTCATCTAACACTGTAGGTCGATGGATTATAATTAGGTCAATGAGTTATGAGATTAAGTAAACATAGACAAAACACGCTTCAATAGTAAGAAATAAAGGAAAGTAAATAAAATAATATGATTGGTTTATAAAGATTTATTATAAACAAACTCTAATAATTATGTAGGTAAACTACTATTCAAGTTTGTTGCTAAAAATACATACATCTTGTATAGGGTGGCATAAAATGATTATTATTTGGCTAACTGCACTTTTTTCAAACTTTCGCCCTTTATTCGCCGTATATCTCGGCTTCATCATGACTAACCAGTTGTAAAACACAAAATAAAATTAACTCTAATTAGTTCCCTCAAAAATGTTTCGTAGTTGCTAAAATTAGTACTTAATATGGTGCTCCCACACTGCTGTTATATAATGTTAAGTAACGTTAGTAAACATTTGTTAGCTAACATTTAATCACCAAAGTCAAAAAATGTTTTCATGTTAGTAAATGTTAATTAACATTTTTGAACAAAATTTTGTTTGTAAACATTTTATACAGGTGACGGCGGGGTATGCGGTGAGTCGTAACACTTTCCATCAGTGTAGGAGCACTTATAACATATAACAGTTCCTAACAAAATGTAAGAATTGACAACATTTGTTAGTTAATGTTTTAGTGTTCAAAAATGTTTATAAACATTTTGTAACAGCAGTGTGGGAGCACCTTAAAACCAAATTATCCACAAGTTTACCCTAACCTTATCTATTCCCAGATGGGTACAAGCGACGCCATCTTTAGAGCCCGGTGAGAGGATGGTCAGCCCTCGTTCACGGCGATCCGATGAGCTACACACTTCAACAGTGATCCCATACTTAGTGGAGAGACATTACGCATCAGCACAGGAATACTTCACTGAAAGAGAACTGAGGCATGGTGAGTATAAAAAAATATATTGGTTGTCTTAGGCTCGTATTCAGAGACTTCACTCAAACCTGAGTCTACGTTTAAGCATCGATTTTTGACAGTTCTCTATGAAAACTGAGTTATGAATCACCGCTTGAGACACGATTTACGCTTGAGTAAAGTCTCTGAATGCGGGCCTTAAAGTGGGTTTACTGACTATAATTTTACGCGATCATAAGAAAAATTGTGACTTAGGCCGATCGTGCCTCTCTATCGCTTGTTCCGCGGTCTCGCTTGCACGCTCGGCTCAGGAGGAAAATGGAATTTTTTCGTGCGTATTATTCTTTTAATCTCTTTACGCGTACAGATACTAATTAATATATCATGCACTTAAGGATTATGATTCATAACCTATTTATATCTATGTGTCTGGTGTAGCTCTTATCACTAATACATTCATAATGCATATTCCTTCAAGTGCACTACAATTTACAGTGTTTTTCCTGATGTACCGAGGTACATTGTATCTAGAACAACACAACTGGTATTATAGACTAGTTTCAGCCAAATCTGTTCATTTGTTTTCGCGCGAAAGATCCGCAAACAGCCATACATCCACACATAAATAAATAAATAAATAATAAATACAAACTGTCTCGTTTATGTTAGGATTAAAGTGTAGTAGGTGTAAACATAATCCATGTTAATCATGGACCTAGTACAGTACGCAAAGCCAGCTCGGCCATCTAGAAAGACAAAAAATGCTCTGAATCCAAATTTCTTAGTACAAAATTCAGAGCACCACTATTCCATCCATACAAAAAAGCGGCACACGATGAGGGACAAAAATGTAATGCTTTGTCTCTTTTACTCACAATAATATTGTACATATTCTTCTTTTTCTTTGTACGACTATGAATGAGAAAGGAATTTACAGTTATATGTCCCACTTCATCTAAGATGTAAATAGTTTCGTAAGAATGTACCTAACCTTTACAGATATACAAGAACCTGGTTTCATCAAGACTCGAGTGTGCTCGTTGAGTTAGGTTCGTTGCATGAGAGTGACCCTTATAACTTGAGTGCTCTTAACAGTTAGCAAACTGTGTTTAATCGATTAAAACTCAGCCTTATGTAGCTTTTAAAGAGTTGGAATTTTCCCTTAGTACCAAATTGTTTTGAACTATAATGTATTTATAATGTATTTTCAAGGGTGATTTTATCAGTAGTTAAAAGGTTGATTTACAACTCTGTCGGATGATAAATAGAGTTGTGAATATTTTTTGTCTTTAGTGGTAGATCAATTTTTTTGAACACCATAAACTTGAGACAAACGTTTTGGGTTGTTTACTGCCTTATCTTATCCTAAGAAAATCTAAGCAATCCCTGTACTTAGTGAATTACGTCGATTGCTAGAATTCAAATAAAATACGTCGTTTACGGTCAATAACGACAATAACTGCTATTGAACCACGAAATTTTATATTTTCCGTTCCTAGAGCCAATGGTGCACTACCAGCTAAACTAAGTTAGTTTAGCTTAGCTCGTATAGTTGAGCCAGTTTTTCATATGTGCGTAAACCCAAAACTATGCCAGCTAAGCTACTTGTTCCCAGTTTAGCTTAGCTTAGTTCACTGACCTTAGTTCCTCATTAGTTAAGCTGGCGGTGGATGTTCCGCTATAGCAGATGATTCAAATCCGTTTTAACAAAGTAAAGTTCTGTTTTGCACTTTTCCTTACATTTAAAGAAACGTACGAATTTTGTGTGCAACCTGCATAGTACCTACTTGCGTATAGGAAATGCCAAACGCTTGGTTTTTGAGTTTTTTAGAAGACTAACGAAATATCCAAATCAAACTTAATATTCTTACTAAGACTATAAATATTTCTAGATTCCTTTGAACCGTTGGAGCGTGATAGTTTAACAAACATTAAAACTTTTGTATAAGTATTTATAAGTTTGTAAAGAAAAAAAAGAAGTCAGATCAGCTTTGGATATATCAAAACACCAACTAAGTTCGTAAAAAGCGAGTGGCTTAAGAATTTAAAAAGCCAAGAACGATAATTAAACTTGCCCTCCGTTGCACGGAAGCACTCAGTTGTTAATATCATTCTCCTTTACAGAAAATTCTTCATTCGCAACTGGTTGCGGTTGAAGAGTATTTATTCTACTGCAACCAGTTGCGTATAAAGAATTATATTTCCGTTTTTGCAACTGGCTACGAACATTAATTGCGGAAACGGCCGGAAGGATGCAAATTGCTGTCATTCATTCAAATTATGATCGCTGAGAACGTTGCTTCAACGATCTGCCAAGAGCGTCTGGCTAAGCTTACTAAGCTTAGCCATCTTTAAATTCGTGTAAACAAATAGTATTATCGATAATTCTTTACAGAGTTGGGAGATGGCGGTTCGCGCACTATGTCGACCGCCGAGCTTTCGGACGCGGAGTCTACGCAGCGGAAACGTCGGTGGCATTCGTCTTGCGGTCGGCTGCCTTCGTGCCGGCTCACGTGACTCGCACGTGGTCTAGTGGTCACGTGACTGTCATGTGATCACTGCCCGGTCACGTGACTCTCATGGTGATTGATCTCTTCCTGTAGGGTAGGCCTAACATGTGCAACGCTTCAACACGACAAATGAAATATCTCGATAATGTCATGACTGCTCTAACGTACTAGAGCAGGAGAGAATGTTTTGTCCACGACAAGATGATTTCTCGTGTTGCACGTGTTAGGTCCTCTGGTCACGTGACCTCAATTTCCTTGTCATGTCACTACCAAGTGGCGTAAACATAGCAACATGTAAACTGCTGCACACTCTTTTCAGTCAAAGTTAACAAGAAAGATAACAGAATTCTTGCGAAAGAAAGAGACAAAGTATATTTTTATTTGTTCGTAGCGCGTGCCGCCTTGGTTAAAACATTAATAGTAGGTACAGAAGCAAGAAATTGTTAATTTTTTTATTTCTTTCTGAGGTATGTTAGCTAGCAGGCTATATGTGCTAAGTCTATGCCATTCGTGACTTGTTCGATCTCAAGCTGGTCACGTGACTATCGTGTCATCAATATCTGGTCACGTGACTATCATGTGATCACTGTCTAGTCACGTGATTGTCACCGATGTCAACCAATCCCACACCCGTTTGAAAGCCTACAATGACTTGAGACCTTGTGAAAGAGATTTATTTTATGAATGTATCTTTGGTGAAAATGTTTGATGTTATGGGTTTGTAGTTGATCTAATATGTGATTTTTTTATTTAATTATACAAAAAATGCAATGTAATGTGTGTTCAGTTCGCTCGTATGTTCTGCGGAAAGCTATCTTATTACATGCAAATATGAACACAAATTAAGAGTGAGAAAATATGCCTACATTCAAACAAACATTACCGTAGTTCAATTCAATTCAAACACTAAAAAACATACATAATAATGGTAGTGCAAATCAAATAAAACTTTAAATCTACATACCTATAGCACGATGCACCACTATCGTTCCAAAATTAAAATGTGTGTATCATTTAACGGGTCACCTGATTTCATATTATATGATCTTTTATACAGGGTCTATTTTAAATCAGCTGAAACTAATCTTAAACCAGTTCTTTCCGGTGATTAAAAACACGTCTGTATAATTATTCAATATAATAATGTTAGTCCCATAAGCTTTGATAAAGGAAAGCTATGGGAAGTTGGTGTTAACTAGTAAATTCGTGTCTCAAGTCATGGCTCAGCACAATTCGTTGATTCATTAAGTTTTTATGCATGATCGATATATTGCACAGCCCAGATCTTACCAGAAAATGTAATTTTTGAAAGTATTTAACCCACCAGTCCCAAATCATATTGGAATAGGCACTATATTCGTCAGATTTTTATGGTAATAATGGAGTTATTTTTATGATTGTAGACATTTAGTGGGCTGGATAAGTATTTAATACATTCGAAACATATTTTTAATAAAAAAAAATTTTTATTCATTTTAGAGTCTTTAAATATGTCGAATGAGCTAGTCAGAGGTAGGTCGAAATACAATCTTAGGAGTCTAGCCAATAGAAAACCTCACTCGGAAAAAATAGTTACTTACTGGGTCGCAAAAGAAAGCTGAAGATGGCGCAACAGTTATTGGAAAGAGAGCGTGAAAATTAAGAGCAAAGCTTAGGACGAATCGACCAATCACAACGCTCGAATTTATCGTTGTAATGCCAGTATAAATATGCACTCAAATTCGAACCGCACTTTATTGGGGGCTCAATAAAAAAACAAAACAACGCGATAAAAACCTGTGCATAAATAGTTCTAAAATATAAAAAAAACAAAACTTTAGTTTATAAAATAAATTATCTTAAACCCACGAAATATCTACAGTCGTCGATGCATGAACTTGTCCCATTTAGTATTTTCAATTGTCCTAGAATTTATAAATGTTGTCATCATGCTGTTGTATGGGAGTGCCAAGTCTGAGTTTAAAGCTCTAATTACCAAGTGAATAAATAACAAGTAACTGATAAATGGTCTAAAATTTTAAATAACTCCCAATACCTAATATCGAATCATAACTTGAATCAATCAGACTATTTAATTTTGTCTATTGTGAATATTCTTGAACTTTAAACACAAACATCATTGAAAATGGCTGGTTCGATTTCCACATCATAATGAACACCATTGATCAAGTCACTTTTAGAATAAAAAAACTAATTCTAATCGGTTCATCCGCTTTTTGTCGGGGGTTAAAAAATCTTTTCAAACTCAAAACACATCATGCAGCGAATAGTTTTGTTTGTAAGCTCTTCATTTTTTTCTAAAAACTCAGACTTGCTCTTGAAATTTGTTGTCATTAATATGTTTTTTTCTAAGCTGTATTATTACTAGTATTGCTTTGTGACTCTGAATGTGTTTGTAAGTCCTATAGCTATGTTTACATAAGTAGCGATTCTGATGTCGCCAAAACTAAAACTAAACTAAGTAAAGATGATGCCATTCTTTTTATTTCCATTGTTATGAAAGAGACGGCAACATCTTTAACTATAAGTTCTTATATATTTATTATTGTGTTAAACCATCTTTAACAATCTTTAACTAGTTTTAGCTTAGGCAACATCAGAGTCGACTACTATCGGGGTACCTACGACTAGACGCAATTTCGAAGTTTACCGTTTTTTTATTGGCTTACAAAAATATGTTCACGATTGTATTGCCAATGACGGTAGACATATTCTTCAACATCTTTTAGACAAGTAACATCCTTTGAAGATGTCTGGAGGTGGTCAGAGGTATTTTCAAATATACGAACAGTAAGTACTCCGATAAAGTATATGAGTGTACAGAGATATATTCTGCGAATATCTTATCGGAAGATCCATTACTTAAATTAATAATTATTAATAACTGCATTGATATTTATGCATCCAATATTTCTGATTATAAATATTCGACATTTAGCTACTATATGAACAAAAAACTATCTTAGTATCACAAAAAAATGTATGTTAAAAAATAATAGAGTTATATTTTCGAATTGGCTTAAGGCTAGTTTACCAGCCAGTATACAAAACTGTGTTCGAAATGGTGGATCGATGTGCAATTGACCAAAGTTTTTTGATTATTGAGATGTATACTCGTATATTGTCGTTTTGATTATTTTTATACAATAAACTATGCATCTATAGATTGTTCGTTATATTTGCAAATTATGTCGAAACAAACAAGGACCTTAAAAATAAATTCAATATTACAATAAAGGCCATTCTGATGTCGTCGCCAAAATTAAAACCAAACGAACTAAAGATGATGCCATCCTTGTGATTTTGATCCTTATTAAATTAAATTAAATTCGTTTATTGATTCAGAGACTAAATAGATCAATAGATTAAAAATTGGTAAAGGTAAAGGAACGGCAACATCGTTAGTTCGTTTAGTTTTATTTTTGGCGACATCAAAATCGCCACTAATCGTGTTGTTTTATCGGGTAATATAATACAATGCTTTTCACGACAAAAGTACCTAAAGCATAATGTTTGGAAAAACAAATTGAATATAGTTAGGTGTATTTATCGGCGCCGGCGCATTCTCGTTTCTATCATTAGGGTCATGGTTGGAGTGTAACTAAATTCTGTATAACACTGTATAATCCGAAATTGTTCCTTATAGAAGTGAAACTACTTTGTGGTAAAAGTATTCTTAAGAGAGGTTATGGTGACAGAATATGAGTGTTACGACAATGAGGTAGAGCAGGTTGAGCGGATAAGTTTATTTGTCGTTGATTGAGAATCTATACCATCGTTACGTGCAGTCTGTTTCATCTCACTGTTATGCATAAGCCTCGCATTCTACCAGTTTGATATTTATACCAAAAAGTTAAAATTAATATCTACGTAAAAATATATCACAAATATTTTTTTGAATGTATAACGTTTCTTTAAATATTATGCGGCGTATAACACAAATACTTATTAATTTGTGTTACATACTCCATTCGTTAGCTTGTAGTTTCGCTTCTATGACATGATATTCAATATTTATATAAGATACCTACTACTTATAAATGTATGTTTATGACCAGTCCTAAACCAATGTTCACGTGTATTCGTTGTGCAATAACTCCATACATCAATGGGATGCTTATTTCTTAGGTTATAGGTTAGTTTAATTATTAATTTAGCCTCTACTCCATCGAACAAACCTCGGTTACGACTGAAGTTTGATGCGACTTACACCCACTGGTTTAACCTCGAACTAAATCTATAACGATGCCAAATTTGAAGTTTGAAGAACATGAAGGTAAATGTCCATTTATTAGGGCTTGTTTCAAATGCGTTGTTTCGAAGTATTTAGGGGTTAAACTCTGGCATGAAGTCGCGATTTCAGAACTATTGTTGAACTTAACTAAACCGACGTTTCAGTCGATCCCAGCCCCGTATTTGAAATTGTTGAGTGTGTTTTGGAATATTTTGTTTATTTTGCCATTGACAATGTTTACTAAATAGGAAATACCTTGTTTGAAAATATGGGCTTTATTGTTTAGTTAGAGCCATTATGCCGAGATTATTGCGCAGATGATCTCCCGTCGCCAAAGGCGTTTTCATAAAAGTATTGATTTCTAAATGTTACTATTTCTTTTAATTTGATAAGTGGTCGATGTAAAGTGTGTTCACGCTTGGATACATGTGCGTTAGTGCCTGAAATGAGAAAAAATAACACAAAAAACAAAAAAAAAATACAGAGAATATTAATATATTGTAAATAAAAGTCAACGGTAATGTGTAAACTGAGTTTTCTTTGCAGACCACCTCTTATAATCCGTAAAATTTAAAACAACAGGTTACCTCTCTTACTTTGTGGTAACGTTGGATAGGCATTTCAAGTAAGTAGGTATATTATGATTCTTCTAAGACATTTTTTCCATTCAAAATAACAGGCAAAGGTCTCGCTTTCTTTCACTTATTTTATAGTGAAATAATGTGGTCTAATGTATCTAAAGACCGAGTTCTTAAATTGGATGCAAGTTTTTTCAACAAAAGTTACCTTTCAAAAGACCAAACCTACCATCTGTTTTTAAATTTATTGGAACTAAACATTTTAAGTTTCCTATTCCAAGGGTGACTATACCCGGTTTCGAACACACAAGAGACGTGAGGGTCGTGAGTAATTTAGCCAATGTTGCAATTTGCTAAGACTAATTCGCGTCCCATTTGTAGCCACAATGCGCGGAAGTGTTGCCCGCCGCAATGGGCACACCTTCCTCTATATCAGGTGCTATGACCACAGGTTGATCTGACAAGTTATATGGTCAAAAGCCTCAAAAAAGCTCATTGGAACAGCTAAGTTAATGAAATTGCGCCATTCAAAACAAACGGGCATTGTTTTACAGCTCCGTAATTAATTCCACCAAAGTCCAGAAACTCCAGGGCCCTATTGACACAAAATGCAAGTTTCATTATTCTCTTCGCATGTGATGATTTATTTGAAACAAACTACCAGCACTAAAATTATATTAATATTCCAACACACAAGTATGTTGACGTATAATTGCACCTGTGTGGAATGGTGTCGTCTCTTCGTTACCGAAGTGAAGGGTTGCTAAAGCCGCTAAAGGTGGCTCATTACAGTTTTTCTCATTGTCAGCATGTCAAAGTTCAAGGCCCCATAGCCTTTTTATATGCGTACACGGTGAGAAATACAATAATTTAATGATGGGTATGAGTAATCGCGTGGGACTTGGCTTTATCTAGCCACCTTATCCTAATATTTGTTTACCTATAAGCCACGGGAAAAAAATTCGTTGGGCTATCGACCAGTGGGATTTTTTTGGTAGTGTTCGTCCGCATGTTAGGTAGGTAATTCAAATATAAGTCCTCCATTCACATAATTAACTAGAGAAGATCTTCTTTCTTTCTTTCAATACACCCAGGATGACTCGTCAACCTAATGGCTCTTAACTTTAGGACGAGTCAGATCCGGGTGCCAACCATAAGCCTGTGTATTGTGGGCCACAGCGTATTTGTAGTGTAGGTGCCCACAGCGTTAGGTACATAGCCACACTTATGTAGCTACTTCAGGCTTAGTCCTTGACTAAACGCGTGTCGTAACAGTCATAAACACAACCGTAAAAGCTGTTTACATACAAGTGCCTGTTAAACACGCTGCATTCTTATTCAAATCCTTAACTGGGACACAGCGGGATTGTGTCATCTGCCAAATGGTATTAAATTCCCAGACTTGACTAGAGGCTTACCTACTGGAGGTCACATAAATGCCAGCATCGTACTGTACGGAACTAGAAGGTACTTGTTCTATAAACGGCTTGAGGCTGTTGATAAAAATCTAACTAAATTCCGAAGCGACTATGTAAATAATTCAAGCTTAAAAGTTTCAATTAAGTAGGTAATTAGGTCAGCCAATTTAGGAGTTAGGTACTGAGAATGCTCACATGGAAGATAGTTTCTACTAGGTAATTGTTTTATTAATATTTTAATTGATAGGTAGAGGTATCCGAAATGCATGGTTGAGACCAAGTAGGTAAGTACAATACTTAGTTAATAGGTAGATATTTGTTGAGTTTATGTTTTTGACTTGACGGTAGCTGCTTATTAAATTTATATCAAAGTTTAATCAGGTAACTTACGTAATGAAAGTATTAGCCGGAACGAATGCACAACCATTTAATTTAATTTGTAATGTCAGTTCTTCGCAGTGAAGCCGGCACGTCAAATCAGATCATGTTGTACCTATGTACGAGTAGGTTCTTTATACCAAATCTAAGAAGATCTCTGATTAAATTATACGTGGTTTATGCGAACTATTTAATTACCTAACGCAGGTATACCTATAGGTCTCATAAAATCTTGTTAGATGTGCCAAAATGTATGTTTGACCTTTTCGACTAACCCCTTAAAAATTACTTCGTATCTGCGGCCTACCGCAGACTTAAGATACTTAGTGTTATTATTCTGATGCTTAAAAAAATAGTAAAAAAACATGACATCAGTATTGTAGAGGTCTTCGTTAAATGGTTTCTTCTGACAAGTACAGCACCGATCCTAGACATCTTGATGGGGTCAAATCATTCGCAGACAAATGATCAGCTTAGATGTTCAATAGGCGGTGAAAGTTCGCAATTCTATTGTGCTGATTGATCGCGGGATAGATAAGTAACCTACCGTATCACAGGTACAATCGTCATCAAATTTACTTGCGCCGGACGTTAGATTAGTCGTTAACTGTGTAGTAGAAAATATTAAGTTATTTTATACTAGGTACTCATTCAAAATATCAAAGATTGCCAATTTATTAATTTTGTATTTAAATTGTTTTATTTTTCCTAGAGCATTCTTTTCATTGTTGCTCTAGCACATTAATAGTAGATTACTACACGAGGAAGAAAGGCACAGATTCCGATGCACGAGATGGTTTATCGCGCGAGCGTCAGCGAGTGCGATAATAGTTCGAGTGCATCGAAGGGCCTTTCTTCCGAGGTATGTACTCTACTTTTCATTACGAATATGAGGAAATTACCAAAAATATTGATGTAAAATTTAAATTTCACACACAAAAATTAGCTGTCTCGCTTTTTTTTTTAATCTAGTTTAATATTGACTTAAAGCAGCTAACGATGGCATGGCATAGCTGCGTTCCAGATTTAAAAAAAATACTGACTGGTAGTAGAATGGCTATAAAAGTAGTAGGCATTCTACCAGTACTTTTTTTTTGATGATGAAAAAATTTAAATAAATAAAATAAAATAAATAAATAAATTATAATTAGTGCTAGAGAAGCACAAATTCGTGCAAGAGAGACATAATATCTAGCATCTGATTGAGTTAGAAGAACTTGAACACTTAGCATGCATCGACATGCCACAAAAGAAATGTCAAAAATGAAGTTGACATTTGACAGTTATTTACTTTCCTGCCCTAGGGCAGGAAAGTACTTGTTTTCCCTAGGGACAGAACATGCTACTTTGAACCCTATAATCAGGCAACTTCGTGCGTACTTTCCGTGTATGAGTAATGAAAAATTTATTTTCAACTATTTAATCAGGAAGTTATGTGAGAAATCTTTTGACGATGGCTGTACCATATCGTCTGCATCTACCTATCCATTGTCTTGACGTCTCCAATTAAATATGAAATGGTTATGGAATTAATCAATAGTTGCTCAAAGCGTAAACAATCGCTGCGCTTAAAAATTCGACGACCATGCGTTTTGATTTCTAGAATCCGAATATCGAAATATTAGTAATTTTTATAGTCAGGCGATTGTAACTTTCACACAAGAACCATAAAGGGTCATGAAAAATAGAGGTCGTTTTTATAAAATGTTCTTGATGCATGAATTAATAGTTATGTATGACCATGCGTGAGAATCACCGATATTCGTGCACAGTCTAGGATGTTATCGCTAAGCTATTATTATAAAATATTGATAAAGAAATAATTATTTATAACATTGGTACCTACAATAGTTACCAACCGCGGCTTGGCTCCGAACAAACATAACTTATGAAACTCTAATAAGTAGGTACTGCAGCACTCGTAATTATTTTTTGAACCCAAATATTCTTAATTTACCTCTACATTTTAATAATGCCTACTGTTTGGTAGATAAGTAGATAAGTCTTATAAATGAAAGCTTCTAGCTTAAGTTCTAAATACCAACTGAGCTTGTAAGTTGAGGTACCTAATCTTAATTGTAGAATTGTTCATTGGGTCACACAAACTCCTACCATCGCAAATCTATTATTAAAGAAACACATGTATTGGTAAATTAAGATGCCGGCTTGATTGCAAACGTTTGCGCAAGAAAACCCGTCTTAAGATTACCTATCCAGTAAGTGGTTTCCTTAGAGAACATACCTACTCTAAACGAAAGGACAGCGGAAATAGGTAAGAATTTAGTAATTAGAAGCTTAGTTGATGAGTTTGACCTACTCGATATTACTCAATCAATTCCGAATGTAGACTTAAGTATCGATCGAACAAATTAACTCTAAACGATTGGACGATTTGCTAGCCCTGACATAGGTAAAAAGTTAAAAAATAAAACAATAATCGAGGTTACTAAAATAAAACGTAACAAACTCATACTCTGAAATTATGAAGAATACCTACTTACACACGTAAGTAGGTAGATACCTGATGTTTCAAATCGACATTCTCAATTTTAATAATGTAGAGTAGGTATCCATTACCCACTTATTAAGTGCTCCATAAGTAGACAAATAAGTTCACTCATTACACGCATCTGCAATTAATAAATAGAACAATCAATAGTTTGTGTATCGGTGCTGTAATGAAGGAAGGAAATAGCGTGCTCGTTGCGCGTGCTACACAAGAAAAACAAATATGCGCCTACCGTAGAAATTCTTATCTCTTTTTATCAATGGAAATCGAGACAGCACACATTTCTCTTATAAATCGAACGAATCGGTAATCGCGTTGGATGTTATGAAATCAACAAATCATTTGAAACTAAGCGATTTTTAGGCACAATTTACTATTACTTGGATTTGATGTGTTCATCAGCTTTTAATGTAAATTTGCTGTGCATTACAATGCAATTTTTTCTTTGTCTCTTACGTCATGTCGATTTGTTAAAGCTACCCCTGGTTATTTCAACTTTAGGTACCTTCCTGAATATACTTGTATAAAATTGCCTTCACCTATAATACTGAATTGTACATTTCTAGAGTCTGGATAAAACTGCTATTAGAATTCATACTATCTTGCACTACTCGTATTTGAAACTTGGGGAATTTATGTTCTAATTTATGCTCGTTTGAGTTACTACCCCCTCAGAAACTTTCGCATGATTTACTCGTAGGTGTTAGTGAATAGCGATGTCACTGATTTGAAGATAAAGTTAGGTATGCATAAGACATAGTGGAGTGAAGGGTTAGCACGCCACGAGAACGACATTGAGTGCATTGAACTATCATGATCATGACGCGACGTTGCAATAAAAATGACGACCTCAATTTGCAGTTCATGTTCTGTTACAACATTAGATGAACGCGTTCCGGCCATTTATTCACGTGGTAGTTACTTGACATTTTGCAAGATACGAATCTCCAATTTGCCCTTATTGACCCCGCACATCGGAGATCAATCTCTAGCAATCATGTTGTATTATTTGTACTTGCTTAGTGAAAATTAATTAAAATGAAATGTGATATCGCAAATAAAGTAATAACCACATAGGTATTATTTATTACTAAACTACTACTAATTACTAAGGACTTAAACAAACATAGGTAGGTACTTAGATGGTAAACCAATGTGTGTAAACATAGAAATTGGAGATAATCGTTTTGTATTCATCTAAATCCTGTTTTCTATTGCAAAAATTCGCTTTTTCCTAAACTTACGTATTCCACCTTTCTATAAGGCAGAAAACTACTGTTTCAGCCCAAGTCTACAATTGAAATTCCAAGCTTTCGCAGAGTTGTCAAGGGAGGTCAGGTGAGGTCGCGATGCGCTACGGAAGGCACTGGCGCTGGGCCGCCTCGTGATATACCGCGGGTGAAAGCTCACTGTTATCTAACCAGCCCTGGTTCCCATGTCGCTAAAGCATTTCATTCTAATTGATCTAGGATATACTAACGCCATAATACTGAAACTGTACTGTAACTCTACTGTGTACAGGCTAAGTGGTGCTTGCCTTATGACATTCTTTGACGTTAGTCCATGAAAAGCTCATAAGTGGATAGTGCACTCTTATATATTTACAAGCGTATATCCACTGTAGAATTTCAGTATACGAGGGTAGAACCTTTTTGATCGAATTTGAAATAAACTTGACCAACGAACTGAATATTTATTTTGATTGGTAAAGCAAAGTAGGTAATATTTGCAGGTTTGAATCTTTTAACATGTCATAAATCTTTAGCTGTTCATGTCACGCACAATTAGTTTATGTATCAATCCATTGTTAAAAGCGCTACCAGTTTGCACAAGATATTATTATCATGAATGGCTACATCTTCAGTAAGTTTGCAAGAATATTGTGGCATACTCGTATTGATATGCAACGAGTATCAAAATGGTCATTATAACTCTTATAAAACACATTAGCATAGTTAAGTAATACCTACATCGTTTTTGTTTCATGTTGAGGTAACGCATCTATGAAAATATTACGTAGTAGGTAGTTAGAAATGACCTCTATTAACTTACACTATATTGCACTATTGAGGTTATGAACTTTTGAAGAGATAATCACGTATCGATTGAGTTTATGAATGAGTTTGCATTTTTAATAAATAATCAAATCAATCAAACAAATTGGTGGAAACCATAATAGGTAATTACGAATGTATAAGTGTAAAAAAAACACAATTTATTAATGGTTTCAATTATGTTTTTTTCTTGTTACTCCTATGGCAACGAAAAGAGCAACAGATTTAATATCGGTTTTAGTTACCGGTTTAAATGCAACTTTCTTTAAGTATACTTAAACTTAAGTTAAGTATCTACCTACATTCCTTTGTATTCAGAAAAGCTTACCTAAAGCACAAATTTCAAAATCTCTTTGCGTAGATTAGGTTAAACTAGAAGCTCTAAACGCACATTTGGTTACGTAACGCGGCACCCAAACCTTATAAATCACAACACTTACATTCCAGCGAAGATGAGCCCGAGAGAGATATGATTATGTTTGAATGAGGCTACTCACAGAGAGCGGAAAAAAGTAGAGGTAGCATGTGGACAAGGCTTACGCGGCGAAAAACGTGTTTTAATAATTAATGAATTATATTTTGATATTTAGGGGATAGTGTTAGTTGTTGATAGTTCCGTCAATTTTAGTAAATATTTGAGATTAAATTGTAATTAAAGATAACATTGCTATTACATAATATCGACATTCCTGTCGATTCTATAGGAATACTTACTCTTGGTTTTCTCCAAAGATCCATTCGTGTCGTGCACGATCGGACATTGAAGTTCGAACCCATCTTCAACTCGAATGTTGATATATTATCTTACTTACCCAAAGCTGTTTTTTTTCTGACTAAAATCTCAATAGGTTCTTGCACTTCTGTATTGTATTTCTGTTCTATGGAGTCGTTAGAGCGAGACGCGCGGTTACTCGCGCAACCTGACGTATCCCGTACACTGTTGCATGTAATTGTTTTCTCATGAGATACCAAATGAAGAGCCGTGTATTTCTATCACTGGTTACACACATTGTTACATTTTTAAGGCACCGTAATTATTATCTTCTTGTCTGTCGATCTAACTTGCTGTCAATTATGGCATAATTACAAGATACATTTTGATGAAGCGTTTTACGAAATTGAGATGGGTAGTAGGTATGTGTTGACTTTACACAGCGCTTGAAATAAAAGAGAATAGGATATAGCTTTATTGTACGAGTACACCATAAAAGAAAACATAAAATAGGATAAACCAAGTACCTACATTCAAACAAGTGTAGGTAACAATAAGCGACCTTGTCGCTGAAAAAGTGTCGAGTATTCTCTATTACAACTTTATTCAAGTCGCTCTTGGAGCTTTTATTGCAAAACAAACGCTAGTAATGTTTTTGATTAGGCACCTTGCTCATTGAATGTCGTGCTGCCGACGCACATCGGGTAGCAAGCGTTGGCAAAGTATGGAAGTGAAAGAGTTCAGATTTCATACAATTTACAAATAGATAATCGTTTAAAGTAGCATTTGCCAAAATGGCTAAACCGTTAGCCGCCTTGGGGCGCTAAAGTTATGAAATCAAATAATTTAAAGCGTGTTGTAAGACAAGAGTTACCTGCGACCTTCGCTACCCGTGAGAAGCCTCCGCGACTCCACATTGTCTCTGGTTAAATAATCGACAACACGCTTACATTGCAACACTGCACTATTAGACTGATGGTATGGTACTCCAGGGTTTGTTTTTGTAATTATAAGCATCTGTTTTCTTTTTCCAATTCCATATAAGAGGCTTCCCATTGTCTGTCTGCGCGTCCATCCGATTAGCATATGGCTGTATTTAAAACCCCAAAAACATTAAGGTTAATATAATATTATAATAACTACTAATCCGATTTTTCGTCTGTGTGTCTGAAGCAACTTTATCCAGAGTATCCAATAAATTATATTATTTATCTCAGTCTCAGATCTTTTGTAAAAAGTATCTACCTACTGAATTCTCTGAAGAATCTTCTAAGAATGTCACCCCCACCTTGTTCATGACTTGGTAATGATTCGATTTTATCGTTTTACAGCGTATGTTTTCCTATGATGTGCCACAGCAGGTGCCGCGGAGTAGTTCCTCAACAATGATGTTCTCGCGTCGTCGCGTGCACAAATCGTGCAGTCAGCAACATTTTCTAAACATTTTGGAGTTAATTAAACAAACATAAAACATATCCGGCAGTATTGGGTTCATCTTTATATATCTACTTACCTAAATATAACAGAATAATTCACATTAATTTTACCACCTAAAATGATACCTCATGTAAAAAAAGTCTGATCTCGGAACTCAAAATTTTTCCATTTATTTGTTTAGTGGCTTACGCAACAATTTGCTATATCATAAAATCATGTAGAATCATCATATCATATCATATCATATTCAGCCGTTCGTGTCCCACTGCTGGGCAAAGGCCTATTGCGATAGAATGTAGAATCAAATTTTTGAAAAGCATTTGTTTTATAAAACAAATGCTTTTCAAAAATTTGATTCTACATTCTACTGATTACTTATGCCCGTATTCACTAATATAAATATTAGTGAATACGGGCATAAGTAATCAGTAGAATCTCGAGCCGAACACAATACCCGCTAAGACACGATGTGCATGGGTTACGAAGTTGATCTGAGCCGATCAGATGTTAATTGTGGGAAAGCTTAAGAATGGGCCCGGAACGAAAGCGAGATTGCTGTCTCCCTCCGGGTGCAATGAAGCATTGCAGTTTTATTGTGCTTTACAATATTCTAAACCGTTTGTGACGGACCTTAGGTGGCTCAACTGGTTCCAAATTGTATTCTGTACAGTTTTGTAAATACCTATAGTACCTACCTAACAGAAAAACAATAACATGTAGATTGTAGGTATCTAATTATATTATTGATTAATTGCAAATCTGTACAAAATAAAACACCTTTAACAAAATATCAGCTTATTTTGAAATTTTCGCTTTTAAGGTATTCAAAAAATGGTGAATGGGTTTAGAATAGAAACAATTTTAACAACTTGCCAAAACAATATCCTCTTGTTAACGACCGCCGTCAATTCCGTGATGACGTCATTACAATAAGGATGCCTTGCTTTTCCTGGAGGCTACGGCTAAATGCCAATCCAATTTGTAGAGCACTGCATAGTACATTTACTAAAAAATGTGAGAATCTTTTGACCTTGCTTTTTAACTATAACTTAAACCTGCGGTTGTACATAAATGGTATCTTAATAGTACTTTACTACATTAATTATATTACCTACTAATACAAATAGGAGCCACTTTTATTCATGATCGATTAGTACCAAGATACCGCTTGCCACAGTTGCCACAGATATCCATTTCTACAGATTTATTTTACTCAACATTTTTTTAATCGTTATTCAGACTCATCTACGAGTAGGTAAATAATTAATCAGCTGTGTTCATTGTATTTACAAAATAGTTCTTACTAATTTTCGAAAACTGTTTTGACTTGAACTAACTTCAAATTGTTACTACAAAGCGTTAATTTAATTAACAAAGTTAAGAAAATAAACAGTCATTCATACAGTATTCAAAATTATTATTGAAAACTGTATGCATTAGTGATTTGTGAGAGAATAAATCACGATTTTGATCGATGATGTCGATGTACAATGAAGAAAAATCTTATTAGAATCCGCCTACGGCGATATAATGTAGGTACCGCCTACGAAAACACTGAATCACAGGTAGCATTTATTTTTTGCTTCCCACGCTCATCTCCTGTCCAAACTCATCAAGGTGTCAAGTTGTGAAGGCATCTTTACGACCAAATCATGTTATTAAACTGATAAATATTAATTTACTTACTTGAAATATGAGTCCCGCTCCGGTTTCGCTAGGACGTTTTCTCTGTTAAAAACCAGTCTCAATTCTGAAAATCCAAAGTCTCAAATATATTTCTCTATTGGTAAAAACCCATTAAAATCTGACTTGGAGTTTAAAAAGATCTAGACGTATAACAGACGTCGTGAAGTGACTATCTTTTAATGTAGAGATAAAAAACTGTTTGTTGATGATAATTATGAGAATTGATTTAAATAACTTATGAAATTAAAGATGTCTTTTATATCTTACTTTCCTATAGGTCAAGAAACTAATCAATGACATAATGTTTTTAATATGATGTTGCATAATTTCAGTAGTTCACAGCTGATTGAAAATAGATAACCTGTATGTGACATTACATAAGTACAGTCCATTCAGTGGTGCTATTCATTGCGAAATGCTATGTTTTTGCACAAGTGTAGCACACACGCTTAAAACAATGCTTGTTATGAGAAAATTTTGTCATAATTTTGCAGCTATTATTATAAAGATCTTAGTTTTAATTTTGCAACCATGCGTGATGTAAATATTTTATTGTCTTTTATTCATGTACGGTATTGTTCTAGGTGTATCAGAATGATAACAGATTAATGGCTCAATAAGAATTGATCGTCTATCTACTAGATGTGTTTATGTACCTTATACCTAACTGTAAAGGTGCTACGCTAAACGGCATACATTTTTATTTTTAAGTTTTATATTCTCTATAAGCGAATTTGTAAAAATTCTTTTGAGAAATAAATATCTAAACACAAAGGTACGTGAGATATACAAGAAAAGGGAGAATGGAACAAGCAAATAAAGACTTGCAAATAAAGATTGCCTGGCAGTGGGAAATAGGCTACACTTGCTGTACATAGGTTAGGTACCGATTTACTAAAACAAGTTGAACTTTCGACATATCAAGGTAAAACCGATAGTTTCGTCACTAATGAAAGAATAACAATAGATCATCAAAGATTCCCCAACGGGTTGCCTCAGCGTCACGGTTGGGTCGGCAAACAGTAGCCGGTCCCAAGCCTACCGTGAAGCACGAGCTATGCAGTTCACGGTCATACATACATCTCATTTGCAAGCCCTGGTTAATATCGTTGTGGAACACTTTCGATAGCAAAATGAGTGATTTATTACAGGAAATTAGAGAGCTCGGTGTAGTAATCGATATGGCTTGAAATCGGGTTAACTTCTTGCAAAGTAAATGAACAGTAATTTCATATGATGCTTTTTCTGAATACAAAATTGGTTCAATTAGTATAACGTAGGTCTTTGGTTGAGGATTTTTTTTGTGTACTTTAGAATTCTTCTTGTGTAAGCTATAGGCTAGCTAGAAAACCAATATGTAAAAAGTATGGTTGCTACACGCAACATGGCGTTTTCGGATTTGCTTCTCTTTGGTTTGCAACCGTGTAATTTTGTTGTGGTAAGGTACTGTTAACGTTACAAGTTTTTTGCAAAAGTAATACATACAATTACTATTCATTTAAATATTGATATATTGATAAGTTAGTAAGTTCGCACATACTTACAGATTCTCAGAATGTTAGAGCTATCGTAAACTGCGCGACTAATCGCCGCTCTAGTCGCTGCGTCTAGTCGCTGAGTTATCGCTGTTGCCTGTCGCCTAGTGTGCGCTTCGGTTAATAATAGTAGGATTGTCGCACTTTTAAAAAATACGTTTAACAAGTCAACAATAGACAGACGTCCGGTTTTTTGGAAGTATTTACTTATCAATGAATCAGTGAGCACAATTACGAATGTAGTTTTTAATGATAGGAAGTTTAAACGGAAGGAAGATTAAGCGAATTCGTACTGAACAAACGTAGAGTTCTTCGCGCGTAACGTTAATTATATAATGGGTAGTCATTACTTACATGCTAATTATCCACATAACATTCATATTATGTATGAAACTCGGTACTAACGAGAGGGCTGGGAAAACTCAAATAACGTGAAGATGCATAAATGGTACTTACAGCTATAAAGTTATAGCACCTATCATAAACATAAGTAGGTAGGTGTGAAAGAAACTCGCGCCTGGGGCTTCCGCACCTTTTTTGAAATTTGCTAGCTATGTAATAGAGAGTAACTTTTTTATCTTAAAATAGCCAATTTGATTGTTTTTACTATCCAAAATTTGGATCTAAAACACCTAAAGAAGATCTGATATAATTTGTTGACCCCACCTTGGAATGCAGTCATGATAATGTTTCTCTTTATACCTAATGATTTATTGATATAAAATTATTGAAACAAAAAAACTAATTTTTGAAGCTACACTCCTAAACCAAAAATATTTATGTATAAATTAAATGCCTTAATTTTTCAAAAAGAGACATTTTGCTATAAAATAAACGAGCGCCTTCATTTTATAAAATCAGATTTCTAAGCAGTTTCATCAGAAACAATGCATACGAAAGCTTTTATTGATCCTCACAAAACAACTCGTCAACGCACATGCGTCTACTACCAGCAACAATGAATTATCAATTCTACAGATTTTCTGCCAAAAGAGGCGGTTATGCTAACCAATAGATAAACTGCTGGTCAAGATAAAGATGGATGTAAGTATGTGATACATTTGAAGCAGACCGAAACGTGATGGGCTTGTGTTATTACTTCCTGAGTAGGTACATTTCCTATATTATTACCAAATTATGTTATTACTAAATTGTGGCGATTAGTACCTATTCTAGCTATTTTGAATAAGTTTATTATGATTGCCCCTAAGTATTGTTAAGATAAAAAGTGTGGTTCGTTACTTTTTCATTGAGTGTGATGGGGGAGTAGAAAACATAGTGTTGTTCAATCCTGTTTATCCATTTCAATTGATAAACGAGATTTTTAGAACCCTCAACTAATCCAAATAACAAAATTTTAATGTTTTATCAAACAATTTTGAATCTCCAAATTATCATAATGTTAAGTAACAAAACAAATTTTCAGCTAAGTTTAATTACGTTAAAAACATACTTGAACTCAAATTTAATGCAGTATTAAACTAAATTCAATTTGCGATTCATATATTAACATATCACTACATCAAAATCTCCAGAAAGCGTAGTTCACATAGCAGACGCTAGATTAGCATAATTTATCCAGTAATTGGTGGTTTTTCTCGCAGATAATGCGCATTGTGTTGCATTCAATGGCTAGATAATGAAATTAAATAGTTTTTATTCCGAACAATAGCAGACACTTGATTACACCACAATTAGTAATCAGTGGGCATTATTGATTAGGACCACTTCTTGTGCAGTCACTTTTGAGCATTGTGTGGGGAACATTACATACATCACGTTATATATAGCTATATGAATTGAAAAACTAAATTAAGTACTAACTACTTATAAAGCTTTTATTAATTGAGATTATCGTACCTACCTACACTAACTACTATATATGTATAGCTAAATTAAAAAGTTTCGTATTGATGCTTTATAGATCACTAAATCGATAAATCGCTACAATTGTTTTGATATTTCTGCCACTGCTCTTTGATGAGAAAATATCTCGAGTTACAAACGTAGTAGAGTACCTAATGAAATTATTAATAATTACGGGGCACGAAACTTGAACTTGAGGTTTTACTGCTAGCAAAAGTTGACCTACATTATGTGGTATTAATAATACATACTTGTTTAGGTAAGTCAATAAATAAAATGAAAAGGAAATAAGCATAACTTTAGACGAGCGCGTTTAAGTCTTTTGTATGGATTTCTGAATTCTCTCCAATTCTGCTTATTGACACAGTGTATTTACAGGTCATGGTATATTTTTTATCTAATTCTTGGCTATTATCTTAGGGTTTGCAAAATGATTCCATTTTGTAAGCAGGAAGGAGGACTAGTCTAACTTCTACTTACTCTGTACTTGTTTGAACACCGTACCATCGTTATTTAGTTGCCCGTGAATAAGTAATGTATTGAGCATCTTCTGACAGTCGGACAATGGCAGCGAACGGCGAGGACCTTGATACATGATCCTCTCCAAAGACTCTACATGTACATAGCTGATATTTTGAGTAGCTGGTTTGTTAGAACAAAATCAGGACTCTTTTTCGTTTAGTGATTTACTACTTGGACCTATACATTTTTACTAGATGCTTCACTATAGGCAACCTATGCATTTACTCATTGAGAATTCATAAATGCCGTTCTTAAAAATGGATTTCCAGTGTATATTATTCGGAAAAAAATCTTCTTTTTGGAATCCTTTATAACTTTACCAGACTTTCTTAATTCATAAAATGCATATTCTGTGACCCTCAAAGCTTATTAATTCTTTAAAGTAATTTACCTAGCTACCTTTTGCTCTTAACTATGATCTAGCAACGGATATTACGATTAGCGTTCAATGATTAATGAGGGCCCAGTAATTACCAAAAACATTTCGAGCGTGAGAATAATATTGCATTACATACGTGATAAACTTCTAATAGCGTGCAATTGTGATCTGTTAATAGCTGAATTAGTAAGTACACGACAGATAACTCACACGCGGTCGTGTGAGGAGCGGTCTGCGGCTGCTAGATGGTTATAATGACTGTTAGTGCTACTGTGATGAGAGAGTATCGCCTTTGCATCGAAACAAAAAGTTGTCTGTAGTTTTGTCATTATCCTTCTACTATTTATAAATGAAATTTATCCTTGTACTGTTATAACTTGCCTTGACAAAATAATTTTGCAACTGTACTCGTATTTTAAACAAAGTTTCTATATCTGTACATCACTATCACATAAGAATCAGCACAACACTATCATCTGAAGATTTGGTTTTATTTTTGGTAATAACAATAAAATACCTTAGTTATATTATCTGAGAAGGTAGCCTATCATAAGTTACAAACAAAGATTATTATTTTCTCGTAAATACGATATACTTACCTAAGTAATTATGAAATTCTTGCCTTACGCCTTGTTAATAAATAGCTACTTGGGCGTAACCTGTAATTTAATTATTTATTACAATTTGTACTGAACAATAGTTGGCTCATTCCGATTCGGCTCGGAATGTGAGCATCCTCCAACGAAAGGTCATCGCGAGGTCGACGAATGCAATGAAGATACGGGAAGGTAGATACTTGTATTCAAGTCTTTGCACGCGACTTCACTTACAAAATATACTAAACTTTACTCACGAAAGAAAATTTCTAGCATCTTTACAATCCTTCGTAGACATTAATAGCACCTGCTCTGCACTTCGACCTAGTATACGTTGGTATCATAAGTATTCAAGTGGTTCGGTCCTTGCTTCTGAATCAAGTTTTTCCAATGTATGAAATTATTAGTTTATGCAAGTTACCGGGAGAGGCGCTGCACTGGATCTTCTTGACTCGGTATATAAGATAGTATTCTTCATTACGGTAAGCTGGCCTTAAGGCCTCTGCTGTTTATAACTGGTGCCATCATTAATACTAATAAAAAGTGACATGAAGCCTTGGTAAACTAGCTAATAAATTCTTGGATTAGATTAGGGCAAGGCGGAAAAAAAAAGAGGTCATTGCCAACTATTTAACTTCAATACATTTAAAAATTAAATATTTATAAAATATTGTGGATGCAATTTAGGCCTATAAGCCAATAATATAGACCTACAGACACGTAAACAAGTTACATTAGAACTCACATTAAATCAATTACTTTTTAATATTAGTAAAGATACAACAGCATCATCGCAATAAGTCGGAAGGTAAGGTGATTTCTCGCCTGAATCGCTACGTAATTACATTTTAAACGGACATTTTAAAATCGCTCAAATCTAATTGTATTTACCCTAACCTCCATCTAAAGTTATTGTGTGAAGGTTCATCACCGATACCATTCGCCTGAAAATAGTAAATGTAGAAGTTGTACATCTTCTATACAGAGTAAGAAACCAATGTAATTTATTAAAATTTAACATCTAAAATTCTAAAGGTACGTTATAATGAGAGTAGCCCTACACTACACTACACTGGAGATAGAGAAATATTGTAGGTACCTAAGCTACGTGTAGGTGTAGGTTTGACTAACACTTCAAGATGTTTATGCATTGATGACGGTTAGCATAATCAGGCACAGTTTCAATTCTCCGTCCATGAGTACTATGTAAATGTTATGATGTACTGAGTAGATAACTCTATCTGATTATAAATCGTCTTTGTCGGTTAAGCTCACCTGCCGGTAAACGGCATTTGTCCTCAAGGGCAACCTATTTCCAGCAACCTGATAGAATCTTCGGGTTCCTTTGTCTGGTTGACCTCGGTCAAGCGGCGGGTAATTGGGCGCTTGGAAGATGGCCCTAGTTGTGATGCAATAAAATCATAGCCGGTATTATGGTGGATGACGCATCATGTGTTTGCTTCTTATTTGGAGTTGTAGTTTGTGGTGGACGAAATCTTGATGGTTAAATAAAGTAACTGCTTTTTCTTGGATGGAATGCACTTATTGCGCCTTTCATGGTGGCTTATGAACATTGTGTTGATTCGTATTCTGTTGGGTACTCGTAAATTATTATGTACACATGGGATTCTCTGAGAAACAGTCGTGATCATATTTTGTTTCATTAAATTTCTTGTAGGTAAGTGGACATCTATCCAATTTAACTTTTATTAATGGTAATTATCTTTCATTCAAAGTTTAATAAGTCTCGTAATTTGGAGCTATATTTATATGTTTTAAATGATCACAGATTGAGATTGAGAAACAGGGGCATAGGCAGCCACCGCATAGCCACAAACAAATTTTATTGCCGCACCGCAAGTTACTGAATAGTATATTACTGTACCTACCTACATAATTTAATGTACCCATGTATGGAAGTAATGTCAAATGTCTAACCACAGCAAGTAAAATTACAGATACATCCATACATAAAACATTAAAACTAGCGATCCCTAGTATGGCCTCTGTGGCCGAAATCGTCGAAAACGAATTTTTGGGGACAACTTTGTTGGTGCAGACTACTAACAAGCCGGGACCGACAAATTATTTTGTTTCTTGGTTTCATATTTTTATTCCAGTTTTACAAACCTTTCTATGGATTAAACTTGTCCCTAAACCATGTCGTTTTTTTTTCGGTTATAGCTCGTGTAATTAATCGAAGACTCTTTAATATTATAATTAATAGATTCTCCAGCCTATCAAAGATGTCAAGGCTGTCAATGCAACATGGAAGACAAGACAAATGTGTTGTCTTGTCTATTATGCGGAAAGGCGCCAATTGTATGGCATTTAAGAATGAGCTAGCGACATTTCAATGCATAGAGGAAGCAGTAAGGGGAGGAGCCATCAGTTTTATTTTCTATGACGCTAAGAAGGTCATTTTCTGCGGGGGACGTGGAACTGTCTGTCAATAAGTAAATGTCAATTTTTGTGTAAAAATCATAGTGCTTGAAGCTATCGATAGTTTATTATCGATGAAAGAAAGAAAGAAAGAAAAGAAAGAAAGAAAAATATTTATTTTGTCAAAAACGCGTTACACATAAGACACATTAAAATAAGTAGGACATTGACAAAATTGGCAACTACTCAGCGTATTGCTGCAACAGAAACCAGAGAATCTGTCGCAGCGCTGGTCTTCCGTAGCGCCGTAGGTTTATGTGTGTGCTGCGGCCCCGCAAAAAACACACATTTTAAAGTAATTTATGGTAGGTTGTAAAAATAGAAACAAGAGAAGAGAACGATGAGTGCGGCCAATACGGTAGGTATTGGTTCTATGACAAATTTTAATGTTATTGACAAATTAAATCACAAATTGATTTGATTTTAAGCTATTGCATAGCTTCTATGGCGGGCCTTAGCGGGGTGACCGAATCCAGAAATTCTGTAACGAAAAATTCAAAACTGGCTTTGAACCCTCTTTTTTCTGATTTTTTTTATACTTAAATCAATATTTAAGCCTTTTCTGTCATCACAGCGTCTTTTGGCGTGGTTTTACGTGGTAGCCAAAGGAAAAAATTATATCTTTGTTTCTTTAATTTTAGCATAATTCGTAAATAATCGAAATACAGGCGAAATTATTTTTTATCTTGTTTTTTGAAGTTATTTATGTAAATGTTGATAATACGATGAAAATTGAGAGGTCCAAAGTTGTATAAAATCACAACAATTTTGGTTCTCATTCATTTTTGTAAAAATCTAATGTTCTAGTCGGATTGGTTGAGTTTTTCGATAAACAACACCTATACAATCATTGGCGGAAAAAAAATCGTCCTTTAATCAATTTCAGGTTACCCCTCTACTGGTGAGCTAATCCGACTGGGCTGTAAGTCAATATCGATAAGTTATTTTGAACTGTCCCTTCACTAATTTCGCTGCAGTGACAAGCAGTGTGTCCAACTAAAAATACCTATTTCTGCGATATTGTGAGGATGGTAAATATTTTTTTAATAAAGTTTACCTATGATTTTAACAGAAGTTTAACTACCTACTTAACGTTCTGAAAGCTTACGTAGGTATATAATTAGTAGGTTGGAGGTATAGGGGTGGTATCCGTGGTATAGATACCTAATTTATTGTGCACCGATAATGATAAATCTAGATAAAAAGTAGTATTTTGTTATATGCACATTTTTCGATGCACGGGATGATTTGCAAATATTTTTTTTCAAGTGCATTGAAAAGTCTTTCTTCCGAGGTAAGCACTATCTACTAGTTTTGAAGTAGGTAGGTATGTAGGTGTTTTGTGTACCTACCTACCTACCTATTTGTTTGTTTTTTTACTCAATGCAGAAATATAATGCTTTTATCTATTATAACGAGTACGAGGAAATACAAAAAATTCTAGGAACTTTAATTCGTTTAATTAAACCGACTTGTAAATATTGACCAAGCAACAGAAGATAGAACAGCTACTTTTCAAATTAAAAAAAAGAATAAAATATAAATATAATATGCCACTAAGAGTATTATTTTTCATAATTCGGGATTCGTGCTAGATAACAAAATAAATAGGTAGCATGAATATGAGTGATGGAATAGTGCGGATTCAATCCTACGCCTTTCGGATCAAAGTCGAAGTAGCAATCCACTTGGCCAACTCGGCGGCATAGCAAAATACGCTAAAATGGAATCTGTTACGATTTGTTGGCAACATTATATAAATTTTAGTTTTATTCAAATTTAGTGCATAAATTGTTAATATTTAGAGGAATGAATACTTGCAGATGGAAAGTCACATCATCCTTTTGTAACCTGAAAGTTTCCAATATTTTAGGATATGCGAAAACTCTGCAATTTGGCATTTTATACTTATATCCTTCCGCGTGTACCGTGATTGACAAATGACGCGTAACCAGCGGCGCGCGGGGTTTTACATATGGAGAATGATTGTTGGTCCAAGGACCTTGGCTGCGGGGAAAGCATGTCAAAAATTGACAATGTCGTCTCCTTCTGAAGGAAGATAATTGCTCTGAGTTTCAATGGGTGCATGAAGCCACAATGCTCTTTCGTCATGAGAGTTTAGAAATTGGCTAAACACGAGACTTTTATTACAGGTCGGTGTGTGTTGTTTTGACTCTTTTGTTTAATATTAAAGTAGCACAGGTATCTTCGTTCATGATGGTTTTTGGACGTGCTCTAGAACACAATAACAATGATTTATAATAATAATAATGAAAGTACTCGTATTTTGTAAATCAATAAACTAAGAAAATATAGGTATTTTACAAAGACAGCAAATATAAAACAGCTAGATTTTTTCGTTTGAACTATTTCTAAATTACACAAGTAATGTATTTTCCTTTATAAAGAGTGTACGTGTTAATGTATACGAATACAAAATTATCTGAACACCTCTTCTGTGAGATAACCAAAACTTTCGTTTAAAGCACAAAATTGTCTAAGTCTAAACAGTTTATTGGCAAACAAGTTAGGTACGATAGAGCAACATTCCCACGGTAAAAATGAGCGCGTGCGCCGCTGTGCGTTCCCTTTTAACCTTTCAACTCTAGTTTGTTTAAATGATATGTTCCTTAAAGACTATTTTGATCAAATCAAATAGACAAATTCATGAGCAACAATAAAACATACGAAGTAATATCGATGATCGCGGAATCCAATTAATTAAATGGTAATTAATTGCATGATGTTGGTAAGTTCAAAGCATTGTTAGGAGTGTAGGAGTTGCCTTCAACTATTCGCTATATTTTTAGACTGTTATGATATGCTCATCGATCTGCGAGGATATGCCTTTGGGATCTGTGTCAAATGTCCTACAGTAAAACTATAAATTAAATGTAGAGGTAATATAATAAAAGGGACCATTTAAAAGGGTAAGTACAGATAACTCTATTATATTTTCGAAATAACTATTAGGGCGGATCGTTCACGATATGTTTTTGTGATATTGATTAATAGTAGGGATCTAGCAGTAATTATTGGTTATAGATCATGAATCAGCAGATGACCAATTTGGAATGGCACATCACATCCTCAATTCAAGGACTTGAATGTCTTGACCTTATGCTGTGAACTGTTCACTTTTTGTCATCCTCAAGGTTTGTTCACGCATTTGTTTATAATGGCTCAGTGACGAACGCGAACAAAAACTGATGGATGAGTCGCAGACAGCGGCTAGATGAAAGTCTGTGCATCTTGTGCAGGTATTTTATGTCTGCGTCGGTTCATCATAAAGTAATAAAAACTTATAATGATGCACATGCAGTGCTGTACTTGTATTTCTCTATATCTTTAAGACCAAGTTTAGTGGTTTTCAGCCAAACAAAACAAATTAGTTTGTTTACAAGACGTACTTAAACTAAGCTTTATGTAAAAAGTATATAAATGAAGTCGGACATATAATCTTATAAAGACTAGTACGACTCTATTAGATGCTTCTTCTTCATTTAAGTAAGTACTAAGAATAAAGTAGATAAAACTAAAATAATGACAAAGAATACGCTTACGTACACGTTTCGAATTAATCTTGTAATTTTTAGTTGTTGATAATTGATACTCTCATAATAATTGTTGACGAAAATCCTGCAGCATCAACACTAGACGTACGTCCTGACTGTAAAGTTGTAGACTGATGCAACAGGTTTTAACCTCGCAAGATATATGTTTTACCTAGTTACTTTGAGTACGTAATGCGGGTCAGATGAGTCGTTGCGACACCGTCTAGTGTAATTTATGTACTAGAAAGATGTCTGCATCACTGGTACAGCACACGACTCCTAAATACCCGTCTAACCCGTTCCTGTTTTAGCAGGTTAACATTTCGCTAATGTAACATTTTCGTATACTAAAAGTGAGAAAGTAAGTAGTTGTGAATGTTCTGAGGAGAACATTATGATTTCTCTCACATTTATGAGGTGTTATAATAATGAGAGTACTTCAAAATTTGGAGCTTGTATGCTAAGTGCTATACCGGCAACGTATAGTTAGATAAATATTTATATTATGTAATTTGGTAAAAATAATGAGCCGTATTGCGCCGATAAATATAATCATTTAGCTATATTCATATGAAACGAAAAATAACTGTATTTTTGTGCTATAGATGTATGTGTAGATAGAGTTTTTGTTTTGGACAGTAAAGTAATGAGAAGTTACTTTTTACTAGATTCAAGATAAAAAAACTAATATGATTTTTAGAGACAACTGGAAAATTTGCGCTGAACTGTACAATACTTACTTTACAAATTATGAAGTATGTACAAGGTACTCTCCTTTGAGTGGTTGGTTTGTAATGCCAAGTCACAAGCTGTGGTGACCACAAAACAATATGCTGTTACACAACTTGGCAGGTTTGTACCTCTTTTTCCTCTCGCCGCATCGTAAAGTTCATAACACTAGCACATTACTAATGATGTGACTTAGAAGAACAATAGGAAGTGTGATATATGATGTATCGTCTTTAGATTTTTTGCGGTCAAAATGAACCGGATTTGACATTTTATAGGTACTTGGTATACGATTAGATTACGTTACATTAATAAAAACTGCTTGAGGTTAGTTTTTTGTATTGTACAAGTAATTACTTTGAAATTTGTACATTTCCAAAATAAGTTGTTTTTCTAAGTAGGTAGGTATATTATTTGTCATTTCGTCATAACCTCTAGATTTTCTAAAAGAACCTAGCTTTTATTTAAGGTCCTCGCAGACAAGGACAGTATGGTATGGGATTAAAATTTTTACCAAAGGTTTAACTTATCCATATAGAATTACGACACATTAAAATAATTCTTGTCTCGGTCTGTAGTAGACCTTATGCAGATAGTAGGCCTTTAGACAATTTCACTATAAACATGTCTTATCACATCCATTAAACTGAAATGAAGTTTAAGAACTTTCAAGTTGAATTAGGTAGAGAAGTTACATAAAAGTTAGGAAATAAAACATTTTAGATCGTGAGGCAGCTAACGAGCGACTGCCGTTGGTCGTGCTCATGTAAATCGCGGATGGCTTAAATAATGTCAGCGCGTGAAAAACATGAAACAGAGAGTTACTACGAACTCTCGAACCAAAGTTGCAACTGCAGTTTCTTTCTGCATACTTGCGATTTACAAAACACAATGTGTCAGTATAAGTATTACAAATAGTGTTAGTACATCTCTTCAATATCCTAGGTCCCGTTAACTGTAGGCAAAGATTGCCTACACATAACTTGTGTTTTTAATACTAAAGGTTTTATAATAATTTACTCTGATTAAAAAATACATCACTTGCAGCTTATCGTTTTGGAATTTCCATATTTAATATATATATTTGTAAATATATATTATACTTATGCTACATTCAAAGTAGGGGCTTTAACTAAAACGTGCCTATTCTTGTGCAAGAGAATATAGTGAAGAGTATGCTTTATTGAATTGTTTCACGATTTCAAACCAATGATTAAATTATGGAAGAGTAATGGGATATTCGCACGAATGAAGATATTCTAACAATATACAAAATAGGTTTGTTTGAATTTCGTTTATTTTTTTTGTAAATTGCCTTTCCCTAACAATGGGAAAGTAAAGGCTAACATTATCCCTATTTTTAGAATTTCTTACTATTTGAATTAGACTCTTTATTAATTTAATATTCATAAGTAATCTTTTATTTAGTATTAAAAGCAGGTAGAAAACTAATCGTGCTAGAGAGTATAATGTAGGTACACACACTCATGGCACTAAAATTATTGCCCGTTTAATTCTCTGGTTTTTCTCCGTAATTTTAATGTAGCCTGTGGTAGAAAGACTCCTTCAAAAAACAACAATATTACACTTATCTCATAACCTTTTTATTGTAATAAATGGAACTAGCATGATACAAGTATAAAGTTTATAAACACTATAGTGTTTAATGTATGTAAGTATTTTAGTAATAAATTTAACTGTCATTTCCGCTTTATATAATTCTATCAGATGCACTGTGTGAAAGATGATAATTATTACGATTAGATTTAATGAGGCTGCAAATATAAGACGTTATCTAAATAAAGGAAAATTAAAAAAGGGTAGGTAGTCATGCAACATAACTTTATATAGCCAATCATGTAGGTTAATGGTACTTAGTAAAAGTACAATTTTCTACCATGTTGCATACAATTAAATTGGCTGTTATCGTAACACCCATGATTTAAAACAATTTTTATACCTTAAATTTAATTTGAAATGTTGTGCTATGTTTCTTATTGTCATTTGTTTTTTTGTTTGAATATTTTTAAGAGTAAGTCGGAGTCTAATTATTAAAAAACTCTATAGTACTAAGGACGATAGTATTTAACCATCTAATTATGTGACAGGTTGTAAGCCTGTGTCTGTCTATTAAAATGCTTATTATTTCTCGCACGATGTTTTTCGACTTAGTTGAAATTTCATGCAAAGTACATAAAGCATTTGGATCAAACATAGAAAACCTATGGTTTAAGTAATGTTAAGATTAGATCCTTCAATTATAAGCCTAATAGGAAAACAAAGACCATCATTAAACATAACTATAAAATTAACTTTGAATAGACAATTTCTGCAAAGGTTACAAAATAGTTAGCACAAATTGATTACTGCATTGTTTTCTCGATAAATTATTTGAGAAGCATGAGTCATTACAATAGCTTTACCACACAAATATGGAATCGCATCCTCTCAAATACTTCTGTTGAGCTTTGCTTTAAAGTTACGATCACCGTCAGATTCAACATTGTTTCGTTAGTCCAAAGCCCCAATTCCTGTATCAAATCTGATCATGGTTTTTTGCTGTATTTGACCATTGGTATAAGTACATAATATTCAAAGCTGAGTATATTTTGCTGTCTTATTGTTATGTTAGTAAAATATTAAGGGTTTAGTCTTCTTAAGGTTAATTGTTGATTTCTGGAGCGAATATACCCAGTATTATCAGAGTTTTCCGCGTGTATGTTTTAAAAATGATTATAGGAAATCGTCGATCATGAAAGAAAGGAATAATTTTGCTAATCTTTGGACATGATTATCTGACTCCTGGAAAGGTCGTCTAACCCCGCCCTACTACGAGGTTTCTGTATCCATTCACATCATCACAAACTTTGGCATTTATAAAATTAGAAATACGGACGGAATAGAACGGCCTTCGGTTATTGAGAAACCAGAGCCTAATGAACGGCATGTGGGTACGATTGATGTTCTCCCACGGACGTCGTGACTCTGATGGTGCGCTACCTATCAATGTTTGAAGTATGTATTGCATTCCTCTTACAAGTTTGTAAGTGCTGTAATTAATTTATCTTTTATTTCCTGTTAACTTTCCTGTGACTTATGTTCTAATTGACAGTATAGTGCTATTCAAAGAGTACCGATTAGAATTAACAATCTTTATTACCTTTTTTTAGGTTTAACTCATTTTTAAGTTTCAACATGATTTTAATCTTAAAACCGAGTCAATCGTTAGGAAGGAGACGTATTACAACACAAATGCCTGCTACGTTTTGTTGCTGGTACATTTTTTTTTGCCATAAACGTAGAAAACATTCACACATAAATTATCATTAAAAAAACCTAAGGTCTTTTCTCGCTATAGATAAAAAACCACTTTAATTTTACAATATAAGTAATTATAATCTAAGTAAATATCGGACTGTCCCCATTTCAATCAAAAAAACATTACCGTAAAATAAAAAATAAATAACCATTTACGAACTGTAAAAACGAAGGTTAACATACGATGCACACCGCTGTTGCTGGCGAAAACTAAGCTATAGCTGTATGTGATAAGGCTCAAAGTTGGAAGTGAAGTGTTGGGCGGGCGGTGAGCTTTCAGATCCCCCACTTTGTTCGGGCGGGCGGCGCGTGCGATTCCTCGCGGTGCCAGTCCTTACGCGACGCTCTTCGCGGCAACATGTCCCCTCTGTGGATTATAGTCACTTTGCTCCCCATCCTGGGTAAGTCTACACCCACGGAGAAATAGGGAATGTGTTGTGAGAATGTGTAATTGAAAGTATTTGGGTGACCTTCAGAGGACGTTCTTAAGATTTTTGGATGTCTCAGATTTTTTAACGTGCATCTTATTTTTGATATATTTTGCTTTGGACTCAATGGTTTGTTGCATTGTTTTTTTTTTTCAGGAAAACGATTCATTGTTGCACTTCACAATAACTATTGTGTTTACAAGGTGTTTAATACTTCTCAGTGTTTTATGCCGCAACATTTTATTTTAATAGATAATTGTGTTTTCAGAGTGTCTCAGCAATAGGTCAATGTGTTAGTGCGCGTGCGCACCTGTGAAAGTGCGAATTTCAGTGAATGTTCAGTGAAAAATACATCTGATACTGACTAAATTATTGATGTTTTATAGATTCAATTATTCACACAATAGTGTTATAAAATGGTATTATCCAGCTGATTCTCATGAATCATATAGAAGGGCTTTCCTTAAAATACTGATTAATAGACTTATTAACTAATTTATAAAATAAATTCAACTTAAATTCATAAACGTGCTGGATGAAGATTCAGTTTCTGGATGCAACTGTCTATTTATAAAAAAGCTTTATTTTGAAGACCTCCTTAGTCTTATAAAAAGTAAAACTAAACTGTATCAAGCAGAATGTGCACTGTACGAAATGCATAATTTTTCACGTGGAGGAACTTATTACCACATAAGGTGGACAGTTGCCACGTTCCGTTGGATCACAAAAACTGTCTCATGCAACTAGTGGTAAAGGCCTAGTTGCGCAACCGTTGCACTTTCATAGGCGCGCGCCGATCCGCGCATCTCATGATAATCGATCCCCAGATCTGCATAAACGATGTTCCCACGATCCGCTCTCCGGCAAGTAGGCCGGCGAGAGAGAGGATCCGACCTCGGATGCATTCGATTCCTTCAATAAACTCAAATATTCTCGCGATTCAAGGCCATGAATGGTCGTGATACAGAAAAAGTATCAAAATCAATTAACATTTTCGTCTTGTAACATTTTCAAGCCAAGTCCGAATTAAATAGACATTTTAATTAGACTAGTTTCAATGCCGCGAACATTACAATAATCACAACATCTTGCATTGTTTGTTAAGTATGAATATGCGTTTAACGCAACTCGATCTTAAGAAATAACTTAAATGACAAAAGTTCACATGAATAATTCGAGATAATCGTATCTGCGAATGTCTTTAACAATAGTTCAAAAACACACTTGAGCTGTTGGTTAATGCCTAATAACTTGCATAGGTGATTCAAGGCGTGAGAAATATTAACTTCCTACACGTTCTTATGAATGAGAATCGAAAGCTATTGCCTGTGTCGGTGTTTATTTGTCAGCGTAAACCCTGTTCATTGAGTCACGCGAGAGATTGATCGACAATATTGCTCAGCTTAGTCATCATAACATTGTTATGTCATCGGACACATTAGCATAATGCTGATCAAGCCGCTTGCGCAGGTTGCACACGATACAAATAAACAGTTTCCGCTGGCGCAACCACGCAATAAAACTGTACCGTCCACATTCAAACAAATGCACGTACCGTATTGTTGAGCGCACCCACATTAGGCATTCTTCACTCTCTCCATACGTAACAGCTATAAAACGAATGCTGATTCAAATTCAGCGAATTAATTTTACAAAACTCTATATTAATATTTATATTTTGAATAGTCTATTTCCCACGAGTAGTGAGATACCATAAATCACTAGTAAATAATGTAAAAATATGTATATCTTAGACAAGTGGATCAAGCATTGGCTGCGGTTACATAAGGCGGGCACGGTGCGGCGGTACCGATGACCTTTCGCCGAGGATGGCACGGCACCTTACGGAACACTCACAGATTCTATAATATTATCAACTTGTTACAGTTTCACTTTAATTATTTATATCCTTTGAAATTTTATTTGATCGCGTCGTTTAAATGTTCAAAATAAAAAAGCTACTTGAATTTGGTCATCAGCATCATCAACTTATTGACGTGAGATACTTCGATAAACAATCTATCTAATATATAAAAATGGATCGCAAAATGTGTTGGTAAGCGCATAACTCAACAACGCCTGGACCAATTTGGCCAATATGTTCGTTGAAGTTCAAGGATGGTTTTTACGGCGAGAAAAATTCGAATAATTGCCGGGAAAATCCCGATATTCCCGCGGGAACGGGACCTACGCAGATGAAACCGCGGGGCGCAGCTAGTTAAATTACCTGTAAATAAATATAATAAATCTTCTTTTCATCTAATCGTTCATATTTACTCGTATAAAGTATAGATTTTTTTTTAACTAGTTTTCACCTGTTTGGCGATTTCAATATTAAACTAAACATTTATAGATTTATTTCCCTTTGCTCAGTTTGAGCTTCCCTAGGTCGTGTACAACGAGCCCTAGATGGCTCAACTGGATCTAGATGTATTTTTGAAAGCTATGACATGTACTCGTAAGTTTGGATACTGTATATAAAAGAAACATTGAAACGTATAACGTATAACGCAAACATCTCGAGAGAAAAGAGAAATAGTATTTTGAAAGATCTTATCATTGAGCCCTAAGTATTCTAGTGGCACAGATACTACACGTAGATGCCGCGCCTGTGGTTGCGTAAGATGCCATCTCCCTGCCATCTGTTCCCATAAGACCATCTATTGACCCATCCACAGAAACTTTCGCATTTTTATTAATACGAGCCGTATTGGCCGAATATTAGGATATGGTATGTACCTACCTTGACAGAAGGTTTTAAATCCTGGTCGTGTATCGTTTGATTTTTCGTTCCGTAATAAAATAATAGTAATACTTAGTAAAAAAGGGCTTGTCAAAAGGGTTTCTGTGTGTTGGCTTCGGCCCCATGCATGCCTGTCAAAGGTCCGGGACTCCATAGGTCGGGACTATATTAAACATCGTGAGGAAATCAGCGGCTTTGTCAACCCTATTGATATATTTCTTGTAGATTTGACCGGCTAAGCTGAGGGGATGGTTTAAGTGTTTTGCAAGTCTACTCCACCTCAACAATTTTCCAGACACTACAGTGTTCTGTAAAGTGTAGGCATAAGTTGCCTTATGATGCTGTATAAATCATTTAGTAAGATGTAAATGCCTGAGTTGAGCAGTCCACTGCAAGCCTTGCGCGATATAGGCGGCGGGGGGAGCTAAATATTGATCTTAAGGAAAAAGGTGTCCACACCAAAGAGCCTGAAAAGCGCTTAGCGCGGTGTTTATGGAAACAATTATTTACTATGTACCTGACATAAGTACATCAAAACGCTTCCACTGCCCGCTCGTTGAGTGTGGCCACACTGGCCACCAAACGCCTCGGCTTAGTTATAGGACGAGGAATAAAAGTAAATTTGACGTACGTTTTCTAGTGGCACAGGTTAAAGACGCGCTGCGCCCGCGATTGCACAAGAGATGCCATCTCCTGCTCTCTGCCCTCACCCGACACATGCATGAGAAACTCAGATGAAATGCCTCCTGCATTTAACGATCTCAAGTTTTTGCGATCGTTTGCAATGATAACTGATAAGCTACTATGTTCGTGTTTGCTTTCACCTTCTTTAAACGTGAACGTTTTGTGTGTTAGGATAGTGAATGGCACGAAAAGTTACAGGTGAATGTTGACATTAGCTTACAAATTACAAATCAAATCAGATCAAAATGATTTATTTGCTTTCATAATCCAGCTCAAAGTATCTAAAAAAAATTAAATAAATATCTTCCGCTCCTGGGATACATTCGTGATAATATTTCATTTTTATTTCATAATCCAGTTTTAATTAATTAAAACCAAGATTTTTAATATACGCTGGCCAGCTGGCCCTTTTGAAAATGTTCTTGGGAAACTACCTTAGGTTTTCTTCTTGTGTCTCATGTATCTACATAAGTCACTTTTATATGCAAATGCAATCAACATAATACGCATCTTCTAAAATATGTACTTCCTTCCACGTAAGATTTCTCAACATTTAAAAGACTGTATATCTTATCCTTGAACAAAAATAGATTGGTAAATAATTTACTTACATTTACATAGATTGTAAACGTACTAAATTCACAATTATAATTGAGCTTATTGCATTCGGCTCACTGCACTATTTGCACCGTTCACTTAGATCGCGTAAAGTATGCTTGTGTCGAAAGAGACTCTCATTTACTTATGCACGACAGGACGTTATTTCTCAAATTATCTTTCATGTCTCATCTTGCGCTACAAATCAGTGATCTATTTAGATTTACTTACCTAGTAAATGTAAGATGTTTTCACGACAGTTGATCACGTTTGAAAATTTTAAAACGAATGGGTGATGAGAGGAAAGAGAAACATAATATAGATAGTAAAATCAATCAGACTGCTAATACTAGTTTTTATGGAACGGTGTTATATATATTTAATCTTTTCTTTTGAGTGGGGCGATTCACATTTTTCTGAATACACTCCTTTCAAAGATCTTTGACATTTCGTCAACTTCAAAAAATTCATTCAGCTGTAATTTGGTATTTAGCAAATGACACCATTCAAACACACCTATTAGTTGAAGATGCTCAAGTAGCCAGGTTTCACAAGGTTACTGTAAGAGTTTACCATAAAATGTTGTAAAACTTCTTGACCTTTTCTTTTAGACTCATCAATGGGCAGATTTCATTATAAAATGATTGAAAGGTATTACAAAAGTTTTGTAATAACTTTCCACATTCACATAACATTATAATGGCGTAGTAACCTGTCTCCGGGTTCGAAATCACGACCTTAGAGGTCAAAAGTTGAGCATTCCACCCACTAAACCTATAGTGGGAGGGGCTGCATGAACAATGAATCATAATAACTAAACTAAGTACCTGCTTACTGGCCGATGCGTTGATTGCTTTATTTAAATATGCACGGAAATTACTAATTATGTGAAAATTTATTTCCGTTTTCCTTCCGTAAATTTATTTGAAGGACTCTTTATTTTTAGTAAGTAATAAATAATTTAATCTTTACAATTATTAAGATGTGGGTAAGTTTATACGGAAATTTGTTTATTGTTTTTTATATTGTGGTAAAGAACGACGTTCTTAGTCACATAACTACATACGATTTTTTTTTCGTCCGTTACATATAAGTAGTAGATACTAGCACAATTTCGATGTATGTAGCATTTTACTTACTTACCTAATTCACCACATTCGTAAACTTTCCCGAACACAATATTATATTAAGTAAACATAATTGGCTCGGGATTTTCATCGTGCAATTTAATCACGTAGGTACCACATTTTTTTTCAGTAAGACCTGTTTCTTTGTTCGAAAGAAGATATTCCAAGGGTAGTCCTATAAAAAAATTGATGATCTGATGAGTATGTTCGGAGTTATTGACTAATATTATTATTAAAACACTACTCGAGAGCGCAGGAAATTGTTCTCTTTTCACGCAAATAAAGTCGTATGAATATTTTTTGAAACTGCGACTTGTTCTTGATTATTAAACGATTTAATTTTTATGTTTGTGTTTAGGGGGAGCTGCTCGTTTCAACTGTAAAGGTCGTATCCTGGGTGCGTACTACGCCGACGCCAAGTCGGGCTGCAAGGCCTTCCACGTGTGCGTGCGCGTGGCTGGAGGAGGAATCCGAGACTTCAGGTTCGTTATTACAGTTATTTTACATACATTATTTATTTTACACTCACTTTTTTACAAGGACCTCCTTGGCAGGCTAAGTCCACGGATTTTAGGATTTTAGTGAATCTTAGCAAGTGGTACTACGATTCTGACACAATTTCTTTTGAAAATTTGAAATTGATAAATAAAGTTCAGAAATATTAAAGCTTTTTATTTTGCGATGAAACCTAATGCTTCTCACAGGTGGTGTGTGGAATAAATGTGATGTCCTTATTGTGAGACTTATTTTCTAAGTTTTATTAAAATCGATTTTCTAGTAAAACTTAGAATATTATTTATTCCAAGGATCTTTGAGTAGGAACGAGTATCTTTCTTATGTGTTCTTGGCATTATAATATTATTATCCTCAGATTAATAGACCATTGTGAGTTTCTAAATAATTCTCGATATTTTTACGTAACATTTTTATCGGAACAAGACAAACTGTAAAAAAATGCATAATGTTCCAGGTTCTTCTGCCCCCCGGGCACGTTGTTCCACCAGGAGGCTCAGACCTGCACCGACTGGGGAGACGACGACCCGCTAGCCTGTCCCGCAGACATTTACGACGGTCAGTTCGATCTCTACAAGATCGGATCTGGTGAGCGCTTTGCTACTAACACGCACACTGACAGCTAACACGCAGATTTACATAAAAAGCTTGGTTTTTTGATACAACCTTCTATCATTTTGTACTGAAAGCTGTGTGAAATGTCCCAAGAATATTTATTATTATATTTTCAGAAAGCTTGGTTTTGCTTCTGTAAAAACAGTAAACAAAATAGTAAGCGGAATCACAGATTTAAAATCTAAATTGCCGCAACAACAAGTTTTTGGACAATTGACTTTGAAGAAAGACCTCTTTTCAAAATTGTAATCCAACTAAAGTTAAAGCCAAAGATGTGTTCGCCTTCCTATGGATTAGTTCAAATAATGTACATTGTTTAAAGATTCTGACTTTCCATTCTATTAAATAACTCGCTAATAAAGCAATACGAGACAAAGATTTTAAATAATTTGAAATAAATAATTTACCAACTTCGTTTTTTCCAATTGAACAGAAAATGTATAGTTACCTATAATACATTCTTCTTCAGCAGGCTTAACAGTTACCAATAATGAGTTAAGATGGAATACTTCATGTAGACATACATTGCAAAAGCACAACTAATTTACACCCCAATAACTTTAAGCAAATGATTATGGGTTCTTGAAACATACAAACAAGTACGTGTTACGAGTTCGTTACATTAATTACCAATTGGCAAATCAGCTATAGAGTTCACCATTCGCACGATGATAATGCTAGCTAATGGTCCAATTTGATTGAAAGTGATTCGATACATACAAATCATTCATTTCCAATGTCGACATGTTTGATAGGTGAGCAATTGAGAGCAGATTATTGGGTTAAAAAATGCTAAGCTTTAGCTGTGTGCTTTGTGTTCAATGCCAGAAAAAAAAAGCATTTTTGAAAACTAAACGCCTTTTTGCACTTTTATATTATCTGGCAGACCTTGTACTTAAAAACTCGCACCTGGAGTTCATAATATCATCAAGAACCATGGTTATAGTGGAAAAGTCAACATTTTGTTAGTCGGAGGTGATATAGAATTATACTAGTTTATAATGAAATTTCCTTTTAGGTTTTGATACCAAAAAGGCCTCAATCGGTAATCGCGAGGAAGAATCAGATTTCGGTCTTCAGCGCGCCGAGACCGGTGACCGACGCCTTTCACAGAACAATGGTGCTAACGCACAGAACAATGATCTACGCGCTGCTCATTCGTCGGACTTCTTCAGTGGTCAGAGAGACCGCGGCAGGGATGAGCCAGCTCAGCAGGCGCAGAGCCCGCGCCCTACCTCGCATCCACAATCCCGTCAGTCTTTCCGTAGAGCCACAACTCCCCGATCACCACCCACCACAACACAATCACCAACCACGCCTTCACCACCCCAACCCACTTACAAACCACAATACGAAATCTCAAAACGCAAGTTAATAAGAAAACGCCCAGTCCAAGCATCCTCTCCAGCACCCCAATCGACTTCCGCGCAAAACACCCCGCAATTCCCAGAGCAGCCTCAACCGTTCCAGGAATCACAAAACTACAACAGACGTCCCACTCAGCCTCAAAATAGGCAGACACCCACCACCACTCCCTACGTTCCTCCTCAGTATAAGGAATATAAGGATGAGTATGTTGAAGTCCCTAGAGTGACCCCCAAACCTAACAGGTATTACCCAGCAAACCCGACTCCTCTCCCAGCGTCACACGCTACATCACCACCGCAATACAACACCAATAACAAGAAAGATGGTCTTATTGAGTTGTACAACTATGACGCGCAATCGACGCCTGGACTGAGCACCAAGCAGGATAAATTCAAAGTAAGGAATAGCTTTACTGTCACTGACGTTCCAAAAGAAGATTTTGCTCGCATAAGACCAAGCAATAACATCAGCTTCAAGAATAACAATTACGATAACAACAACAATTTCAACAATGAAAATAACAACTTCAATAACAAGAACACTGACAGCTTTAACAATGAAAACAAAAACTTTAACAATTACAACAATAACTTTAACAACTTCAATGGAGCTAATAAACCCACCACCACTGTCGACTACAACAGTGCTGCCCGAACCACCACCAACACACCTTCCTACAAAAACTTTAACAGCGTTTCCTATGAGCCAGAGAAAAACAACGTCGTTCAGTTCTCAAAGCAGAGCTACAATCCCACCACGACTACCCGAATCCCTACAACCACCTCCTATTACACCACATACAGGCCTGACCCCCCACAGAACTTGAACACGGTCGCGTACGATACCAACAACGGATTCCACTCCCAGTCTAGTTTCGCCGAGCCGAGCGAAGAAGACGATGGCCAGTACCGGCTTCCGCACGGAGAGGACGATGGTCAATACCGACCGGAACGTTACGGCGATCGAGAACTGCTATCAGGCGCGCACTCTCTCAACATAGCTGCCAGTGGAAACAGGCTGCCTGAAGACCAGAAACAGAAATCGTACTCCAAGACAAAAGCACCTCCTAAGTTCGTTTCTCAAACCGCTGCACCTCGTCCGTTCCGCCCCGCGCCGTCTTCACCTCAGAGCACTCGTGCGCCTGAACCTACCACGACCGCTGCTCCACAGACTCAGCGTGCGTTTGACCTATTCCAAACGTACACAACAACATCCAGACCGACAGATTACACGGGAGGTGCACCGGACTTTGTTCCTATCAACAACGCCCCGGTAAGCAGGCCCACAACTAACGCCCCCAGATCTCCAGAGACCCGACCACCGCGGCCGCAGCCTCGCCCCGCGCAAGCCCCTACCTTCCCCCCTAACCCCGCACCCCGACCTACCACCCAACCCTCGTTCTCCAAACCAGTCAACAAGAAAGAGGATAACAGCTACGACTACGCGTATTACGACTCCGATCCTGGTTTCTCTGAATACGACCAAATAGAAGAATTCGGTAGAACTAAGAAAAGAGCGTAAATTTTAGATCACACCAGGTTTAATCACTGCCATTAAATTAGTCGCCTCTTTAGGTAGGGACACTATAGAAGCTGTTGAGTTCAATACGTAAAGTTTAAATGTTAGGTTGATCAATAATGTAAATAAAAAACATTTTATTATTATCGTTACCATTATCAATTAAATGTCTAGATCTAGAGAGGCTTATCCGTTAGTTATCCTAAATTATTTTGTGATATTGTGAATGGTTTACTAACTACTCATTGATCGAGATAGATTGTATTTATTAAGTACATGGCATGCAAGATGAAGATTTGAGCAACATTACCTACAAAAAATCAATGAGCATTTTCATCATGATTATAGTTTTAGCTCTTTGCCATAATCGGATTTCTTCAGAAACAGTGTGTCGTACCATTTGGTGCGTTAGGTTGTAAGTTATGATAGATTGTAAAATATTGCTTTGTAAATAAAGTTTAATTAAAACAATGGCTTGTGCAATTTGTGTCACTTCCCAAATCTTGTGAGAATAGACGGCAATAGATAAGCGAACAATTAAGATAAAATGGGTACCAAATAAAAGTCTCACACTTTGTTGTTTATTCACACAAAGGCCCGGTTCATCCACAAGGACAAAGCAACAGTTATTATAATGACTTTAGGACGTGCTTCGAAACAAGTCAAACAGCGATTCGAAATCAGTATAAATTCTGCTGACATGATTTATAAGTTTTTTTGAATGATTTTTAATTACATCAAGTAGGTACTTACCTTGATCACTTTAGAAACAATACATCATGATAGCAAAATTTCAGCATTGTAGCAAATCTCGAAGGTTGCTCACAAATTTTGGGCTCTACAATACAACTACATCTTGGGATATCTCCACAAGATTATATGGATAGAGCATCTCTATAGCAAACACACTCAGTCAGAAAATACGATTTGTATGCTAAATATTATGACATGTATTCTGGTGAAATAAACACACCACATGGTAGTTAGCGCACTCTATTGCCGTTAATAGGAATATTCGTGAATAATAGATCACTCACTGCCATTAAATACACACACATAGGAACTTACGTTCTCTTTGAATACTGGATGAAAGGCCTATCGTTGTCGAAGAGTTTTACAGAAATGTTTTACAACAGGCCGGTAGATGTCGCTACATATTGCTGCCTCCCTATCTGCCTCTGTCGGCTCCACTTGCGCCAGGCTTTGTTATTTATTATGTTTGGACGTAGGAAGTAAAATTACTAAGGAATATACTATAGAGCGAAACCTTGGTTTTTGTAGAATCCAAATAGGGTTGTCGCGCAAAAGTAAAACACAGTCTTTCATTACCTTAATTTTATTAAATAGATCACATTACTTCTACACTAGATAAATCTAGACACCAGATAAGTACAAATATAAGCAGTCACTACGTAGGTAACAGTAGGGGGTACATAGTCATAGACAACAAAAATCTTTGTGATGTTTGCAATAGCAATCTACGGCCAAATTCAATTTGCCATCAATCTCTGGTTTTGCTTACTATGGTAAGGATTTTTAAACATGCTGTGTTGAATTAAAGTCAGTTAAAAAAAATTAGATTTATAATTAAAAAAAATATATTATGTTCAAGATTAAAAAGAAATAATTAATACTCCAATATAAATAAATTAATATAGATATCATATCCGTGGAACTTTTCACGCAGCATCAAACCCGCAACCTTCGCGGCTCAGGTAGACCTTCGCCCACTGCGCTACGGAGCTCCACTGTGCCACGGAGCTCGTCAACAAAAGTGAGCAATGGTGAACAAAAAAATTACATAAGTGAGCAAAACCACCGTTAGTGATACTAATTGCATTAGATCTCTATTCAATTGGATAGTAGGAACCTACTTCATACTCTGTTGGTATTACTAGTATTATTTTATCTGTGGTTGGTATGAAAAAGTACTAAAATAGTATTTTGGCACATGTTTTCGCAAAGAATTTCTGTGGATTTACTTAGAAGTATCTTTAGTGACCACTCTAATGTAACTTTTGTACTCAATAGCACTACATAATACCTCTTAATACTAAATGCTAGTAATAGTATTTACAAATGGTTCGGTTATAATAGGTAAGTACAATATTGATTTGGTTTAACAAATTTCAATTTACATTATTGGAGACCATTATCTATTATGGGGGTCATTTGAGGTCATTCTGTGAATGAAATAGGCACAGTCTACTCCTGTCAAATTACTCTTTCAAGATTTACTTCATTATGAATCTTAGGATTAAGTATTTAAGATTTAATCCACGACTCTCTTTCAATAAATCTTTGTAAGTAATTGGTATGGAGTTAAAAGGATTATTGGCTTTATAATTTAGAATTACGTCGGTACTGGCATGCCCAATGTGCGATCGTACCTTCACCAACAAACTCGGATATGCAAGCCACTATAAAGCGCACCAGTGCAGAGGGTGGAACATCCACACCCTCCATTAAGTACCTATATGCCTGTTCAGTTAATTATTATCAGTCGTTGTTGTCGAAATCAGCTAAGACAGATATTTATATGTAAGGTGTAATAATTTGTTATCAAAAATCTGTGTACCTACAACGCATACTATAATATGAATCAACAATGCAATTATAAAACAGTAAATATAAGTTGAAATTAGTCTTAGATTGTAATCTAACAGTAATAAGTAACAATAATGAAATATATATTCAACATATTCTTGAAGTCTCTTTTGAGCTTTTTACCCTGTAAACATAGATAATGTAAGAGTATAATATGAGGCAAAGAATTTGTCTCTATCCTACAACCACCCAAATAAATAAATTTATAACACACAGTGTACGAAAAAATATTTACATCTAATATCACTACTTAACTAACTCTATTCTAACAATAATTGAGCATCTCCGTCGAATACAAAGTCGCTCGACCAGAGTCCGTTATTTCTTTCACCACGGATCATAGAATTGATTGTGATACCATTTCGTGATTAAATCTGCTCACGGGATAAGTGGAGACAGACCCCTCGGCCAAATTATCGAGCATTTTCTTACTAGAAGTCTCCAACCAACGCCCAGCTTCGATAACACGGAAAATTTGAACCTTCACTTTCCTTGGAGACAAACAAAGAATGTCTAAAATAACTGAAACTACTTTTTTGTTCAGTAGACAGATATTTTGGAATAAGATTAGAATGATGATATCCAAAGTAGTAAGCACGATTCCTAATCATCATAATAAAGCATTTTTTTAGTTTCCTACGGCTTAAACTGGTGTTGAATCTACTGCCATCTCTCTTTATAGAGAAAAAAGTGCCAAGAAACAATCATATAGCATCTACACTAGGGTGTCCCAAGCCATAAGGGAAAAATTTTTTTTTTTGAAATTCTACATGCATACCCTCTAATTTTTTTCTATTTCACACCAAAAGCCTACATAATAAATATTATTGTGATTAATTAATGTTAACACGTGCCGACTTTACTTTAAAGTAATGAAAGAAAAAATGTATGAAAATATAGTCATTTAGTCTTAGTTCAAGTTTGATATATAAAAAAGCTTAGATTTGTACATATTTCTTTATTAAATACTATTTTTACATATTAAGGACTTTGTGGATACTTATTTTCTAATTGTTTTCTTGTTGCAATCAGGGAAAATCTTACGGTGTTCTTGTACATAACGTAAAAAAAATTGCTTTTGCTCCTCTTCAACTGTGATCAACCCGTGGCAGTCTTGCATCAGTTTTACAGCTATTTCAGCAGTATCATTCACTGCTTTTTAGCTTTGAAAGCTTCATTTTTGCTTCTATAAATGAAGAATTGTCAAACGTAAATCTGGAGTTAGTTGCAGAAAACTGTCATTTATTTTACGACGAGGAAGCAAGGATTTGCTTGTGACTAATACCTATAAATTTTTTTTTGTCCTTGCTATTTAGTAATTATAAATCGAGAGCTAAGTTACAATATTTTATGGAATAGATAGCTCTAGCCATCCACCGAGCTCGATGCATAGCACATCATCTGGGGGTCAAACTTTATAATTTACTAGCAGTACGTCCTGGCTTTGCACGGGTGTACTAATGAAACTTTCTGGATGAAATATATCCTATAACCATCCAAACAGTCTATTCTACACATTAGTGAAAGAATTTTTGAAATCGGCTGAGTAGTTTTGGAGATAGCCTCCGTCAAACAAACTAAGAAACAAAGAAACTTTACCTCTTTATAAAATTGTTATAGATTTCGTCATCTCCGGTTAAAAACATAACCGAGAGCTCTATTAAACCACGATAGTCGTCTCTAACAATAGTTTTGGTCAGTTTGGCGATAAAATGAAAACAGGTTCTCAATTTCACTCGTTGACAGGCACGATTCAATTTTCACTCGGTAATTTTCAAACTTGTTCATTAGTAGGGAGCTTTGAACCTGTTTTTTAATGATTTACGTTACCAATCTAGTAAATTTTACTTATTTTAGAACTGCGTAATTCGACTGACATGTTGATTAAATAATAGCAATACGATAAATGCTAGAAAAACTTGAAACAACACACACTGAAGCATGCAAGTGTTTGCGCGCTTAGGGCTCAAGTACTGAAATGTTTCGATCCAAGTCGGCACGGGTTCCTGTTATTCGAAGTGTGTGAAATTTATTTTACAGTCATTTTAATACCAAACGAAAAAAATTAGAGGGTATGCGTTTAAAAAAAAACACTTTGATTTTTTTGGGACACCCTAATCTACACACTCCCGCGGATCACGCAAAGTCCTTAACAACCCGCGAAATGGGAGTCTGATTCCAATTTCAATCAAGAGAAAGAAACGCGAACAATATCGTAAAATCTGAGAGTAAATAGGCTATTCATTGATAGTTTAAATTGCTCCAAGGTATAAGTGACAGTAACAAACTCTCATGAACTAAACTATAGCCAACTGGAGTTGGCGGAAACGGGGGCATCTATATGCATAGTGTTCATTCACTTTTGTCTGTTCACTTCACATATTCACTGCGTGGCGATAGCACCGGCAACCCTTTGCCGCACGTCGGTGAGGGCTGAGCCATTGCTGAAACCATTCAGAAGCGGCAACTTCATGCTCTCTGACTTGGCTGCTTCATCCTCTACCTTTGCCTTGGCTTTTGCCATCTAGAATTAAAGAACAATTGATTATTTTTAAATATTTTTCAAAGGGCTGTAAATATTAACAAGTACTAAAGATTATCTTCTTTGAATCATATAAATAAAAATCATTGAGCAATGTTAATAGGGGCAAAACTTGGAAATGGGTGGAGCAGTTGCTGTAATCACTTTAAAAAGATGACTTCAATGTCATTTAAACTGTTATTAAGCTTAAATTTCATTGTTCGTTCGTATGAGCAAATGGGCTCTGGTGACGAAGATTTTAGGCCGCCTCCATCATGATTTAGTTAAAGGTATCTTACCTTGCCCTTCTTGCGGTAAGCTTGCTTATAGAAGTCTGAGAATAGATAGTAGAAGAGCACAGCGTGCATGCCGATCCACCAGACGAAGGCGCGCGGGTAGTCGCAGTCCTGGAAGAGCAGCTGGAAGGCGTGGATGAACACCAGCACAAATTGGACCTGGAGAAAAAACAACAAAGTTTTGTTTGAAATGCTGTAATAGAGGTATGAATATCGTTGTGCTTTCTCATTTATGGACGCCACTTGCTTTGTTGATGCGCCACCGGCTTGGGATTAGACGATTTATTTAGTTATCGTCATGTGATTTCTGGATCTGCGACGTGTTGTGTAAGTATGAGACATTCTAACACAAAGGTCCTCAGTAATAATAAAGACTGATGAGATATTTTGGAGATGAGACATGGTCATTATTGATCTGATTCTAAGCCGCTCAAGAAATTTAAGTATTGTTGAGATGCCTGTCGGCTTGCCCGGTACCTAAATTATCCACACATTGACATTAAACAGAAAGTGAAGTCAATGCGTATGCAGCTAACAAAGTCAAAGATTTCCTCATTATATTTTTTTCACTGTGTTTACGTTAAGCGCTAATAAATGCGAAAATAAATTTTCCAAATTTATAACTCCTTTCGTACTGTGCCGATTAGTAGTTGCTTTTTCTAGGCCAACTTGATGCAAATTTAATAACTATTTCAGGATCATGTAATAAAGACTTAAATAAATTGAATTACGAAAGAATCTTGACCACAGATCTTGGCAGTTAGAATGCAATATTGAAATTCAATCAGATATTGGAAACTGTTGCAATCTACATGCAATTAAATTATGACTTGTTATTTCTGACACATAACAACAAACACAATCTTGGTGTAGGCATTCATGATCATTCATGGCTTTAAAAGGGGACTTTAGTCTTTGTTAACTAGTTTGGTGCTAGACGGTTTTATATGAAATGTTTTTCTTACCATTTGTAGCGCTGTCAAGTATCTCTTCCACCAGAGGAACTTCTGTATCTTAGGTCCGAGAGCAGCCAGTAGGTAGTACGAGTACATGATGATGTGGACAAAGGTGTTGAGCATTCCGAAGAACGTTGAGTGACCACCTGAAGAATTTGAAATAGGTTTAATTTGAAAACGTAATGTTGGAATAAGCCAGAAATTAAAAAAAAAATGAACAACAAGATTCTAACATTATTGCGGGTTGTATATACAAATTTGTAAGTATCTTGTTTCAGAAGATTATAGGAACCTACAAAATTTTTGATAAATACATTTAAAGTTTATTGAATTTATTAATGCACTTGAAAGATTCAGTTTAGCATTGTTATATCGTTGGAAAAACATTTAATTACATATGTATGTACGTACCTACATTAATAAAAAGTATTTCGTAAAAAATTATTCAAATTACAAATTAATTATTTTGGAATTATTTTTGCCTTGAACATAATGCCGGACTTGAATTGGTGGAAATGGTTATGTGGAGCAAGGCTTAAACTGTTTTATTTAAAAGTTATTTGTTTTATTGTGCGTAGGTTCAATTAGCACATAAATATTATCTTTAGTCACAGACACCAATAAAATAACGTTTTAGTCACTGAATAAAATAACACTCATGTGCAGGTAATGGCCCTAATATCCGACAGATTGCAACACAAATGTTGCAAATAATAAATCAATTGCTTAAAGTATTTGCAGCAACTTTACTTGCAAACAAAGTTATTTAAAACTTCATCTTAAGAGCAGGCCTGGCACAATATAATTTCTGAGATGTTAGCTCAAATGACACTCTATCTGACAATGTAACGATTCGCGATATCCGATGGAGACTTCTTTTTCACATTATTTCTTAAATTATTCAGGTGATTTTTTGGTGATTTATAATAATTATGACTTTTCGAAGTTATTTTTTTAAATATTTGGTTCCGAAGGGGATAAAAAAAAATAAAAGTTGTGAAAGTACATTGAGTGGGGTGTCATATGAAAGGGCTTTGTTTTTACATTCCAAAATGGTTTTACTTTATAGTCTAAGATGTAAAGTTTATGAATAACTTCGATAAATGTAAAAAAATCATGACTGTTATAACCTGAGCTCCCATTTCTATAAGTTTTGGTGAAATCGCAGCACAGAAAATGGTTCTTCTTCTTCTTTATTATTTTGGTTGGTGTTTCTAACTCCTAACTCTTTTTGACAACCTAACGACTTTTTAATGGAAAAAGGATTCAACTTACAAACCCCCGGTTCCTATAACAAACTAACGGATGTTCGTAGGTCCATCACCATAGCAACGTTGTTATTTCAACATAAAATGTAAGAAACTTTTTGACAGATAACAGCGTTGCTATGGCGAAAGTCCTACGGACATCCGTTAGTTTGATAAAGGAACCGGGTGTAAATAGTTTTCTTGAACCAATGTCACTGCCACTTCACAAGGAACAAAATACCAAAATGTTATAAGTCGAAAAACCCTCGTAAAAACTTATGCTCTTAAAAATACCATCAAATATTTTTTATAGAAATATAAGTAAATTAATGCAAAATGATTTTTGACAATGTTTGAAATAACCGCGGGTAACACATTTGTCATCGAAAGTAGTGCCACGACAGGATCAAACATGACATACTAAATATAAAATAGGTTTAGAGCCTAAGGTTTGACTCTAAATTTATTTATTTATATATTTATTAGTTGCATCAACAAGGAGTACACTAGCACATGCTTAGAGTAAAATAACTTAAATTAAAATCTAGTGACACCTCAATTACAGATGCAAACCTAAATTCATATTCATGGAGTTTTTAATCAAAACCTGTATTGTAAATAATGCACACTCAAAATCGCTTTACTATTAATTAAAGGAATAATAATCGGCTTTAAAAACTTTAGGTAGGTACTTAGTTCTCATTAGATCCTCAATTTTTTTTAGTAGACCTCTGAAGTAAATTCTTTCAAACACAGATAAAAAAGAATATAATACACAACCACCGTCGAGCGAGATCTCGTTCGAGGCAAACTACTAGTATAGATAGAAAACACCCAGACACGGAACAAATGTCTGCAGAACATGCAAACATAATATTTGTCCCGTAGAGGGGTCGAAAGCTGCAACCTCGGCGTCTCAGCCGGGCGTTCACCCAACTGCGCCACAGAGGTCGTCATAATCGAGTAGTCATAATAAAAGGTTATAGTAAAAAAAAATTTACCCCTAAAAAGTTTTGAAATTTCATACAAAATATATGGAGAAAAAAAAAATTTCAAAATTAAGAAAAAAAAAATACCACGTTTTATCAACTTTGTAATGCCCTATCTGAACCTGAAAACTAAAATTTTCCAAGTCTTGCAGTTTTCGAGATACGCGTGGCGGCAAAATGAGGGAGGCAAATGGGGGCAAATCTGAAAACTTTTTTTTACTTCCTAAAATCTTCTCTATACAAATCCGTTTTCAAAAATGCAAAATCTCTTTTAGTTTTCGAGATCCATCAATAGGGCAAAAGAGGGGCAAAACAGGGGCAAACCAAAAAAATGAATTTTACTTCCCAGAACCTCCTCTATACAAATCCGTTTAAAACGATCAAAAATATTACGTAGTTTCCGAGATTAGCTGATTGGGCAAAAGGGGGGCAAAAGAGGGGCAAAAAAAATTAGCGAATTTTACTTCCCAGGACCTCCTCTATACGAATCCACATAAAACAAAAATTACGGGTCCTCTAGTTTCCGAGTAACGACAGGGGTCGGCAAGATGGCGGCAAAAAATGGGCAAAGTCAGATTTTTCCCAGACTCATCAGAGTTAGAGCGAGGCCCCATTAGTTCGTTGCGCTGCGTTGCGTCGCGTCGTCGCAACGGATCAGCGCATTGTATGCCACACCTGCGTTGCGACGACGCACGATGTCGCAGCGCAAGAGCGTCGCAGCAACACTGGCTGTGGCTGTGGCCTCCTCTAGCAGTGGATCACTGTCCGTCGTCGCAGCGGAGCTCCGACAACGCAGCGCATCACCCTCCCTCTCGCTTCGTCTCTCGTCTGTCGATCCGTTGAATTGTCGCGCGCGACGACGTACGGTCTAATGGGTCATGTCGTAAAAAATATATGGAAAACGACGCAGCGACGACGCTGCGACGACGCAACGCAGCGCAACGCACTAATGGGGCCTCGCTCTTACTTGTTTACGAATCTGCAAAAAAAACATACCTTCCCATCCACCATCAGGGAAGTCGAACGAAGTCGCGGGCAAAAGTAGTATGTGAAATAAAATATTTAGTTGAAAACCGAACTCCATTAATTTATTGTTTGAAATGACATTCTTCTGTCACAAACTTTTTTGTATGAAGAAATTAAATATTTTCGTAATAATTTATGTCAATTCGGGAGCGATTTTGCGCAAGGTCCTCCTTCGACGGCGTCCGGCGGACGAATCAAAGAGTAACATGAACGAATGATTGACATTGTCGTTTAATTTGAAGGTTCGTCTAAATAAGGTTCAATTTTGAATAAAACGTTTGACTTCATTCATTTAGGTACAGAACTGTAGTACACCTAAAATCCAAACTTTTTTTAATTATGAGAAAAATAGGCGGTCTAAGACAATTTTGAGTCACTGAATCGTTAGATAAAGTGTTTATCCATTCTATGAACATTTAATTTTAACTTCAACTCAAGTAGTTATTGAGAAATTTTAAATTAAATTTCAAAAAGGTACCTACTTCAAACAACAAATTTATCAAGAAAAGTTCACTTGGTTGTGATTTTGGAGGCATAGATCACTAAAAAAAACTTCAAATAACCATATTCTTGAAGGTCTATGTTGATGGCATGTTTGGTTTACCCACAGCTTGAAGCAGAAGTATTGCAATTTATCCAAGCGCGACCTTAAGCTCTGAGGTACTACCTGCCGAAGTTTATAAAAGGAACCAATAGAATAAACCGTTTATTTTGTTTTATGCTACGATGTCTCTATAAATTGTTTCGTTTTCTAAAATTTTGTTGGTGGCATTGCAGTTAAAATTATAATTTATAATTAACTTCTTTTTGTTTAATCTACCTACATCTGCAACCAAAACGTGATTGTTGACTTATCTACAATAATACTTGGCTCTTAAATCTTTTTAAAGGACATTTTGAAATAGTTTAAATACTGATTTAACTCGTTTGTCCGAAGCAAGCTAATTATGTATTTACGAATTACAGGTTAAATATAACTAGAACACACTGGCATAGAAATATTTATTATGACCATATGGAATGAAGGATTTAATTTGTCGGTAACTTTCGTTACTAAAAGATGATGCATAGCTTAATAGCCAAAGCTTAATAATACAATTTTATTTTAAAATAAAATTTTAAATTATATTACCAAAAAACATCTAACGCTTGCATCATAGACGAATCGGTTTGGCCTTTTTTTATGGCAAAGCAAGATTCATACAAGTCTATAAGATTGCGGTTTTATTCAATCATAAAGCAATAACATAACTTTATTTATTTAATTTAAATGTTAACAAACACTTAAACCTAATTTGAGTTTTACAAGCACTTCGGAATTAGCAAGATTAAAATCATTTTCGTTAAGAAAAATGCAAACTAGAATGACGAATGATACAATTTTATATATCTTGAGGATGACCTCAAAAAACCCAAAAACGTCGATGGTCATACATCATGTTGTCAGCCGAAGTTAATTATAAAAACAGAGCCAGCTAGCGGTATTCGTGTTATTTCAAGAAAAATCTAATAATCATGCAGAAAACTCATGATTATTCACGTCAATAGCACAGCCATGTATGCAAATATGACGATCAAATACGCGTTGGAGCAGAAACCTTAAAGGCACATCATAACTACCGGAGAACTAATATTTGGTGGACTTCGACCTCTTGTCTCAAAGGATCACGGAGTAAATATTAGAATATAATGAGCAATGTTTTATGGATGTTTACAGCTTACATTTGACATTCTAGGTTTCCTCATTTGTTAGTGTTTTTATTACTACTGACCCGGCAAGCTTCGCACCAATTTTATAGTAATTGCTTTAAAAAATTTCTCAGCCTTCATACAAATTAAATTTCCACTAATTTTTCAAGATCAAAATTACTCAAATCAGTCGAGCCATTCTTGAGTTTTAGCAAATCAAACGAACATAAATTCATTGTTAGGTGTATACCTAAGTATAAGAAATACAATGTAATGTCATTTGAAAATATTGTAATAGGTATATTTAGTGAGATAGATACTTCATTTCTAATTAATTCATATTGCAGCGAACTGTATCCGTTTTCCCAATTACTAAATTTTTTTAAGTAATTCCCCAACTACTCATAAGCAGATACATTATCTTATTTTGCACTGACTGTTTACATTTGATAAATCAATTAGAAATTCGTTATTTCCAATGTTTCTTTAACCCGAGATAAGTTACAATATTTATTTAACCCGATAGAACAAGAATAGGGTTTTCCTGTGTTTGATAAATAAAAAGATTGTTGAACGAGAAACGTGTATCTTACTAATTATCGTAAGTAATCAATTATTTGAAAACTATTCATTTGTAAGTAATGTTACTTTGGATACGTTTCATAAATCAGTTGTGAATATGCAGAACAAAACAAAAATCGAGTTTCAATAACATTTCAATATTTGATCTATCTTATTTTATAGTGTTTTTGTTTACTATCATAACATATTTGAAATTACTTATTAATAAAAATGACAAATATCTATCCATCAGTAAGCAAATCACAGATAGATAGGATCAATACTAAATTGATTTACGTCCAGTGTCAAGATAACAAAGTTGAAGTTTTGCAGTATTTAAAGTAAGCATGTCGCTTAAAAACCACTTCCGTAATATTATGTAGAAAAGCAATACAAGTTGTTTTCATACGAACGTTGATTTTATTAAAATTTATTCACGTACAAAAAAAATACAAATTATTGATGTAATTTAATGATACGGTCATTAAATTTTTTTCGTATGGTTTCCGTATTATAAAAGTAGACATTTTTAAGGTTCATTATTTATGTCCTTTGCGACTTTCATAACACCAATAACTAGTTTTTAGTAGACATTGGTAAAAGTAACATTCTTATATAAATTGTACGTAAAATCCACGAGATAGTTCTGAAATGTTGATATCTTTGTTCTTGACCTTTCCAAGATCTCTATAATAGGTAGATTTCAATAGTGACGCAAATGGTCGATGTAATATTCTAATTACCTAAAATATAAATTGTTTCACTAACCTGGTGTGAATTTGACTCCGAACCAAACGGACATGGGCATGATGCCGTGGTGGATGACGTGGAGCTTCGACACATGATCATTTTTCTTGCGCAGAACGAAGAAGATCTGAAAAAATAAACAATAATTTTAGTTACTCAAAATTTTTATTAAAACTTTGAAAACATTGTAAAAATGGCTGTTTTATCACTGAATCATAAACTAAAATTAGCTCATAAACAAAAGTCATTAATAATCTAAACTTAACTCATAAACTAACTTCTTATCATCTTAAGCAACTAAGCCATTTACATCTTCACAAGATGATTTGTGCCGTGTAAAATCTTTGTCTACACTGTACGGCATTCTGCAGTGCCTGGGAATCCCACTTTTTTATCATATCTATATCCCAGGCTGGGATATAGATATGATAAAAAAGTCTAACTATCTCCTAAGCTTAGCCTTAGCTTTACAGCTCCATTACAATAGAAAATAAATGGTCAATACGTGTGGGGTTGGAAGTAATAAGCCCCTGCTTGTTTCACGATATTTTCCTCTAGCTCTAGTTAGCGCAATACATTTTTCAAAATATAAAATCCATTGTAACTAGAACGAAATATCTTCAATTAACTTTCAATGGTTGTGTTAATCAATGTATTGGCATTTGAGATGTCTGGTGAAGTCATGAAGTAATCTTTCAGAAAAAGTCGACAACCTTGACCACCACTAAAATATTTCATGTTAATCCCACAGTAATCTAAATTAATTTTACTGCATATTATGTTTGTGCAACAAGATTCCAACACCTTTTTATCTTATTAAAATAATTGCAATGACATTAATACAGAGAGACTGCAATAGGTCTGATTTATATTAAAACTGAACTATATTCCATTTAGCTTTCTGATCTTTAAACGGAAATGCATTTTGAACATTTTAGCCCCCTCACATTTCAGGTAGGTCCAGGAAGGTGAAAGTACCTTTTATATAATTTAGGAAGTCCTTTTAAGGGTCCTAGGACATGGCTAAAATGAACCGTAACTACAAACCAAAGAAGAGAAAGTCATACATACGGCAAATTACATTAAGAGCAAGAACATAATAAATTCCTGTATTACACAAAATATCGGAAAAAATTATGCATAGAGTCATCGCAGAATCGGACTTACCCGCGTCACTTTCGAACTTTGGATGACAAACATCGGATTATGAACGGCAAACATCGGACTATTCCAACTTTTACATAAACTAGGTAGAGGTTAATCAGCTCTACAAATATATTCAATAAACAAGCTCTTTATACAACTAATCTCGATCAGAAAGTTCGAGAGTTACTGACAAGTTAATGTTTCAAGGAGGTCGAGAAAGAAGCAAATATTTTAGAATCTACGCATAGTTTATGCAAATATTATTTTCGAGGCAGTTGGTCATCCTCTATCCGGTTCATAAAACACTATAAAATTAACTGCCTTTGTTCGTTGAAATCGTTATGGAACTAAACTGGAATATTTTAAAAGCCAAAAAAGTTTATTTATAATAATTGATGTAAGTACCTAACTTCATTTAAGCATTTATTTGCTTGAAAATGCATGTGTTATGTTAACCAGGTCTGAGAAGCTAAGCTGCGGATCTTATCTACAGTCAAGGCATGGTATAACCATACAGGCTCCTATAACGTATGAATTTAAATAAATAAGTACAGGTCATCAACAAAACTCTACATATTATTGGTGCACGAGTTTATACAATATTTATTGTGTTGTGAGTTCGTAAGTCAAGTTTCAACACAATCTTAACCGTTCGAGTTTCAGTAAATTTTCCGAACCAAAAAAACTATCAATGATTGATAACTATTCACCTTCGGAATTAAGAGTAGGCCCTAATAGGACAACATGTGTATGTAAACACAAATTAATAAATAATTAAGATAATTATTATTGAACCTTTAATCGGGAAGTAATTTGGAATGCTTGAAAATTATGCTGTATGGAATTAAGAAATTGTTCCGGATATGATCGTGTATGGTAACAGATACCTTGACTTAGTAAATAGATAAAAAGGTAAAATGTATGGTGGTCTCAAGGTGAACAGCAATTTTATTAAAATTCGTACTAAAGATCTGCCCGGCTTCGCACGGGTATAAAAGTTCATGTTATTTTGGTGGTGTAAAGAACACCGTTGCTAAGTTATAAGCAAAGAAGTAAGTAAATTAAAACAAATATATTTTGCAAGATTCGTCAGTACGAAATCAGAATCAGAATAATTTATTAATGATCCAGTGTTCATAATAATGATTCTGCGTAATCGTCTTATCTATTTTATTTAGTTAAGTTTAAAATTCAATAAAATGCTGTAAAGATTTTTTATCTCTAACTTAATTAAATACTACTTGATAAGGGTAATAAATTAATAAGATAGGTACTTATACGTTTCGAAATTAAGTAAAAGGTAAGTAAAACTTGGACATTACTTATACTCGTAGTTTGAAGAGAGGGCTCATAAGGAACTTATTCGCCTCGGCTTTGCCTTCGTTGTACCTACCTGGATAGCAAGTATCCTAAGTGTTATTTCAGGTCAAAGACTATGTATATTTCAAGTTTCAACCAAATCTATTCAGCAGTTTTTGAGTGATTTAAGAACAAACATACATTTATACAATCATACAAACTTAGCCTTTATGATATGAATGGGACCACATAGAAATAGTTTATATTATCGCACGTGGTAATAAAAGAAACTACTATTTAAAAATCTTCATAAAATTCCAAAAAAATAAAATGTTACAAAGTTATCACCTACATTTGCAAATCAAATGAGTTAGACATGTTAGCATTCATTATCGTATTGTAAGCGTTATTTTTATGTATGTACTAACGTAATCTGAGATATTAGATAAAAATAAAAAAAACGGTCCCTACAACTATAATAAATTGGGTACATAGTTCAGATTAGTACTTACAGTATCAAAGAACTCTGTGAACTTGGAGAAGTAGTACCACCAGCATCCGCGTACAGTCTGTTGAAGGAACAATAGCAAATCAAATACACATCACTAAAAAGGTACATATTCTACAACTTTATTGTAAACAAATAAGTTTAACGCAAGTGCTTGCTAAATACTGTAGAACCATTAGAACGTATTTACAATGATATCTATGAGTTTGCAAAAAATACTCTTAGTTTGCCATCTCGTTAGACGACAGTCTATATTAAATTAGATAAGTATATATATCCATATAAATATATAAGTCAATATGACACTAGCCAGCCGGACTCTAGGTCACGCGGGCCCCTTACAAAACCCAAGCTACTAAACCCCTACAGGCTACTAGCCCTCTACACGGTCTACGGGCCCCCTACTCAAGCTACTAGCCTTAAACAGGCCACAGGCTCCTACAGAGAGATGCAAGATCTGTTGTCACCCACCTGGGTGTTATTAGTTGTATCTAAAATAGGTACTTACCAGCTATCGTATTTATTATAGAAATTATTTTTTATAGTTTTGCAAGTCCTATTGTTTGATTGAAGAAGGTATGTTGTAAATTAACCAATCTGTATAACTAAATGAGCTATCTCTGTTATTTATTCTATTTCGGATGGTCGCTGCCGGCTTTGCAAGAAAACTTGATTATATTATACAAAATAGATAAAGATTTTATCTACATTTTATTTATAACTCCCTTATTTATTGAATTAATGAACTCCTATCAACTACGGAACTTCCAAAAATCATCAATTAACTTACAAATGGCTATAATTCCAAACAAGTTAAATTTAATTAGGCACTTTACTTCGCCCAGTAATGTTGCTAAGCCATTAGCAAACAGGTTCAGCTTTTAAATGAGAGATTAATCGAAACTAGATACGATCAAAAACAATACAATTATTACCTTTTGAAGAAACAATAACCTGCGATGGTATTTTTTGTGTACTACAATATTCCGGGGTAATTTACATAAGGACTCGTTTAATGAAGCATATATAATTGCTATTGATTCGTATTTTTTATTGTTAGTTATTATTCCATAGTATCCGTCCTTTTTGTGAAAAACTTTATAATCTTCCTAACACAAAAACGTTGTTTTTATCTCATTCAGTTTTTATTATTTTTTGCTCAGTATTAATGCATATGAACAGCATATAACAATAATAGGTATTTAATGTATGAACAGCATATATATTTAATAAGTTATATTTAAGGTCAAAGACCAGAAGGAATGAGTAACCTTGAATGAATTATCGATGATTAGTGAAATTCACATATTTTAATGTAGTAGAAATAGATTTTTAGTCTGGCATAATAACAGCACATACGTATGGGGAGATAGACGTACAAAATGTAAAGAGACTAGCTACTGCGTTTCAGGTGTAGTGTTACCCACTATAGCCATTCTCTCTTATCATTTCAACTACTTTAAATCTTTTATAAAAATTTCTCAAAAATTATACGAGCATATTTTATGTAATCCGAAGTAAGTCCTATCACACACATCTCATAAGCCCCTCGCTATTATTAAGATAGGGAGGCTAATGACAACTTTCGAAACAATCAAATCATAGTTTTCTTCTCAATCACAACAATTCTAGGTAAGTACCTACTTATTATTACTTACATACCCTCATATCAATAAAATCACACCTATTACACATAGAGGTTGCCAGACCCCACGGATCTATGTAGATATTAGTAAGAATTGAACCCGTATTTCCTATAAACTGATTATTAAATAATAATATGCAGTAATAATGTCATGATGCGAATGAACTGCAAGGTAAACGACCTTGAAACCTCCACGTTTTCCTGACACACACACATATGTACACATACCGACATATTACCTGTGTTCATTATAATTATCCTATCCAACATCATTGTAGCGTTTACAGTCGTAAGTTAGCTGGGTAAGTCATGTTTTAACCGACTGCAAAAACGGAGGTAGTTCTCAATTTGACTGGGTGGATTTGGTGAACCTAAGTAAAATGACCAAGAGTAAGTACCTATTTGTTTTTTTAATTTGGGTTAAAATTATTTCTTTATCAAGCGAGAGAAGCAGTCATGACCCAGTGGCAACTTCAAGGATTTGGCTTATCTATACTAATAATAATATTATAAAGAGGTAAAGTTTGTTTGTTTGTTTGACGGAGGTAATCCTTGAAACTACTCAGCCGATTTAATAAATTCTTTCACCGATGTGTAGAATGGACTGTTGGGAAGGCTATATTTTATCCCGGTAGTTTCATTAGTTTACCGTGCGAAGTCGGGACGTGCTGCTAGTATGTTATCATTTAATAAAATAAACTTTCAAAACGATGATCCGTCACGCATAACATTTACTTGATTGGTTGTTAATTTTAATACTCGAGTTCTTGTTACACATCTTGCAAAAGAGTGGGGATCTTTTAATGTCACCGTTTTAATTAATTGAATAAATATTTCAGTGGAGCTTAGCTGCAGGTACTTAATTCACAAACAATAAATACTTAGTTCTTTTGAGCTATTCGTAAATTTTACTGTCGTTTTTTGACAAGGTTTTGTATGACATGAAAAAATAATGTTCTCTGACGCACGAAAGCGCTTACTTCTATCAGTAGCGCCTCTTCGCTTGTAAATAGCATGCTCATTAGCAACTGTTGTGCTTTAAACAAGCATGCTCTTCAAACTGACACACATGCTTTTGACTTTCGAGCATGCTAAAATTCACATGCGCATTATAGGTAAGCAATAAAGATTGCTTTTATTATTAATTTATTATAAAGATTGCCTCCTGACGCTGTATAAATCATCTAGTAAAGATGTAAAAGACCTGAGTTTTTATAAGCAATGATTCGACACACGTGCTACCAAGTAGCATTTGCTCAATAATAGCATGCTTTTATGCTAGCTACCTTTTAGTTTTCGCGTAGAAAGGTAACTTCAACAATCTATCAAAACTGAAACAAACTACACAACGAGCTTGAGTTTTTAGTGAATAGACCAACTATCTCCATTATGCTAGAAATTCTGTGGTCACTAGATAAGGTCAAACAAGAATCCTGCTTAGAAGATGGCGTACAATCTTGTAACTAAACTTAAGTGTTTATTTATTCAACTAGACCTTGAAATTGAAAGGTATTAACTATAAGGTATGAAAAGTATTTTAAAATGTTTATACAAAAACTTATCAAGTTATCTTCAAGAGAATGAAACAATGTTTATACAGATACCTATTATGTACAAAATTCAGGTGTGTCTGTGTTTACAATTTTCCTCATAGATACTAAGGTGACTTTGATTTTATCATGGTTTATTAATATACTTAATCAAAAATTTTATGATTCGAACTGGTAGAAGTTGTAAAGAACGGCAGAGGCACAAAACCGGGATCAATGGAAAAGAAAATGGAGGCCTTTGCCCTGCAGTGGGAAACATCAGGCTTATAAATAAATAAGCCAGTAGATAAATTATAATTATTTAAATATTACAAAAATATAAGAATAATTTGGTCGTGTCATTGATAAATAATCACTTGCACAATATGCAATGTTGATATTATTCACAATGAGCTGTTTCTACTGTAACACTGACTTGCTAAATTATAACTAAAACAGAAAGCTCTTATTACAATCACGCTAAAAACCAACCCCTTTTAAGCATTTTGGACCAGTAAACCTATATTAGCTAATATTAATAGCCGATATTTTCGTTGTCTTGTTCGTTGTAATAAGAAAAAAATATTTGAAACCTGTATTACATTTGTATTAAATTTCCAAATCTTTATGAATAAGACCATAACGATATAAAATAACACTGTCACTTTTGTCTTTGTTTTTTATCTTTGCGAGTAGTTTTAGACCATTAAGGTTTTGACAAACTCTACCCTAATTATACTACACACAAACTCCAAATTATACTAAAACATTAGAGATTTTAAACAGGCCACTGAGGCTGTGATTTTATTAGGGAATTAAACTTAAACTCAATAAGATCTTTTGGATTTAGCGACAATTTGGATAAACAAGACACAATCGTTCGTTCGTTCGTATGAGCAAGTGGCCAACTTACTGGTGACGGACACAATAATTTAGATAGACAATTTAGACAGTGTTACAGCAGAATTACTGATATTTTTTTTTGTTAAACATTTTCCAATCAAGTTGCGCGTTTTATAAATCTGAAGTGATGTTTTTGTTGGTGTCTGTACCTGGAGAGGTCAATATCACAGTGTAATCCTGTAAAACCCGTTTAACACTGGATGCGTTCATGTTGGAGACCTTTCGTTTTATTAAACCAGACTTGACATCTAAACGGTGAACTATAATGAGCTCTAAAATATGTATCAAACTAAACTAACGTGTTTACGACCTCAAGTATTTGCATTTCACAGAATCAGTAAAAGCCGTTGTATCTACGAGAAAATTATTTAACTTTATATTTACGTTATATCCTATCCTACTAAATAATAATATAACTATAAAATAATATTATATCAATTTGTAATACCTCTCTCTTATGTTAAATTATAACGACCATCGATTAAGGACTTCTTGCAAGATCACTTCCGAATGCAAAACGGCACATCGAGAGGCAGGATTACGAAAAATGTAGAGATAGGTTTTGGTTTTTATAAAGACTATGATAAAATTAAATTTAGGAATAAAACAAGCTATGCTGATCTCATTAGGAGGGGAATGAGATGTCCCATCTGATCATATGATCCGTTTGTGGTTGCATTCTGATCAAACAAAATGTTCCCAACGGATCATTGATCACTTGCAACTGCGTTATTGAAATAACTTGAGTGCCAACGGATCATACTTTGACATACTAAGTAAATAACACTAAGTTATGCGAAATTAACTTACCCTCATTGCCTCAGGAGTATTGGAGTAATCAACAGGCTGGCAACGGAAACTGTACGTTGTGAACCACCCGCTTTGTATACTCTGCAAACAAAATAATAGCTTAGCTTCGTTGTTCCTACACTATACAGTGACATTGACATTTTACGAGGTTGCGTTGCTTTTCTATGCGGATGATGAGCATTGAGTAAAAGATTATTATAGGATTTGGACATAATATAGGTCTGACACACTGTCAAAGGAATTGTATGTATGTCTAAAGATACGCCGCGTCCTGGGCACCTAAGTTCGTGATAAATTTTCGAATTTTCGATTAAACATACTTTTACATATGGACCTAAAACTGCTTAAACTGCGTTAAATTTCAAGATTTTTTAGTGGAATTGTATAAAGAATTGTATAAATAAAGTGTTTATTAACAATAAATATTATTTCTCTATCCAGACTGACTCCATCTTGTTAACTGTAATAGATGAACAAAGAGATTGCAGATAATTTAAAAACCAATTTAAATTCTTACTTTGTATTATGTACGAGTATTGTTCTGTGTACATAGTTTAAGTATACATCATGGATGTGCGAATTGTCTGTTTATGGAACGATAGTATGCAAACATACTCGTACTTAATACGAAGTATGCGACATATTTAAGATCTACGAATCCAAAACAAAACATTTAAACGTTAAATGAAGTATGTTCTTGCAAAAAATATTTTAATCAATTTAAGAAAGCACAAGGTTTTCGTAACGTTTAAATGTGCAAATTTACTTTTGTTTTTTTATTTATTTGATTTTAGAGCAGGGATTTACGTAGACATAACGAGAAATCAGTTTGTAATTTGTGTTTCTGTGTTTTATGCACTGCAGGCAAGGCAGTATTCACAAACTGGGCTCAATAACAGAACACTGCACTTACGTAGTTTTTGTGAAAATGAGTAGTAAACATCCCTACAAAGTTTCGCGATCATAATAGGTACATAAGTACGACCTAAGTCCTGTGATCACAAAAGTGTAGGTAAAACTATTTCTCATGAAGAAAACACTTACTTCATGAAAGAGCCAGGAGCTGAACAAAACTTGGAATAAGTTGTACCAGATAAGCACTTGCTTCAGCTCGAACGGTTTTCTATTTTCCATAAATTTGGGCCCCAATACCTGTTTGGACAAAAAGTGTTTATTAGTTGTAATCCATATCATTTTGAAGCAAAATTAAACCAACATGACATGTAGGTATTTATTCTTTCATTCTTCACACATAATATTAACATCCAAGAGTTTCTTCTGTTACTCTGATTCTACGTTAGAGTATTAGAAACAACGTAATACCACAAAACCCAGACCCGCAACAAATATTTGTTAATCAGATACCTACTGCGAAAACCGAGCTCTTGTGACTTAAAATAAGAAGCCTCATGTTCGATAAAGAATTAGGTGAGAATTGCTGTTTGCTAGCAAAGTCGTCACAAAGATTACGGAATAGAATTGTTGTATAAATCATCTCGAAGTTTACAACTACGGTGGAAGTAACTGGAAGCCAACGGAAAACAATGTATCGCATGCCAATAGAACACTCTAAATAAATCTGAGTTGGACGTCAACAACAATAATAGCTGGAATCACGCAATAGCATTGGTAACTTCCAGTAGGAAACGGCCCTAATGATACATAATTTGCTTGACGATATCAATCAATTAAATGACGTATTTTCTAACGAGGATGATAAACGCGTTTAATTTCCACTTCAAAAGTGGTACGCAGATCAAGATGTATTTGGGCAGCCTATATTGTACCCTGAGTTACAAACTACAACATAATCCTCATACCCAATAATAAGCCTTATTTTATAACACCACAATCGAAAGTTGAGTCTTTTGAGTTAGCCAGAGCAGTATAAAAAACGAAAAGACATGTCCTGAAACTCCGAGATAGAGACTTTCAGTCATTCATAGTGGACCTGTTAACTAAATCGCTACAATCACTGTTAACTAAGATTTATTTTAGGTGCTTTTAGACCACGTCTAAAAAATCTTGTTAGAAAATATTTTGTGCGATTTTTTTCTTGATCAGACAGGTAAGGTGTTAATAGAATGAAACCACTTGATAAAAACCCATCACTCACTTACAATGTTTTCTTGTGGGACCTAAGTACCTCATTACATTAGCAAGTGGATTTTCCGATTCGAAGATGTGTACTAATAAGTAGAATACATTTTTGATTTGGAAAATCTGATACTATCAACTAAATCAGTAAGACGTCTGTTTATAATGATAATTACTTTAAATAGGTGAATATAATGGACTTACTTTCACTCATCATTATTATCAACATTTAGGTACGACGTTAGTTTAATGGGATTTATTTATCATTAAATTATCAACTCTGAAACACTCTCGTCACACATTGAAATCCTCTTTTACAAACCCAACCTTCTTCTTCGGCTATTGTCTACATGCACAGCCAGCCACACTCATACTCATTATTATTTTAGTGATTAGTATTTCATAACTCTTACGTATCAATGGGTTGCTTATCTTTGCACTCCTCATCTTTTCGATTACAGGTGCCGCTTTCATACTGCCCCATACAACCTCGTTCCTCCAGTCCAAAAAATAAAAAAATCACTTACTTTGACTGTGAACACGTATGTGAGGCATATGGCTAAGGTAGGGAAGGGCGAGGACATGAGGAACCAGTCCTTAACTCTCTGGTCGCTTTTATTATCCATCAGGTCATGATAACCTTCCGCCAGCCGACTCAGCGCCTCCATATTTACTGTAACAATAGAAAAATTTACTTGAAATTACAATAAAAATACACAGTAAAATTGTTTTTACAAATGTAAACATTCTTTGACTTTGAGTGAAATTTCTGATGGGAGTAAGTTCTGTGTTGGTTCTGTGGAAATTTTAAATATAACAGATAATACAAATAATAGATAAATAATATGTTGTATTATTTAACTTGGTATTTTTACTCCGCGATTACTTTATATAGGGAATAGATCATTCAGCTAAATGTACGACCTTAGAGAATTTTAAGTGTACAGCAATCAAAGTGAACATCATTGGGTATTATAGTTTATCTTCAGTTGCATTTCAAATAAATTTTATAAAAGTAAAGCTTTTACCATAACACAAGCATTAAATTTCTTAGCTTGGGACTAGATGACGCTGTGTGAAATGTCCAAGGATATTTATTTATTTATTTGTATGTTTCTATAAATTTTGGAATCAAAAACGAAGAAGATAATATTCGAAGCCGTGAGAAAGGAGTGTGGATTGCATTCGCATATTCTTCACGAATTCACGCGCGATCCGCAGTAGTGTTTTCTTATAAATTAAGTCAGGGACTTCAAAAGTCATCGCACCATGCAAACTGTTGGTTCTACGTATAAACTTGCATGAAGACAAGTATTGAGGTATGTAATCCATAAACAGCATGTGTTATACGAGAAGTTTTGGTCAGATTGTCTCGAGTAACATACATTCGAGCGTCAACTGTCCCGAATGTCAGGGCTAACAAGTTTGGGTCCATTCGCAAATGCGTACATTACCTATACTTATACTACCTAACTTAGTGAAATACATTAATGCTAATTTTACAACCTATTTTTACAAATGTAGCACTTTTATTTGAATTAGGAACTGCTCAAGGACAAAATGTTTATCTATTGTCTTATCGTTAGTTAAATCAGAATAAAATGATCCTACCTACCTAATAGCTATAAAAGGTTTATAATGATTAAATAAACATAAAACAGCTCGGGGGAGCTAAAAAGGTCGTTTTGCTGAATCATGATTTAGATATGCCTAGTAATAGTTGTTTATAATAATTAAGTATGATCTAATTATTAATTAGCCAAAACTACCTTTTAGTCGGCAAGGACTAAAAACTGTGCTTGATTTGCCGAAAATGTATCGATTTTTAAAATAAATAAACACATAGCAAGGTAATATCGAAAGTAACACCCATAATCATACTTGAAGCTGAAAGATTATTTATTAATGAACTATAGGTGAAATATAAAAATAACGTTAATAACTTTTAATTCCTAAGGATAAATAAGTTTACTGTTATATACCAACTTCACGGTTATACGGTAGACTTATTTCTTTAGGTTTTTAATTTTAAAATGCATATTAAATCATGTAAAATGTAGGTATTGTAAATATTCACAAGACTTCAGAATTTTATAGTATAAATGAATATTTAAAGAAAAGGAGGAAAACTTAAATGATTAAGAATGACAGTTGAGATGTTTAACCAATGCTATCTGCTTAGAATGGTAATTTAAAGAAGAAATGTTTCATTTATTTTATTATATTTGAGAAATCATCGTACAAAAAACATATTTTTACAATATTTAGTATTTGCAAAAAAATGTAGGTAGGTAGTATACCGGTCATTACCATAACACAATCATTAAGTTGCTTGGCTTGGGACTAGATCTGATAACGATTTGTGGAATGTCCAGGGATATTTATTCATTAAAAAAACCTGTTGATATAAAGTGCTGGCATCGGAGGCTTGGCTGGCCTTTTTGGATTGACCTTTCTTCTGATATAATTTTCGTAATACACTACAGTTTGAAGTCCTGAGAATCAAGGCAAACTGATTGAGTAAACCGGCTAATTGTTCACATGACGACGTTTGTAATTTTTACTTGCTTGCGTCAGTTAGCGTAATTTGCTTAAATATACTTAGAAAAATATCTACACTAGAAACCCATAATAACTAATTTAAACAATTACAAAAAACTGTTAATTATTTTAAATAGGTATTTAAGTTTACCTGTAGGGTAAGTAATTATGCTGATATTATTATTATTTTAAAAGCTCTACTTATATATAAGCTCCTATATAGTGTAATAGCTATTTTTCGTTATAGGTTGTCTTAATAAATATTTCTAGTTAAGTTTATAATTAAAAATATAAAAATTCTGCCACTAAAACGTGTACAGGGAACCTTGCGAATCTCATTAAATTATCATTAAGTAATGTATAACAAGTACTGCTGTGGTTTTAGTTTATAATTTGATTTTTTTCTATTTTATAGCTTGTTTATAGATCACACTTGATTATATCTACACGTTTGCTTTTTGCTTGTACTTTTTTAGTTTAATAATGACGTATATAAAGTAATAGTAGTCAAAATTCGTATTTTTTATTGTATGATTTGTTCGTCAATAACATTTAATTAGACATTCGGGTTTTGCTTGTAGTTTTTTAGTTTAACCCATTATGGGATGACGTTTGTAAAGTACTAGAGCTATTTCGGTATCGGAATGCGAAAAATAATCTGGATATTAAAAAGGTTTTTGTTGATAAATCAATTGGAAGTAGAAATTGTCCAATATTCAAACCGAAGAAGTAGGAAAATATAAGCAACTTTGTAAATGACTAGATCCTTGCTCAAACATCCAATAAAAGCGGCGACTTATTTGATGGTAGGTACAAAAAAAATATGACTTGAGGCAAGAAATATGTATTGAGCATTAAAGGACTATATTTGCTCAGTGCACGTCATCCCAATAAAGACCTATCTATAAAAACATATCAAGTAATACCAGCTTTGTGAACGGGTTGGTCTTAAAACGTTCTTAATTGACGTCATAGGTTTTATGTGTGTAAGTGATCGTGCATAACTATCTTCGCGTTTATGAAACTGCAAACTAGCAGGTGAAGCGTTATGGCGGCCATACACTACGGCGCATCGGACAGGTCGACCGGCGCAGGTCGCCTGTTCAGGTACACCGGAACGTGTGTGCGGAGAGGTCTACCGAAGAGTGTACCTGACCCTATTGTCCGATGACCTGCGCAGGTTCTCCCTCCGGTAGACGTCTGATGCACCGTTGTGTGTGTGTTGGCATTACACAAAAACGCGTAGGTAGTGACTGCTCATTCATTAGGTACCTAAGATTAAAGATTAAAAGTGGATTTCGCGTTATTTCATGAGGTAAATTCAAGCCATATTTGAATTATTTTAAATAAGTAAGTAGGTTTTTCATGGGACCTTTGCTCAGCTGTGGGACACACAGGTTATTATAACAATACGAGTATCATCATAATTTAATTACGAATGAATTCTAAAACTGTTAATTTCTAAACTGTAATATGTGTAGATATATTTTCGAATGTTACTTATAGGAATAAATTTGAGGATTGTTATTGATATTAGGTAATCAATGCATCCCGATGTTGTGCTATAGATACTTCTATTGTATCGACCAAGGTCTAGGCTAGACTTCTAAAAATATAGGTATTCCTACCTACTTAATTATATATTTCATTTGTATTTGTGCGAAAGCTCACGAGCGTAGCGAGATAATTGCACAATTTAATAAAATAATATGTAAAGAATGAATTGCAATGTTCGGAGTTTTATCTAGTGATCAAATTCCACGGAATTTTAATAAGTCCTGATGTCAACACAAAGAGAATTAAAACCATTCCGGATTACAGTTAGACAAAGGCTGTGAAATAATATAATAATATAAAAATGTGATATTTTGACTGTCATGTCTTACAAATTTAAAAATCAGATGGTAAATTAATTTCGTTAGTTGTTCAGGAAAATAGAGTTGTGAGTAAAAATGTTGTACCAACAAGTGTAAAAATGTTTACATGTAAGCGAAGTCATGTGCGTACTAGTTATGACAAATCAATAGATATAAGATCCCACCCAGCTGTTTGTTCAAGGTTAATTGCTGAGACGTGCTTCGGAAACGCAAAAGTGCCTGCGAATCAATTTATAGGTACGCGACTTGAAGTGTGAACAAAACAACAACTTATTATCACAGGTTTTTTTTTATATTTACATAATATGAGTTCATAAATAACGTTAAATATTGATACAAATAAATTATGGCAATGTTATATTTTAAAACTGAAAATTTCGAAATTAAATTAGGCTAATGAGGTTAACGATTCGAGTGAAACAAAGGATACCCAAATTTATTTGGTTCATTACAAACATGTTTATTTAATTTTTGTCATAAATAAAAGAATGTGTAATAAGATGCTTAATATGAGCGTAACAGGGGCAAAGTACGATATCGATTATATAAATAATTTATGTAAATAAACTCATGAACGTTTTATACAGGTAGGTGTACCTATGGAAACAATTACATAGGCAGTACACTAATTAGTTGAGACACCCCTGAGATAACTAGGTATGTTAGATTCTAATAGGAAGATAAAATAATTGCTTATAATTTATATCTGTTTATATTCATTATATAATTTTATTTCCGTTGATCACTGTTATCTAAAGGTGCTCCCACACTGCTGTTACAAAATGTTTATAAACATTTTTGAACACTAAAACATTTACTAACAAATGTTGTCAATTGTTACATTTTGTTAGGAACTGTTATATGTTATAAGTGCTCCCACACTGATAAACCCCCCCCCCTGTCCCGCCGTCACCTGTATAAAATGTTTTATGGTGCTCCCACACTGCTGTTATATAATGTTAAGTAACGTTAGTAAACATTTGTTAGCTAACATTTAATCACAAAAGTTAAAAAATGTTTTCATGTTAGTAAATGTTAATTAACATTTTTGAACAAAGTTTTGTTTGTAAACATTTTATATAGGTGACGGCGGGGTAGTAAACAGTAGTAAACACTTTCCATCAGTGTAGGAGCACTTATAACATATAACAGTTCCTAACAAAATGTAACAATTGACAACATTTGTTAGTAAATGTTTTAGTGTTCAAAAATGTTTAAAAACATTTTGTAACAGCAGTGTGGGAGCACCATTACAAACAAAATTTTGTTCAAAAATGTTAATTAACATTTACTAACATGAAAACATTTTTTGACTTTGGTGATTAAATGTTAGCTAACAAATGTTTACTAACGTTACTTAACATTATATAACAGCAGTGTGGGAGCACCATAACTAAACGAGATATGAAGTTTTTAGTAAGTATAGGAAAAATAGAGAACGATAAAATCTTTGCAATGCCAATGGAATAAATTAGTGAAATGTCATGAGAAGTCAAGCAAAGTTTTAACTTTCAACCCAAACTTTTACAAGGTAAAATAAATAAATGCTAGTCGATACAACAATCTTGTTTATTGGGAAACACTGTCCATGGTTGCTTGTCCGTCTTTCAATACCTATTATTTCGGTCCATGGCCGATGAGAAATTTGCAAATATCTAGATCTTTCAAAGCAGGAATCGAATACAGGTTTTAAATTCGCAAACATTGAATAATTTAACAGTTCGTTGAACTTTGATATTACTTACATCGTGAATACGTTAACCTCGAAGCACTGAGTAATTGAAGGAGTCTAGATCTGGTCATTTCTAATTACGCGGATGATTCAAGACTCGAGTCAAGGCAAGCCACGATGTTTGAGACTGCAATAGTACTAAGAAGTTTTTATATAAACTAGGTGGCTATTTCTGGCTACATTCCAGGGCCACGGGCTCACATGATTAAAGACTGATAGGCTGATTTTACAAACTGCCTTTTATCAACTACAAAAACGTCAACTAAGTAGGTACTTATGCTTTACATTTTCTTCTATTTCCAATTTTAATAATGACCATTGACTCTGTCTGTAGTGCCGTTTTAACAATGGTCTTTGTTAGATCGATTGTATGAAAATGTTACTCTTGCATCAAAAATCGGAATGACATAGTGAACGAAATAAAACCAGCGTTGCAATTTTTGTGCATATAGTTATCTCAAAATGAAAACAAACAACAAAACCGTGAAACATGTTTGTATAAAATACGAGTACCCAAAACTAGGAAGACTTGTTTACCTACATGGAAAATTACGGCAACGATGCGGTACTTAAATATAAGTATTACCTGCATATAAATGAGCTCGTTAGTAGATACCTAAAATAAATCATTACATTTACATGCATAATTTTAATAAAGATACTCGCACATTCAACACGGAGTCATCTAGTCCTATCTATCCCATGCTAAGCGATTAAACGTGCTATAGTAACTATAAAAAAAATAATTATCAATTGTTATAAGATAACAATTAATAACTCCGATATTATAAGATGTACACCTACATTATATTTTTTGCAAATACAAACATACATGATATACATCCAAATTACCCAGACTTGAGACAAACATTTGAAACAGAGTTGCAGATCATACAAACATTTGAAACATTTTCAGGGATCGAACCCGCAACCTCTGCGTCACAGGAGGGATTTCACCCACTTTCACAACACTGTCTGACGTTACTTTACATTCAACATGAATATATATAAAATGATCCCTTGTGTTTATATTTACACAAATCACCGTTGGTGGTGTTCTTATTCAAACACTCTTAGCACGACTCTACTTTATTATGTACCTCCGATACGTGATGGCCACACAAGTGGAACATCATTTAGAATTATTGAACGACTGACGGATACATGAAACCATCTTAATGTAGCCGCGACCGCAACATGAGACCACGACCGTTACTCGACTTCAGGCAATGTAGGTATAATCAGTTTGAGAGCGGAGACCAAGACAGGAGACAACTTCATACTTTGCAATAAAGACCGTGACACCTGTCGCGGTGTCCTGTCTCGGTCTCCGGTCGAAGTCGCGGAACCGTCAACTATAGGATCAGCCGTTTACAGTCAGTCTACCTGCGCTAACGCCTGACTAAAAAAAGTCCAGAAACTTAAAGGATGCTCCAGAGAGTTCAAACAAACCAACTTTACCTCGTAATAATATCAGTAGGTATAGATAGACATTAGATATTAGAGGATCGAAGTAGCGCATTCCTATTACTTATTATAAGTACAATTACTTTGTTTTGTGTGACACACCACTGGACATCGTGTGCTAACTAGATTATGAGCATGTGTCGTAATAATAAAATCAATAAAGATGAATCATTAAACATATTTTCCAAATCTAATTTAAGATCATAAAATATAATATTATAAACAAAGATCTTAAATTAGATTTGGAAAATAACAATTAAGATACTAAGTTCAGATAAATTATTTAAAAAAAATGCCTATTTATAAAGTTTTGAATAATAATTAGTGTAGGTAGAGGTTATTATGTTTAGGAAAATCTCGCTCTACGATTAATATCCATATCGCATCAGTAAAAAAAGGATGCTTCATATTTTTTCTGGAATTTGATTTTTAATTGCTCGTTTTATTAAAGTGTTTGCGTAACAGATGCTTACTAGTGTCCTTAAGTAGCACTTACAGTCACGGTCGCGAATTGCGGAGCTACTGCGCATCTGGAAAAATATTGTAGACAAACTGGCCTAATAGGTTTCTCTAGAACGCTGGAAATATTTCAACCGTTAGGTATATCTGTATGTTAAATTATTTAAACAGCGTCAGGAGGCGTCTATGCGTACACGGTATAGTTGTAGAGTGGGCTTGCTCAAGCTTTTCGGGCTTTCCTCGTTTCTTTGAGATTTTTTTAGTTGCTGTTCTAAAGCTATCGACAACCGTAAATGAAAATTACACAAACAGTATTAACATCAAACTTAGTCTCTCTCATTATCTATTAGCGCAAAAATTAGGTAAATTTTACTAAAGGTCAAAGAGGGTAAGTAAGGGTACAAATTGCTCAATTACCGCTAAAAACTTACGAACGTGGGTAAAATTTACCTAATTTTCTGCGCTAATAATGACTTATTTAACGTGTTGGAAAGGCGCAAAAAATCAAAATTAAGTACTAAACCAGTTTATTAGTTGTGCACTGGATTCTCATGAATGGCGAACAACATTATAAATAACGTAAAGGGATTTTTTAGATAAACATTAAAACGTGGGTAACACGCTGTAACTGTTAATCATAAGTTCAAAAATATCTAAATTATTATTTACGATATCATACGGGGTTAAATAAAAACGCTTTTAATCAAAATTGATGGCTACTTTCTACGGAAAAATACTCAAATAGTTTCGAACGTCTAATATAATTCTGGTATAGTTATATGTATTTTTCTATAGTAAGTGACCCGAGATAAAACAAAGGCTATGCAAGCGAAGCCACGGGCGAGTATGCAGGGGGTAGGTACTTGATTTAATGGCAAAAACTTAGAGAATATAGATTCACTAAGGGCAAAAAGTCAGGCGCGCCTAGTTTGAGTTCGAAATCTTAGTTCCCCATCACATTTTATTAAACGTGTTTGAAACTTTGAGTCAATAGTTTCTTTGTAACACTTACCAAAACTCTTGATTAGCACAATGTACTCATAGCCACCACAAAGGTGAAGGTTGCTGGGTACGTAACCTTCAATGTTTGAACAATTTAAGTTTCAATGACCTTTTGGTTTCTTTAATTTGATGTTTCAACTACCTATTATAGTTGGGTCACCATCATGACACTTTAAAATTTACCAGTCCCAGTCTGCCAGTAGGAACAGCCTTAGGCATAAGATTATGATAATTTTCTGAACAATTAGGTCAAAAGTATCCTAAGTAATCAGTTTATCGGTTAAAAATTTTATTTTAATCAGTTGTAAATAATCCGCTGTCAAAATTAGGCTTACCCCTTTAAGGAATGATGAATCCACTTCGACTAATACCGCTTGTAAAAAAAAAGACTTAGAGCGCTTGTAGACGTAAGTATTAATTTATACAACATTAATTTGGTTTTTTTAATTCACTTCTGTGTATGACATGTTTCCGTTGTATTTATGTTATTTGAACCAGATTTATTTTTATCTTCAGCTAACAGGTTTACCCATAATTTCCTTTTCAACAAACCCAGAAGTTGTCTAACGACGCGACGGGTGACTCAGTACCGATCACAAAGGAAGAACAGAGCTTAGCTATTTATTACTGCAAACAATTATGCACAATGCACCTTTATTTATTGTGTCTTGTATCCTTGCTTTGTCATTTAGTTCATCTGAGTACTTTCCAGCTCTATGGTTACAAAACCTTGGTTTGGTTACGCTCGTCAGTGGCCTAGGTATTCTATCTATGTTTTCATTAACCACTTTTTCGTCAAGAAAAATAAGTTTAATGACTTATATCCCAAAAATCACTTTTACTTTTGTTCCGGTTACTTTCAACCTTGTAGGTATTTGACACTATAGTTTATTATTGCAATGTGAGAAAAACGTTTTTCACTTATAGCTCTTTATAAGTGAAAACATTTGCATTTCTGCTTGGAAAACCCCTACACGTTGAGTTAGCAGATGTAGCTAAGCACATAATTCAATTTACGAGCAGACTTAGAAGAAACAATGTAATACTTATTTATTTAATTGCATCTAGTACATTGCGGGCTACATTACCGAGCAAGGACAATTTAACCATAGATTGCGTGTCTACGACCTTCCTCCTGATGAAAGAAACATGAAAAAACTTCAAGATGGAAAAGGTACCTACTACAGATTTATTGCGATTTATTATTAACGTTACAGACTACTACGAGCTGACATTTCTTTGCTTGTATAAAAAAATCATGTAAGTATTCAGACTATACGAGACTATACGAGATAATAGTAAGGTCTGCTACGTTAGCAGTAGCAAAAAAATGTTATTTACTAAAACTTTATAATGAAAACAGTCATTTATTTTGGTAGTAAAGAGTAGAGCCTCTACATAGAATTATAGGTTTAATAATAGTGTAACATTTGAACCTGTTGCCTATGATTACAGCCTACAAAATTAAATGTTACACTTATGTATATTTTTTTATTGCATAACCTTTTTTTTCATTATTTCGTGCCTAAAATAAAGGCTTTAAATTATGTTTGCTTAATTTTTTCATTAATAAAAATGAAAAAACAAAATATGATATCGCGATATTAAGAATATTGCTTTGTAATTGGAACTGTTATTTTAAGTATTTTGACTGATTTATTTGTTTACTAACCAAAAATTATTTCGCGTACCTAGTGTACCTACCTAATAAATTATTTCAAAGGTAAGTAATTGATAAAGTTTCAATACAAAATTTCTAACTCACTGAGGTACATTTCATTGACATAAAACACATAAAAAAGCTTTTTTGTGTAGAAGGAAATATTACTAATTTGATTATTTAGAACTCATACTTTGGGCGAGCACCGTTTTTGCAGAAGACACCAAAAAACTAAAACTCAATGACTTGCAGTAAAATCAAGAGTTGTTTGTTTTCAAATTTATTGTTTTTACTATTAGCAATAAACCATGGTGTGGTAATTTGAATATGATTACTTAGTTTATTTTTTATGAAAAAAAAACAACAAAATCTTTACTTGGTGTCTTGTGGGTAAGTAACGCATTTTTTTTCTTATGTTCCAATGTTGTTAATTCGAATGCATGTTATTTCATAAATTTAATCAACCTATTATTTTATTTATTTAAACAAAACAAATTAAAGAAAACAACAATGCTCCCTGGGAACGCAGACGTAAATATTTTACTTCTATTTCCGCTAATGTTCTGCAGATCATCGGCTATTATTGTATTCCTTCAAATCACTGACTCTTTGAAATCATTACCCAACTTCACAATTTCATCAAAATTAACATGGGTATCATTTTTTCATAAGAGTTACCAAACCCATATAATGGAAACCATTAACCTTTTTCCGCTAAAACTACTTTAAACAACGGTTAAAATCATTGAAATTGCCATATAAAACATGAAAACGGCGATTCAGTGATAAATAGCACATTTTAGTAGGTGTTAAGGTTAGTGGTGAAGAATAGAAATGATTGCAACAGCATTCATTCCGAGTTGCAAGACTCGGTGGCCGGCGTCTTGTGAAACCGAGCATCCTGTAGTTCTTCTAGACGACAGGCAACTTTAGATCAAGTTCAATGCCACGCTCATGCTATTAGGCTGTTATTCGCGTGCTGGACCTCACTTAAGTACACGAGACTACTTTTTATTTATGTCTAACTTATTATTAGAGATCTAATTATTTTGATACCCCAATCTTTATTGTTGTTGTTATTAATGGATTTTTTATACAATAGTAATATTTCTTTATAGTAAGTATTTATTATAATATTTAAAGAGCTTGCAAGTAAGAAGATGATCTACTACATTTTTTTCCTGCTTTTTACTGCAACGAGTTTGATATCTAGTAGATTTACACGAGCTCTAAACGGTGAAAGAAAACATCGAATAATGACTTCAGTAATGTGAGTATGTACATCTTCAAAGGATCTAATGTAAATAAATAAAAGGATCTAATTATAATACAAACATTACTGAAACGATCAGAAAGAATATCTCTACCTCACCATTCGTAATTATATTTCATTTATTAATTATTTAATTAAAAAATATTCGCGGGCCGAATAAATATAATCTAAAAATTGTATCATATATGTAATAGCAATGTGTGTCCACGGTGACCTATCCTTACAACACAAACGTTAAACAAAAACAAACAAGATACACTTTTATTATAAACTCGTTTACTCGTAAACTGGGTTTGGCAAAAACAAGGAAGTCTGAGATTTTTCCACCCGAGTTGAATTGTCGAAAATAACAAAAACAATTTGATTCCTTGTTATTATTTATATCGATAGATATAATATCGACCTGTCATTTTTCTAGTCTAACAGTATATAAAAGTTTTTTTGTATCCATAAGAGTTATTCTGTTTTTTATTTTAATCAGTCAATTCGTGATGATTCTTTGATGAGGAGTTTTACATAAACTACAAAAATAATTGCTAATTTTAGTAAATTTGACAAATCCAGGATAGGTATCCAAAATCGAAATATATTTTGGCTTCCGATATTATTTTCAATCTACGTTAGATAGATAATATTACTGGTTGGTCTATGTTATGCATTGACAGCATAGATAAAAGTTATATGATCGTCAATGCATGAACCTGTCACAGCCTGATTCATTTGATTTGATAAAAATATTTGGCAAGTCGGGAAATCAGTAGACTTCTAACATGAGAGTTATAGACCGAAAGATGTCCAGCTAGATAAATAAATAAATATCCTTGGATATGTTAAAACAGCTTCGTCTAGATCTAAGAAAAGCAATCTAATGCTTGTGTTAATGACTGATAGATACCCGCCGGACCATTTGTACAAAACTACGTGTGTAGATATTTTATTTTGTAAATACATAAAATTATACAATGATGATATTTTAAAGTCTAGATGATTGATGAATAACTCTAAGCACCGCATACAAAATCAAGATATGCACAATGCAGTGATGTGTGTGTCTATTCTCTAAGCACTGTTTGTAAAATCAATTTTGGTACTCGTACATTGCATCAGGGCTTTTTTTTGGCTGCGAGACCATAAAACATTCTTCAATGTTTGGAATAACGAAACTTTGTTGGTTTGTTTGTATTCATCAATATTGTTGTAAGCTCAAAAAGTACTAGGTATTATTTTTAACTTCACACTCCGCTAAGGAAGGTGATTGTTGTGCCGACTTCTGTATATAATTAACATGTTTAGTTTGGAACTATTATTTTAACAATCTACAAAATGTGGAACATCAACATAAATTCTTCAATAAAAAGTTATAAAAATAATGTGAACTACCTAATTTACAAATATGGGTGGTAAAACCAAGATTGATATCATTTTTTATACTTGGGTAAATATATTTAAATAATTTAAAACAATATATTTCGTTATATTACATTCATGAAAATTTACTAATGCTGCTTCCGTTTACCACGTTAATTAAAAAGCTAGGTTAAAATGATTAAGTAGGTACAACATTATTTTAATTATTAATTGTTTCTACAGCCATTTTATGCGATAAATATTTTGAAAAAGTTTCTAATAAAGTTACAAGGTAAGACATAAAAAAAGCTTAGAGAATTTTTAGCTCAATTCTCTAAGCATAAATGCCTTAACTTACAATAAACGAAAACCAAAATTTCGTGTCAATTTTCTAGTTCAGCTTATGTTGGTACTAAATTCGTAACATTTCACCAACATAACCTTAACCCTTCGTTTATCACAATCCCAAGTAGTATCGCATCCAAAATTACTAACTACCATAAAACAAATAACAATAAAAATAAAACAATAAAAATTAATGGCTTTAACTCACCCGGATTCAATTGAAACAAATATCCTAATTTAAAATGCTATTAATTAAAGGTAATCAAATTAATTCAGAACTCGATAAAATCTTTGCATACCTACTTTTAAAACTATAACTGAGTCAAGTTACTTAAAATATTTTCAATAATGTGTCCGGTTTTTAATGCTTACTAGGAGTAATATTACTTGTTGCCTCCTGACTAGGTAATACACATTTATATATTTTTCAGATTTTGAATTCAGCATATTCAGCCTATTACCTACAAAAATACGTACCTACCTCCCGAGGAATTTATTATCACACATTTATCTCAGGTAAACTCATCATCATTCCCCTGCCCTTGTCCCACACTAGGTGGGGTCGGCACAACATATTTTCTTCTTCCATTCATCTCTATTTATTAGGTATATATTTCACTTTATTTAAATATCAACAATTTCACTCGTCGTTTTAACTGCATAATCAATTTACAATCAGCTTTAATCAAATTATTTATTATTTGGCTTGATTAATTTTGAAGACTTTTTTGCACTATGTACCTACTTGTAAGGTTTTATGACAGGTATTTCGCATTATTGTTCGATATTATTGTGTGACCGATGCACAGGTCAATAAATACTTAGGTACCGAGTCTGTTGATATAAACGAAGATGGCAAATTGGGCGATTTTGAATTCTATGTATATTTGAATATTTTACTTTTTGTGCAAAACTATCGAACCGTAAACCAAATCGGTGCAAGATCTCGTTCGGGCCAAACTACTAGTTTATAACTATACTAATTTTATAGAGTTTGTTTGCCGGAGGTAGGTAATATCCAAAACTACTCAGCTGTTTTCAAAAATTCTTTCACTGATGTGTAAAATGGACTGTCGGGATGGTTATAGGCTATATTTTATACCGATGGTTTCATTAGTGCGCCCGTGCAAAGCCAGGACGTTCTGCTAGTATTCAATAAATGCAATGTCAATAAAATGTATAAAATACGTCTTTGAACTTTCAAACAAGTAAGGTCGGATGACCTTGACTTTTCCGTAGAACAATGTTAGTGTCCAGCTTTCACACTTACACATTCGTCACGGAGCATCAAAGATATTAGAAAACTGTGTAGCTTTGGTAGGTGAAGAAAATTGTGTTTTCGTAGTATCGATAAACTTTCGCGATCATAGTTCATATTTTTGAAATATAAAACACAGGTTTTTTAAAGTAATACGCGATAAAAACCTGTGTCTATATATTTTAAAAATAAGACAAGAACAATCTTAAGTTTAGATTAACTTGAAATAGGATTTACATTAGGTACAATTAGAGAGAATGTAAGTTTCGTGTTAAAAAAAGCTTTTATTTACTGGGTCTTAGTGACCATGTTCGAGTTTTTATTGCCCACCTTTTTCTAAAAGAATATAAAAGATCATCAAACCTTATGAAAGAACTTTGAGCTTGTACAAAAAATATGAATACATCTGTTTACTCTACACTAACAAATTTTTTCATATGTTCTTTGTTTTTTTATTTTTATATTTAACTTGGGTGCCAATTGAAGCTTCCTTTTCTTAACTATTTTTTGTTATTGGCACAGTGCTTCGATCTATGTTATTTAAGTCATGAATCAGTGACATGATTTAAAAAACTTGTTTTAAGCGAAAAGCGTAAACTTGACATACTTTTATTTAACGATCTTTATGAGAACGCATTTATTGAACTTGTATTTTACTCATTAACTTGTTGCGAAACTTTAACGATAAGTAAATTGTTGAAATGTACTGTTGAATTATTTCAATGTTACAATACTTTGTTATTATTACAAAAAAGTTTTATTTGATTAACTGTAGTTCGGTTTGTAGATACGTTATAAATAAAGAAATAAATATCTTACGTTACTGTAAGTTGATTATTTAATCAGCTATTTACTCTGATTTCAGGAAATATTGAACAAATTGTCAAATTCCTTCTACTAAGTATAACAAAGTATTAATCCATATTGTATTGGGCTGTTTTTTTAAATATAAGTTGGTTAGGTTGCGCTGATTCTGTCTGTGTAGGTACATTGTTTCTATCAAAGGTCGTCTCCAAATTGATAATTGACTGTAATTAATAACCAAAAAATTATTTAAATTGATTAATATTTTGATGTTGAAATCGAAGACCTTCATTTTTATACTGTCCATAGAGAAGCTAGCTTATTTACATATTATTTTTATTTGTTAAATAATAATGTTTAAATCCCTCTTTTACGAATCCAAATATTCTGTAAAAACTTTACCTACATTCAACTTTTTAGGTGAAAAATGATTACTTATACCTATAGCAAGTTGCTGCTGAAAAAAAAATGTCAGAAAGATCTTAGGTAGGTACTCTATTTCCATCTTACTTTTTATTCAGCAGCAAGTAATAGATTACTTAGTACTTCATATTACTCAAATTTCAGTCAAAAATGATTGATTGTAAGTGACAAATTGTTAATAAATAAAAAATGTGTCATGAAAATGTTCCATCTGACACTATTTTTAAATAATTAGTTGTAAAGCCGATAAAAAATAAAAACTTACCTAATTTGTATCACCCGGCACTAAAACACAGACACAAGGAAGATACGTCTACTACGAGAGCGAGCGATACTGCGCGGTTCGCGGGTCAATCGAGCACTTGTAATGACCGCGCGCGGTCTGCTCCCCCGTATATATAATATCACTATACTCCGTGACGTCACAGAGATAAGGGCGTACCGGTACAGAATCACTATCAACTGCCTCCATACAGATTGAACGTGTCGTATCATTCAAATTAAATATCTATTGCAAATAGTTCACGGGAAAATTATGAAATGTTCTGACGAGACTAATTCAAACCAAATTATGACATCGATGTAACTTTAATTGATTGTTGTCATTCACTTTCTGCATTTCGTTACATTTGCTTTGAAACATCGAAACAATTAGATAATTTGGTAGATAATTTTAAAGTTGACAATTGCCTAAAGTCTTTAATTTAATGCGGCCTAATTAAACTAATTTGTGTAGTTAAGCCCTTAACTATTCAAATTAAGTATAGCTCGTGCTATTTAAAAAAACCGCTGGCTGTCAAGCTGCGCATTAGACTTTATGTTGAACATATCGCACAAAAAAGTTTTTGTTTAAAAAAATATTCTTGGCCATTTTACACAGCGTCAACTAGTCCCAACTTCCCAAGCTATGCAATTAACGACTGTTTAACGCCCGGTTCCTAAATCCAACTTACGCCTGGCCGTAGGACTATCGCCATAGTAACGTTGTTAACTGTCAAAAAGTTGTATGTTACAAAACAAAGTTGCCATGGTGATGGAGCTATGGACATCCGTATGTTGATTACAGTAGGTAGATACCTGCAGAAAACCTCGTAATTAAAATAACTCAACGGCACATTTAGCACATTATAAAACTTTTTAAGCCATCGTGACTTGGAAACATAACATATTTATAAATATTAAGTATAAAACTTGGTACCTACTTAAACAAATAATTAGTAGAAAAATGGTTAATAGACTGATTTCAATCCTCGATACACTGCTTAACTCATAGGTGACTTTTTATTTTAACCTTAATCAATTTTATTCCTGACGGTGATAATAATATGATTCAAACTAGCAACGTTGCTTTTTTCATCTTATCTATTACAATATTAATACGTTAAACAAAGGAATTTATAAAAAAAATATTGTTTGGTTTATGATAGTTATCATGCGCATTTTTTAACGTAGATATAGTTTTATTTTGTATTAAATTAATTTAATTTAGTCATTGCCTGCAAAAATATAATACTTAGTCATAATAATTATCATAACTAAATATCATAAAGATTTGTCAATTTATTATTAAGTTTCAAGTGTGTATTTTGTTACCCATACGGCAACGAAAAGAGATACATAGGAGATTAATAAAGCTGCACCAAACATCTCATTCTTTCTGCTCCATGATGAATGTTTCAGAATTCTACCGATATGATGACAAAATAGCTGTTGCAAAGTTCACACTAAAATTGTTTTATAGCCTCAATAAAAATGTTCCATGAATGCAACGAATTTAAGGTCGTCACACACGATAGCTTTAATTGAAGACGTGAATATAAGTACTACAGCTTAATGTGTTTTAACTGGTTCATTATCATTTCTTATGAATAGATTTGTGTTTTAAGATACATAGGTAAGTATCTTAAAACACAAATATATTTAAAAAAAGTACACAAACCCTATTTTGCTCAGAATATGTTCAGAGTCATTTTCTAGTAAATCAACTTTTGTGCCTATTCACTAGCTCTATCTATTGACCTTTATCGCTTGTCATCTTAGCTCATTAAAAAAATATAAATACCTATTGAATTGATGACCATGAATACCTAGTTCAATTGGTTTTGAATTTCGAAACATCTCGGTTCAAATCGTAATAATAGGAATGGTTTCTCTGACTGCCTAAGCTAGGCTTATAACGGCTAATGACAATATCTGGTTTTAAATTTTATTAGACTAACTGTAACGATGTTTGTTTTCTTGTTTTTATGTTGCAGCCTTTTTTTTAAGATCATAAAATACAGAATTTATTAAAAATCTAAACTGTTTGGTTTTCAATGAGTGATACTTTCGTGACACCTTGGTTAACTAACCGCCAGTCTCAATAACCTATCTTTGATTTTGCTTACTGCTGGTAGATATTTGACATTACTTCCATACAAAATGTGTCAAATACCTACCGACAGTGATAGATTGGTTATTGAGACTGACGGTTAACATAGAGACCCAAGTAGAGTCATTTGTCTTTGTTTTCCGTCGAGGAAATCTCGTTGCAGATCCTGCAGTGATCCTGTTAAGGGCCGATTCAAACCAGTCCTACATTCACCTCGGGCGACGACCTTCCCGCGATTCAAACTTGAATCAGAACAGCATTTTTGGAAGTATTCGGCACGCACGACTCATTCTAGTATAGGTAAAAATGAAAACGGATTGTTTACTCAAGGACAAATTAATAGGATTCAATATTTTGAGGATGTACGAATTATGCGATCCTGTTTCTGTTGGATCAAATATTATTTATGTACCTAACTATTGTCATAAGATCGTTCCTGAACATTAAATTGTCGTTTTCTTTGAGGCTTAGCTGCATAATTGTCAATTTATTTCGAGTTTTTATGTCTACGTCAAACAAAACGACTATGATCTATATAGTCATTTAACTGTACCTAGTTATTCACAACTACCTTGAACTTTTCCGATGCATTTTGTTGAATTGACGCAAATTTGTAAAACGACTTAAAAATCCCCATGCGTAGTACACAAGGTCATTTTAAGAATGCTGGAATAATAAATGTATCCTTTCACAATTATTATAATAAAATTTAATCACGAATTCGACAGGACATGACATCCAGTGTTACAGAATGCCACAAACCACAAAGTTCAATACTTAGGCATGGGCAATGGCCCCTCCGGACACCATGTGGTATTTTAGAGTTGGGATTTTTTTTGAAAATTGGGAGTTACAGTTAATTGAAATGTGCCAGTTACAAAGAAAAGTGCGTGTCATCGTGACGTCTGCATTATAACATCTTGTCAAATCAACGCCCACTCTCCTGATGACAACATGCCCGTAGTTTACCTTGGATATTTTTTATAAGTAAACGGCTAGAATTTATAATATGAAAGATACTGTCGATTCCCCCGGTAGGTATCTACACCAAAAAATTGGTCATCCCACTTTCAGTTTTGCAGTCTATATTCTCTCTCGGTACCTACTTTTAAGTAATTGGAAAGATTCTATGATTAATCCCCACTTTCAACCCCTTCTAAAACAATAAGGGGATGTAAACAATAGCTATGGTCTCAAACAATTTTAGTTTAAAGTTTTAAAAATGCATATAAAAAATAATGTTTTATTTATTCGTCATTTAAAGGTATTATTACGAGTATGTTTGTCGAGCCATTTCGATTGATAATCTGTTCGTATTTCTTAAACAAAATTCCAAATCAAAAATGACCTTTGAAGTCTATTAACTCATCAATTTCGATTTCTTTCATTAGTTTCATTAATTGGCGACGGTTTTAAGTAAAAGTAATAATGTATTTTTTAACAGTCTCTACCTTGAGATTAAGATAATGTTCTTCTTTTAACATATTGAGTTATTTGCAATAATCCCAGGAAACGATCGGCATGGTGTATATAAATACACACTTGAATGTGAGAAGTTAAAATTAAAAATAAATATTTCTTGTTACAGGCACTCCCTACAGTTACAAGTAGGTATTTATCTTAGCAAGTTTGTAATACCTTCGTATCAATTTATTGTGGCGTTATTACGTTTTTATTATCCAAAATAAATTACTCTCGACTTTGACGTTCCGATCTAAATCAGTCAGAACGTCAAACTTCACCTAAACCTGTTTTGGTTGCTTTGTTTTAAATATCTACTCGTAGTAAGCATAATATCTAAAAACCGTCATCAACCAACGTAGTATTAAAACAAATAGCTAGGTAGCATAGTTTGCTTAGAAATATTTGTAGAATCAAAGTCCAAGTTTTGATATTGTAAGTAATGAATTGATATAAAATTGTATTAAAATTTTGTAAGCTTACTAGTAGGTACCAGTCACAAGTAAATTAAATTAACCATTACATCTTGAATTAAATCTGAAAATGGGTTCGGCATCTGCAAAAAATTTGCAGAAACAAAAACTTAACAGTTTGAATACAGGTACCTACGTCTGTTATATACCTAAGTGTACCAGTTTATCAGCAACTGGACTGGACTTCGAAAATATTTGATACTTATTCATAATTATCATTTGTAATCATTTTTAAAGTAAGTATTTTGTATTAACTCAGTATTCCTCTAAATATTGAATTTTACCTAATTGTATTATTAAGAAGCCAAGTATTTTAATGAACAAAATACCTACACAATACTAAAGACATAAACGCGCTCCCGTGCGGAACAAGATAATGCAAAATTTAAGTTAGGTATATTTAATTTAAAACGAAGTTTACGCATCTTAATTATTTTATAGTTTTTTAGACATATTTTAGCCGATTTTTATAAATATAATATTTTTCCTAAATGCGGATGTTATGAGTTTTGCGTGAAGAAATACTACATTATTTACATTGCAGCACTCGACTAAGTTAGGTATCTATGAGGAAACGAAGTAGAACTCGAAATGTGTTACTAAAAAATAAATAAATTGAAACATCTAGAACAGCAAACATGACCCGGTGACTTGTTTAATATTAAAGTAAAAAACAGAATATGAAGATCAGCCGTCAATCAAAAACACGTTAAATATTTAAAAACCATAATTACGTAGGTACCTACTTATTATCTTTAACGTATCTTTGCTAAGTGACCCAGAACAAATCTTAGCGTACATCAATCTACAACGTAGGTACCTACCTAAATAAATTATGAGAGGTTTTATTTTAGGTATTTGCAGTTCAATGACCTGCGTCTCGTCCAAACGGTAAAATTGTTGTAAACCGTAATACTTAATTATATTTTCATTATAATTATTAGATAAGTAGGTAGGTAAGTATGAACACGTATGAACATAATAGGTACATAATAATAATACATAAAAAAAATTGATGAACGCTCCCAAATAATTATTTCATGTACCTAGGTATTTTTTTTTTCAGTTTTGCATTCGTTTTATTTGATATTAAACTTGTGCAATTACCTGTACTTATTTGGAATCATTTGATTATACATTCCCACTCCTTATTTTTTGTATAGGTACTTATTATTAAGCCATTCTATGTTATGCTTAGGAACATAACTACCTACTTTCAGTTTTGGATTCTGAAACCATGTTTTACAACATTTTTTAACAGGAAACCAATAAAATTATGAAATATTAATGAGGGCAATACTTTGACACGAATCACCTTTTTAAAAAATAATGTTTTATTTATTCCTGTTATTTATTTAACATCAAGGTGTTTATCATAAGTATGTAGGTACTTAATTTAATTTGCAAATGTACTTTCGAACAATAAGTAATATCGTTTACAGTAATCGGTGTGGCGATTGCTTGTTAATTTATTTTTTGTTTTTCACTTTCACGTTTCAACACTAATCGATTTCTGGTGAAATTCATAATTTTGTTTTTGCGGGAAAGATGCAAACAATTTAGTAGGAAAATAAATGTATTAAAAAATAAGCATATGAGTTTACATAGCGCCAACATGATGCTTACGTCAGTCAACATTGAGAGCGTTCTCACTTAATTTTTTTTTACAAAAATGTAATGTAACACCGTCTTGGATCAAAGTCAAAGTTTTATTTGCTTTAATACTATATAGTACCTACTACATACAGGAAAAAAATGCTTGTAATCAAACTCTATGATTGTTTTTATTTAAAGAATACTACGCAGTCTCCACATAAATATTCCTTTGTCCGTTCTACGAAAATAATGACCTTCATAATCTGTCAATTTTATATTGATTATTAGACCACATTGCAGCCCAGACTTGTGCTGCATGCGTTAGGGGTCTAATAGGTACCTACCTATTTCCCCAGATAACTTTCATGTCTCTCAAGTAGGTATTTTACCGCATCATCTTCAAAAGCAGATAAATGCTTTTATGATATGACAGCGACCTTCTCATATGACACGCATTTTGAGCCTTCGACCCACACCTTTAGGGTCAAAGTTTAATTAAATGTATTATTTCCAATCTATACGATCTAAAATTCTAAAGTATTGATGTCTTTCTCGTATCAATCTGAATCTATTGTTTGTGATGACATCATTTTAAGGGCGTGACTTTTAAATTTCGATTTGTTTATGTAGGTACGACTAAATATTTGCAACTTGCGACCTGCTATATCCGTTCTCTATCCATCCAAAGGCTGTCTGGAAGAGATCGCTCTAAGCGGTAAGACTGCCAATTTAACCAAGCTTAGGTTGTTTCACTGTACCTACCTAATTGTGTATTCCTAGTTATAATGCTATAATAAGTAAAGTAGGTAAATAATTACCATCCTTCTTAAAAAAAGAGTTACGTGTAATAAATCTGATTTGGGAAGACGATACATGTACCTATTTATTTAAGTGAAGGTGGCATCAGATTTTTGCATTCATAACGCGAGGTAGGTATAATTTAGCAGTAAAAGTTGATACGTTTTTAATTGCTTTTTCGTAAGTTGATGCAGTAACCATTTGATAGTTTACGAAAACTATAAGCTTTAAAAATATTTCAATCTACGCTTTAAGTTTAATTTGGCAATTAAAAATCAAGGTCGACTTTTACACTGAATTAAGATTTGGTAAGTACCTACAGCAATCCCTAGGCGCTTTACATTCAAGATGACATTTAAAATAATCTAGCTAGATCGAGTTCGTGGACGTTCTTGATAGACCGTTGAAATTATGCAATGTTCTGAGCGGTTACATTTTGGATGGGTGAAATACAGAATAGGTAGTTGATTTAAAATATAAGTATTAATTATAAATGGATGCAGCTGCCTGTGAAAACTATGCTATAATAATGTGGGTAATTAAAGGAAAAATTAATACAACGTTCTCGATGCTACGCCGTAGCAATCAGCTCTACTACTACGCCGTAGCATAGACTATCTCCCGCGGGCATTTTTACTCGTATTACAAAACTGAAACTTGTTTTTTATAAAATCATAAACAAGTATGTAGGTACGGGTACAGTTTACATAATTACAGATGCCTCAGATTGCCTCAACATTGATTTCAATCCTATTTTTCTTGGGGCTATTTTTTGGTGTTTGATTTTTGCGGCGTCATCTAGCGGCGTTTGTCACTTAGTCTTTAGTTCAGCAACTCGCCTCTAGGTGGCATGCAATAGCTTTACCGCGGCAGTCCCCGAGTGCCACGCGTCTTTTTTTATTACATTCATGTTATATACTTAGGTACAAGTACCTACTTCTGGCCGAGTTCCTTTAATAAAAACGAAGATAGTTTTGTCTAAACGAAGCTAATAGTACTACCTACAGGGTCTACAGGCTTGTTATCTTTCTGCACTAGCTTGCTATCCCAGCTTGAAAACTAGCCCAGTGTATCTCTATCTCGGGCTTAGGTAAGTGACCGTACCGTGCCACACAGCCTTTGATGAGAATAAAAACAAAAAACTCAAAATCTTTCACATTAACATTCTAGTTGACTTGACAATGACATCTGTGACAAGATCTGTCAAAAGAAAAGCTTCAATCAAAAGCTCATGCACCTTTGCAGTTTCGAAGTAGCAAGAGCACACTCAATAATATAGTATAAAGTACCTACTTTTGTTTGTATACCTGAAAAAGCTAAGCTTTTTATGTTGTTTGTTTTGCTGTTGATCGCAAATTGAAAAAAGCGTAAAATTTTATATAGGTACTTAACCAGTGTTTAGAGCAATGGAGTAGATAATCAATACTCTGTTAATGAATTGCCTGAAAATACCGATAAAACAGTAAACAAGAACAATAAAAAAAAGTTCGTATTTGTTAAACGGTGTTGCAAAATGATCCCTGGAGACATCTTCTCTGAAGATCTGATGAGCACAGTGATCCGGTATGGATTGTACATTGGTGCTGCCTTCCAATTGGTCTGCCTGTTCGCCTGTGTGACCCTCACTGATGAACAAAGTGATCCTCTCTCAAATGAAAAGGTAAATTACGCCCAATATTTACTAGGTAATTGTAGCATAATACACATCTGTGTAAGTAGTATCCTACAATTGGTGCTATTTACCTACTTACTTTTACTTAACACTCAGACAGTAGAAGTTACCTACTTACTGGTGTTTTTCATAGTACTCTCTACGATTCGACTGCATTTATTCTATACTTATTCATAAACAACAATATACCTAATTTTAGAATATTGATACTCCTCATGGGATAGTATCATAACAAATAAACCTATTATTATTTATCTTTACAGAATTTCACAGACAGTGATGAGTGCAGTTCTGAGCAATCATCTCCTGGTCACCGAGCAACAATGTCCCGCGCCCGACGGCATGACAAGAAGAAACGCCGATAGATTGTAAAAATTGTCTCATTCCTTTTAAACTGTCATCTGAACAAAGATGTAGGTAGTAGAAACTATAATCTGGACTTGGATGCTGTATCGGAAATATGCAGAAAATATTTGGCTTCAATACTGGACCTGATTCAGGCAAATGAATCTAGCCCTTAGTTATTCTGTAGGTTTGCTTTATATTAACATGTTCACTGCCCATGACCTACTTACCCCCGGTTCCTATAACAAACTAACGGATGTTCATAGGTCCATCACCATAGCAATGTTATTTCAACATTAAATGAATGAAACTTTTTGACAGATAACAACGTTGCTATGGAGAAAGTCCTACGGACATCCGTTAGTTTGTTGTAGGAACCGGGGGTTAATAGACTGTTTCTTTCACACAGCCCAAAGCTCTGACCATCAGAGAACACTGAGTGGCAGGGCAAGTAATGGGTTACACACATAGAAATACGGAATCTTTTTGTATTATTTGAAAGTGTAGTAATTACATGACTGATACTCTTTTCTAAAAACATGTGAATGTTCATTATTTGTATCATCATTAGGGTCAGCTATACATTCACAAATGTTATGTACAGATTGTATAAGTACTCCCAATCTATTCATTGATTTAGCTTATGAAAGTAGTTTTTATCTATTGTAGATCATCATTCATATTATAATAAGCCAGAAGTTCAAGTATCAATAAAAAACTAAATAGATTAACAAGCATTTTATTTGTTAATGTGGACTAGAAATAATGCCTACTTACTCATTCAATAATAATCAATATTTTTAAAACTTTAGTTTGACAACAGTAGATAAAACTAACAATAAAATCTCATAAAATTATTTAACATTTGTACATAATATTAGCACAAATTTAAGTACACAAAACAAAAGCACAGTATACAATACAAATAGAGCACCAACATTACCTTGTGTTATTTTAAAATAATTTAAGAATCTTTCATTTGAAATAATATTATGGCACAAATATTATGTAAGGCACTGTGATCACATTATTTCACTATTTTACAAAACACCATGTCTTCAATTTTGGATTGGGAAGACTAGTAAATAAGTATATTAGTTAAAAAATTTATACACTTCATTGATTTTACCATAATTTGCATGACATTATTCTTGCAATAAGTATAGATTAACATTTTAGATCTGGCAAAAAAGAATAAATTATGTACTTACTTTTTTTACATGTCTATCTTATTGGAAGGCAATAAATATCTTTTATTTATTACATGATTTATCTTGTTATAAAAATGACAAACAATTCTTAGAAATAAAGAATTGACACTAACTAAATAATGACCAATGATCAAAAAATCATGAATTGTAAGTACATTAATCATTAATTTTGTAGATAAGTAAGAGTCTTGGATACCTACTTAATATAAAAGTGTAAAAGCTCTTTCAAGCTTTAAAAACTTAAGTTAATAATCGAAATTAAGAAGTATCAACGAAATATCACAAGACTATTTTTACCTGTTATTTGATATCAAGTAAAAAAAATAAGAGGGTACTTAAAATAGAAGTTAGGTTGGTAGCGGGATGCTTAATACTCAATTTTGTACAAAAGTAAATGCAGGATCCATGAAGCCACTAGATTACAAGCTTGTGGTTAGATTAATGCTGCTCGCCTTGAGAGCTTGGATTAATTCATTGTCAGTTAGAAATTGTTTGAATGCTTCCAATTTCTTAAAGCATATAGTGACGCAACACTTTCTAGATCCACTGGGTCCACAGCAAGCCTCTTTAGGCTCCGATGCGTTGGATTTCGAACTACAACTGCCGCTAGACTCACCACTGCAAGCACATTCAAAGTTTTTCACAGCTGGAGCTATGTCTTCACATTCATGTACTGTATAAATGCCCAAATCTTCTAAATTAGAGTTGTTGTGTCGTTTGTGGTAATGCAAAAATGTGTTATCGTTAGTATCCGTCGCTCGACCGCAGCCGACCACGCACTTCATCGCCGCATGGTCGCACTTACAGTCCACACAAGAACAGGTATCTTCCGTGCATTTCGTTTTTTCCGGTTCTTGATTGCATTTCTGACATTCCCCATCGCTCGGCTCGCATTTACAATCCATGCATGAGCAGATTCCGGTGTCGGCTGTTATTTGCTGCAAAGCATTTCGCTTCGCAATCTCTTTGCCGAATATATTCTCGGTCCTCACGACGTACATGTCCGATGGAGGCTCGCTGTCGAACAGAAGTGTATCTTCCAAATCTAACTCAGTGTTGAAGAGTACAGAGTTCGCTGGATTGATCTCGATATTTTCGTGAACTTTGCAAGGCGGTGGAGTGTTCAACGACCTGTCTTCGCTGGGTCCCATCAAATCCTGTGATTTAGGTAAAGTCGCTGCTTCGTTTTCAATGAACAGTTTAGCAGACTCCTCTAAATCAGCGACGATTGCATTGCCGTCGTACATCTTGGTATGTTCTACGAGTATATTCGGAACGATTTCACTGTCGTTGAAGACTTTATCGCCGACATCTAGTATCTCGGGAGTGTCGAGGTCGAACGAAGTGTGAGTCATTATATTCGCTGTGGGCGCTTGCTCGGCACTCAAGTCGATGTAGCTTTGCATGTGAGTGGGCACGAAGGTAGCCAGGGTAAAGATGCTCTCCGGTGTTTTCTCCTTTATAGTAACGGGAGTTTCAGAGATAGATGCGGCTAATGCGCTAACGTCGACCCAAGGGGCTTGCACTTCGAATTCGTTGGCCATCGCAAGTTGCATCGCTTTAGGTTTGATATCCATTTTCACAGGTGGTTGAAGCGTGACAGTAGGCTGTAGATTGTTGATATCGACCCAGGAGTCTTTCTTGTCGGATTTGTCGGCGAAGGGCGAGAGAGTAAGGCTTGCGAGGTCGTAGTCTATGGGTAAAACGTTGGGTTCGGATTTAGGGGGTTCGTATAGCAGTCGTGTGAAGTCGACGGCGTCCGCTGCGATGTCTTCCAGACTCCCGTCAGAAGTACACTCAGTGCTGATTTTTCCAAACGACTCGAGAAGCACATCCCAATTCATAACTTCATTTTGAGTAGTTTTCACATCAGCAGGCTCGTCCAACACATCCACAGCCGGGTCAGCTTCTACCTGCAAACATTATTAAATATTTAATGGCAATCATAATGACAACTAAAATGGAGATGGACAGGACACACAGTGAGAGGACGAGATAAATGGAGTAAAACGGTTATGAATTGGTTTCCCAATTACAATAAACGCAAGAGAGGAAGGCAGTTCAAAAGGTGGGAGGACGAATTAAAGGAGTTTGCAGGAAAAACATGGATCAGAATTGCTAGAGATAGGGAGAATTGGAAGAAGTTGGAGGAGGCCTTTGCCAAGAAAGGGCAATCAGATAATAGTGCTGAAAATTGTTGATGTCATAGTTAAGGTGTAAATGTAATCTGTAATAAAAGGCTAATAAATAAATAAATAAAATAATGACAACAACTAAAGTAGATCTTGCAATATAAGTAGGTAACTGATCAGCCATCACACAAAAGTTTAACCCGAGATTTCGACAGCACTACGCAAATCTCGGGTTAAAATAAGAATCGGGACTTCTGAAGAAGTTACCTGGTGTTTCCTAGCATGTGCTCTCAGACTGGTGGGGGTAGAGAAGATACGTCCACAGCCGGCCGTGGAGCAAGCGTGTGGCCGCGAGCCTGAGTGAGTGCGCCCATGAGCCTTTAAATGGTGCGACGCGGTGAACGATTTGCCGCATCCTTCTGTACCGCATCTGTGATCAAATGTTATATTGATGAGAAAGTAACTTGAAAAAGTCTCTGATTTGGCTTACGATTTTAGTAAGACTGAAAAGAATATTGTGTTTGTTTTCCATGTGTGAAAAAAGACGTGATTCATTGAAGTTATTGTTATTCAGCTTTTACGTCGGCCAAAAAATAGTTAAATAGAGATCGAGACACCCAGTTTTCAGCGTGCGACGTCGACACAGATTAGACTTAAGTTATTTATTATGCTTAATAAGTCAGCTTTTTGGTGTAAATTTTCCTTGAAACTTACTTGTATGGCCGCTCCTGTGTATGTGTCCGGATATGTTTCTTGAGGTCGCTGAGTGTTGTGAAGAACTTTGAGCATCCATCGGCTTTGCAGTTGAAAGTGTCACCGCTATGCAGCCTTTGATGCGCTCTTAGCCTGAAACAGAAAGGATAATTTTATTACACCTACGATTCTGTCTCTAAAAATTTACCTAGATCTTAACAGGCTTGCTGATTATGCTTGTAGTTTCTGTCTTTTTGATTGTGGGTGGATGTTTTAAATGTCAATATACTTTGAGGTTCGATATGTGAAATAATGTTCAGTAAGGGCTTATAACCTAACTGGGCAGGCTGAATTTAGCCCTCAGGATGGTCGGGCATTATGTAGTCGTTATGAAAGAGCTAAACAGACATAATTATTGACAGAATCTAAGATCAGCGTTGTCTTGTCTTGCGCAAACCAACACTTGCTGAGTTGGACGCCTATTTTGTGACACAGCATGTACCTACTATTTTGTGACACAGTATCTGAAACAGATATAGTCATATTTCTGACCACTGCGACAATACTGCACTATATCCAGTCAACTTTGATTGCACTTACTGTATCTTGATCGCTTTGGATAGGATAAGATATATCCTGTAGTATGTATTATGTATTTTGGCTCCCAACTGCGGCATGACTATAAGATTCAGAAGTATGGTTCACCCAAAACAAAACCTAGACCTCAAGCCATGTTTTGTGACCTGGTTTTACATGATACTAGTCTTTTGAAAACAGTACTCTTGTATAAACTTTTAACTTTGATAATGTGTAAGTTACACGGTGTAACTAACCTGTATAAAGTGTTAAATGCTTTTCTGCACCCTTCAGTGGGGCAAGTGAACGGTTTCGCCTTTGTGTGAGCCCTTACATGAATTTTCAGACTGTATGATGTGAGGAAAGCCTTTTCGCATGATTGCATTGGACATTTGAACCTGTATTCACCTGCAATGCAGAGATTAATTTGTGTAAGTATATTGTGTATTTTAAGAGCTCTAAGAAAAGAGGTTTGGTATTGAAATTGTCAGGAGTAAGTAGTGGCCCGGTGCTATTTTAGTATGGTGGTAATGGGTTAACCTTTATGAGTTTTCATGTGTGTCCGTAGGTTTCCAACTGTGCTATATGTTCGTTCACATCCATCATATTCACATTTGTATCTTGCCCCATTATCTTCTGATTTTCTCTGATTCGTCTCCATAGCATTTGTAACATTGATACTTTTTGGCATTTCAGGGACATTGTTACTGGAATTCAATAAATATATTGGATAAGTTCATCAAAAAATTAATATACATTAGCATAATTCTTAAAAACAGTAGGTAGGTAAATAGGTAAATTGTTTTTTAAGAAATTTTGCTATAGTGTGGTGGTGTCAGATTTCTTACTGGTGTTGTGTACACTTAATGCATTCTTTAAAAATATGTAGGTACCTAAGTAGGTAACTTAATTTTCTTAATACACAAAACACACAAGAAATAGGTAGGTACAGATTCCAATCATGATGTACAACAATTTTTATGACTAGTCATAAATAACTGTTTAGTGTTACTAAAATGTTGGTATAAGAGTTGAGTTTCATCTCTATTTGAAACTAAACACCTACTCAATTTTAGTCAACAAGTCAAAACAACAGGTGGCTGAATATTATGTACTCTAACCTATTACTTTGGTCAAAGAGTGCTTTACGTACCTTTTATTCGCCTCTCAATGTTCTCTTGATTAAGAGAGAATAACAAAATGAGGATCTTCGCATCACATCGTGATGGTAATGTAATGTACCAAAATAGAATGCCCAAAAACGATACAACTCAAAAAAGCCCAATCTGCTGCTAAAGTGCGAGAGAGATGGAATGATATTGACAAACAGCTGATTGGATGTAAACTTCGCGAAGTATTTTTTGGGAACCTACCATACCTTTTACAGGGTTTTTAATAAACCTTGTTAGTTCAAGTACTCACAGTATAATCCTCCAAAAATATATTTAAATCGTCATAAAGTTAACATTTCGAGGTATCAGTATCGCTTTCATTCTCATCACAGAACACTTACTCCTACCGCCGCGCCGTTGATTCATGTGACTTTGTGTCCTGTAATTATTGAGTTTACTGAAAGTGGTAAGGAGCTTGGTTCTTTCAGTTTTATTACAGTATTTTGTTGAGCGGCGTTTGTATGATACCATGAGAAAATTTAAAATAAAATAAATAACATGCAAAGGAAAAGAAAAGAAGAAGGACCGACCGACCGACGGACCGACGTTAACCGTAACGACTTCTGTCTGTTTTTGCTATCTGTCAGTGTCATGTCACGTGGCAGTCAGACAGTGTTAAACTAGTGATGTAATGATTTATCCATCCCCATTCAGTTTACCGATTTTCTATAAGTAAAAACCGATGAAAGGTTTATGATTTCAGTTTCATTAAATTGTCAATGGATGGCGTTTATGACAAAATTCCTTCGATAATAACACAAGACGGGTGCGCTTGTTTTGACTGAGGTGAGGTGAGGACTCCCGGCTGAACTCCCGTTATATTGAACGAACAACACAATCCACGTTATGTACCACTTGTTGTTTGAGCGGGTAGTGCGTCGACCGCACGCCCTTCCACTGTCGCGAATGTGTCATCTTCACACTCGTAAAAAAATCGCGTGTTTTAAGTGTGCCGTTGTTGAATGCACTGTTATTTAATTATTAGTAAAAATGTGTCCAAAAAGTTTTTATATAATTTATTTAAGTACGGTGAGTGATTAGCATAGATATTAATATAATCTCATATTTAAAAAAATAGAAAATTGGACCTACTTATTATAAGCAATAATAAATCAAGTTATTTTTTTCTGGAAATGTAGCTAGGTACCTACCTAATATAATTTACCTAGCATGGCACAGGATATGCAGTCTAAATAAATATTAAGTACCTACTTAAAGTGTTTATAGGTAATTGTGTTCCGTAAAATTGAACACACACACACAGGTAATTATGTAGGTACCTAAGTAAAAATTACATAGGTACCTTGCTACCATACCAACTCAGGGCTTTATCAAGTTCATGACCGACTTTTACAACTTTCATGCTTACACTACCTATCGACTTTTCAATACACGTTTAATTGTGGAAAGTTAAAATAATGCTTACTTACATTTAGGTAGGTACTATAAGTTACTGTTAACTTGCCAATAGACCTTAATAGGCTAAATTTTTACACTGTAAAAAGCGTGATATCATTATATAAATTATATGACCGGGTATTTATCACGTTACCTTTTTATTATTTATCCCGACGTTTCGAGACGGATTGCGGAAGCGTGATATCATTTTAAAGGCACCTACTTATTATTATAGATAACTTTTTAATGCCCGTGTGAGTAGGCGTAGGTACCTACCTAACTACCCGGTTAGCTTCCTTACTCGTCAATTTCACTAATTCACCAGCTGTTACCATAATCCTTAAAATCATTCCGCAATAAAACTACCTAAGTGAATTAAAGATAGCTTTTAGATTAGTCTTCATCTTCTGAACTGCACGGTTGACTGACTCATTGAACATGCATTTAGAGCGCACAAACCGCTCAGGGAGATAGGTAAAAAGTATAGAACAGTGAGGTGAGGTTTATCTAAGTTTACTGTTAACCACGGCACGGCACCCATTCGCCGTCCGAAGAACATTAACGTGTCATTAGTTGAAGGTGGCTGACCGACTTCATCGTGCTCTATATCGATCGTCATCGTAGCTGAATATGGAAAGGAATGCCTTTTATGGATGTTGCAAAAACAAGCTAATAGAATGAAAGTAACATCAAACTTCTCCCGTTATATTTGTTTTAAAGTTTTACTATTTATTGTGGTTTGGTAAAATGAACAATCTGTAGGTAGGTACTAGAAATATCAGTTACGTATGTATTGTTCTAAGCTTGATTTAAAAACTTGGAGCTCTTGATTCCATGATATTGGTCTTAAATAAGACCACAGGGACCTGATTCATAAGGATTAATCAATTTGATATACATACATACTTACCTAGGTTTCAGTTTTTTTTTTCTTATATCTCCTATCATCCTATGGCAACGAAAAGAGAACCAGATATCGGTTTTAGCTAATAAGTTTACCTCCCTATGAAGGGGTTTAAGTATTGTGGCATGCTTTTATGTAGGTATAAGTTTCTTTGCCTAACACAATTTCTAAAAAGGTTACTAATAATAATTAACAGTCTGTCTGTTATGTTACTGTTGATCACTACCACCTATGCACCTATGTTCAATGTCATGTATTAGGGTATTTATATTTTAGGTATTTATACCTTTCCAATAGGTACGTAGTTCATTACCTTCTTCCATAATAAAAAAGGATACGGTTTTTATGTACTTATATGCATTGGCAAAGTTTGTACCTATGTTAATAATGATAAAGCTAGAATAAAAACTCGCCTTTGTTCCCTATAACATTTCTTTGGTCATGAAAATAGACGATCGTGGGAAGCTTTCATTTTATTACTTATCTTCATTCTTTGTTAGCAAGGTCAAGACCAGGCATGAACCATTATAGTTGGTCAGTTTATTGCCAGGAAATCTAATCCAAAATGTCACTCAAGAACGTGCTAGCCATACAATACAATAGACCGCTGAGACCGCTGAGCACTTTCGCTGCGTTTCTGTTCTTATTTAAATTTCACTTTTGAATAATAATTGAATCATGCCCACTGGGCATTATACTAAAATACTTATTGCATATTTTTAGAGTGCAATATGGGCAGTAGTTACGCACGGAATTCCTCGAGGACTGGTGGTGGTACCTGCTACCTATACAACTTGATTATAAAGGTTTTTGTAGACGTTGATGATTTATGTTTCAATCAAGCGAAGTTCATTGACATGTTATTCACATGTGACCCAGGAATTGGATACTAGCACTTTCTTCGTAGGACTTCTCAATTCACTGCACACTGGGTTACCCTTTCGTTTCCTCATTTTAGGAGCCAATACCTACTTGGTACCAACATCAGGTACCTTCTTACCTAGATAAATTCAACAAAACAATAATTTTTGTCTAATTAAAAAAAATCAGCTTCAACAACAATACAGAGGTAGGTACAGTAGGCAGTACGTATAGTCAAAATATGGTCCGAAGTAATAATAACGTAGAGGCACGGGATCTGTGCCATTCGGTCACGGCACACATACTTACCGGCTACCATACCACCCTGCCTGACCTAACCTGATGCACGATTGGCGATGATTTTTGAAAGCAAGAACAGGAAAGAAAAATAATACATTTAGAAGTTGATTTTGTCAAACTTTCATAATGATGCCTTGTAAGATAATTTTCTGTAATGTTATTAGAGCTAGGGTTTGTTTGGAAATAAATAAATGAATATACATGATTTATTGTTGTACTCTAACTAGTATTTATCTTCTTTCAGACACTTTTTATAAGCTTCGTGACAGCTGACTGCGGTCCACGGCTTAAATATGCGTGGGGAGATGCATTACAAAGTAGCGATTGTCTTGGACCAGATGGAACTGCTTATCCGAGGTAAACCGATAATTTTTCGAAAAAAAAAACATCCGATTATTCTCCTACCTATCCTAGAACATCCCATCCCGGGCGTTTTGGCGGTAATTTTAGAGAAGTCATTCATTCATGTTTTCTTTTTGTTCTAACTTTATGAAACTTGTGTTTTAATAATTATTAGCGAATGTTAACTTAGCTTGTATTAATGGTAGAGGTGTTCGTGAAGTATAGGTAAGGTAAGTAGGTACTGTTTTACGCAAAAAGTGTGGGTCTGTGGGTAAATGAAAAAATCTGAATATTCGAGTTCTCCCAAATAGTCCGTGTTAAGGTTCAGTAAAAAACTAGAGCTAGACTAGAGCCCTAAAAAATGCTCTGACTTAACATTCTCGATTTCTAGTTTCGTAACTTAGGTACCCACTGTGTATTAGGTACCTACCTAGGTACCTGGTATTAGGTACCAGGGTAGGTACACTAACCACAACTTTAATGTGCTTGATTGCGCTGAATTTTATATTTTTTGTAGCTAGTAGGTAAATGTAAAGTACCTACCTACCTAAATTCAGTCACCAAGCTGAAAGTTAACTGATTTTAAAATAAATTAATGAAGGTAAGTAGGTTAGTACGTAGTACTGTAGATAGGTACAATTACTACTTATTTCGATTTTGATGCGTTCTGTACATACAGCATTAGGTCCCGTTAGGCATGACCTGCACAATCGTTTCCTCGCATCTCGTGGGAATCTTCCCATTGTAGGCTTTTATGTATTTGTAAATTACTTCCCGATTTGAAGCGATTCTCGTGCCAAGCTTGTCTCGTGTAGGCGCAGATAATAGGTAGACTTAAGTAGGTTCCTAATGATAAAGTGTATCTAGGGAAAAATTACCCTTAACTCGAGATTACCTAGGCACTTGTGTTAAGATATTTTTTTTGTATTATCTAGCTAAGTTAGGTATTTAAGTAGGTACCTACCTAGACCTACTTACTACTTAGGTAATGCCACCCGTAGTGCATATTAAGCATTCGTTAATTAATTAAAGCTGCTGCCTCCTGACTTACAGATCATAATAATTTACCTCATAATTTAAAACTAAAAACAGGATTTTATCGCGTTATATACCTACCTTATGAGTTGTGATCGCGAGAGTTTAAGAAAGACTATAATTTACCTCCTTTGGTAGTCAAAACAAAAGAATGATTGGACAAATTATTATTATTCTAGACAAGAATCACATAAGTAAAGTACCTACCTGGGTACCTACATAGAGACGACGAAAGGGTTGGCAAGTCTGTCAATGTCCCGTTATGTTGACGAGCTATCGTCTACAAAGTTACACAGCAGTTCTGAATAGAAAGTACCTACTTATCTATTATACCTAGGACCTTTGTCGAGAGTAATATACCTACCTACTTAGTTAATGTATTCAACCTTACCTACCGCGTCCCCCCAGCATTAGGTAGGTACCTATAGCCAGTATCTAGGTAACAAAAGTAGGGGGTCCTATGTAGATTCGAATGTCGTCGTTTCGTTTCGTTTCGAATTGTTAAAATTCTCTCTAAAATTCTCTTTTGTTCAGCACTGCTCAAATAGGTACCTCGAGTCAACTCCTTTAGTGATATCACAGATTACTTATGTGAGTGAGGTGATATCGACTACACACTTCACAATAAAACAGATCAAAGAACCACTTCTTTAATATTTCAGGCATCTAGTGAACCGAGCATTGAAGTCGGGTCCATGGGGCGGGTCCCGCCAAGGCAGGGCAGCCAGGACAGTGGACCCTGAGGTGATGCGACGAGCGTTACTGGACGCACACGCGGGCTACTCCGAAAGCCACGGGAACAGTGAAGCACAGAGTGGCAATAGAACTGGTACGAAATGTTCATAAATAAATAACCTTAGACATTCCACACAGCGTCATCTAATCCCTAGCTAAGGATTATTATTGACATACTAACCTTTTTTTTGGAAATACATAATTATAAAGAGAAACATCTAGACACGGAACAAATTAATATCTGCAGAACATTCCAAACATCCATCCCGTAGCGAGAATCGAACCCGCCCGATGAAGGGAATGATTCGACAGAGGTTTTTGGTTTTAACTATCTTCTGCTCTACGTAGAGAAATATGGCTGATCTTGAAATTCTCTACCCAAGTTTTAAAGCTTCCAAAATTTAAGGACTAGGGACTACCTAATAAAAGTACCATAGAAGTCGTATCTAGGATTTTGCATTCGGGCACTGAAGTTAAGTTGACATGGAGTTACTTGCACAAGCAGGCTTGGCAAAGTGATGACGGATAGAAGAGAGACTTTATTTTCACTTGATGCCTAGTATTTCTACCTATTATTTTCTAAAAGTAATATACTTAATCAATATGTAAGACTAATAAGGTAATAAGGCTCTAGCGATCGAGTTACTACTGTGGTTACAGAGTGGTTAACTTTCACTACCTCTACTTTTTTCTAAACTTACCTGGTTCATATCAATATCAACCATGTTTTTACTATCTACTTGATATATGAATAGAAAAGAATGTAAGAAAATAGTTATTGTGGAGAAACACTGTGTAGGCGGGTATGTAGGTATGTACCAACATACTTATATTTTATGTTATGCGAAAGGAAAGTTTACGTAGAGGCTATGCGTAAACAAAGAAAGTAAACAACAGAAAGTGGGTCCTTATTATTTAGGTAGGTACTTAGATACCTATTTGCTTATTTTATTATGAAATAACACATCTTAGGTACTTAAATGCCGAATTAATTAGTCACAAATAAATGTCTAATGGAAAATAAACTGATCACTTTTGTGATCAACAATAACATGTTGAAGTACGAAATTGTGACTCATATTTACCTGCTCGGTTTCAATCTGTAATGACTCAACTTTCTTAGAATACCTTGAATGTAGGTATAATAAATAAATAAATCTCCTACTGCATTACACTCATAATAATGCCTGGGATTTCGTTGAGATGAAACAGGCTTGACCAATCCCTAAACCATCCTCTCAGTTTAGCCGGCTAGATAGAGATAGCTCAAAGGGTTTAGATTAACAAATGAGGGTTAATTACTTCCAGGTCGTGCCACATCTCTTCCCGCGCTAAGCCCATCCACTGCCACCTGCGGCGGCGGCCGTCTCTGTCGCACGCGTTACAACACCACGGCGCCGATGTATGGCGTCTCGCTCACATCGGGACAACCCGTCACTATTGTGCAGAAGTTTCCAGATCTATTACAGCAGGTGGTGTTCGAGGTTTGCGAGTGAGTAATGCTATTTTCGTTCTCATGTTCCTGCAAAGAGATATTCAAGTCACTCGTCATGCTTTGATGGATTTTATATTAATGGTTTTTCTGGAGTATCCTGTTTGCCTAACATGACCGTGCTATGATCGTAATGGGAAGGTACAGGGAAACACTATAAAAAACGTTCAATCACATTGGTAGCGCTATGCCCAGATCGATGAAACTAGAAATTCAATTTTTCTGTGCCTCATCATGATTCATGACACTTCGCACGCTCCTTCTCGCTTCGCTCCCGTGTAACCTTCTGAACAAGTGGACTATATCCTATTCAAAAACTATTTATGTTGGAAGTTTTGTAAGTCGGTTTCGTTCGAGTGATAGAAATAAACATCCATAAAAATTTATACAACAACCTAAGATAGCAGACAGATGCTTTGCTTTAAAATAAAATATGCCGATATCTTCAAACACCGTGCCTACTTAATCAAGTGAATTATCTCATTTCAGATCCAGCGAGTGCTCGGTAGTGAGAGGCACGTGTACACAAACATACGTGCCTTACCTCTTCCTTGTCTTACCTTTAGGGCCCGTCACTCTGACCGGACAAGATTATGTACTTGTTGAATCTGGTTGTGTTTGTAGGCCGGATCCTATGTAGGTATCTTATGTTATTCGAACGATTCGATAGCCTAACATCGGTCTCACACATTTTTAAACGACTTCAAAAAAAGGAGCCTTCGCGAATTTAGAGTTAGTAAGAGGCAAATCATACGATAAGGGCATACAGTGTGCCAGAAAGTTTATCTTTGTTTTAGAAAAGCTACTTGATCTAAGAAGTCAGTCTTTTTTGGGATAAAGTCGTAAGCTTCTTTATACCTAATGAATCCATTTTGCATAACAAGATATAAATAGGTAGGTCATATAGGTATTTATAATTTCATTAGGAAAATGACACTTACCTACTTGAAGAGATTTGTTGTGTGTGAGGGTCTGAATGGCGTGAGACCGGGGTAAGGTTATTCTTAGGGAAATAAGTTATTTTTTGATGCAATTTAATATAAATAGGTATTTGAGAAACTGTCTTATTGATGATCATGTTACATTATGACTGAGGTTTGAACCGATATTAGTAATATTTAATTATTTAAATTTGGTACTTACCGAGGCTTTGCTTGGTACTTGCAGTTGTCTGACGCAATTAATGTTATGTACTTGGATGTATAGGTAATGAAGTAAAATAATTGCTTTAGTTAATTGACAAAAAATAATATAGGAAATGCATTTAGTAAATTATAATTTTAAGTACTTAGCTCAAAACAATTTAAAAATTAAAGGCTATTGGTTTCTAGGGTGTTATATTATTAAGTTACTGTAAAATCGCCGATGAATTAAGTGAGTTTATTGATTTATCGGCCATTTTTCGGCTAATTCAAAGAGTTCTTAATATATTTCTGTTATCTTCATAAAATTATTTAATTAAAGAGTTATTTTTAATTAGGATATTTTAAAATAAATTATTATCCATTATGAAAGCTTGAGAATCTTCATTTAATCATAAACCTTAAAAAAGTTACTGTAAAAACGCCTGTCGCCTGTAAAGTCGTCCTACTGTAAATTATTTTCACGTGGAGCACAAAATGTTAGCAAAAGTAACTACATCGCTCATTATGAGAAAAGAAACGCTCCAGTAGCCTTATTTAGGTATATTTTAATACACGAAAACTTAATTTAAGCTCAGATTGGTGAACTACATATTATGAATTCAAGTATCAACACAGGACAGAGGTAGGTTTTAGTAGGATTATAGTAATTAGGTCGTAGATATAAGGTCAAACTAGGTATCTACAGAGAAAAAAAACTTATTTTTTTACGATTTATTTCGTTTGTTTGAAATAGGCATACGCCATGATGTTATTTGAATACTTTGTATACCTACCGCTATTACTGTAAACTGATATTTTAGGTAACAATCTATTTGTTTAAAAAGTCCGGTTGAACGCAATTGCGGTTAGGTAGAAATGTAGAATACATTTTTTATGGGGTTTAGTCTAATTTCCATTAGAAATACAAGAGGAAGTCGTATTTTTTTAATTTGTTAAGAGTATTAATTATGGTTTCCTAATTCTGACTAGGCCGTCGGATAATCTTATGCAGTTGCATTGTAGGAAGAACTTAAAATATTTTACTCAGAACCTAACTAGGATTTAGGTAGGTCAAGTACAATTTATTTTTCTAACTTAACAATTAAGTAACAAAACAAGGCACATTCGAGAGTTAAGTTAGTGTATGCAGTAGTTAGGCAAATAATTTGGAGAAGAAATGCGAATGAAAAGAAATAAGTATTGTCAAAGGAATAATAACTTCCCATTACATAGATAACTTTTTGTCGATCTACATTGTTTCAATATTGTAGCTATCTGTGACTGTGTGTATATTATTATAGTGATATATGTAACTTTCTATAAATAAACACACAGTGAGTCATACAATACATAGTATGTTGAAACCAGCCGTTATGTTGGAAGTAATAACTGTAATTTAAAAGTATAGCATACTAACTATTGCAACGCCCAAAATATTTTCATTATTAGCATAATTTATTGGACGTCTTTTTACACTTTATCCTAAAGCTACATTTAGACTAGAGATTATTGTTCGTAACGGTAGTACTGTTGTGGGGCTGGCTGTTGCGGCCGGGGTGCGGGTTGAGCCTGGTACTGCGGTTGGTATTGCGGTTCCGGTTGCGGTTTGTATTGCGGTTGCGGCTGCGGTTTGTATTGCGGTTGCTGTGTCTGCGGCTTGGGTGTGGGGATCTTTACGACGATGTCTGTAGGCTGTCTTGATACCTGGGGATTGATAGGTGAAAATTCAGACTAAGATTTAAAAAAGAGTTCTGTATGGGGCTGATTAGAGCACAGCTAGGTAAAAAGCGTTGGCCCGTATGTAGAGTCTGCAATCAACGATCGCGAATTATGCGTTTTATTTTATAATTAATATGTGGTGTCAAAAGTATCGATTGCCATTGATTGCTATTTTCGAGCATCATAGTCGTAAGGTCTAGGACTGTAGGTATAAACGAATAAACGCGTTCAGTGCTCATGAAGCACACACGAGTACCTAATAATATGCTAAAGGTACAGCACGTTCTACTCAAGACAGGAAGTAAACATAAACAGTTTAAATTCTCACCTCAGCCTTGAATCCCTCCTTAGGATCAGCGGTGTAAGTGACAGTTCTGATGAAACCGTCGCTGTCGACCACTGAGTAGGAACCCTTGATGACGTCACCGTCCCTTTGTTCCTTGCGGTTCTGGTAGTTGGTGTATTGGTCATCGTTTACATCGAAACCGAACTGGTAGGAAGGGTTATGCTGGAAATAAAACGGAAAATAACGGTTAGGTGACATTCACCTCTAGACGAAGGCACTAGATTCTATAGGGTTATTGAACTTATGACAGGTACTGGATTGGATTCCAGTTTTGTTAAACAAAGTTTCGGATCAGAAAAAAAATCGAACCAGAATTTATTATTAATAGAAAGGTCGAAATAAATAAATAGATAGTCAAAGGTTATTATGAAAACTAGGTTATACCTATTTACTAGTAAGGTAAGTATAGCAAGTAGGTATATATTTATTTTGTGGTACTTAATTTGTAAAATAAGAATGCTGAGAGATAAAATTAGTTGATTAGGTATAATTTATTTTTATAAGAAAGAGCGTCTTAAAACCGAACACAAACCAAACAATGACTTTTGAGTCTTTTAGCAGCTGCAAATAATACCCAAGTAGAGTTTTACGAAAACTTTCATTCAACAGAACTAAATAGTCGTTTGGTTGTGCGATCGTTTGACTCTACCATTTTGATACAATGTATCATATTCCTTTCCATCCTATCATTTCCTATTACGTTACCCTAGAAAGTGGACACAAATTATCAAGATAGCTATACCTTATCCACAATATAGCTCGAGCCAGTTACTGAGTGAAAGTTGCCGGGACGGTCTGCGTTCGGCCAATCTGATCTACTTATGTAGGTACCGCTGCACGCAGTCGTGTGTATCAAAAATATTGGAGGGCCTACAACTGATCGAACTGACTGTAGTTATTGAACCACAATCGAAAGTTTTTTCGTGAGCACGAAAGTTTCAATAAAGTAAACTTAGTCTGACATGCTCTCTCAATTTTTTTATGCTCGGGGAAATTGAGTCCTGGTCATTTTCGTCAATTGGGTTAACAAAACAACACAAGCAAGTGGCAAAATAACAAAAATATAAAACCAACTACAATTTCATAAGATAGCAATTTATATTGCATTTTCGTTGTATTTCTAACTCCAAACTCCGAAGATAATCATCATCATCATCTCTATTTCTTTCAGTGGATAAAAGAATCATGATCGGTCACTATTGATGCAATAGGAAATAGTGGGTGAATTAGATTAAAATAAAAAAGAATACTGTAAAACTTAGAACCTCGCCTACTCTTTTATAAAGCATCCTGCAATTAGGCAAGCGACGTAGGTAGGTACGTGTTTTAAACATAACGAACAGAAAGCTTTATGCAAGATTGTAATAGAAATGCGGATATCATACATTTTATATCAACAAATCAAGCGAGACTTTTCCGTTTTAAGATTCGCGTTTGTTGCGTTTGTGTCATACCTATTCTTAGAGCCTTCTCGTTGGTTCTTAGCAATTCTTGAAGTAGCAATGCTAAATTTGAGTTCTTTGGAGGACCGGTCGATCGCACCTAGTACAGCCGAGTGAGGCAAGACAAAAAATATGCGATAGTATATAAGAAGGTACTTAGATTAATATAAAATTTTAAGAAAAATCTATATGTATTCGTACTGATTCGATCCAAAAAAAATAGAACTTCATTCTTGTAACTTCAAGAATATCGTAGTATTTTTTTTATTTTAACCAAGACAAAGTCCGCTAGTGGTAGGTACTGTAATTGTCATAGGTACTCACGTCGTAATCCTCAGGCTGCTTCTGCGGCTGTTGCGCTTGGTACTGCGGCTGCGGGCGGTACTGCGGCTGCGGTTGCTGCTGGTACTGCGGTTGCGGCCGGTACTGGCCGTCATCTTCTTGAGTAGCATAGGCCTGTCATCAGAATACCTTGAGCTTAGTTAAAATATTGAAAAGAAAACTATGAAACCCTATGAAACATTTGTGGTCGATTTATCAAAATGTTAGTAGTAACCATTGTGTTACCAACTTTTAAAATACGTATTAATTTTGCACTGATTGTGTGCACCATGCTATGCTACACAAATATAATTATCCAAAACCTGGTAGGTATAGCTTTTGAATGGTAATTACCTATTCCATAAGTTGTTGTGGACTGCGGTTATTAGTTATGGACTGAGTTAATATTGATAGGTAGGTAATTTTGTTACACTGGTTAACCTATAGGTATAATTGGTAATTGGGATGAAATGGAGTGGATCTTACAAATCTAGCGGCGGGTGGGGAAGCGCCGACCACCTGGGTAGTCCTGGGGATCACCTGAGTCTGAGCTGGCGCCGCCGAGCCCTGTTCCAAGTACTGACGCAGTAGGTGTGGAGGTATACCTTCGGGCTGTAAAGGAATAGGTAAACGATATTTATATGGTGATGCAAATGGTTTTAATAAAGACGCAGATTTATTCGGGAAACATATTTTAATTACCTACCTACTTGTGATGGATTTATTATTGAAAATAGATTAGAGATAATAATTCGATTTCAAAGATAAAGATATTTCTATCCTGACACACTGGGCTTACATGACATAATTATTAAACAATTCAGGTTAGGTTCTTACTGTTATAACTTTATGTCAGCGCATATTATGAAATGCTTTTGACGTACCTAAGCTAAGGCTTAAGTGCCCTGTAAACGATCAAATTGTTTGTCAAATTTTACGTGTTTGTCAAATTATTTGATAGTGTACTGCTGTGTTTGAGGCGTTTGTCAAACAATCTACGTGTTTGTCGTGTTTGATGAAAATCTGGATTGATGTCTAGTTTGACAAACAGGTTTGAACGTCAACGGCGGTGTTTGTCAAACAATATCTCACTCGTTGTATTGACATCATGGAGGACGCTACGCTCAGTGACGTCACGTCACGAAAGGAGAAACCCGAATCTACTAGAAAGTTAACAAATTTGTTTGATCGTTTAAGCTATTGTTTGATAAAAACGTGAAGTTTGACAAACAAATTTGTCAAACAAATTTGATCGTTTACAGGGCACTTTAGGTACGTCAAAAGCATTTCATAATAGGACCTAATCTGAATCGCTTTTAACGGTCATAGTAAGCCACCTGATTATTAATTATTTATGTGTTATATTAGAAATCATAAAGGTATTTGACCTCATTATAGCTTGAGAAATAACAGCTGAAGTACTATTAATAATGACATAAAAAATCAAGCAAATTAAAATCTAATTAATCGACTCAATCAGAAACAGTAGTCGCATCGCATGGCCGAGTCCCAATTTGCGTTACATCACCGTAATTACTGTCGATCTTGTTTTTAAGTTACGTAATTAGAGATCTAATTGCTGAAACTTTGTTTGCTTGGCTTATTCCTAATTTCTTTAAATTATTAATGAGCTTTATCAGGACGTTTCATTACGCAGTGCCATAACCAGCTTTTTTCTTATAACATAAAGGTTTGAATATTTTTTCGCCCATAAAAATACTAAAACCTTGGCCAAGTCTGTGTAAATTATATAAAACTTATAACTTGATTATTTCATTCTTTACCAAGGAGCATTATCAAGTCTTACCAAATATTTTGTGGTTGATGTTATACCTACGTTACTAGAATTCAGTTTGTATTGCTATATAACCTACCTACTAGTCTTATAGTGCCCATGATTAAAAAAAACTTTATAAGTACCTACCTATAACCAAGGCTTTATTATCATTTTTTTTAGATTTAACTCTAATTATGATTAGGTCGGTACCAGCCTGCCTAATAACAGCAAAAACCGAAACACTAATTTAACAATAGTTGTTCGCAAGCGCATTGTGCATCGCTCTGAAAAAATAACTTTCAACACGGCGGAGCGCCGTCAACAGAAACAACCGCTTGACCGAGCCCCAATTACCCTTACATAACCGACAATCAGTGGATCTCGTTTCGGTTACGAAACTGTAACAGCGGGTTATGTCTCGGCCGATTAGCCACGGGTTCTAAACTCGAACACGACATACGTTGTGAAAATCAATGTTTTTCCGGTGCGAGGTCAGTGTGTAACTTTCAGACTTTACACCTAATGAGTCCTTGAAATAATTGAAGTGTAGGCTTCATTATGACAAAAAAGCATGTATTCCTCTTACTTCTTAGCATTATCTTTCTTTGAAAAAGTCACAAAAATGATAAATAAATTTTAAAATACATTTCGCATAAAACAGACCTAAAGGAATCCTGTTTTTTGAGTAGGCTATGATTTTACTAAGTATATTTAGTACCTACTTATATGGTATTTTGAACACTTCTATTTTAGAACCTTTGCCCATATCATATTTTCAAAATAATTTGTGTGTAGTAGAGCAGGAATTTGAACATTAACATTTAAATTGAGGTAGGCCCGGCACTTTTTGTCATTAAAATATGTAAGGAACATTATGTGATTTATGAAGTAGCATACAAATTAAAGATAATGTTAAATTTAATGCTGTCAGTGTTAACAGTAACACGCGATCCGAAAAACGTGGAAGTCACTTACATAACATTCTCATTATAAAATAATTACATATTGTAGTAGCCAATTAACTAGGAATCTCATACAAATGTTGTGTTAGTCACTGTTCCGCACATTTACTTTATATGAGTTGGTTGACACCTGTTATAAGTTTTAATGGTAATTATACTTAAACCAGAGTTGGTCACTTGCTCTAATACGAAAAAACAAACAAAACTTAAAACAAATAAATGAAATATGAACACGACAGTACCTAATTACCTATCCGTCCCAGGAAGCGGTAGACATTTCTTTCAGATCTTCAGATATCAAGTTTCAGGTACCTACAATTGTCTTTTATATTTTTTCTATAGGTTAACAACCTACGATATCTTTAACTATGGGAAAACTCTCTACTAGGTCCATGAAAAAGAAGAAAACAGTTAGATAATAAGAATGTCTTACTTGTTGGGGTTGGTACTGATGCTGTGCCCTTACTCTGACCAAAAGGCACCCCAAAACGAACGTGACACCAGATCGCAACATGTTGCACTCACAAATAATTAACAAACAAACACAGCACTCGCGTAAGAACAACGTATTGCCATGCGTGTGCGCAACTCTCACTTTATATAGAGGCACCCCTACTTCGTGAGGGCGGGAGTAGCCAAAAGCATAATTTGAATTTAGAAGTTAAGAATTTTCAGTTCCATTTCAGTATTGAAATTGTTGAATGTGGATGGATATAGGTTTAGGGGAAGACCAAAGAAAAGATGGATGGATTGTGTGAGGGATAATGACATGAGTAAGAAAGTGATGAGATGACGTCTGATAGAGGGAAATGGAAGAGGAACACGTGTTGTGCCGACCCCACATAGGGATAAGGGCAGGAAAATGATGAAGTTAAGAATTTTCAGTTCCATTTCAGTATTGAAATTGTTGAAGTTGAGGACGAGATAAAATGTCTCGAGGCAGAATTTTTATCTCGTAGGTAGGGTAGGTGCTCAATAATTTGGTCCCTAATACACCAAAAAACAAAATATACCTATATACAGCGGAATATAGAAAGTGCCTGATGATAAGCTTATTTTTTTAACGACTTCAAACTTCAACTTCAACGCAGTCAAAATTAATATTTATAACGCAAAAAATATCTGCAACAACTTTTCATAGAAAAGACATCAACGCGCGATAAGTTCTCAAAATGACACTTTTTGAAGAAATTTAAATTGAATATTTATACTTACCTGCTTAAAAACGTTGACAAGTTTAATGTAGTAGATCCCTAGATACCACTTTTTAAAATAGATATGTAGTAAGGTACCTATAACATTCATGATTAAGATCGTAAATATTAAGCGTCTAAACTTAGTTCAATTAAGCTCATTTTCACTCACAAAGCTCAAAGTGCCTCAAAGACCTTTAATTCCCTGCTTAGGAAATAAATGCATACGTACGTTGATTCAGTTTCCCACGCTTTACAAGACAAACTATGTACAACAGGATTTAATGAACAGTAGTAAAATTAGAGAAAGTATGAGGTATGAATTGCATGGGTGAACCTATTGCGATGTTGTACTTAATTAAGTACCTACCAATAAACTAGAATTAGTCATTACACTGTACTAGGTAGTATATATCCGTATTCCAAGGGTTTAGAAGTTTTTGCGTAAATGAAGAAGTAAATGTCATTGACAGATATTCATCCATACAAGCTTTCACGTTTATAGTACCTTTATGTGCGATATAAAGAAATGAAATAGTGTTCACTGTTTATGCGCGCTTTAAAACTTAAACACTCACTTGAATCTCGAATATGAACTGCAGATGCTTCTACACACAAAAATGTTTTTTGAAAACTAAACTTTTTCATTTACTTAAAGTCGTCAGTATAATCAAAATTAATAATTAGAAATAATAAATATAGATTTCCTTCAAACATAAAACTTACCTACCTCTGTAATTTATGTTTAGATTATTTACCTACCAATCAATACGTAGGTCTATCGTATCTACCTACGAGTAAAGTGAAAAAGTAGGTAAATTATAACAAGCATGGTAAGACTAATTGCAGGCCAAGGCGCTCATGTAGTCTAACAAGTTTAAAACAATACAATTGATGCAAAAGTGAATGCGTTTGGTATTTAACGCGAGTGCATTGCCATTAGACCTCTAAGGCCAAAGCCATTACAGATTGCACGAATAATCCATTCAAGAATTCATTTATTAGCTGATCTATGTGTATTCCCAATTGATTTCGAAAAAGGAGATATATTAGCCGGCCATAATTATTCACAGGATAGACCATAATAGTCAATACGTGTGGGGCTGACTAAGCCGTGAGCTTCCTAATGATGTTTTCCTTCACCGTTTAGAGTTTGTGTTCGAAGTAGATACATCATTTACTGAAGTAACTAGGTACGTAAATAATATCTAAGGAATGTTTTAACCACTTACCTCTAAAGTAAGAAATGGCATAAGGACATTAGGGTAATAGCTTTGATTAGCCGATTAAAGTAATGTGCTCAGGTCCCGGTTGAAGTGGGTGACAACTATTGACATTAAAAACAGGAAATCTCATCACATTCGCAGCGCGATCTCTATCTCACCCTATCTTCGTTCTTGGCATTTTTCAAGCCACTCGCCAGATTTGCTAAACTCCGTCAATTACAATAAGTCGACCCATCGCGCTGCTGAACGTCAACGTTTTTCACAACCTATCATCACCACTTTTACGTTTTTACCTAATAAAGTTAATTTAGAGGTATGTAGGTAATTTTGAGTTTAAGCTAAATCATGACTTAGCAACTTATCAGGTTAAGTTACTAGGCCACAGCCTATTCAACTTGCATTGCTACAACTTCCAAGGTTTTTCTTGCAATATCTAGGCGGATAGCCCAATATTAGGTCACATGTGCCGCCTAGGCAGCCCACATTTGTCTGGCGAAAGGACCGGTTCCACACAAAAACTCGGCTAATCGTGTGAACACTGACAACTTGATATGTGACCAGGTATCACCAGGTGCTTATTTTTTATAATATAATAGCCACAGCACGAAACATTGAAGCAAAATAATGTGTTAGATACGCAAGCACAAATTTGAATAGTTTTAATTGTAACTATACCTGATGTACCTACTTAGTTTTAAGAAAATTTCAGACACAATTAATTTGATTGTTATTGAATAAATAAATATGAATATGAATATATGAATAATTCGCGAAACAAGCATTATTTTCACGAAAATGAAACTTCGGAAGTTAGATAAAAAGTTGCGTACGAAATGTGCGAGCGCGTTTATATCTTTTGTATTGAAACATTTTCATTTGTATATTCGTAAGATAGAAAACTTGGACTTTACCTACTATTTTTTATCAAAAACAAATGTTAAAAACCTGAAGTATCCAACTTCGTAAATTTATTCCCACTTAGCTTTTACATAGATAATAATTATTCTGATCATATTGGTTGTTAGGTGATAATTATACAAACATATTAGCCACACTCACACACACACACACACACACTCTACACACACTACACAATCCTCTCATTCTCGGTTTTTCTCTATGTAAATGTTTCATTTTTCTAAATTAATTTTTTGTTTGATTTTCATGGTTTTTCTTAGTTTTGTACTAAAACTTACTCACTCGTTGTGGAGGTGGGCGTTGGGACTGCACCACAGTTTTTTAACTTTAGCAGTCTCATCGTTTATGAAATTTATTGTGCACACTGTATTTTGGTACTGAATAAAACTTTTAAACTTTAAACTTTATTAGTCATAAACCGAAGTCTAGAATTTAGTCTAGCCTCTACAGACTCTATTAGCTATTTGTTTCGAAACCCTAAAAGCTAGATCCATACGTGGTAAGAATAAATCTCATTACTTTTATTGCCGCCTCAATGCAGAATCTTAAATAACTCACGTAATGCCAGATGTTCCAATAAGATATATTTATAAGCATAATCACTTTTAATAGAAAGATTATCTGCCAGATTAATGTACCTAATGTAATGGACATAATAAGTAGAATGCAAGTAGGTACCTATCTATATTAGGTACATACGTAAAATAAAAGATTCATGTGTTACTTCTTTAATGGTTAACTGGAAGAGAACTCTTTTTAGGGTTAAGTTCGCCTGTGCGATTACTTTTAGATGTCTATTTTGTTTTCTATCATTTTATGTGCAAAGTATAAATAAATAAATAAATAAATAAATAAATAAATAAATAAATAAATAAGTTTAAATAGGGTGTCTCGTTAGGTTAGGTTAGTGCAAGTAAGGCAGGACGAAAACCAGGAAAAAAGAAGCCTCTTTCAAAACTATAAGCAGGTACTTACCTAGGTATAAATATATTATAAAGCATTTTGCATCATGATCTAGAAATCCTATATTTCTAAGCCCATATCACAGTTTCACAACGCATTCTGCAGGCGTGGTTGGGTTCAGCGGAGCGTACTGTACCCAACCTGTTGCTACACGTAATGCATTACAAGAATTTTTAATGAGCTATAAGCAAAAATAACTGGTACGAGTATTGTAGGTCAATCAGACAAAGCGATTTGTAAAGGTTTCAGTTTAGAGCTTTTCAATAAACTGATGAACTATGTAGCTGTTTTTAAACAGCTAAGTTTATTTTACTAGACCAAGTAACAATAGGTTTTTCATTGAGCAGTTTAGTTGTTACCTAAATCATAATTTTTGATATGGTTGTTTATTTTTCTTATACGAATTTTTTGATACTATATCATAGACCTTTTAATATTATGTATGATGAGTGATGCAGAAAAAAATCCTGAATGATTTTGTTACTTATCCAGTTTAGTAGTACGACCCTAAACACCATTCAAATTAGAATTTGTTCCGTAACTCAGGTAAATCTCAATTAAAAATTTGGGCACGGTCGAGACATTATAGACTCCAATTAGACCAAACATTTATTGGAATCTAGACTACATTCGAGTGCAGGTAGGCAAGTTCGCAATCTTTTATAATGTGATCTTTTAACTTCATGTCAAGATTCATTTCAAAAGTCGTCGAAGACCATTAACTATTCCTGGAGGCTGAAAACTATAATTTAGATAGGTTCATGGGTTTAAATGAGTTAAAATTTAGTATCAATAATCATATATTTTTGGTACATTACACAAGCAGTGCTACAATTACATCTACAACTATCACTAAATAAATAGCATATGCGTATTCAAAAGCCCGCTACGAGGCAAACTTGTCCCCAACATGGTGTCGAACCCCCCACTTGTAGTTGGCGTTCTTGTCTGTCTTCACGAAGGTGTGGACTGGGCCAGTGACGCCGCTGCTGCCGTGGTCATCGTAGTCGTGATCGTGATGGTCGTGACCACGCTTCGGACGCTGTTGAGGCGCTTCTGTTTCGACTAAGAGAAACATGATTTTAACAAAATCATTCTTCAATTGAATTCATAACTTTGGGAATTGGGTAGGTACTTTGAGCTATTGATATTTTAACTTATTTTGCAAAACAATCTGAAAGAGCGAAAATAAAAAAGGAACAGATTATTCTAATAAGAATCCCAAATCCCCATTACGTTTGTCATTGAAACGAATAAGTAAATTTTTTTACACTCATTAGATTGTTAAATGTATTACCTGGTATTCTGTGTATAGGAGGAGGGGCATATCTATAGACTCGAACAGGAGCTCGCTGTACCGGGTAGTAAGGCAAGGACCAAGCCGATATACTCATCGCCAAACATGACAGCGTCACCTGAGGATAAATATTTTAGTGTTTTTACTATATTTAAAAGCTTTGGTTCATTATTGTTAATCTACCATTGATAAAGATTTGATCCAACAAATTTAGTACCTACACATTTGTTTTCTTTTGTGCGTAATAAAGCGTTTCTATTCGAGAATATAGGTATAACAGAAGAACATACTATTTTAATGGTAAGAGGACTACGTACGTGACTTAAGTGCACTACAACTAATTAGAAGCAGTAAGGAACACAATAGGTCCTATAGGGATGAAGTGCATCTGAAAATATCTTATCAAGATGACGTTACAGGTAACAGGATACGAGTATTTAATAAGGTTTTCTAACAAATGAAATTCTTAGATTTGACTACTCTTCAAGAATAGTGAAGTTAGCATTAAGTATCGTTGCTAATTATAACATGCGCTTGGGAAACCAAAACTGAACGGAAACGTTGCATAATAGACTAAAATAATTAAGCTCAGTACACAATGACCTGGATTAGTTACGAATACTGTGACATAAGTAACAGGTATTTTACCAATGAAGTTACATGCATCTCTGTTACACAGTTTTGAACCATATAGCGATATAATTAGGAAAAAAGCTCACACAGGACGTATTGGAGGTCAAATAGGAGATTATAAAAAGCCTACCATAGTTTAATTATGATAATTATGTTAGCACATCGATCTTTACAAAAAATGGAAACACACATTTTGTGATACGGATTCCGAGAAAATTGTTAATTTTGTTTAGTGGCCCGGTCAAAGTCATTAAATTTAATTATACACGGTCAAAAAATATTAGTTATCCAGCATAGCAGAACGAAAAAATGGACCTCTACACTAAGCAATGGATTAGTTAAACTCTAACCGAATATTGAAATATTTGAAACCATAATTAAGATGTAAGAAAATCTGAAATTCTTACCAGTATACACAATTTAAGATACATTATTGTCCAACTAGCTGTTTAACTTCGACAACAATGACTTGAAAGGTATCAATTCTGTCTCTTATAAACGAGAAAGAAAACGAATTTATAACACTTTCTACGACGTCACGGTTGGTCGGCTGGCCACGGAGATTTGGTTGTGACTTGTGGTTGCTACCACAAGTCACAACCAAATCCAAGGTATCTCCATTTTTATTAAGAGAGGACCCAGCTTCTTTATGGCTACTTCAACGGCGTGTGGAAGCGCTTTACTGAGATGCAAGAGATCGGTTGTTATTCTGGAATTTGTTTGTGCTGGTTCGGATGTGATTAGCAAAGAGAGGCCTATACCCAGCAGTGGGTTAAGTAGGGTGGATGAAGTAGGTAAGATGATTTTCTGTTATTTACCTTTATATTAATTCCGTGTAATCGAGTGTAATCGAGTCGGTCGTATCGCCATCTGAACTTGTCCCATACAAAAAATTACTTACAGAAACCATGAACGAAACTTCCAGGGTTTCATAAGACAGACTTTAATTATGGAAAGGTAGTTTTCGGTGACATAACGGAATGCAATTTTGTTAAAGCACAGATTTGCAGGCTGTTAGCGCATTTCCGGTAGAGACAGTTAGAGCCTGCGGCATACCGGGTTACGGACACATTAATAATTATGGTATAGCGTTTAAAGAGGGTAAATTACACTATTCACATTATCTTCTATCGCTTAGAAAACGTTATAATTACAACCCAGCATTTTAAAAATTATAGTTTTCTGGAAACCATTTCTATGCTGTGTATTCTATCTATGTGTATGATCAAGTATTATTTATTTAGGTATTTATTCTATACACTAACATTTGATCATAAAATAACATCATTCAACAAGCTGTGTAAATTAAATACCTATAGATAATAAAATAAGTGTCATAGAATCAGGAAAAAATGTACATAAGTTGTACACACTGTAGCTGTAAGAATAGATTTGATTTCCTTATTTTCACAATACATATTGCAGTATGTATTATTAAACAAATAGTAGAGTCGTATTCATACAAACAAACACCCAATCACACGCACCATTTGACATTTATTCCACTTCTCACAGTGTGCCACTGACTTGAAACTGAGATAAGACAATTGAAACGAAAAAACGACTTACGTAAGATTTCCTAAAATACCTGAACATAGAAAGAATAATTCTATTAAACTAGAGCATAGTTAACATATTTAAATTTTTAAGGCCTATAATATAGGTCATTTGTATCATACAAATGACACTAAGTAAGATTTGTGTATTTAAATTACCTTCTTTTGTCTTTCATCATCAAAACAGATTCGAGAATTCATCCCTTACTAAAAAACATTAAGCATCTTCATCATCAGACTCACACTCTGCGACATACTATGAATGCACAACAAGGATTTAAATCGAAGATTCAAAAGCAAGGGAAGTAGGTATATCATCCCACCATAGCCAAAACTACTCTCAAAAAAGTAAAAGTGAAGTAAGCTTTGAAGAAAAATCGACAAGTGAATCGAGGAAAATTAAATCATCAACATTTGGCTCGCTTTATGGTCAACAATATATTTAACCTTTTTGGTAAGATATTCATTAGTTTTTATTTGTGCAATATATATAAATTTAAAAAAGTTGAGTTTTACGCTTCTTACGAAATTGTACCTTGGATTCAGGCTGTGGTTTAGGTTCCATCTTTATTCTGTGGTTTAGGTAAAGAAATTACGTAACCCGAAATGAAACCCATGGACAATTGCTAATGCTGAGTGTTGTAAAACATGGTAATACAAACACCTATTTTCTATAACTAAAGTATTAAGAACTGATTAAATATTTATTATTTCGATGGTTTATGAAAGTAAAACTTATTGTATGTAGGTCTGTGGTTTTACATACCTAATTTATTTCAGAAAGCGAATATAAATATTTTCTATTTCATAAACACTAAACCATCGCAATATTTTATGAAATATACGCAGACTGAAATGTTACATCCACATTTGCAATTTAAAACTGTTGACGACAACTGACCACGCCGAATTGTCTATAAGTGAAGCAACGACGGCTGACAACACAAACCGTGGTCAAACTGTCGCGATGTCACCACGTTTTACAACGGTACTGTACCCACTAAGTTATTGTTTGTTACTTTACACTCAAAGAAAACAAAAGTGAAGTTTTTCTGTGCAAATACTTAAAATACGTTCATGAATCTAAATGCAATTGTTAAAGAAATGAAAAGAGAAATGTTAGAATCAAAAAGTTTTGTTTTGTTCATATCATAGTGAATGTGTTATTGTATTTCATACGTACAGATACTCTACATTAACTCTTATTTCCTTACTCTATAAGGGTGACAAAAGATCATTTTTAAATTCATCTAATTATAACTTTACCTACCTTAAACTTCACCAATTAGTACCTACTTAAAAAGTCATTAAAAGTAAATATTGGTGTTTAAAACTATCGGCCTAACTCTACTTACTCTCTTTACTGTTGTCGGCAAGTAACGGAATAAAAAGAGTCAAACTATTGGTTTCAGGAATGGCTCTGGTATCTCCTAGCCTTGTATACGGGATCGCTTTTGAGTCCGGTGAAATGTGGTCGCGCTCCACCCAATAACCCTGCTACTGTTGAAGCCCAAGCCAAGTTCTTCCAGTAAGTAACCCTTTAATACTTTCTAAATATTTTTTTCAAAAGGATCTAAAAATTATATTATAGATACTTAGGTAAAGATCAGAAAGAAATTTTAATATACTAACTATTTAAGCTATCGCGACTTGGAATTACAAATATTAACGGGAATTATTATATTATTATGTAGTAAATAAATAAATAATAATAAAATAAATATCCTGGGACATTACACACAGCGTCATCTAGTCCCAAGCTAAGCAACTTAATGCTTGTGTTATGGTGACCAGATGACTGATAATGTAATGTGTGTGATGCAGTCGTGAACATATTTAAATTTTTGAAATCAGCTGTTATAATAATGCTAAGATGTAATTTACTCGTGGGGTAGGTAAGCATCGTTTTCTAATATAACGTAATAACTGATATTATGACTTTTTGATTAATTTCACGGTTCAATTGTCGATTATGCTGTTATTCAGAAGCTATTTTCTGGTGAATAATTCATGATTTAATACTTGAAGCATCTGTCAAGATTATTTTACTTTAATTACCTAATCTTTAGCATTCATAACCGCTTGCTCGTAAGTTCTACAAGATACTCTAATTACGCCTGAAAAGCATCTACTTATTGGACCCACGATCTAATTTCATAGGTACATCATTACAGACATTTATCACTATTGATGATTGACCGTTGATGATTATAGGGATTTTTTCTCAGTGCAGTTGAGCCCTTACAAGATAGAGTTCGGCCACGTGTGCGAGGACCCTAACAATTGGGAGCAGCGTTACGAGAAGAAAGACTTTAAGAACCACAGGGACATGGGAAAAGTACCTTTATATTTGTCTCGCTCTGCCTTTAACTTTCTTTGTTTCTTTCTCTTTTCCGCTTCGCTTGGCTTGGCTGAAGGTATAGACACTTGCCTACGTCTGAGGACTTCGATCAGGGACACCGGTTGGGCAGCGAACGCCACTTCACTGAGAGACATGAGAGGTCCAGGCCCGGAGAAGGACTGTTTTCCGCTAAAGTACGCTTTTTGTGCTTCTAACAATGTAGTCTTTAATATTCTTCTTGCCCATAAGTGTAGAACTAATAATTCTAAACATTGTCATAAATGTTCTCAAGCAAAGTTTTTGAATAGAAGGTACCTACCTACCTACGCCTTTTTAATGTGTGCGACCGGGTCCGCAAAAGTATTCATTATTTCAAAAGTATGTATGTCAATTAATATTTTATTTAACCTTTACGTGTATCAACATATTGTCAAGGCTATCAAGAAGATGTAATCGAGAAGAAAGTACTTACTTATAGATTTGAATTAATATTTTACAAAATGTTCATGTGATGCTAAAATTCTACTAAAAACCTCCTCGCAAGTTTTAAAAAATCTGTTTCTAACTCTCTGTTTTCGTATCTAACTAATACAACAATCTAATCATTAACTTTTTTAATTTGCTACTCAATCTCAATACCTACATACTAACATGTATATTTTGTAACAGGTACGCTGGGGCGATAAGAAGGGTGGATATGGTGAACATTACTGGGACTTGAACCATGCTGGTCACAACAACGACCACGGAGATGACGGCTACGGCGACGATGGATCCTACCACGATGGCAATGACTCGTACGATGAACCCAGTGAAAACTCACCCAGCTACAGCACCGAAGAGTACGACCCAGAAAAGTCGAGCTACGATGAAACAAACAGAAATAAAAGAGCATACCCGAAAGTGAAAGTTTACAGAAAAACCATAGAAAGTAACGAAGGCAAAGCAGATAGGGAGCCATTACAAGCCGCTGCAACTAGTCCTGAAATACTTGAGCAACGCAGACCTTTGACAGCTCGAAACCAACAGCGTCCACAGCTTAAGCTTCATGACGATGTGCCAAAGGAAAAGCAACAATTTGTGTTAGTAGTTAACCATAAAGACACCGCTAAAGGAAGTCAATATGATAAACCACAGCAAGAGGCACACAATACGAAACGTACACATTTCGTTCCATACGAAAGTGGTGCAGGAGTAAGACAGCATCAGACGGAAGAAGCAACAGCAGCTGCCTCCATCCCGAGGCTATTTCTAGAACCTTCCACAGGTCATGTAGTAGACCGAACCACTGGACAAGCTTATGTTTTACAGCCTATTACTAAATACAATTAGAAAGTTATGTAGTTGTAGTTATCTGATAGTAATTTATTTTTGTAATTAAACTGTTTATCATTCGTTTGTTTGTTACTTTATTATTAGCTATATGAGTTCAATGACTCTTAGAATGTTATGTTACGGAAATAGAAATCTAGTAAAACTAGGCAGACATAACCAAGATTTAGAATAACTAGTAGAGTTACTATACAAACATCTTGAGTATGAATAGAAAACACTTTTAGAAACCCGTTTACCAGCAACCCCTAACGGACAAGAAGACTTTATCATTGTATGATGTGACGATGCAAATGAAGGGTCAGTGATTCCCACGGCTAAACAAGTTTGCAGGACGATAGTATCTTGGGTCCTGCATGTGTCTATTGTGAAGACACAATTACATTTTCATTTTACCGTTGCTATTGATTTACAACGCTTTGCCAATGCTGGTTGAACGCTAGGGTCAGACAATGAGTGCCAAGGTAAGTCAAATAACAAGTGAAATGAAAGTGGGTTTGCCGAAACTAATACTTACCTATTTGTAAAATCATACCATAACGTTTACTGATTTGGATAGATAATTAGAATGTAAATTAGATACGTAGGTATACCTACCACCTTTAACTAAGAGAATTTACATAATATTACCACTGCTGTGGGTAACTGATGCACGTACAGCAACTGTCATACATACCATACATAATACACAGAATATGCTATTATGTATTAACTTAACTCGGTTTATCAGAATGTAATCTTTACCACAGTCTATCTATACTAAGTCTAGTTACTACATGTTAATAACATTAAATTAAAAATTTAACCACTGCCACCATCAGACAATAAAAAAATGCTACCGTAATTTTAACTGCCATCTAACCGTTTTAACAAACAACAGGTTTGTTTTTGCCCATGGTCCATGAAATCCTTGGACAATAAGGGGATGGAATGTTCAATGGACCCGGTCGTCATCTCTGGCGCGTGCGTCGTACAAAAAATAAGAAGGGAGGACATTCAATGGGGATGAAAAAATAGCAAAGGGTGACCATCTTATATTATGATCTTTGAGTATTGTTGGAAGCATCGAGCTGTGATGCTGTTTGTGTGAAATTTTATATTTCATCACCTCTTTATAAATTGGAGAGAAATATATAGTACCTGCCTACCTAATTAGCTTCTAAAGTACCTAATTGAATGCTTTGATGGGTACCACCTATGGGTATGCAATGCAGTAATTAGGTAAAAGTATAGAACTCATTTCATAGGTATTTAAGAAAGGAGGAGAGTGCATATAATGACAGTCTTACATACAAAATTAAAGTCTGTTTTCTAAAAATTTTAAATGAACCATAAGATTTATATTTTTTTTTATATTCCATGATTTATCTAGGTTTTAAAGTTCATTTAGGTAAGTAAGTACATACATATATGCAACTACTTTAGCTCACTTCTACCTGATCTGTAGGTACTTACTTCTGCAAACTTTAATAACCTATCTAGAAAGCAATCGCTTTCTCTATCATAGCAACCGGTACGTTTACCTTTACAAACCGTTATCCTATCTCTAAACAACATTCCCACACATAATCCTTGCCAACTTTCCATCACCACGTATTCCATACAAAAAGTACGGTCAAAGGTCCACCCTTCTTCAAACCAGTTTGACCAGTTCCTCGTGGGAACCTTTGTCCATTATCACAGAATATAAAAGTGTCACCGTCTTGCGAAAGCACCCTTTTGCCAAATCTATTGTAATTTGAATGTAAGGATGTCTTTACACTTGTCTTGCAAGGGTTGCGATTATCTGACATACGGAATTTAGGTTTGACAAAAGTTAGAGTTCTCAGAGTTTGGTACATATCTTTTGCTTGGGGTTGGAGCGATAATTTTTGGCCAGAATTTAAAGTAGGTAGCGAGAAAGGTAGGTAGAACTATTGGTTACAAAATAGGTACTTACTCAAAATCTGCAAAACGTTAATTTGAATAGGTAGTTAGTTACTTACCTACATCAACTTTTATGAGGAGGTAAGTAAAGTACTTAATTAAAAGGACCTCAAAATATGCCTTGGTCTACTTATTCAACCAACAGTATTGAACAAGGGTTCACCATACTATTCATCCGTATGTCGCATGCAAATTCGGCATGCAAATAAAGGGTCATTCTCACTGTCCTTTCCCATAAGGAAGTGGTCAAACTGGTTTTTGGACGAACCCCTATCGCAATTAAAACTGCAGACAAGATGGGCTAGTGTCTTCTAGTCCATTGTCCAAAACTAGTTTGGCCAGTTCACGGACTGTGAGAAACAATCACGGAAGAAATAGGTACTTACTTACCATTATCATCTCCTCTCTCACGTTAACTATTCGTGGAATCGTAGCGGGAAAAAATTTCTCAGTTCAGTTCAGACGAAAGGGACCAGTAGGTACCTACCTAGGTATTAAACTGAACTTTCTGACTGAGAATAGAATAGAATATTACTTTATTGTACTTACCTACACCATAAAAGAAACACAAAACATCTTGGATAAGTAAACAAACAAAACAAGTGTAACAACGGGCGACCTTATCGCTGAAAGCGATATCTTCCAGGTAACCTCTGGCTGGACAGGATAGAGTGAGAAGGTGAAGCGCACAGGATACCTTAGTTAGTAAGTAAGTACCTACCTTAAGGTACAGACAGGCACAGATGTACCTAATCTGTGGTAAGTACAGGTAAGGGGTACCTACCTACCTAACCTACCTACTACATAAGTACATAGGTAGGTACACCAACCAGCCAGCAGCACGCATCTAATAAAAATATTTTACCTCGGTAGTACCTATGTGGGTAGGTTAGGTAGCTAGGTTACCTACCTACCTACTGTGTAGGCACACAAGGCACTTGTAGGCAGTAATAAGATAGATAGAGTTACCTACTTTCAACCTTTCAATTAGTAATTTCAATAGGTACCTACCTAGGTACCTACCTACGGAGGTAGGAACTTATGTAGGTAGGTAAGGTAGGTACTTAACTTGCTTACCTAGGTACTTCATCAGTTCAGTTCACGACTCACAAAATCCGTCCGGTAACCAAGTCAACCAGAGCCCTCCCTCCAACTACCCGCCCCCTCTGCCGTACCTACAGGGAGCCCAGTGACACGGTGAAAGGGTCGATGTTTTGCCAACGAACGACCCATTGCCGCTCTCATCCCAACTCCGAGCGGCGAGCGGTAGAATAGAAACCCAACCTCTAGTAGGTACATACCTAAGTGCCATCACAACATAGTAGGTATATTAAGGTATATATGTATATAGGTAGGTACCTACCTACTTAAAACAAAGTCGCTTTTTCTGTCTCTTTAGCCGTATGTCCCTATGTTTGCTTTCTACGCATAGAGTGATTCAAGAGGTAGGTAGGTTTATAGGTAATTATTGGCCCCGTGCGAAACCGGGGCGGGTCGAGTCGAAAATAAAATAACTTACCTACCCAGAAGGTAAACTCGTACACACCAGAGCGTCAATTCCACAGTTCCACTTCATGGAGATCCAGATCACATTCACTCACGGATAAACACTCAATGGATAAACACAATTCGATAGAACACTATGCTTTAGGAAATAATTAAAAAGAAAAAGCTAATCACTCTAACTATAATATCATCCTTCGCGCCAAAAATGAAATTGCAGAAACTTGACTTGCTTGACTGACCAAACCAAACAAAACCAAAACAAACAAACTGCTTGTGTTTACGTTTGTTTACCACAGATAATAAATAAATCATAGAGAAAAAAACACAACGTTATAAATAAAATAATCGTACGGTCGAATCTATAGGCTATCCCAAGAATATTAAAAAAGTACTTTATAATATTCTTGGGCTATCCAAAGACAAATTCTACTTTGTCTATGCTATAACTTACAATATTTTCAGGGTGCCGCAGGTAATTAAAATAGAAAAATCCACAAAACCCAATACCTGATACGTATGAACAGGACCTTGCCACTCAGGCCTTTACATCTTTACTAGTAAAGCCAGCGTCAGGAAACAATTTTAGCCTGCACTTAATATTATAGGGCACTTCATAGGACATTGTTGAGATCACTTGAGATGGAATAGGCTTGGCCAGCATCCTAACGATCATCTCAGTGTAGCCGGCAATAACCACAGGAAAGATAATTATTGGGCAATACGTGTGGGACTGACAAACTGCGGGTTTTCGCACTATGTTTTCCTTCACCACTGAAAGCTCGTGTTATAGTGGCGGTAAGTGCAGTTCTAACTTTTTCGACATGAAAAGTTCATTGATTGTTGCATGACCGAATTTTATCCCACGACCTTTGGTACGAAATCCTTCGTGAGCGAATCCGACTCGCACTTGACAGATTTTTTTTTTTTTCAAGAATAGGTACCCTCCACTAATAAGGGCCCCCGCAGACGGCCGACTTTTTGTAGGTGGAAAAGTAGGTCGCCTTTTCAACCGATTTTTTCACCTACTTTGTCACCGACTCCAACGCACACGACCGTCACTTTGTAGGTGGCTAGTGAGGGGACAACATCGAAAAATACTAGAACGGTGGATTTGCAAAGGAAGATAATTAAGTAGATAATATAGTAGAAGATAAGACTACCTAGCTTTCTTTTCTTATAATGCAGACGAAATATACTTTGGTTATAATCCTTTCTACTAATCTTACGAAAATTCCTACTATAATTTACTTATCGAAAGTTTGTGAGTATGGATGTATGGTTATTTCTCTTTCACGAAAAAACTACAAAACCTATTGTATACCTACTTTGGGATATAGGTAGCTAATGACATGGTATTATACATAGGCTACTTTTATCCTGATATTCCCGCGGAATTCGTTGAAATTACTTTAAATTACAATAAGTACTTAATAAATTACATGGTTAGGTAAGTACCTACTTGTAATATTATTATTATTAATCCAATAACAATAAATTATAATTATGAATGATTGCACCTACTTATCTACCAGAAGTGTACCTAGGTACCTAAGCAAATAAAATTCGGAGTAAATAGTCCACTTGCGGAGTAAGCTCTATCACTTATTCCGATAAGCGCATCACTAAACGACCTACACATTCGGAGTCGGTGTCGGGTCGGTCGGAATGCCACCTACTTTTTTCTCACCTACTTTTTGTAGGTCGTGTGCGTTGCACTATTGTTGTCAGTACGTTCTATTTTTCGACCGATTTTTCCACCTACAAAAAGTCGGCCGTCTGCGGGGGCCCTTAAGCAGATAATTTTTTTATCATTGCGAATTAGACAGCGCCTTGCGCCGCGCCCGTCAGCACTCAGCTGCTGCTGTTTTGATGTGTAGAATAGATGGTAGAAAAGGAAGGAAGCCGCCGCGCCGCCGCGCCCCGCGCGCCCGTGTCGCCGCGTCGGGCGGAGTTTAGTTTATCATAAATTAGGGCGGGGACAACACCCCTTTTTATCGATAGCAAAATAATAGGTGTACGGAGGTTAACTTTAGATACATTCATATTCAAAATCAGTTAGGCGCAGATCCTTCTGTAGCACACGTCTTCATTTACGATTAATTACGAGTTTGTGAGTTAAATTTGGTGTAAGTGAAATAACGATATCAGGTGATTAAAATATTTTATTTTGTTAGATGTATGATTATGGGAACCTTGATTAACAATAGCTGTATACATTTTTATAGAATAAAAATACTTAAATAGAAGAAAGGTAATTAACAATGTTTTGGAGTTTTAAATACTTAAGGAGGTAAGTAGGTAGGTAGGTAGCTAGGTACATACAAAGCAAAAAAATACTAGGGAGGTAATGCAAATTGTTCATGTAGGGACTAGGGATATAATATACCTATTCACTGATGTTATGAAATAACTTCTTGTTTAAAGTTACAGGATTAAGGTGGGTGGTTAACTTGCTTGCTTGGTTACATTTTTTTTTATGTTTATCAATGCAATTTTGCTATTTTTTTATAGACTTTAGAAATATTGTTTTATTCTGGCTCGTTCATGCGAAGACGAGCAAAGTCCTCGAACACGATGTTATCTTCTTCTTCATTGGTGTACAATGAGTTTTCGTAACGGTGTCTTTCGATAGACTGCATTTTCTTCATGGCGTTGAAGCGTTGGCGCTCAATGGTTCCTGAAATTGAAAATTCATCAATTCTGTCCAAAAAACTATTTGTGTGAAGTTTTAAGTGAACGCATAAAAAATACCTTCAGCTGGATGAAGCAATTTGAACGGCACATCAGTGACAAGCTCTCCTCCAAGAGTTCCACAGTTCAACTTCACTCGAAGTGAATAAGAGACCACAATACCAATAGCATCAGCAGGGCACTTTCCTTCTGCTACCAATGTAGAGCTCGCCAAGTTTACATCATCTTCTTTCAAATGTCCATCCAAAGCCACACCTTGAAGGAAATTTTAGTTTTAATTTGAAAGATGATTAAAGAAAACTCTAACATAACCTACATCTAGACCTAACATCACACTTACCTCGAATGTCCTTGTTGCTTCGTGCGAGTGGCACTAAGTAGAAGGATTTCGAGAGACTGGCCCCAGGTGTAACTGGACAGCCTTCACGGCTTTCCAATGAGGCAACATGACGGCTAAATTGAGAGTTTATCATGGTGATCTCAACATGCTGCACAACCATGCATCGGATGTTGCGCACTGACTTTCTGGAGTTGTTCGAAACAATTACATTAGCCGCGATCTTTTCACCGTGATAGTAAATTTCACGGTCCAAAGTGACTTCAAGATTAATCTTTCCATTGCTGAAAGTAAATCCTTTGCTCACAAGTGAGCTTGGTAGGCGACGCCCACGGGATGTAGGAGCATGTTGTAACTGTAAAAAAAATCGATATTTATAAATTTAATAGACCTACCACATTACTTGGATAAATGCTTTTATCTGAAACGTTATTAAAAAACACATCTTACAATACTTCGAAACTGAAATGATTAAGATGGATGTGTGGAGTGACACGAATGGATAAAATGAGAAAATAGTATGTAAGGGGAAGTTTGAAAGTGGCACCTGTGACTGAAAAGGTTAGCATGGTATGGTCATGTAATGAGGAGGGATGAAAATCATAATATACTTAACTAAGAAAAATATGAATATGAGTGTGGATGGACATACACGTAGAGGAAGGCCGAGGAAGAAGTGGATGGATTGTGTGAAAGAGGATATGAATGTGAGAGGAGTGAATTTGGAGTTGACGAATCATAAAGATAATGGAATAACAAAACATGTTGTGCTGGCCCCACCTAGTCCACACTAGTCCACTACTATATCCCACGATAAGGGCAGGGGAATGATGATGACATAACTTCTAAATTGATAAGAGCCCATCGCTTACTTGTTAAATATAAAAAGTAAATAGGTAAAAATGATCGGTCACCCAAGACTTCAATTTAGATAAGTACCTATCGGGTCAAAAGTTAGGAATAAATTAGGTACCTACATTCTTAGCTTCATCAAATAATAGTTTAGGTATTCATAGTTGTTTGGAAGACTAAATAACGTTGATACGAACGAACCTTTTTGATAGCGAGGGTCACCGAGCTTCGTTTGTGACTTTTCTGTTCTTCTTGCTCAGCAACGTAGGTTCTCACGCAGTATTCGACACCCATTGGTTTGCCTTGATCTTCTTCAGATGGCTGCAGCGTTACCTATGTACAAATACATTATAATAAAGTACCTAAATTCTGCTCCATCTTATAGAATCATACATTAATAAAATATTTCTATTACTGAGCTAGGCGCCATTTCCGGGAAGTTGAAGGTGAATGGATAAGCATTGGGCCCAAGTTTTTTCAGCAACTTCTCTTGAACAGGGGTCAATTCCATCTTCGCATTGATCATAGGCACAACTTGTTCCTGTCCAATTACCATCTCCTTTGAGAACTTCACTCCCATTACTTCATCTTCCTCACGACCATAGCGGTAAGTGGTCACCAACTAAACAAAACATGATCACAAAATTAGGTAGGTTTTGTTTGTTCACAGAAACATCACAATTTCACATTTATGAAAATCACTTCACGAATCGTGTACCTGACTGTAAACTTTTCTTCCTTTCAGATATTCGGAATCAACAACAACAACACCATCAATTGGATCACAGTAATCCATATGATCAATGAAGTCCCGCTTGCCAAGGTAAACGGTGACTTTTCCATTTGGAGTAGTTTTTTTGAACACTTTCACAGCAACAACCATTTTTGCGAATTCAGGGACGGGTTTATGGTAAATAGTGGGTTTCTGGATATCGGTTTTATTATGTATGGTTTTGTTAAAGAGAAGAGTGTTTGACTTGAGGAGTCCACCAGAAATGCCATTATTCAGGAAACTTTCCTTTTATATGGATAGTATGTGAGGTTTCCTTCAGAGCACAATAGCGGCATAATAGGATTTCGTAGGCAGGCGTACTAATAAGATTAAAATGAAATGACGTACCACCTACCCACATCGTCTGTTTATCGATCTAGTGGCGCATCACTACTTAGAAAACAAAATTCGCGCTTTGGAAGTTATCTGTCCTTGACGTTTTTGAATGCAATTTCGTTTGACTTTGACATTTCTGACATTTGATTGCTCTCATGAAGTCTTGCTTCGTTTCGAAAAGAAGAAAACCCAAAACATTTTGTATTGGCAAATTATGAATGAATCTAACAAGAATTGCATTCGTTTCGAAATAATTTAGAAATAACGTCTTATATAAAATGTAACAGCAGGTTGCTAATAACTGTAAGTGGTCAAATCTGAAACAGTGAATTTACAGACGACGAGTAGGTGTTCAAGTGTTTTCGTTACCTACTTACAGTTACACCCTCAGCATGCCGACGTTCCTAACTCAAGGGCGTCACGGCTACAGCGTCAGGTTCTCCAGGACGCGGCCGGATGCCCTGGCAGTGGCCACCAGTCAGTACTACGGGCTGGCTGGAGGCGGGACGCTGTTCTTCCTAGAGCTGACTCCAGACGGCAGCACTCTTCTAGAGGTGCAGAAACTGGAGTGGAGTGATGGCCTGTTTGATGTGGTGAGTGAATTTATTCTTCTTGAAGTCAAAACTACATAAAACATTGTCCTTCATTAACTTGTTGGCCAGTTACCAAACAAAATATGCTATAGGTAGGTAAGGTGCTTATTAGGATTAGTTGAATTTAGAAAACATTCCTAACTAGGCAGGTAAAACTTGATAGTTTTAACATTACAAAGAGCAGTTCACAGTGATTTTCTTAATCAATTTGCAATGCTCTAAGCTAAATACTAAATACCCTGTTAACCTACTTTTTATCATACTTATTAGACTTTGGGTAATCTTGTATGGGTTCTCTGTAGATTTCATGTAAGTGTGCCAACTGGGTGAAGGTATTCCTCATTAGACCCTTTTTTATCTAACTGATTGTCTGTTTTCATTAGAAATACTTATTACATACAATTAAATTCAAGCTATAAAACTGATACTTATGATTGATGAAGCTTGTTAGGTATCCTAGCAAGCTGACAATTATTGGCTCATTCTTCAGTTTCAATTTTGACCAGTGCCCTATTAACTCCCTAAAGCAATGAATTAACATCCAGAATTAAGAAGACAAAGCATACTTCCTGAAATAAATAAATTCCTTATGTCTGCGTCAATAGTTATGTGAAAAGTCAATAGGGATCAAGCAAAGCCACACATGGACAATTATGAAGGCTCTGATTTGTATTTTTAGAGGGAAACCTTACACTCAATACAGTATTTAGCTGTTTACATCATCTGTTAACAGGATTATGGTCTAACATTGTTTGTAGCCAATTGACTTAAGTCACCCGTTACTTTGTATCTGCTTCTTGTTGTTTTAATTTACCACTACTTAAATATAGCTAAAATAATAAAGATTACGATTTATTTAAAATCTTTGTTGAGACATGATTTGGTATTATTTAAGTAAGTAAGCACCTACTAGAAATTATTAAAAAAAAGTTGTTACTAATCAGACACAAAAAGTATGTTAGGTTGAGGTTCTAGTAAAACTACCTAAATTATGTAGGTACTTATGTAGTAAAACTAATAGTTTCAGGGTGGCTTATGGAAAGTTAGCTAATTGAATTCATACTTGTTAAAATACTTGGTATTTCTGAGTCAATAAATAGTAATAATAGCTACAGTTCAATAAATGCAATGAGAGACAAATCTTGTTTGTGCGAAACTCCCGTAATGTAGAATTGAAAAATGTTCTTTTTCCATTACCATGTGGCTATTCTGTGGATTAGAATTAAAATCAGCTTATAGAATTAGCTGCAATCATTTAAGCTTAGGCTTAACAGGTGATTGGATGAGCTGTTATTGGTTCTGTTGGCAGAGTTCGGAAAGTTTGGTTTATTCTCAAATAAGATAATTTTGACACTCTAAAATGTGTTATAGTTTTATGTTATGTAGTATATTTTGTGGAAGAAATTAAAAGGCCTCACTCAATGTTCATCACCTAGCGATCCTCTGCCAGAACACCTTACACAATGATAACATTTTTAAATTGGCACAAGATTCTTTTATTCCCCAGAAATCAGATATGATGCACACCATCTTAATTGAAGGCCTTTTTTAAATCTTTGCCATTCAAAATGGCAAATTTGATGCCTAGCTACAGGTTAGCCAGACTTGATACAGCTTAGGGCCCTGTATCAAGTCTGACCCTTCTTGCCAAGTCTGGAGATCTTCCACTATGAATAAAGTAGACCAGATATCCAATAGTTGTTTATCTTGGGACTTAGATGACGCCGTGTAAATGTTGGATATTTATTTAAGTGTTTACAAATAAGCAAGTCTGATAAATGTTATTTTTGCAGACATGGTCAGGTACATCGGATAACACAGCGGCGTGCGGCGCGGGCGATGGCGCCGTTATAGTCTGGCGGGCAGGGTGCTCCGCCCCTCTGAGGGTCCTCCGTGCGCATACCAGCGAGGTCTGCTCCGTGGACTGGCCGCGCTCGCATCTACTGAGTGCTAGCTGGGATACTACAGTCAAACTGGTACCTACCTATTTTACATAGCTGATTTGAGAAATCTTTAGTTTATAGCATATTTATGATATTTTCACATATTTTTCCAATATTCCCCAGATGAAATGTTTTTACCCATTTTTGGGTTAACATTTGGTGGTTGGTATACAAACACCATTTTACTTTATGTGGAACTTTGGAACAGATTTGTGGTTTAGCTTATCTTGTAAGTAACTCTCATTTCATAATTCTAGATTTACTGACGCCTGTTGTAAACAACTAAGGTTTTAAAATAACCCGATTCAGCAAATATACCTAAAGACAACTTTTGACCATTACAGTGGGACCCCGACTCGGAGACATGTCTGAGTACATTCGCGGGTCACTCCCAGCTGGTCTACACGGCCGCGTTCTCTCCCCACTCGCCTGCGACGTTCGCCTCTGTGTCCGGCGATGGACATCTCAAGCTGTGGACATGTTCGGAGTCTGGTAGACCCGCGGCTGTTGTTAAAGCTCATGATGCTGAGGTAAACTGAACACTAATACTCATACCATAGTGTCTTTTGAGCTAACAAGCTAGAAATATCATAACAAATACTGGTGGTTTGGTTGCCGGCAACAAGAGCCCTTTGCATCGTGGAATATCATTATATTCGTTTTCTAATTATAGAACAATTTCGTTAGCTAAACGTATGAACTGATATTGATGCGGATTTAGTTCTGAGCAGATGTTAATACGATGTTTTTTAGCCATTATTTAAGAGCTATTTTCTAGTTCATATTTTGCATAAGTCGAGGATATTTATTAAGTACAATTTTGTTTTGTTTCTGAATTCAAATATGTATAGGTGAATAAAAGAACATTGTGATAATTTGCGACTTTGATAAAAAGATAACAGTTAATAAATATCCTATGCCAGATTTTGTAAAATTAATTGTAACAATTTTGTAAAATGAATAATTCATCTTTACTGCTTGATTAATTTCAGGTGTTATCTTGTGATTGGAGTCGCACGGAAACGCATGCGATAGCCACGGCGGGCTCGGATGGGCTGGTCAAGGGATGGGATTTGAGGAGGCTTACTTCACCCATGTTTACGCTCAAAGGTAAGATATTTTCAAGTAAAAAAACATCTTTCCGCCCTAAATTATGTTTGTCAGTTTTTATATCGTTATTTATCTAAACTTTTTACAATAAATGCAATTTGATTCAAAAAGTCACAAGAAAATAAAGGTCTGATATTTTGGTCTTAGCGCCATCTAGTGCACTAAGCGAGGACTAATTCAAAAGAAGCAGTATTTGTGTTGTCTGTAAATAGTTCTTTCATAAATTAAAAGATGGCGCTCTTTAATCGTCTTGTGATTGAAAACTAGATAAAATTATTTTGAAATAACATAATTATTTGTTTTATGAATTCAAATTTTGTTTTAGGTTGCGAATGTGCAGTAAGAAGAGTGCAATTTTCTCCTCACGCCCCTTCAGTTATAGCAGCTGTGTCGTATGACTTCACAACTAGGTAATTATAGACTTTTGTAATATACACTGCGTTCGTTCGTTTGTATGCAAAAGTGGCCCTCATTGGCCGTACTTGGGATCAGCTATGACGAAGTTTCGTAACTATTATGGGGTTCCGTTTAAGTTGGTTAACTGTTACGAATTCAGTAAGTACATACTTTTAAGTATCCACCAACATAAGCTGACTCCAAAAATGTAAATGAAACTTCGTTCCAGTTGATGCCAAGTCTCTATTCTCTACTAACATATTAGTTAAGGCCGCCCATTGTTCATTTTTTGCTTCGTTTTTGTAATTATTTTATTGTTATTTTTAACTTAAGATGTGCAATAAAGAGTTTTCATTCATACAGTTAATGCTAAGTAAATGACAATTCCTTTCCAGGATATGGGATTTAAAACGCGGCTGCGACCCGCTAGAAACCATCCGTCACCACTCCGAGTTTACATACGGATTGGATTGGAACTCGCTGCGGCCGCATCAGATCGCTGATTGTGGATGGGACTCGTTAGTTCACGTCTTTATGCCGCGGTCGCTCGCTTGCGTGTAGAGGTACGTTTTTTTTTCGGTCGGACTATTCTGTGGTCTTTGGGACCTTTATAACTTCACCGGACGAGAGGTAAGTTTGATTGTTTAAAGGTTTTAAGGTTAAGGTTTAAAAAAAAAGAATGTACATCACCTATAATTCCGTCAATAGTGAACAGATACTGCTTGTACAATTTTTAAAATTGGTTTGTATTGTAAAAAAAACCTCTGTTCCCCGATTCAATTAGAAAATCAAATGGAAATGTTTTTTGATGTAAGGAATAAAATACCAATCGATTCAAATTTCTGATTGGATTAAGATCAAAATAAGCAATCATGCAGCGGTATTAATACATGACTGAAATAGTAATTAACTATTGGGCGGTATACTAAACATAACAGAAACTAACTTTATTTTGTTTTCTTCTTACAAAATTGATTCATTCGTTTTGTGGAAAAAAGAACACCTAGGTGAATATAACGTTTCATTATATTTTCGTTATCTGAAATTGAATCTACTTATTATTTCATTTCATTTTTTTCATTTTAATTTTTTAGGTTTGTTATATTAGTTTTTTTTAGTACATCAGTGAAATTTTTTCAGGTTAATTGTAAAGAAATGGAATAGAAGAACAGGCTGTGTATAAGTCAGTGCCAAATTAGCACTTATTTCGATGGCGTCAGGGTCTGCTCGCTGCGGCGATGGTGCATACTGTTTGAAACAGGGATATTCATGGAAGGACGAATTTGGGGCATTTTTATTTATTCCTAAGTATTAGTGTCTGAATGCGGTTGGAAAGATAGTTACAAGAATGTTGAGATAGTACGATACTTATATGATTTTAAGGCCACAGTAACCTATAGACAAAGCTTCTACAGAAAGCCAATCAATACACTCCTAAAAAATTATGAATTTCTAAAGTTTTGTAACACTCCTACTTCCAATTTAAAAAATAGTAAAATTATTGTATTGATATTGTCGCATTTTATGAATTTGTTAAAAAGTAGCTGTGTATTTTTAATCATTCCACTTATTTTAATAGATGTTTTATTTATTGAGTTTAGTGTAAATATTTTAGTATTCCGTTTGTAAATACTCTTATTTTGTATAGTTGTATAGTCTACTCGCTTATTTTATTGTAAGTTGTTATGGGATTATTATAATCGTGTCAAAGAAACCCCTCAAGTGCACAGTATTCGCGTTTTGTACCGTATTTTCTATTTATCCAATCAAATAAACGGTATAGTTATTCATTTCTTGTTTTATTACTCGACTATTACAGTACAATAATACTTTATATAACTTGTCACAGTAGGTACTAGCATACCTCTAGCAGTTAGGTGAAGTACTAAAACTGCACCCAACAATATATCAATCTGTTAGCTAGTGCGTGTAGATTGACAAAAGTCACGGTAATGTAATTACACAGTTATTCTATATTAGATTTGAGTCTTCTGAGCCTTCCTTCGATAGCCGTAAGCATATAATAAACTGATTTCAAATGTTTCTTATCATGCTGTCGTATGTCGATTAGACTGATGGCTGGTGATAGAGCGGTTATATACTTTGATCCTTTGTAACAAGGTCTGATTTGGAACGTCTGGCAACCGAACTCTTCGCAAGCAGATGGTTTCATAGTGCAAGCTTCGGTGTAAAAACTCGGGAGTTGGTATGAGGCTCGGTACTCGGTGTTCATACATGGTGTCAGATGTCTTGTTACTGAAATTGAACACAATATTGAAATGAATCGTAATGCAATCTTGAAAGGGAAATAAAATATTTTCTAAGAGTAAAGGATCTGAAGAGCAGGGTCTGTAAGATAATTTTAAGGACTTACAATTTTCTCGAATTCTGTCCAACTGTTCCGTCAGCAATGTACTGTAATACCGACATGATGTCACCAGTTGAGATTTCAACTCAAAACCTAAAACAAAAATACGACCTAAAGATCATTAGCTCTTTTCTATAATAGAATAGAATAGAAAATCTTTATTTTGTCATGACAAATACAATAGGAGACACATAAATTGTAAATAATTATTACACATAATTAAATTATACAACACACATAAAATTAAAATTATACAAAAATGTATTCTAGATGATAGAGGGTATTTCATTCATAATTCAACAGTCAAACAAATTAAACTTTTGTCTGAGTCAATCTCAGGTTTTCAATTCACCTAAGGTACACGTACACACCATGTTTCCTCTTCAGTAGTAATTAACAAGCGTTACCACGGCGACACAGTTTCCTATTTGGAATCCTATTATTTGTAGGATGAATAGAGTTCTTGGTACAAACTAGATCGATCTTGAAAATGATGAAAACGCCCACACTAGTGCGAGAAAAATGATCAGTCCTAAAGCCATGTATCCACTGCTCAAAATATCAAGCAACTTGTTGCTCAAACAAATAAACACCACTGTCGTTACCATGCCTTGCCAAGCTACACGCGCTAGCGTTGAATAGAAATAATTTATGTTCAGTATAATGTCTACTTCATCCATCTATTGGCTAAATGCTAGAGTCACTCACAAGTTTTTTCAAACCATTATCTGTCAAATAACTACACATTAGCGCGTGGGTATAGATTGATTATTCTACAGTTCGTCGCTGCAAGCAGTCTGGACAAACTCTTTATGCAACTACATTGTTTGGTGATACAACAGCAAAGGCTTTGTAATAAAATGCTTTACATTGAGCCATATCATGCGAAGTCGCGCTTTTACGTGTGTGCCTAGTGAATGCATGGCCTAAACCGTTCGCATTGTAAAAAAGATTGTGGCTTGGTGACATTGATAAGACGCTCATCTTTACCGCGGTACAATGAACTGTGACCGTCACTGTTGACCTTTGCATTGACCGTCCCTTTTCCCCTATTCAGTATCGCTAGATAGCTCTCCTATTTTATAGAGAATCAATTCAATCAGATACCTAACTTTTGTCAGTAAATGGCGGAGGTAATTGGTATAGGTAAAGTACTTGCAAGAGTCGTGCTTGCTTGCATGTAAAGAGATATATCCACATCAACCGAATGGAAACAATCTGGAGTAAATTGTAAGTTATCTTGAATTCGAAGGTTTCATACTTTACCTAAGAGCTTGAGAGCTAGATATTTATTGAAAGCTTACAAAGAAATGAGCTAAAATTTCCGAGCTATAAAGCCCGCTCTGCCGTGATAAAACGCCAAAAAAGTGCTCACACAGTACGGACTGCCCTACTTCCAAGCAAAACGACATGATAATTATCTTGATGCCTAAGTGCATGCGCACGTATATTTGTATAGAAGTTTCTCACCAGGATCATCATCATCATCATGAGTAGGTACTTCCAGAAGCTTCGCGTGTGGGTTTTCACAGCTCGCTTGCGCTCCTCTTTCCTTAGTATTAACGCGCATACAATTTAAGTTGTTTGTTCTTCGGAAGTCTAAGATAGTGTCTGAAAGATTAGTTGAAGTATGTAAATTTTTCGGCCCTTACAGAGTTATCAAATGAATGATAATATTTTTTTTTGGTCTTTTTGTTCTTCCGAACCTGCTATTTTGGGACAAACTGTGTCAAATAATAAACAAACCTCGTTGTGTGAACTGATCAGTCTGTGACACGGTGCGGGTCTGGCACGTGCATTGCGAAGTGATCACCGCTGCGGTGCGAACGTCGGGCGAGGCGAGCATCGATGCTGAACGGGTGGGATTGAGCAAGTTGGCTTCAGTCTCTGGAATTACAAAGACTTCATGCCTACGCTGTAGAGCCTGCTGTATTAGGTCCTCGTATTGAAGACCAGCCGCCTTATTCTCTAAAGAACCATGTCTTGACTTGGCATGACACGGCGTTGTTTTTCTTAATAATGCGATCACTATAGCTGGCGTCGTGATTCTATGATATTTGTAAGGCAGGTACGAAGTTTCGGATACTACGTCGCTCTATTTTTATAAATTTTTGTGTGTGGACGGCTTTTTAGTTTGCTACAACATAGGATAATTTACAAAAATTAGAATAAGTAAAAGTTACCATACCAGCATTGACACCGCTGCAATTGCAAAATTTGCAAAAGTTCTTTGTGTCTTGGTACCTTTGCTCTTGTCCGGATATTCTCTTCGTTGTTTCATATTGAGCTTTGAACGCTAAAACAAATAATAACGGGATGATAAAACTTTGGAACTTCTTAGGAACGATCTTCGAAATATATGATAGATGTCAAAGATGAAGATGTAACAAAGATGGCAACAATCTTAATTCCATTTGAGTTATAGGATCTAACTATACCTAGGCTTGGTTAGATTGCTAGATTTATTGAAAAGAATGAGATAAATCCGTTAATACCTTTAGGTGTCACAGTTTTAGCCATATTCTTATTTTGATATAACGATGCTGCATAGCAAGGTACCATGCCTACTGTGCTGAGCCGATGCTTGAAATCTAAAAACAGATATTTCAATGTCTTACTAAGTATACAATAATGTAAATCAAAGGTTCTAAACATTACATGAAGTTCATTTTTGCAGCTGCAGAAAAATAACAAAATAAATCTTACCAGTCGGTATTCGAGTTGATTGTGGACATTGATCTACATGGGTTTGCGTTCGTGAAAAATTCATTTGAATCGACGCATCATTGAACTGTTTTGGGTGCATTACACACCTTGGTTTTCCATAAACAAACAAGCAATCTGGAAAATACAAGTATGTATGGTGGTAAAAAACCATCCAGCCCTTTAGGAGTACCTAATATGCAAATTTTACTTTTAGGAACTGAGATCTAAAATTTTTCCGAAAATGCCATGTTAAAACATACCTACATAAATACATAGAAACACTCGATCAACTTTAGGTACATACACATAATTATACATGTCACTTAGTAAAAACATAGTCTACCTAGTAAAACCAGACCTATTTAGTCTTACTTAGTATAGTAGAGGGTTTCCAATCTTAAATGATGGGTATAAAACCTACAGCTTTCAATAAGCAGTAATGCCTAAAACAGTAATAAAACTGACCTTCTGTAAATGATCCATAATTTTGAATTTGACAACAGCATGTTGTTGGGCGTGGTAGGATATAACGAGACGTGAAAACGGAAACAGATTTTTGGTCTATTACTTGAGAACATTCGGTTGCTGAAAACAATTTAATTAGTGTATATTTTTAATTGTAACAAGATAACATTACAGCAGAGAAAATGGAGCTTGCCCACCTAGTGACTTCTTTTCGATTTTGAAAAGTTTATCGTGATGACGCATTTACTTTTGATATTATTATCCAATTTGAGCATAATACTGAATTTGGATTCAGGCTTGCTCGGACTTGGCGACTCTAGAAAATTGTAAAGTATATTGTGGGTCTTCAATCCAATAATATAACAAGTCACATGGCTCTTATACACTGCCACATAGAACACCATTTTAAAAGATCCTATGACCGTCCACTGGAAGTGTGTAGGAGCCAATACTTAAACATTGTTCTATTACCTGCTTCACAACTTTCAGGACTAGCTTGAAGAATAATTTCTTTGACTTGTTTGCTCAAAACTTCATCTGCTACAATAAGAACATTTTATTAAGACTGATCTATAACGCACTATTCGAAACGGTCATCAAATAAAATACCTGATGTAACATCGTCCACCATTTTGACAATTTGTTTTTCATTCATATCTTTCGTAGGGGTTTCGTTATATTTTTCTAATGCCATATCAGTCACTGCCGAAGCTATTGCTGTTACTGAAATCGCGTGATTTTTGTTATTTTTTGCAAAATCTAGTAAATGACAATAATAATAATTATTCGATTCATGTTTACCATTATTAGCCATTCGTTGGTTGTCAGAATGAGTCTCTGATCCGACAGATTTTGAATCACTCCTCTTGTCATCGGTAGACTTATAACCGCAAGAATCAGACACCGATAGCCTTTTATTTTCATCTGAACTGTGCCCCATATGTCCCTGGTAACCTACAATAAAAAGATAATAAATTCGGTAAAATGCTCAAGTATCACGTCACAACAAAAATATTAATAAAAACCTTTCCCGATGCATGATTTGATCCATTTATCTGCATCCAAATCACTGGAAATTACTGCACTAGTGTTGAGTCGGAAACTGGAGTTTCTGCAGGAATCTGACTCCATTCGATTTACCAATGGCGATGACGAGGGCAATATCTTTAAGTGACCTGAGGATGGAGTTACTAAAATTAATCCCTTGTTTGTTTTGTTCTTATTAGTTAGTGTATGTTAAATAAAGTAAACCAGTAGTCACCATCATTTTTCTGCTCTAGCTAAAGCTAGGTGAGATCGAAACATTTTTTTTCTATTTCACTCACCTTTGTCACAAGTATTTTAGAAAATTCCTTACCATAATCTTTCGGCAGAGTTGTGATAGGTATGACCGGCTGGTCGAGAGCACACTGCGAGGTGAACACTGAAGTACACTTGTATTGCGGCACAGACAAACCTGCAACCATTTATTGAGTTAAAAGCATTGTTATCTCCGTTTTCCTAAATGTAGGTTGATTCTGATTCATAAAGTCCGTTTGTGTTCGTAGCTAACTAATACATTTACAAACAAAGGCCTCAGTGTCATCAATAATGTAATCTCAAAGCTTTCAGCTCAGTTTGGGATTTGCAATCAAAGCGTGTATCGTAACAGGGAACGTACTCAAACAGATTGTTACGTAGAATATTCGTAATATAACTCCTGCGGCGAATGAAGAGTCCAGAAGTTGTTTACAAAGGTGTTACCTGTCACCCTTTCAACCCTCGGACAAATCTGGTGAAACCATTAGCTCAAGCGATCTATTGGTTTTCAAAAGGGCTCTGAAAAACCTCAAGCGTTTCAAATAAAATGTGGAATTTAAGGCGAGGGGTGAAAAATAACCTGCCGTCAAAGTGTATGCGGTCATGGCTTTGCGCAATCTCGATGTTTCCGTGCCATTAGGCGCAATTGTAAAGAGTTTTGTGAATAAAGGGTGCGAGAGTCATCGTCAAGCCTCTCACGATCGTAAACTGCGTGTAAACTCTTCCTAAAGCAGAGTTCACGCAAGTGTAGCTGTATTAAAAGTCTGGTAGTGTATCATGTATTAATTTTCGTTTTGAAAACTGTAATGACCTCTAAACAAAGTGTTGGTTGTGGAAAGCATCTGGAGGGATGCAACGGATTTAGTTTTACACTGGGTAGGTTGATAATTGATAATGGTGGATTGATATTTTTTCGTTGTTAGTCTGATTGAACTTACAAAATCAACAAATCTCAGGCACTAAAGAATCTGGTAAGGCTTCTATTGGTTTCTGTACCTACAGGATTAATTTTATAAAAAGGAAAAGTGTTAGGAATATTTACCGTCAATGCGAACTGGGTCAGTTTGTGCTGCCGTCTCATCTGCCGAGGGGCTTATGGTCTGGACGGATAGCAGACGACATGATGGCGTTGCGTCTGATTATAAAACAAAACATTAATATTTAGAAGAAAACTAATACCTACTAATTGTTTTATGGTTACGTATCTAACGAAGTTCTCAGAAACAAATAATTTTCAACCATAGTACATGCGTACATTTTGCGGAAGTAACGTCTTCACATTTTTATAATAATAGAATAGAATAGAATAGAATATAACTTTATTGCACACCAAAAAATAAAATACAATGAAACAAAACATCAAACAGTGTAACAATGGGCGACCTTATCGCTGAAAGCGATACGTACTAGCTATCTACAACTCTAACGATAACAACATATTTTTAATGGCTACTTGAAAAATAAAATGATACATGACGTAGACTGCAGTGATATTTCTTGAATTCCAGGTTAAAAGGTTTATTTGGTTCACATTTGTGGTTGCATCTTGCATTACGATTGAATTGGAAGCTTGCCAATTTCGCCGCAAACAAACTGTTTGACTTGCATCTAGCTAGATAATCTCAATAACAATTGAAAACCAAGACTTGTAACGAGTTTTTTTTAAACTTATTTTGGCAACACTTTAAGATTGTGAACAATGTTTTTCATCTCATCATCCTTTTGCCGCATAATGTGACAGGCTTATGTTTTCATATAAAAAAGCACTTAAATCCAATAGCTACAACTCCTAAACGGAGCTTAAAAGTTAAAAGTTAGTAAGTTCAAAATTAAACGTAGTAACAGTGTAGTAACACCCTAAAGGAAGAATCAGGCACACACTTACATGATATAAAATTCACAAGACCATAAAGCTGTTGGCATATTTACCAACAACGTGGGGTTACTGTGAAGGGGTTTCACAAGGTAGTTTATATTCAAACCATATGTTTTCACGTTTACTACTACATGGAGATGGTTGAGCTTGTCTTATCTAAGATTTATAGGGTGAAAAAACATTATTTCACTTTTCAAAGCTTTACAACGATACCAGCTGGTGTTTTTTTTTCTCGCGCGCTATTTAAGGTGGCTGATTATAACTAGATCATTACGTGTCAATTTAAATTTGCAATTCGTGACATCATGATAGGTGACTGTTATTTAAAGAGATTTTCATTTGCTATGTTCTGTTTTGAGATCTAATTTAATGCGTTTGTTTACCTTTTTGAGCGACAAATTCGTAGCTGTACTGAGTGCTATGGTCAATTTTCCTTTGGTTGAGAATGCTAGACTTTTTGCTAGATCCACTTATTGTTGATCTTGATGCGTGATTAAGGTAAGAATTGGTATCCACAGACAGACGTGTGGGGTATCGATCTGAAATTTAAACATTAATTGTCATTAAAATATACTTATATTTTGATTATATTGCAAAACAATATTTTTTTTAATTAATTAATTTTTTATTATATTAGTTTTTGTTATTATAGCTGAAGGTTCACTTAAATATTTTGAAAGTACGTACCTGTTTTTCAGATTAATGTAGGTACCCTAATTTATCCTAAAAAATATAAAGGATGCGTTCTCAAGTAATTAATATCATTTTAGTTTATATATATTTTAGAAATTACTTTTAATCATTTCTCTCGAAAATACTTCAACAGTAAATAAGTCAATTTCCCGTCCTTCCAGTAGGTTATAACGAGCTATATGAGGATTACATTCCAAAAAACAAGAACCTTTTTCCTTTTAAATAATTGAGCGTTTCAATTCACTATTTGTCCAAGTAGCAATTTAGATGTGGACTTGTTTCCAATTGATTTCGTGTATAAAGAACTAATAAAAATGTTGGTAAACAACTTTATTGCGCAACGACAAAATAAAACAAATATTTGAGAGTTCAGAGTCGTAATAAGACAAAGAGATACAATGTTAGAGATCCAATACAAAATGTACGATTTTAGAATATATGCGATTTTTCACGAGTGCATGTACTTAAAAGTTATTTTTTATGGAAAAATAGTAAGAGTAGTTTGTTGGAAACTAAATAATAAATAAAAATTTATACACATTATACATAAAATCACGGCTCTTTTCCATATAACTACTAGTTAGAGATCACGGACTTCCAGAGACTACGATCCTGACACACCTTGCCTCATTCTTTCCCATTACATTCTTTGTATCGTTCGGTCTAGTTTACTTTTGACCTGGCCTCTCTCCAAAATGTCGAGAATTTTTGTCAAATACATTCTATAGTTACGCTCTCTTTACTCGTAAGCACTAAAATGAAAAAACATACCTTTAACAGAAGTCTTTTCATCAGTTTGTATCAAAGCTCCCTCCACCAATGTGTTAATTAGCATACCTGAAATTTTGTTATATTTTTGCGTATTTAATAGAACTGCCGAGTAAGCACGTGCATCGATACGAAAGATATACACACACACATATACAAACTTCGCATTTATTACACACAACTACAACGCACATTGAAGCGGCACTAAATGTATTAAAAAATATTGATGGAAACTTGTAATACCACAATAATACTTTACAACATTAGCCAAAAGATCTTTCCAAAGAAACTTACCAGTATTGAAATAAGTCTTCAAAGGTGAAGAGTTACTGTAGCTATCATTTGTTTCCGTTCCTGAACAAAAGATAAGATAAATTTGAACCCATAAGTTCTAAAAACTTCGATTTACCAAACCAAATAACTTTCTCTGAAATAAAACTACAGTCAATAAGATAAGTTTGCAGTTTCAATCACGTCCCCTGACAAACAAACTATTCTATCGAATCTTCCAGAACAAGGTACGAACTGAGAGTAAAATGTTCTTATCTAAAACTTTATATGACAGTAACTTAAAACTTGTCAGAGCATACTGATCTCTTTATCTTTCAACATCCTTCAGGACAAGTTCCAAATTCTGAAAATTTTGTACTTAAATTATGATTATTTGTTGTATGTAAATGTTGGGTAAAAAGATACGGTTAATAATTAGTTCGGGTTGACGGGATAAATTATAATTTTGGTAGCCTTAAAACAATTGAAATTAAAACCTCTTTACCTTTATGCCTTTATGTAATGTTTTCGGTATTTATAATTAAATTTCAAGCCTCGCGGTAACGAAGTAAGAACTGAAGGTTTAATTGTTATTTTGTGTGTCTGCGTCCGACACAAAAATTTGAAATTATATTTAGATGTAAATTTATTTGTTTAGACAATAAATAATACGAGTATGTATGACACTTTTAGGAAATTAAAATTTTACTACCGCGATAGATCTACGGTCATTCGTAAGATAATTATTACCTCTATAATTTTAACATTCCTCATACCTTGCTTGTTTGTTGTGCTTGAATGTTTTAAGTAGGTATTGGATGTGTTTGGAATTTAGCTTTGTAGTCAATCTGTTAAATTGTTTTCATGAAATAGACTTTAAACATTTTTTTATGTAGACCTAGTTCTTATGTAGAGTGCTTAAAAAACTGGAACTGTTTAACTTTGATACCTATAACTACCGCATACCTTAAATTTTATTATAGATAAGATAAGGTAAGACCAACCTTGAAACGTGTTGTGCCGACCCCACTTAGTGGGATAAGGGCAGGGAGATGATGATGATGATGAAGGTAAGACCAACCTTATTCAATTTTGGTTAGCGTAGTTTGTAATTTGAATATTCTAGTCATGACGTGGACATTTAAAGTGTATGATATTGAATATGTTATAATTATAATTGAATGTTTTTGTGTTTTCATATTATGATTAACATAGGTATTGTCAGTTACCTCTCGCAGAAAGTTCGACGATTGGGCAACGACACTGCTGGAGCGACGGTGAAGTTAAACACGATCCACTTTTTAATTGAGCTTCACACGTTAAAACTTCTAAAAAAATAACAAAAGAAAAAATCACTCTCTCAGAAAATAATAAACACTATAATATACATACTCGTACAAAAGATAAATAGTTTTGTTTGAATCAATCAACAGGCAGCAGCAATCAATATTTAAATAACAGTGTAAAATAATAATTTTGTACCTGTGCATCTCAATTCCTTTTTGGGAGTTACTGAATAAGCTTCATTTACAGACGCTGTTGAAGTAGATGTCGATTTTGTTACTGAAATCAAATCGCACTTCAGTATGAGATCTTCATAGAAATATTTTTATTCTTTCAGATAAGGTTTGGGTAACTCTTCTAAGATTAACTGTCAAATATAATATTTTTTTTTGGGCAAATTGTTACCTGTACATTGGAAGCTGGGTCGATGTGGCGTTACTTGGTTTGAGAAATCTTTCAGGTTGTTTTTAATATCATCATTCATTTCAGTACCTGTGTTAATTTCTAAAATAATAGTTAAGAATTAATCTAACGTGAAAACCATTCATTAGGTTTAAATTGCCTTAATTTTTGACATGGTTAGGGAATATAACTTCAAATAATTCAATTCAATTCAAATAATGTCTAGCACAACTCACGAAAGTTTTCAAAGTGAAACTTTAAACTTACTTTCAGAATTCCTTTCAAGAAAGCTCTTTGTCGTCAAAATTTCAGTTGAAATCTTTTTCAGGGCCTGCACTGGTGTGATTTGTGACTCTACAGAAATAAATAATAAGTAGTAAGCCTACAGGCCTACCGACTTAAAAGCTGGAACGGACAATTGAATGTGACCTTCGAAGCACGGAAGCGTTCCGTTGTGATGACTATTTAATTTGTTTAACTTAACGATATAATTCGGAAGTTTCACCAATTTCGAAGTAGATATTTTGGCCCGCGTCGCGGGCTGAGTTGACCCCTATATCAACTAAATTTAACTTTGAAATATTTATTAAATAATAATAGAAAAAGTTTAAGTTATAAAGTAAGTTTAGTTTTAGCTAATGATGTTTCGATTCATACAGGAACATTAGAACAGTTTGCAATCCTGCAGAATTCAATAAGGAACTTACCAATATGGCTGTAAGTAGGTGAGCATTTTAATAAATTTTTAGAAGTCATCATATCTATTGATCTTAAGCTCTTCAAATCTGTAATGTTTTTAATTTAAATTTAAGCCATACAGGTAACCAAAAACTAATCATACAACAAAACCAAAAAATAAAACGACATGAAATGAAGGTTGGAAATGTTATACCTACCACAAAATAGCTTGGCCATAATAAAATTTCTATAAAAAAATTCTAATATAGGTACGCGTAGGTGTACAACTTTACTAAATATAGATATTCTTAATCTTGGTATGGTAGTTTAGTTTTACCTGTGTTGGTACCTGTAGGTGTATGTAAGATATCATCGTTGCTCATCCATGTCAAAACATTTTCTGCGTTATCTTTTATCGACGGAAATTTAACATCCGTTTCTAAAAAATACGTAAAAAGTGCTTAAACCCCATAAAAACCTAAACTAATGAAAGACGAAAAATGTTAGCAAAGATCATTCTTATGATTTTATAAATAAAGCTTGATCTTGGGAATATAACCATCACGATAGTCCAGTCTACACATCGATGAAAGAGTTTTTGAAATCGGCTGAGTAGTTTCGGAGAGTATCTCCGTCAAACAAACAAACCAACATTACCTCTTTATAATATTAGTATAGACGTTGCCAATACCTGCATTATTACACACGATTTGCATTTGCGTGTGAGCGTTCTGAGCGTCCCAAATGTTTGGCTGTATCGCGTCCAGATCAAATCTATCTCGATCCGTGCATGTCGTGTTATCGTGCATCGGTGATGACAAATCTTCTGTGCCTATGGAGAAAATTTACATACCTACGTTATATACAGGGTAGGGCAAATTTTTAGCCCCTTAAGGGAAGCTTTTTCATCAAAATAAAACAGAAGGTTCCTAACAACAAAACCTTCTAACAAGAAATGAAAAGCTAGCTACTCTTAAGGGGCCAAAAATTTGTCCCATCCCGTATAGCAATAAAATCATTGTAGCATCATGCTTTTGATTACAACTATTCAAATACGTTCAAAAAAGTGCAAGAAATAAGATGATTTTATTGCAAAAATACATTAAAATCTTTTGTTTTTGTACCTGTATGTTTATCATCCATACTGACTTCACATATTTCTATACAATTCTCCGATTTATATTCTGGTATACCTGGTACATCATACTTATTCTTTGGTTCATTTTTATCTAAAACGGAAAGTTTTGTTGTTTGTTGTTTATTCGATGAAAATGTTTTAGAATTGACAATGCATTCAACAAATAGCACTGAAAAACTGTATGTATAGTCGACAAAGAAATAGGTTTACCACTCTAAGGCTGAATATCATTTGCACGTACAAAACATCAAAGGCTATTTTCGCTTGACAGATTGACCTGCTACGTCAGAATCTGTCATTCAGTAATCCTTAGCGAATAATTATGTTACTGGGAGATGTCATCAAAAGTGGTAAACCAATTGCTTTGTCGACTATACATGGGTATTGTTTGTAGAATATAGACTTACGTAATCAGAACACATTTTATTTATATGAACGGGTATTTATCACCTTTTAATTATTTATCCCTACGTTTCGAGACAGATTGCACCGCCCGTGGTCGCGGGTCGACTTAACTAATTAAAAAGGTAACGTGATATAATTTATAAAAAACAAATTTGGTGTTTTTTTAAACCGATTTGTTCTATCATTCATTACCTTTTCTAATTCAATACCTTTTGAACAAAAACAGCCAGCAGTCTGAGTAATAACATGGTTTTCGTGTTTCTGAGCTTCGTGACTGATTGTTTTGTTCGGCTTTAGATAATCAATGTCGTTTTCTTTACCAGAGTTTATTTTTTCTCGAAACTTTTCTTGTGAGCGAGATCTCTTTTCTATAAACGGAACAAAGTGTATTCATAAATCTGTGTTTGATGGTTTGATGAAAGCATCGTTTGCTATAGACTACTTTGTAATGAGGTTTAAACAAAATAAACTGCTGAGATAAATGTTGTTCCTGAGATAAAACAAAAATCAACCGTGTTTTAAGAAAAATACATGATGTATGGAGGAAAATAATAATATTCGTAATGATTTCCAAATACTGGTGGTATACAATATACATGAACAATGCACGAATTGATTACATTCAAATCCCGTAAGTTACTGCAACTATCTTTAAAGATCGCGAGCAAAAAAAATGAGTTTCAAAATAATGCTTACTTGGTGCAGTATTGCTGCAGGTCAAATAGTTCTCAATTTTGTCAATAGCCGAAACACCAGCCGACTTAAGTTCCTTCAACGTGGGTACTGTGCCTAAAAGCAAATCTGTGTCAGTGCGCCAGGAAATGTTCAGTCGATTTATGAGCATAGTACTTAAAGTAGGCTTTACAGGATTATGGCATGGTGTAGAGAAACGCTGGTACATTTCTAGTCATACGTCAACCAACTTATATTTTCAAGAAATACTATTTTATGCCATTTTCATAGTTAGGTATATACTACCCCTACACCTACGCTACGCTTTGTTAGGTTGTTAAAATGATCTATCTGGTTTGATGAGTAATTATTATAAAAGGCAAATATAAAATATCAAAAATAAAAGTTTGAGTTTTCAACAATTTATAATTATCTTGTGATTAAATATTTCAAAATTGGTCAAATGTCAAATATGATCCAAAAACTTAAATTGTATTTTACCTAAACCAGCTACTGCTCGTCGGAGCTACACTCATAGACAAAGCCCATAGGAAATCGGGCATAAATTAGAATTGGGCTTTTAGCATGTAGGATTTCAAACGAATTGTAGAGATTTATTGAAATATATTGCGTAACAAATATGCAAATATTCAACCTGTAGGTATGTTCTGTTTTTTAACGACCACATTGACACAGCCTGTTCAAACATTTAAATTAAAACTTTACCTAAAAACTACTGCTTTACTTGTGTCTTACTCTACTTGTGTTCATAAATTAGCTTGTTAAAAAAAACAACATAAATACATATTCTGTAAACAGCCTCACCCGTCTCCCTGTAGATGAAAACATTTGTCTGAACATCAGCATCTTCCCACAATATAGAGCGCTGAAGATAATGCATCATGCGAACTGCAATAAAAAAAATGTACTTAGTCTATGTCTGATTTTTATTAAACCAAATAAAATAATGCGTTAATTTCTCTTCTTTATAGCGAAAAGTGATGAATTAATAAGTTTTCATGACAGTTACACTAGTGTATCTTTAGTCTTATTACTAAGGATTTTATTTCTCGTTCGTATTTATTAAAACAACACAAACTAATCGGTAGACACTCAGAACTGGGCGAGTTGATTACTCAAGCAAAATTACTCGGAAGTACTCCTCTCCTTCATGAAAACCATTGCGTGTGGAATTTGCGTGAAAATTTGCTAACATACAAAATTTCAGTTTTTTTAGTGCTTACGTTTTCTAAATTTATGAGGTGACTTGGCAGACCACATGGCCCATCTCTCAGTAGTCTTTTTCCAAACTCTACTCAATCGCCGACGGCACATACGTAAAGACATGCGTCTACGCAGCATGGAGAGTGGTTTAGGTACTGTAAAATAGATTGAAGAGAGAAAGGAACAAAAAACATTTAGTTGGAGCTCTAGTCTTAAACCGCGGTTTTTCTCGCGTGGTCCTTTTCCAGATAAAAATAGGCTAAAAATAATAAAAATATTTCAAGTACTTATTATCTAAATTTATATCTTCATCTATCCCCTAACATTATAATTTTAGTAATAGTGTAAGATGAAAGACTAATTGAACTAGAAATTAGAATAAAATAAAAAACAATGGATGGATTGGGTCAAATACGACATGATAAAGGGATGTGAGTTTCGTAGGACGCTATATAGATAAATGCCTGCACTACTATTTATAAGCAATTCTTTTTCATAAGTTTTGTTTTTTTGGTTGTATTGTAGAAACTGTACAGTTTGTGTGTGTGTGGGTGCAGGCAACCAATAATATAATTATGTTGTGCCGATAAATAATATAGAACAAGGACAATCTTACGTTTATATCTGGTGCTTGGAAACCTTCTGTATTGCTGACATTTCTTGCAATGTCTTTTGGATTGATAACGTCTCTTCCAACGACAATGATGGACGAATTGCTCATCTGCGTTACGAAATGTGCTTTAAATATGACAAGTTCAGACGTTTTTAACTTTACTACTAACAACTCGCGTTTTAAGTTGAATGAGATAACTATAACGTAACAAGTTGGGGTATTGCCTAAACTGTCGCGAAACAAATTTGGTCGCCATCAAAAAAAACCTAGAAATATGCAACTGCAAAAATATTTTCGCGGATTACTGTTTTTTTTTATAAATTGAATGTCGCGAGTAAAATATCAATGATAAATAAATAGCACTTACCAGAAGAGTTAATAAGAGAGTCGTTATACTGACAGATAAGCGAATCAGCAACGCTGGTATCCTCAGAAATGTTGCTTTTCTCATCTCTCTCACACGAACTAGAAGAGAGTGAACAATATAATATCAATCAATGGTGTAATTATTATGGTCAATGTAGTTAGTTACAATGAATAAAACTCTTTGTTTTTCTGTTAACTCTTTTGTGTCATTGTCATTTCTTTTTGTTTTTATTAGATAATAAATAAGTAAATAAATATCCTTGGATATTCCACACAGCGTCATGTAGTCCCAAGCTAAGAAACTTAATGCTGGGTTATGGTAACCAGATGACTGATATAATACTTTGATCCATTTGTTTTTTGTAAATACGTACATTTTATAATAGTAGTAGCTATTACTGAAATGACTAGTTATTACTGGATTGAACACACACAGTAGGATACAGTCGTGACCAAGTTTCTTTTTTTTTTGAACACACACCTGCATTGATGACACCACTCCATAGTGCAATGTTCGTGCATACAGCACTCTCCTTGCTCCAGTGTGTATTGGCTGGAGAGGTCATCGTGGAAATCCAATTCAGCACAAATACTGGAGCTAATTTTGTTCCGTGAGTCACATGGTACTGGGATCATGTCTATGGAACAATCAGTTTATAGCCTTCTTTCGTAAGAAACTTATTAATTTGAAGAGTTAGGTGGTTGGTTGATTTTCATCTATTAATTTGCCATAACATAGAGAAGGCAATATTCGGTCATTGTAAATTTGTAACTAATAGCGCAGAATCGAGGTGGAACAGAAGGCTCACTCCACGAACAAAATTAAAGAAATAATGACTCTTGCAGCGACGCAACAAAGTTCAATTCGGCTTGCGTAAGCTTCAAACGTTGTGACCCCCGTGCTAATAGTTAGCTTACATGGAATTTTACTCACAGATCCAGAAACAAGCACACTCAAGTTTACTACTTTCAAATAGTTAAACTTCACGGAGTCCGTCTGATGGCCTATAAACTGGCTAATACAAACATCACATTTATAGATAGGTATTTCTAAGCAATTACCTTCAAAATTGGTTGTCTTCTGCAGTATTTCCGAAGGGCACTCCACGTAAGACGGCACCGTCACTTGTGCCTGGCTCGGCTTTGCCGGCGGCGCGCAGTTAGTACGAGAGGGATATTGGTAGTTTTTACTTTGATCTGTGAGAGTAAAATTGTTTATACTCGTAGTCATTGAGACTGTATTTTGCATCGCATCAAAGAATAAAAAATGTACTAAACAAATTGTGCCTATATTAGCGAAAAGTGAAAACTAAAATTAAATCGGTCTCTTTTCGTTGCCATAGAAGTAACAAGAAAAAATAATATATTAGAAACATAATGTTAAATTGACCAATATTTATGAATAAAACCATAAAGTCTTATATAAGGTTGAGAAATTATTCTTACTTAACAAGTTATTCGTGAAAAAATCGCAAAACATGTGAACATATTATCATGACTCAAATTAGCATGAAATGTTCTGTGGATCAAAATGAAAATACAGGCTTACAATGATGACCCCTTAGCTTTCCATTAAATTCAATTACTTTTATAAATAAAGTATCTATCAAATTAATGTTGCGGATAATTCAAAAGTGGGCTTCGATAGAATCTGCCTTTACACAGAGATAATTAGGTTCCGAGATAATTTATTTTATCTCGCCAACTATTTCACATTTTGCAAGTCAGTTTTCATCATATTTGGAAATCACTTTTAATGAAAACATTTTTTAGGAGTTGCAGAGTCATCATATTTTCATCTATCAAATTCGCTATTGTCATAAATCTTCAAGTTTACGAATCTCTTTTGTTAAAAATATTAACTACTGCTGACCCGACTTCGCTCGAGTATTCATTCATAAATCTGCTGTGCACATGATACTCAGTGATAACTGTAATATCTATTTAGTAACTTTCTAAATGTAAAATATTTTTTGAAATTGGTTTATTTGTTTTTGAGTTTATTGTTGCATACAAAAATACAAATCTATCCTCTTATTAAATAGTATACATAGATTAAATGCGTCGGTCTGTCGTCTTGTGCTAAATTTAGTTGGCTTTTCACAATTTCATATTTTCTGTTCTGGAATCTATCTCAAGTCTCAAGGAATATTTTAACTTATTAAACATAAAATATAATATAGTATATACCTGCGTTTGAAATTGTATCGTTTTCTTGTTTATGATTATCAGTTTCTCGTTTCACTGAAGCTTGTGTAGGCTGGGTTAGAACCACGGTAGATTGTGCTTTCAAAGTTGCAGCTAGGTAAAAATAAACATAATTACAAAATTAAAACTCCGATGAATTACTAAACACGATCGGATCTTATTTACGGAGTGCTATTACGCTTTAGAAAAAGCTATTTAAAATTCATGTAACAGTGTTACCTGTAACTGTATCAGTAACGTGTTCATGATCAATATTACTCGAGCTACTTCTTGAATGTTGGCGGTCATTATTCTCGTCCTCGTCTCGTCTCGACACAAAGGAACATTTTGAATGTTTTGATTTAATATCGATTGGAATGTGAGTAGGTGGACTTAGCGAGCGGTACCCTGAAATAAAAATAAAAAATCTAAAAGTTTACTAATTTCTCAAAAAAATTTAACGTTATAAAATATCTTGCAAAACAAAACCTACAAACATCAAATTCAACAACACCTTTCTTAATTAAGTTTTCTTCAGACCTAAGCGGTAAGCGCTGCCGCTGTGGCGTATTTTGTATGAAGTTCCAAAACTTCGCAAGAGGTCGACGCGAAATCCCCGCGGTATTGACCGCTTCCCACAACGGCAGCTTTTACTGCCTAAATCTGAACAGTGCTTCAAAGAGCAGTTGGAAAACAATGGTTTGTACGAAGTGATGTATCAGCTCATGCGAACATACAGAGTGATGGTAGAGCAGATACAGTTAACAGCCGTCAAATCTGTCACGGTACCACAACGCTTAGGCTACGTTTCCACCAGACGTGCGTGGATGCGTGGCGAGTGATGTTATTGATCTCCTCATTTAACCAATTACCAAAAGTAGGAACAGTTATGTTTTATATACCTTCACATATCAGACAAGTGGCAATATAAAATCTCGTCATTCGTACCTGTAAACCATTTTCTGATCTCGCTTGCATTAAAACAGTATATTACGCCTACGTCCGCAGTGTACTCGAGTATGCCAGCAGTATTTGGTCACCTCATTATATCATTCATAAACATAAAATAGAAAGAACTCAGAAAAAATTCACGAAACACCTCAATTACAAAAAGCATGTACTCTGTAGTAATTATTTAGAAAATTGCAAATCTCACTCACTCATGACCTTGGAAGATAGACGAACGTTATTGGACAGTATGCTCTTGTATAATATAGTCAATAATAACTTGGACTCCCCGGCTTTACTCGCACTCGTTAAATTTTGTGCACCAACTAGGCGAACGCGTCACACACCACTCTTTATGCTCCCTCATCTAAGCACTAATTATGCTGTGAACGCACCAATAAATCGAATAACTTCTGAATATAATAAGCGATTCTCGAGTTTAGACATCTTTAACTGTAGTAAAAGTAAATTCAAAAAATCTATTGTGGACATTTTATTATCAGGATAAAATTACATACATAAAAATACATATAAGTAAATAAATATATATATATATATATTATTTTCAGGATATAAATATTTACATACTTACCATTATAACAATTACTATGCACACATACTCAAAAACACACACACTTACCAAATATACTCAACTTGCACTATTCATAGTATTCATACATCTTCAAACATACACACAACACACATACACACACTAGCATACCATACCTATATTTACACATAATTATTACGCTAATCAGCCTACCTATATTATATATCACGTAAATCATAGCCCTTCTAGTGTGTAGATACGAGTACCTACACTACCTACTCAATTAGGTAACAATACAAGAAAAGGTTTTGGACAGATAAGTGTTACATAATACAAAGTTTTGTAGGATTAAGTTGTTATCTTATATGTAATATCAAGAGAAACCTATTATTGGCTGTATCTATCATATCTTATAATTAAGTTTACCTGTTTTACTTTCGTAGCTGTTGGTTTCTTCAATAAAATAAAATAAAATAAAATAAAATAAAAGAATAAAAAAAAATGTGTTGGAAAAGCAGCAATACGCGGCACTCACGAGCAACAATTTTGTCTGAAAATTTTATTCTAAAAAGATGCTGAAAAATATTTTTTGTGGAATTCACAGCTTCGTTCCGCATCTACTAAGCACATCTATTGTGGACACGTAGCCTTAGCTCAAAATATAAAAAGTAAAAAACACACCTGATTCGTTGTCCCTCGTCGGGTATTCCACGTCCGTTGATAGCCAATTACTAATATTCTCATCGGTGGTTTTATATTCATTTTGTTTGAAGGTTGTGTTATCAAATTCCATGTTTGTCACTGCCACGGCATTGTATTTGTTTGTAGTTACGTCTAAAAAAAATACATGCTATAATAACATTGTCGGTATCTAAATTTACGATATTTTTTTGTGAGTAATTTCCTGTTGTGTTAAATAAATGTCTTTTATACAAACAAACTCGTAAATAAATGTTATATTTCCAGTATGTTAATAAAACATTTAAAATGAAAAAATCAAATACGAAGTTGAGTGATTATTACCACTCAACTGTTCTGTAAAGCAGTCTTGTAGGGTAGGGGGTAGGGTCTACGACGTAAGCTACGGCGTAGCATGCATGTAGACTTGGGTATTTTCTTTATGGACCTGTCATGTCCCACTGCTGGGCAAAGGTCTCCCCCAAAATCTCCTTAGGTAAATAATGTAATCTAAAGAATATGTAGACTTGTATACAGAATTAAATAAAACAGTTGGCGATAAACTAACCATTTTCAGCATTAGCCCGAACGTTTGCGAGTCGCGAACTGATATTGAAGAAATTGGATGCCATCGAGTTAGCCGGCGTGTCTAGTTCTACGAACCAATCTGCTGCACGAAACATAAAAACCTGTACAACTTCGTTACATTTTTAGTATTTTCTTATTATTTTTTTGCTTATTATTATAGACCTGTGCAAGTTCTCATTACGGTAAACCGTAGCGTGTATGGCGTACTTTTGTTACATTAATTACTACAAGTCTAAATAGACCTATACTGATTGGTCAATAGACCCTAACCCAACTATCCCTGTTACACTTCGGTAAACACTTGACCAAACTAATGTACTAAGTATTTCTTAGAATCAATTAACGTTGCTTTTCCCAAATCCAGTAACAAAATCCCGAACAATATTGGCCAAGACAACTAATTAATCCCCGAATTACTATGTACGTAGATCAAGCAACATCCTTTCTACAAGAGCATGGTCATAAGCGGAGCGTGTTTTGTGAGGTTTACAAAATTCTGTTTACATACGACTTATTCTATACAAATGCGTAGTATTTAAATGAATCGCCACAAAAATACAGCGTGATTTTGTCGTTTACAGGCAATAAAATCACCAGCTTGTAAGACAATGATAAAGTGATATTTGAGGTCCTACCAAAATCAATATTTTTGCTTTCTTTCTTTCGCAGTTTCGAATGTCATACATAGTCTGTCATTTTAAACACAGCACCTTCTTTTACCGACGACGGAGTCATCAAGTGTGTTGTACAGTACGTATTTTATAGATTGAGCCGGTATCTTAGTATAGAAAACAAGCATGCATTACGTGCCTTAGGGACGTTTAGACAAAACAACACAATTTATACCTTCTATAACTGCTATTACCACTACTCAGCTCGCAGCCTAACACCCAAAGGGGCCACGAACCCGTGTAAGATAAAATCATATTTACCATCCAGTCTGTCCGCGTCTATTATATTGTTGCGTGCATAGATCTGTCCCAAAGTGGGAATGGGTCTCGAGGAAGCTATCGAGGAAGCTGGAACACGATCGTCAGGGTGGAAGTCTGTAAAAATAACATTCTGGATTACATGACATGCTTCTTCCCTGGATAAAGTCAAATAAAAGGATTGCTTGATCGTATCAAATTGAGTAAGTGGTTTTCGGGTAATACACAACACAGTAAAAAGAAAAAACAATAGTGTACCCAAGGGGAGGTAAATATTATATCTCTCTTCTTTTAAAAAACATTTTGAAAGTAAAAAAGCCGTATGTGATGGGTTGAAAACTGCTTAAAAAGCTAACTAAAATGTTCAACCGTCTAAACCTCGTGTTAATAAACATTAAAAATCTTAGTAACGAAATATATATTGATGGGTTAAATTCGAAACCGCGTACTTTGTATTGAAAATAATCTATCCTCAACACGGCTCCATTCATAAAACTATTTGTATCATTACTCAAACAAAAGCTCATTTTGTCGTACCATAAGAAGCATGAAAGAGCTCAAATGCTTACCTTGATTGATTAACAGCTGAATGCGTTGCACATTCCGGGAATTCCGGCTGTCTCCGAGGAACTGGCAATCTTTCTTTGTGGAATGTTCTTTGTTGCAAGTCTCTTTGAAACTGGTTTTTCGTCTCGGTATATGACTCGGCTTTAATTTTTCAGCTAGAATTGTATTAAAGAATTTTGAATTATAGATAGGAAAATTAAAATAAAATCAAAAATGATCACGACTTCCAAGTATATTACTACATTAAATAATAAAATATTTAGGTAATGATATTTTACTATTGCATAAGAACAAAGTAACTTTAAAAATAACTTTAACATAAGCAATGTTTATTAATATTTATTTATTTATTTATTCATTTATTTATTTATAATGTCTTACATGCAATGTTCTTTCTAAATAGCGTGCCTGGTACTTTGCTTGATCCAGGTTTGTTGTCTCCTGTAAATAGTTTTTCAATTCGAATTTAAAATTTAAATTTATAAAAGAAGTAAATTATACTGTTTTTACCAACTACACTTTATAACCCATAAACAAATAGAACATGTAGGGTCATAGGAGACTGTAGAACTAAGCCATAGTTTAATTTAGTTTAGTTTTTAAAACGTGAAAACTATTACAGTTTATGCACAAAGTAAAATTAGTAACCTGTCTCATCTAATTTCCCTCCCAGTCGGCCACCGCTTTTGATCACGTTCGATTTTGAATGAACTCGCACTATTCTTGGCAATTTACAATTCTTGTTTTTGTGCATGGCACATGCGATTTTCCCTAAAACACATAATTACGGTGTTAAGGGAAAAAAGATAAATTGACAATTTAAACAATTAAACAGGATTTTATTGAGTCATAATAATACCTGTTACATTATTTCCCGACGTCTCGTCTAGAAAGGTAAAACAGGATAAAATCCTGTACTTTTTTAAAACTATGAATTGTGGTCGCGAGAGTTTACGTTTCTTACCATTTAACTTATCCTTTGAACAAGTTCCAAATATGTTGTGCTTTTGTTTAGCCTCTACTTCACCTGCTAGTCGAGCGAGGCGTTTTACTGGCGATTTCGCTTTGGTTTCGTTTGACTCCATAGAGTTGTTGCAGCAAATAGCTAATTACACTCTGAAACTGGGTGTATTTTAATGCAAGTATCTAGTCATTTACTTTTTAAAATATGGTTAAATTTAATTGCGCTATTCGGAAATGGTTATTATGACAAGGTCTAAAATTGGAATATGTATGGAATTTGCCTAAGACAACCTGGACTAGTGAGAATAGAGGGCTACATCATTCGGTTAAAAGCTACGACTAATTTCCTCTAGGTAAGTTCCTACTTACCTACAGGAAATTAGTCGTAGCAGACTACACACAGGTGTATGAGAATTATTAATAACATGAAAATCAAACCCTTTATGAAAGTTGAATTTGTGTCTGATTTGAGGAACTCACTTTTACCTTTTTATAAATTTCGTAAACATCTAAACTTTATCATTAAAATAGTTTCAATAAACACCGAAAATTGTGAACTTTATTTTTAAACAATTTCCCGATTTTATGTTTTTACAAAAATTTATCAGTTGTGACAGATTATGTCATTCATGACTTTTGGTATAGTAGCGGCCATAGACAAGTAGAGGTTTTTTAAAGAGGTTGGTATTCTTCTGTCAATCATTCTTCTTGGACTGATTCTTTTTCTGCCATCTTCTCCTGTAAAGCCTGAGCTGCTGCGGCTGCACTCTGCTCTGCATGTATTTCTTCTAATTTCTTAACCAGGTCTTCTTGTACACTGTCTACTATTTCTTTCAGATTTTTAGCTGAAATCATATCAATAAAAGCGAGAATGGGAATATACTCAGTACCGTTTTTGGCAACTAATGTGTGTGTACGTAGCACGTTATGCAAATGAATAAATGTTTGATTAAAAACTTTAATTCATGAAAGAGTAGAATATAAAATTAGATTTTTGTTTGTTACCTGTTTTCTGATTAAACTCTTCAGCGATAAGAGAGATTTTCCTCAACGTGCCCACATGTTTGACTAGTTCAGAAGCCATATCCCGTTCTTCGCTAGTATTCATCGAGGCATCTTGCATTAACGACCTTCTTTGCTTCTCAATTGCAACTTTTATAACCTCGCTACTTACAAGAGGCATTTTAGGCATTTTGAATGCAGCTCTATCGGAAGTAGCAGCGACATCTTGTAACTGTAATATAGGTTCTTCTTGCTGTTCGATCGGTTTTTGCAAATTTGGAATATTCAATGTATCATTAGGCAGCAGTTCCGGTGCTAGTGACTGAAGAGTCTCGATTTTCATAGGTGACTCTTTCTTTTCCGGTGATTTTTTCGAGAATTTGACTGGGAGGGCATTTGTAAGGCTGTCGATTATAGTTTCTGAAATATGTGTAAGTTTTTTAATTACAATTAGTCAAAAATAACGTTATATACCAAATAATCCATTGAGGTCGTATATTTAATTATGAGTCGTTTTAACGCAAAAAGTAAGAAAACATAATGAGTTTGTTACTAACGAACGATATTCTTTGGAGACTCTTCCTCTTGCCGTCTTTTAGCCGCCAGTTTTTTTGTTATTTCTGCGAGAAACATTGAACAGGATGGCCCTAAAATCAATCATTTATATTATTAAAGATGGAATAAACATCGCAGAAAATTCAATATTATTGATTGATTAGATTGATTAAAACATATTTATGCATCTACCACAGTCAGGTTTGCCGCTGTCACTTTTTCTTTTCTTCGTGGACTTGGGTTTGGGAGCAGATTTTTTACTTTTGGATTTGTTTGTACGTTCCGTCCGTTGCTGTACTGGTTTATCCATATCTATACGATAATCTGGAATTAATTACAAAATAAACATAGTCAATACTAAATATACGTTGGTTTGTATGTTAATAGGACTACGTTATCACTAAATTCTTACTGTAATTGTTACGGTCAAATAGAAATAGATGGAACTATCATACAATATCTACAAATATAGTTCAATAAAAAGTCAGGTCAATCCTTTTAAATTCATTCCAAGGGTAGTAAATAAATATTTACATGTGCCAAGAAACCAATAAAGGCCGTTACAGGCTTTGAATATCTCATGCGTCGTAGCTTTATGAGTTTACCCAAGTATTGTGATGAAAATTTACATTAGGAAATGAAATTTATAAAAATTTAATAAAAGCAAAATAAAAATGAATAAATGACGTCGGTAGTTAGGTTTCCTCAACAACACTTGGATTGTATTTGGTACTATACGAGTACCTATGATAATTATCATGAGTTGTATAAGGGTTTTGTTTTTTAAGTAAATGTGTAGGTCTTTGGACATGCAAACATCAACAACCAATCATCAAAAAAAAACACGTAGATCATTTTCATTCTTTCACACATTTCCATTAGGTAAAAATTATGATGAATTATATTCTAAGTGACTAATTTCAACTGTAAATAGGAAAGTAAAGTATAAAGTATTCCATCCACAATTCCGTTTGTTGTTATGACCGGAAAACAACCAATGGCACCCAACTGAGTGGCGGGTATAACTTTACAGTAGGTACCTATCTAATATCACTGCGTCCACTAGTAAGACGTTGTAATCAATAATTAAAATCGAATCAACAATATGAAGGTATCTTATTAGTTCAATAAACCTACCAATAATCGAATAAACCTACCTACGCTAAATGAAAAAGTTATATTTTAGTTTTTTAGAATGTAAATAATAATAAAGTACCTACTTACTTATTTTCCAGGAAGTCCCGAATTACCGGGACTTCCTTTATTAAAAAAATTTAAAACCTTTCTCTTTATTCATTTATCACACTAGAAATTTTACAAAATCAATAGTTTTCAGTCAAGACATTTTTGTCATGTGGTAATTTGACAGTTATTTTACTCTTCGAGTTTGACAAGTAGAATGTCTGTGCTTCGATTTTTTTATGTTGTCTATGGAAGCACGAAAAATCTCTTTAATTAAATTAATGAGTTTTTATTGTAGTTTACCTAATGCTCAGGATACACGACGACACTGACACTCGACACAAATGTCGACACTAGTGTCGATTGCAAACAAATTGATTTGCAACTCAGTGTCGCGGCGGTGGACACACGCAGACAGTCGATGTATACACTGAGTGTCTTAGTGTCTGGTGTCGTCGTGTATCCTGAGCATTATGCTCGGATGTGTGAGGCCAGCCTAATGCTCAGGATACACGACGACACCAGACACTAAGACACTCAGTGTATACATCGACTGTCTGCGTGTGTCCACCGCCGCGACACTTAGTTGCAAATCAATTTTGTATGCAATCGACACTAGTGTCGACATTTGTGTCGAGTGTCAGTGTCGTCGTGTATCCTGAGCATTAGGCTGGCCTCACACATCCGGAATAGAGCCTTTTCTCAAAATTATTTCTTTAGATTTATTTAAAACCAGTTGAGGCATTGCACCCAAAGATCGTTACAAACGATATATAGGTAGCTCAACTGATCCAAACCACAGCAATACCTACTAGTATTATTCTACCTAGAAGTCATTATTCGTGTCACTGTGACAGAATGTGTTGTGTGTGTGTGTGGCTCGTTTGGAACCTCGGGAGGGAAAACCTACTGCTAAAAAACCTTACCATCATCATTCAGTCCGGACCCACTACTGGGTATAGGCCTCCATTAGTTTGTGCAATCCGCCACGATCCTGCGCCAATCCGATCCATCGTTTATTAAAATTATCTTACTCTTCAAAAAAAATATAATACAATATCTTCATGAAATATTTAATAGGTATGTTAGGTAGGTATGCACTTAATATTCAAATTATTAATTTTCACTTATTTTCCGATTGTTGGCTGTTCCTGAAAGAAATCATAAATTTATTAGAATTAGATTGACCTTTACAATGCTACAATCATACTTCTAAGTTCTTTACTCAAGCCTACTTTTATTATTATTTTATTTTTCCAATTTTAGGAAAGTGTACAGCTAAATAAATCGATAATACTCTTTGTTCTACAAGGGAATGGCATCATGGTAACAGTTTCTATAATTTTGTAAGCTATTTCCATTCCACATAACTAAAATATGTTACTATAATGTTAATTTCGCCCCACAAAAGTAGTTTTATGTATGATCCATTATAGATTGACAAATAACATCTGTATCCTTGTGTTCGAGGCACCAAAATATAAATAAATATAACAGGATTAGTTAAATAGAAAAAAATCCACCAACCTTCATTCAGGCCCAGTGACTGGTTTCTGAAAAAAAAAATACAGTTTTGTAAATACCTAATGAAGAGTATTGAAACAGGATTGGTATCAAATTCACTCGTTTGAATATTTTTGCTTCAACTAACTTGGTACAAAGGTCTGAATAAGGTTTAACTTTATGTGATGACCGCATCGTTTGGAAGTGGTTTTTATCCTATTGGAACCGTGTTCAGTGACTGAGACACCGACCAGTTATTTTATTGCTACATTGAATTGAAGGGATTTAATTTTTGTGTATTCTCTCCTACAGTGTCCCGGTTAGTGTAAGATTGCGTAAAATTGTCTCATGACGCTGTATAAATCATCATTCTCTCCTATACACTAATACTTAGCATCAAACTCTTTAAATCAGTAATATCAGTCATTCACATTGATGTCTCAAATAGTTATCATGATTAAATGACCCTGTATGCAGACTTTGTACTACCACAAACTTTATCAGTGGCAATAAATAAACGGATAAGAATTGAGAAAAATTACGAAAATAAGAATTACGAATATGATATAGCTTTAGCATGATGAAAATGCTGGAGAACTGAATATTGTATAGTTTGACCCTAAAAAGTCAATGCGCCGAAAGAAAATTGGGTTTGAAATCGTGTGAAAGGTCAAATCGTTTTATAAAGCTTTTATCAAAGGATCTCAAACATGATTTATTTTTTCTCACAATTTCGTAACGATGAAACCATTTTCTAAAATAGTAAATCCCTTAGGATGGTAGCTATCGTCAATATAACGATAGGCTTGTACATGACGTGATGTCGATCACAATAAAATCCGGCGATAATACGAGTGGTTTTCGAAAACATGGTTGAAACAGTTACCAATTTAATGTTATTCGTACTACTAGTACCTTTTTTTTTTTTTTTTTTTTTTTTTATCGTCCAGAAATGCATCCATGCATACCCTTCCGCCGCGGGGGCAGCGAAAGGGTTATGTGGGACTTTAACCCACTAAAACTGGACGGGGTCCTCCTCAACGCCATTTGCCGGGGCTACGGGCACGCTTATGCACTCATCCGCGGCCCCGACGGCGTCGGCCCTGAAAAGGGCTCCACCTCTGGTGGGGCTTAAATGCCCCCCACCTCTTTCTCTCGAAGAGAGAGAGGCGCGCGGAACACCCACGCGCGCCACCTCCAGGCCGCCTTTGAGGGGCGGTAGCATCCCCCGGTGCTACCGTCACGGCCTGTGCTATGGGGGCCGGAGATGTTGGAGGAATTTCCTCCTCCGGCGCCCCGCTCTCCGCGGCGGATCGTTCCTTGGCTCCGCCGCAAAACCACGAAACGGCCGCAGAGGACAGGGAGAGCGGCAACGACACACCGACACTCCTCTTCCCCTGCGGCCCCACCGCCAACGCATCATACGGTACGCCCCCGTTGTGTCGCGGAAGATAGGGCGAGCGGCAACAACACACCGGCACGCCTCTCCTTCCGCGACCCCTCCTGGCTGCGGGGAACAGAAAACTCCGTCCCCCGCACCCTCCCTGGACGCATCCAGAGCAGGCCCACCTCGCTTAGGCCCGCTCGGAGCGTCCCCTCCTTGGATTCCTTTTGGCTTCACCGTGCCCTCATCACGGTTACTGAGCCCCCCCATCGCGACAAGATTGGAATCCAGCGGGGGGGACTACTAGTACCTAAGCAACATGCCCCGAATTGGTTAGTCATTTTACATAATCTTTAAAAAGCAGTGAAACCTGCTCAATATTGTAAGGATAAAAGGCACAATGAGAAACCATTCATAATATCATGAAAATGTTTTTTGTCTCTTACCGTGATAGCAGACGGTTGTTTCTGTGCCTCTGAAGTCTGTCCTTGGGTCAAAGCAGTTCCTTGCACTACAGAGTCCTGTGCAATAGGATCTAATGCTTGAGGATCAAGTTCTTTCGGACCCTGACCGTGTTCTGATTGTGCTTGCGCTATAGCAACTGCTGCTACGGGATTGGAGATTTGGTTGGCTGAAAAGTCGAAATAGTTATATTTTTTTATATTCATCTGCTCACGTTGCCGGGAAAGCATGGCAAAGGATCGCACAAGACCGAACTGAGTGGCTCAATAGAAAGGAAGCCTATGCCCAGCAGTAGGTGCAACTGGGCTGAGATGATGATGATTCATCAAGATACATCTAAGATATCAATGAAATAAGACTAAATGTCATAACACAAAGTATAATTTACCTGGAAGTGCATGGTAGCTTTCATGGGCATCATAGAACTCCTCACGAGGCTGCTCCTCGACCACTGCTGGCACCGCCACTGCAGAGTTAGTGGTAGATTCGCTCGATACACTCGCTTGGCTCCTATAAAACATAAAAACTAAATTCTTAGATATTCATGAGGAAAGTATGGCCACGTCAACCAGTACTAAAGCCGATGAAAACCGTTGCTTTCTAACGAACGAGGTCGAGGGCGGCGACTGTCAGCAAATGGCAGTCGAATTTTAATGTAAAAGTTTGAAAAAAGTACGTAACACGAAGTCAAAGGGCAAAGGAAAATTGCGTGCAACCGATGTACGTAAGAATTAGGTTTTTGAAGGCAACGACGAGTTTGCAATAGTGTAAAATGATATGAATGAGTGTGGTTGTCACCTGGTCTTCTTCTTCTTCTTAGTTTTCTTTATTTTCCTCACGGTTTCAGGATTTGGATTTTCTTTAGAAATTTCGTGGAGGTCTAGAATGAAGGGTTGTGTTTCATACGGGTTCGATGATGAAGAGGACTCACTCTCAGTAGACAGGTCAAAGAGGAGGTCATTCGTGTCTGTAAATATTAGAATCCATATAATGTTGAATGCGTAAGATATGACGCATTAATTTCTTACTTTACTATTAATTGATTACGCATTAGGTAGATTTTTGGACCAAATTGGGGACATTTTGGAGAAATGCCAGGTCAGAAGTATCCTAAGCCGGCGAGCATGTATGAAGAATGTAATGAGAGTGAATGAGGCGAAAGAGGTGTGTCAGGATCGTAGCAAGTGGAGATCCGTGGTCTCTGCCATGGGAAAGAGGCGTGATTTTATGTATTATGGATGTATGTGACGCATTCAATACAGTCACCAAAATGATTAGTTCTGTTCATCAATCATCATTCCTCTCTTCTACAGTGTTTCCTATAATATGTCATTAGAGTTTGCCACTTGCTTAAACGAACTTACTCACTTACTACTTGCAATAAATATAATTCGGCAGTTACCTACTAAGTAAATAACCGAGAAGTAAAATAATATTTCAATAAACTTGAATAGGACGTGAAGTCATTGAGCCGGAAAAAACTAAATTTATTTGCAACTAAATACGGTAGGTAATGCTGAAAAGTTATGGCGCAAAACATTACAATATGGTTAAATGAAGTAGAAATATCCATTTCTATCGTATTTTATCCAAATGGATGAATATTTTTAACATACCAAGATTTTGCTTGTCCATTCCAGTAATTTATGGTCACTTCGGCAAATTTGCAAAATGAGAGTTTTCAATGAGAACTTTGATAAATGTGTATTTTTACTTAGGTTTTCATGATTAATGTGTCGCTTTGACTTTGTGGAGAATAAATTAGTTTATTTTCATTTTAGTGAACTTTGCGGTGTGTCCAGAATTTTGAAGTTGCAATTTGACAGTCCTATTTGATTTTTTTTAAGAATCAACAGCAATAAATTTAAAAAGGTCCACTAGTGTTAACAAAGAGGCTGAGCTCGTAATTTATTTAAGCTTTAAGTACGGAGTTGTTGTTATGGAGTCTATAATACAGCCTGTATAATAAAAAAAGTCCTGAGCGTAAGCTAGGGACCAAGACAGTGGCCGCCATTTTTTATACGTTGCCATAAAAATCCCACAACCCGTCTTAGGTTTATGATGTGATTGACAGTGACCCCAGAGGGTCAGGGTTGTGTATTGAGTAACATCTGAGTTAGGTATATTATTCATCACCGTAAAATAGTTTTTATGACAAAAATGAAAGCTAATCTGGATTGTTTCTAACACGAGTAGGTACGTATGTAAGTACATAGTGGTAGATACTTCAATCAGGAACATGGTTAATTTCTCAGCACGGAAAATGTAATCCAACATTTCTTTGAATATCAAAAAATACGAGTAAAATACCAATAAAATCTATATTTACGATCAATAATTTGATTATCGAGGGTGTAATAAAAACAACTTTGAAACGTTAACATTTGAACATCAACTAAATTTGAATCACCATAAATAGACACTATCAAAGTCTCCATTTTTGTTTACAGCGTTGTAAAATATTATTTTATTTTCAAAGTTTTGCTGAGTTGGTATCACTTATTTCTATGCTGCAGTTTTCCTACGACTGATTTATGTTCTATGCTTACATCGCGAAGCTTGTAAAAACTGTCTAGCTACAGAAAAGATGCTATGTGTGACTAGGGAGAATAGGGTGGGCATCAATGAGAAATGAAATGAAACATAACTACTTCTCTAGCGCTAGAAAGAGCCGCATTGAATATGAATTAGCAACTGACCCACAATCGTGCAGACCAAATTGTATAATTATGAAAACAAAGAATCTAAGAAAACCGCGTGTAACAATCGAAATTACATAGAAGTCGACAAGTTCGAGTTTGTTCGAGTCTACTCGTATTTCTCATGTTCGAAATGTTCGATATCTTTTAAATCACACTCCTATTCATAAAAGTAATTATTACCAATATGTACGTTATAATTAATTTATTTAAATAACAAAACATATCCCTCAAACTTCCTAGAACATTGTCACTCTGACAACAGTCTCAAGCAGAATTTGAATAGAAACTGCAGCCAATAACGAGTTGTCTCGTTATGTCCTGAGCTGCAACGGTTTCAGGACTCGTTGGACATCGGATGGTCCGTGAAAACATGCTATAAAACTGTGTTTTTCTTGAAAGAACTTACCGTTTTATCACAATCATAAAAGCTTGAAAGAAATTTTATGTAAATTGAGTGGGTTAAACATAGAGCTTTTTTTAATATCGATAGAAAGTCGTTGTTACGAGTATGATAGTGCGTTGGTATATAACTTTACTATTGAACTATTTCATGTTTATTCTAAACGTGAGTTTTAATGTTCTTTAATTTTAATATCTATCTATTTAAGTACAATTGAAAAACATTTTTTTATTATTAAATCCTGCTGCCCAGCTTGCTAGAAATCTAGTTTCCAAAACCACATTTGGACATAGATACTTCCTTTTTTCCTACCTTTGACTACCCCGTATACATCTTTAAATGATTTAAGTACTTTATATGACTGAAAATATCTGAACGAATTTATCTCCGCACCTGGGAAATACAGTCGTGGTTATATTTAATTACAATTTAGTTAAGTATTATTCATACGAAGCCGAACATATTTATGTTAGCTTTCAGAAGCACATTTACCCTGAAAAGGTTTTTAAACAATAAACGCCGTGACTGACACTCTCAATAATATGCTAATGAGGAAATAACATAAAATACATGAATAAAGATGCAGATAAGGAATATGTTGAATAATTCAATGTATGTGGTGCCTTGGCACGGTTTGTATAAATAATAACAGTTTTCACAGTTGAATAGGACAGTATACATACAGTGTATGAGCCAACCGGTGACTAAGTTTTTAAAAGCCGTGAAAGCCGGCCTTCGGATCACATGCTTATTATGATAAATAGTAGTGCTAATTTTTTTTTAATGTTTCTATGTTTTTCTAAATATTGGCAATACTTCAAGATAAGTTTAAGAAAAACTACCAACAAATTGTTTTTAATACGAGTACGTTTGTGATTAATAACATCTTAAATTAATGATAAAATGAAGTTTACAATTTAATAATAGAACATTAGTATTTAATTTCCGATCTCAGTTTAACTTCAAGAAGATTCACTTCATCACTAAAACACGAGCAAATTGGCTCACAAAACATTTACAACAAAGCGCAATGAAGTTAATTTTAATTAAATAGGATCAATGGAAAGGAGTCGGTGATTATTTGCGTTTGCTTTTGGTACAGCCCACTTTATAAAGCTGGCACAATATTATTAAATTACTACCATAGACTAAATTGTTGTCTATGTTACTATACCTATAGTATGAAACGAAGTCTCTTTCCGCGGTGAGTCTTTGTGAGTTTTTCGATCTTTTAAACTACGCAACCGATATTAATGCGGCTATCATCAAAACCGATTTTGATGATTCAAAACTGATTTTGAGTTGATAATAATTAATTACTCGTAGGTACTGTGTGATTCCGGGGCGGGTAGCTAAAATTATCTCTCACTTAACACTTTCAAAGAAACCAAAAAACCTTAATAGGTACTCGTATCTAGGCATAATCGAACGAGAGTAAAGTTTAGAAATTATTCAGTTCTTTTATTAAAAAAACTTTTTCAATTTGACTCGACTTTTAAATTGTTTACTAACTTTAGTCTAAAGAATAAATCAGCCTGAAATATTTTCTAGCCTTTTGAACGTAAATTCAGTTATTGGTAGTAGGCCTGGAAAAATATTTAGTATTAGGGTTCCATACCCTAAGGGTAAAACGGGACCATATCCGCTGTCCGTCCGTGCGTCTCTGTCGGTCCGTATGACTGTCACCACTCATCAGGCATCTCCGTGGTAAATAATAGATAATTTCACATAATGTATATCCATTACAGCTATCGTTTTGAAGAAGTATATCAATAGGTACTAGCTGCGCCTCGCGGTTTCACCCGCGTAAGTCCCGATCACGCAGGAATATCGTGGTAAAAGTAGCCTATGTCAACTGCACTTAAAAAATCATAATAAATTCGTGGCCCTGTTTTGCCGCGAAAGACGGACAAACACACACGCACAATACACTTCCCCATTTATAATATTCAGTAAGGGTGGTTTTTTTCTGTAAAGGGCCAGAAAACTGTACAGGAAGAAAATGCAGTGGACTGCATGGTCTCTGAATAAGCTAGGCTTCTGACCCCATTTGTAAGGGGTCACGAACGCGATACAATGGACTATAGAGGAATTTTCATTTGTCGAGGGTGATTTGCCAATTTGGAATTAAGGAATCGATGACGTTTTAATTTGTTGCCTGTTTCAAGTAGGATGAATTAGGGCAAATAAAATGAGACGTGGTATTAACTCTCGTCTAAATATTTACCACGAACGTCTATCTGCGTTGTGAAATAAAATGGCTGGTAAAAAATATTCGTAGGTATGTTTGTAAGAATCATATAAGACGATGAATCAGTTTTAAAGGAATTCTTAAAACTTCTTAAGTTAAACCTAAGATATAGTTCGTGTCCTGAAATATATTTTAAGCTTCATCAGCTAAAAGATGATAAATCTAATATTTAGTACTTAGATAGTAATTAAAAATTAACTTCTATGCTCGTAATTGTTACTACCTTAGCCTACTTCAGAGAATATGAACATTTGTGCACTAAAAGCTTATTTTGAAATACATTATCATGATTTAACTATCTAATAAATACATGTTGTTATAAGCTGTTTCAGAACGAGTGCAATTCTGCATATCAGTGCTTTCAGCGAGGTCGTTGGAATATATTGCCGCCACGGTTAGTTTCCCGCCAAATGTTCCATCCCGGACATTCGCAGGAAGTGGCAAAAAGCATCAATGCCTTTGAAATTACTTTTCCTCTAAGTTTTAGAGTAATTTTAGGCAAGGGACAACGTTTCGCACTCTCCCGTTACAGTACGTTTAACTTGAAAACTGGTGTTGTCCTTGCATGGTTTTCCTTATTTGTATACCTATGTTTTCTATATAAATAAATAAAAGAACTAATGAATGTTTGTTCCTGAACTACGAGTAAGTTTATAAAAACGAATGTTTGAATGTGTTTCGTTTCTACGTAGGTACCTACATGACGTGTGGGATTAAAAAAAATATAGGTACGAAAGGAAAAATTTTGTGGTGAATCCATTGCTGTAAAAGTAACACGTCACATTTTGGTCAAAATAAAGCAATGGGTTTCCCGAATATATTGTGTTATTTCCTCAGTAGATTACAACTTGTCAACGAAAGTCAACACACCGCCATAATTCAGAACCTTTTACTCCTTTATCAAACTAACAACCATTGATTTATAACATGTTTTGTGATAAATCTTCTGTTTCTTTATCTGTATGAGATATGAAATTAGACTTTTCGTATATTTTATTTATAGTGTTATTTTGTATCCATAACTTAGAAGTAGCTATTTTCTATAAAGACCGGTTGGCCAGAAACAACAAGATCGATTTGCACTTGCAAGTGTATGAAGCAATGATAGTTTTGAAGCTCTCATTGTTTTTTTTTATTTAAATGCCATTCCAATGTGTCAAGTTCGAATTCTCGCAAAAAAAAAAAACTTAAATATACTATTATAAATAATTTAAATCTCACGCATTTTCTTGCTAAAGTTAGTAGACTACTTTCTTGGCCGACCGTACTAAAGGTCACTTTGTCAAATTAACTTTTGCTTTTATGGGAAACCATAAAAATATGTGTTTGAAAACACAAATTTTTTACGTTACTGAAAACTAGTGTCATAAACGATCCACACTTCCTTGCAGAATCCGTGATATAGGAGTTGGTTCGTTCGTATGAGCAAGTGGCCAGCTCTGGTGACGGAGTTTGTAGGCCGCCTTAAGGACTCCGCCATGGCTTAACGAGAGTGTATTCTATTTATATTAACTGGTCATGGCATGGGATCTACACCGGACTAAAAAGCTAGTAGGTATATATCGCAAACGCCTTCTATGTGAAAGCGCTCTTTCACCCTTTAGTTACTACTTCCCTACGTATTATACAATACTCCTTACTTCTCGTACCTACCTAATCGAAACTTAATACTGCCATTTAGCTGTTGCTATTATGTTATAGACATTCGTATCTGATTGTGCCAAAACAGATAGATGCGCCAAATTGGCACCAGCTAGGATTTCATAACACAATTAATTACAGTTTGTCGCTGTTAATTGGGTAATGTTTGGAGAGCCCTTTGTTTTAGGCAAACTTGATATAACTATTCAACATGCAAATTATATCCTGTTTGGAGTCGTATTGTTTTATTAAAACATAGGTACTTACAATCAGTAACAAAATCAGATGCTGATTGTTAGTACAAGTTTGTATGGATGTATCTGGCTGGATATGTAAATATAGGTCGTATGAATGATTGTTGATTAATCACTAAAACTAATGAACGCATTTGGCTGGAATGTCATATAGGCGCTTTTTATCTAAAAAGGTACCGTGGGCGTAACTGAGTAAGCACGTACGATGGACGAGAAAATCTTTTAATCTTTGAGTAAAAACGCTCAAAAACTCAGAAATTAATTACTGAAACGCAATTTATTTCCAGTAAATTGCTTGAGCCTAAAATATTCAGAAGGGAAGGAGCAAAAATACCATACTTACCCGGCTATTTTTTGGTGTTTGAGTTTTGCGGCGCCGCCCCTAGCGGCATTTAGGTCTTGACTGCCTTTAACGCCGCTAGGTGACGCCGTAAAAATCGCACACCAAAAAATTGCCCAAAGAATAATAGGAGTGATTTCAAAGTTCGAGGTGAGGCACCCCTGGTAGTACTTAACGTAGCTACTACACTAGCCACAAGTCATACAGAACCATTTACATAAAACCTAGTTAAAATGTTAGACAAGAGTCCGTATACTTACATCTGTTTAATCCAGCTTCCTCGCCGGCAATCGCAGCTTCGTTTAATCTGCTAAAGTCCTGAACGAATTTCAGACGCTCTTGTGGCTGAAGTGTTTTATAAAGTTGGCGATACACAACCATGCAATAAAAATGCAGATAAAATAAAAATAAAGTACTTAACATACCTTGAACAATATCTCAACTCTACCGCTAATTTGCAATTTTTGTCCATGACGACTGTGTTTCTAACTCATTATTTTGTTCATTGAAAGTTATAGGTCCTTGATTGGGGCTCGTTTGGCAAGCCCTGCACCATTGGCTCAGTTTGTATTAGGCTATTATTTTTATATTTTAACAAACAGTTTAAATAACTCCATACAATGTAATGAGTCTACCACACCTTGTGTACACTCATGGTTTGGTCATCTTTATTCCTAGGTAATTATTATTTCAAGTAAGTATCTAATACTCATGATTTTGATATCTTTATTCCTAGGTGTTCATTCTTTGCTCTCGGTGTACTTCTTCCTTTTTGAAATAATTTTACACTCTATTTTTCCATTCCTTTTGCAACAATTTTTCCAACAATTTTGAGAGACAATTTACATTTGATTTAATAATCTTTCTGTATGCGTGTGAAAGATTTGGTAGTATCTAATTATTCCTTGATTAAGATTTTCATTTGCAGGATGAAATTATCCAGTTTACATTTAAAATACTTTTGGGAGTTGAGTTTGGGTTCAAAAGAGAAAGTCAATCTATTCAAATACATTTATTAAACAGTTTACAAGTATCTTATTAACTAAACACGTAGAGTCATTGCTCGGGACTAGATTACGATGCTACGAGTACATTTGTTTTAGACGTCCTAATAATAATACCTTTAAGAAAGACTCGTCGTTTTTATATAGGTAGGTACTTATATTTTAAACACTTCGAGTTTGAGTTGCATGACATTACAAATTACATAAATAATAAATAACGAGTGAACTCAAAACGGTATTTAGGTACGGTGTAACGATAAGCTACATTTAAGAAATAATTTATTTATGTAGGTAAACGATAAAACACGATAAGTAAACTTTTACCTAAGATTTAAATAATTTAAAAAATACAAAATACTGTTGTACAATAATTCAACTCGATTTAAATTCTAAGATTACGAGTATAACTTCCTAACCTCATTATAAATAACCCTGGAGAGATTCCGTATAACATCGATGACTGAACAATAATCTAGCATTACATACGAGTACAAAGTTACATACAATTACTGTACAATAAGAATACACACAATGTTTACAGACGATAGAAGTCAGACTCCAATCGATAACTAATTTTCTTTGGCACTAACTTTCGTTTCACAAAAGTTTTTCTTCGCAAACATTACCTACCTATCGGTTGGGTGGGTTACACATTGAAAAATACAAGAGCTTAGACGAGCTACCAACAGTTTACAGAATTAAATTAATTATTTACTTAGATTTTTCATTGCTATTTATAACAATCACCAAATAATCTAAGTTTTTGTGGATGTATAGATCGATTTTTTACTCTTTCATTTTATAAACTGATTTGGCTGAAACTTATCATCGTCCACAGGAAATACAATAAATAGTATTGAGACGAATTGTATAATATAATAGCTACATTAAATTGTAACCTTATTATCTAAATTACAAATACCATTTGGTTCAAGAGATCTATTAGTACAAAAGTGTACTTTGAAAAAGTAGACAACTTTTCTAAATAGTCCCTGTAATCTGGTCGCTATACTTACTAAACGGTAGGTTCAATACAAACATTTATAATGAAGTTACAATTAAATTAATGTTAAAATTACTTAAGAATGTACATTAAATTAGTTTTTTTCAGATTCTCATAAATGTGCTACATGTATGACTACAGTGAAATAAATGCCTTTTCAAATGTAGATTGAGAGGTTTATATATTTAAATATTTAAAATATCAACTTATTCAATTTAATGCTGACAACCACCAGATATAATAATCTGTCCTGACAACGGATACCTTATATGATGTAGAAGTAATGAAATATTAATACCAGTAATACTTACTATTATTTATTCTAAAGTTATAGTGACATTTCACTCTGTATCTACCTCTTAGTAGAGGTCTTTAGACCTCAGTTCAAAGGAAAGTATCATCTCTCCTCCGTTGTGGAGGATGGCAGTTGTTGTTCTGTCCATCAGGGAGGTGCATCCGAACCTTCCTTGAGTTGGTGCTGTGGACTCGCTGCTTCGGAAACTTCACGCTATCGTCTTTTACCTGATGAAGGAATGTGGAATAATCTATAACTTCATATTCTGTACGACATTGAAAAAAAACAGTTAATATAGAATAAGACCTCACATTGTTTTTAATTCGGTTGTATCTTACTTCTCTAGGTTATCCAAATTCATCCCTACCCATAGAATATATCAAAATTAAATTAAATGTGTGATTACTGAAAGCTATCGCGATTGTCATGTCTACTTACTAACTAGCTGCGGCCCGCGGTGTTAATCCACGGAATTGTAAATACGGGATCAAAAGTATCCTATGTGTTAATCCAAGATATAAGCTAACCTGGTACACATCCGTGTAGCCAATTCGAGCTTGGCAGAGTAACAAAGATACATCTATAGTTACAAACTTTCGCATTTATAATACAAGTAGGATGAAATCACAACAAAGACAAATGACAATCAGATAAACAGTAAAGTGGTCAATCAAACAAGTTCATGAATGAAAATAATATTATTTTTATTTTCCTAACTCGAACCACCTGGTACCAGTTTTACGAGTACGAGTTGGGAACTGCTCCGCGCCAGCTGTAAGTAGGTGACATAACTTTAGAAAGTGAACTCACCCGTATAGTAAGGTCGTGCCTGGTCTTCCTGTGCGAGGATGTGAGCAGCTCGGTGTGCGCGCGAGACTCGTTGCCGACAGGACTGTCTCCCGACTTCATCCAACACCACAGCCACTTGTATGGCGGGATGTTTCTGAGGTCAATGGATGCTGTTTACGAATAGGAGACTGTGCGAGTGGGAATGTGCCTTGACTTTCGATTAGATTATGTATGTTCATGTCGCTAATTTGGTAAGGAATTGTAATTTTTAAAATTAAGCTAAAATACCCGTAGCTGTTTTGAGGCTTGGAGGAAAAGCTCTTGTAAAATTGCAAAAACAGACAATTCCGATGATGTTCTAACGATGTATCTAGCGATGTAGTTGATTATATACATAAGTACTAATAATCTCTGTAGGTGTTATATGGGATTGTTAGGTATTCATAAATAAACCGAAGTAAAAAGTAAAGTGGTAACACTCGTTGAGTAAGTATGTAAATACACTCTAGTAAAAATGTGATACGTATCAAATGTCCCGCGGTCGGGGGTAAAAAATCATATCCATAAAATAGACATAAAAAGCCACTGATTTTACTATCGTTCAAGTAAAAGCAACAAGTTTTTCACTTACACATAAAGTAGTTAAGAGCAATTTTATGTCCAAAAATCATAAAATAGCCTTTACTACTTAAGTGCACCGGCTCAGTGTTGCTAACCGTGTTACTAGGAATTACTATCATAACGACGTCTTTAGTACACTTTTAGTGTGGCTAAGTGTCATTTGTGTAGCTTGTTACTTAATGTCTGTAATTATTATTAATATCCCAGAATAGAAAAAAAAATTAATTCTGCTGGTACGTAAATACCTACATTATGTTTTACAAACAGAGTTCAATAGTAGAACAGTAGGTGCAGATATCAAACAAGTTACTATTGTCAATTGGAGAGTTTCCACAGCTCACGTTTGAAAACACCTAATGTGTACTAGCGCATACAATATATTGATAGAACGATTTAAAAGGTAGGTAATGTTATTAATGTTTTAAGAAGAAACTGTACCTATACAAATTTTACCCCTCAAGGCTTACAAAACACGTGTGACAAAAATTGTGATAAATTATGATCACTGGTAGGTCTACACGGTTATCAAGTTTGTTCACAACATCTCAAGAAAATCTGAAAACTCACTATACTTCGGAAAGTAATACCTTGTTCGAGAAATGGAAGAGGTAAGTTTTATAATAAAACTTTGAGATATATGCGATGAGAAAAATGCGTGGGCTTGCACGATTTCTTATAAAAATACGTAACAAATTGACTTTTAGTTATTGATAGATATACAATAAGGAATCAACTATTTTTGTGCGCAAAATAAAAAACATTCCCATTTTCCCACGCAAGATCTATTGAAGCATATAATTGGATGAGTGGGCCACAACATAAACATACAAAGTCCATCCCAATATATACAATTTGTTTCCTTTTGCTAAATAAATACAAACATACGACCATCTAAGAGTTTTAAAGTGATGTTTGTATGTATGTGTTTCAATTAGGTACGTTTAAACCAGAATTTGATTACAGGTTATCTATATAAGGTAATAACAAAAACGCGGGCAGATTATAAACCAAAAACACGAATATGAAAACCATTTCTACAAATTAGTTGATGGTAATAAAGCGTTTTTAATTTAGTCATTTCATTACCTGAGACTTAAAAATATACGATTGGAGAATATGAAGTAGATGATCGGATTGGCTGCGGAGTTGAGCGGCGCTAGGCTCTGAATGAATGACGCGATGGCTACGTTGGACTGAGTGTTGGGCACCATGTCGTATACTTGGAGAAGGTCGAATATCATGTACGGCGACCAACAGAGGACGAACACTGAAACAAAATATGAGACCTAAATTCCGAAGGTCAAGAAAATTCAATGCTAATAAGATTATTTATTTTGAGGCCTAAATTCTGAAGGTCATACCTAATTCAGTGATGATGGGAATATTTGATCCCATAGGTATACAACAACAGGAAATAAAAGGAAATGTCATATATATGCCAGTCTGCCTGGCAATACAGTCGTAATCATACTACTTTGGTGCACGGCCTACGTAGGTGCCTACTTGGTACATCCGTACATCAATGTTTAATGTCTAAATCAAAGAATCAGACAAAAAGCTTAACCTTAGATATCAGATACCGACATAAATTGTGGTAATTTATGTTATCAACAGTAGTCTTATCTGTGGGCGAGGAATGTTGAGTTAGGGATGAAGTAAGACTCATTTAGATAAATTTATCGATGTTTTTGCAACAAAAAATAGATCTCTGCTGGAAACGTCTTGAAAACGTAATGTAGGAAAGATACTTTCTGACATTATCGCAAAGCAATTTAACATTCATAAACCTGGCTGCACGGGTGCACTAATGAAACCCGGTATTTTAGAGGGATAAAATAGCCTATGTTCATCCTGGAAGTCCATTTTATATATTGGTGAAAGAATTTTTGAAATTAGATGAGTAGTTTCGGAGATAACCATCCACAAACAAACAAACCAACTTTACCTCTATATAATTAGTATAGCTGATATACTAGCTGCTAGCTGTAGTGCTCCACGATGTTAGCCGCTTGAGTAAATTCCGTTTCTTTGTGAGTGCCGGGATCAAAAGTACCCTATGTGTTAATCCAGGATATAAACTGTCCTGGTACCAAATTTCATTAAAATCCGTTCAGTAGTTTTCGCGGGAAAGAGTAGGATTTTACGTCATATGAGTATTAGATTAGCCACTGTTTACATCCAGTGTTTTTATTCCACTTCGAAAAAAAGACATTCTACATTTCACTGTATATACATTTTTATCATTCCTGAGGTGGTCTATTCAAGTTTTGTAAGGACTTCAGGAGGATTTTCACCTCAAGAACACTGAAAAATGCTCTCCTTACAAATTAAAGTTAGTTCTTTTAAGGTTAGTTTTGATTTCATTATATGGTTTTAAAATAATATAGGATTAAATAAGAACTGAAATCTGATTTACATCCATAAAATTTATTGTTTATTAAAACATTCTTCTTTTCACAAAACTGATCCAGTAGCAAACATGAAAAAGAAAATAACATGACACAATTGTTCCAAGATAAAAACATAATAATATTAATATTCAAAAGTATCATTCATCTTATGTTATTATTCCGACAAATGGATCGTATCACACCGGTAAGCTCAGTCAGTCTGTTGATGTCGCGTGAAACTTGACCTCGTTATAACAAGGTCCCTGATATTTTTATTGCCTCGGATATTCGGGGCACACAACCTCTGAATGGGAGGAAAGTTGAACCATAAGCTCTAGATTTCTATAAATATGTGGCCGTCAAAGCGGCCTGAAAGTCTGAATGAAAGGAAAATGACTGAATGATTTTTCATTTCGTAAATCTAACATCAGTCCTAACTTTATGTCTTTATCTTCTACAATCGCTTTCGCCAGTCAGAAAATATGAATTATTGTCTAAACACAACGAGATGAGATGGCCATCCGATGGTTCCCATGAGATGGTGACCGTTTTTTAGAAAATCAGAATTATCTTTATTAGTGTCGAAAGTGTTTTTTTTTGCTGTGACTTAGAAACCAAATATTATTACGAATATTGAAATTTATTTTGTATACTTACTGAATTTTAATCGATTTCACACTGAAGGAAGCATGTGAAAATTTTGAATTCAACTTTATTGAATTAGATTTCAAATTGAACAATTAAGAAAACCTTAATTTGATAATTAACAAAAAACATTAATGCTGATTTTACTACCCACAGAACAGCAATTTGAAACTGTTATACGTGGTGAAGGGATCGTAAAGTGTCTTTATTGTTTGAGTTTTAGCAGCTTTTTGTCATTTCGTTCCCGCTTTTACATCCTTTAAAAGATTTTTCATGAAGCGTTATAAATTTTGACCTCGTTTTATGGTGAGTCTACAACCTTTACTTGAACAACGTACTTGTGCAAACATATGAGGCGTCAAATGTAATTTGATGTAACTTTTGGGTAACTTTACGTACGATGTGTTTACCGTCGAGTAAGTTACTATGTTGTTTGATCATATTAGTTCAAACGGATACACGTTGGATATCACTATAATACTCATGGTTAGTCATAGTTTATTTTAATTTTTCAGGTTTTTAATCCTCTTTTTTGTCTTTTTCTCTGAGCGACCTAACTGCTAGGCAAAGGTTTTTAAAATATTTCAGAATTCTTGCTTCTTATAAGATCGAAGTTTCCTAATTGCTCGGTTGTCGAAACCATTCATTAATCAATAATTCAATAGAGTGATTTGGAATTTGGTCATACAGTGGAATTGGGAGCTGAAGATTCAATGGTGTATTATCTAAAGGATCACATCATGCGGCTCTGAACTTGGCTATACACTTGGAAGATCAAAGGGATTCCGATTTACTTCCGAAATTCCACCCTATTTCAGTCCTAGCTTATATTCTACTAACTGTGGTTGTTGGTTTCACCCACTATACAATTAGAGTTAGCCTTTCATTTTCTTCAGAGAATAAGGTTTTTATTTAGAAATAACGCGTACAAACAAACAAAAGAAGAAACTTTTCTTTTCATCTGAAATATGTACAATCGACTTTCTTTAAATTATCTCGGGTTTAGGTACATAACCTACGTCTACCCAGAATAATTAAATACTTTGGTATCTACCTGCCTTTCGAAAGAGGAAATAATTTAGAAATTTATTGAATATTACACGAACTTCAGTTATTTACCTATTCTATTTCTAGTTTTTGCAGTTGCAATAAGTGCAAGAAATGTTAAAGTTTTAACATTCAAATGTTATCTATTCGCAATATCAGTACCTATAACTTTGGCTCGGAGTCGTAAAATATGATTTCGTATATTATCTGCTAGCGCAGCTACGGTCATTAGTAGGTACCTACATGATTTTCCATTCAGTGTGCTAGCAGAACTCTCAAATAAAGTTAGGATCGAGGTCGAGTTGACTGAATGTGAGTTTAGTACTTATATTAGTAGCTTCTATAAGAGTACAAAAGATAAAAGAAATCTTCGATGGTAAACAAGTGGCTTATATAAGCATAAACAGGCATTTATTTCCTCCAGTAATTCGATTCTCAATAAATATGACCCGCGATGTTCCATACGTGCCCCACAAACATATTCGTGTCGCTGACCTGTTTGCATATTCTACGAGAGTAGCAGGATCGATTCTTGTACTCATTCAACAACATAGGATTCGGCTGACTGCAGAATTTACTGCTAACGACTTTCATAAGCACATTAATTAATAAATAGTAATTAAAAACGCAAAACAAATAACACGTTTCGTGAACAGAAGAACAACTTTTTTGTATATTTTTAAATTTTAAATAATAAAATCTAACTAAAGCATCAGTCTCAACCTCAGCCTAACACATAGAACTCCAGTTGTTTCGGTTGCGCGGTCTGCCTCCACCAGAAGCCTGCGGTTTTTACCAAATCATCCGTCCATCTCGTTAGTGATGGACGTCCTACGCTGCGCTTGCTGATTGCAAGCAATCAACGTTGAATGGCTGTTTGCGATAATTATTGTTGTGAGTCAATAAGCCGAATCTATCGATACAGGATCAGGATCCATCATCAATTTCGATATTCGACAAAAGAAAGCAAGTAGGTAGACGCTGTACTTTATTGTTACGGAAATATTTTTGGCACTTCTTTAGGTCTTCCGCTATGAGTGATTTGTTGGCTCTTGCGATCTTGCGATCCATCAGATTTATTGATCCATAGCTCAACAAAAGTGCCATTATAGATAGTATAAATTACAGCCACAACAATGCCTTGATTGGCGATTGGCAAACGAAACCAAAAATACGAAATAAGCCACAAAATTTTCTGTAGGCTTTTCGGATCGGCTAAAATAACCGCTATTTCATCTCTTTAATTTTATGAACAATGAATGTTCATCAAATCATATAATAGTGTTTTGGACTAACCATAGCTATGTATGTGTTTCTAAAGTATTACCAGGGGGGTATCACTCCGCAGTTTAGGTACATTCAAAGGTCGGTCCTTCTCAGAAGTCCTTTCGTAAAGGACGGCAGTTGTCGCCCGGCGCGCGCGTAAGACAGTCGCGTCGCGTCGCGCAAATTCGCCCGTCTTCATAATAATGTCGCATAATAAATGCAAAAGATATTGTTCGGTGTACGGAACTACGGATGTTTATCCAAAAGAAGATTGGGGGATACCACTATATCTTTCTTCAAAATTCCGAAAGATGTTGAAAGTTAAGCTAAAAATCAACTTAGCATACAGTTGATACAATCAACGTAGGTAACTAGGTTAACTTTAACTTATTTTAAACTATTTTTGAATTGAGTACTTATTAAAGATAGTACCTACTTACCAAAAAACAATTGAAATCTACCTACCTAGGTAAGTTTTTATATGCAAAAGTTCAAAAAATAAACGAGATATTTCGCACTTAGGCAGATACTTGTCTTCCTACAACAGACAGATTCATTTTATTATTAGATAAATAATTTACTGCTGTGGTCAAAGTAGACAGCCCGTGCAATTTTTGGCCACGCCCATAATTCCTTGCCAGACAGTGACAGCGTTATACGCAAGAAGCGTTAGGCTATATTTAGGTGATTATCTCAAGGGCGTTTGAATCTTACGCAAGCTGAATTGAACTTTGTTGCATCACTGCAAGAGTCGTTATTTCTTTAATTCTGTTCGGGGAGTGAGCCTTCTGTTCCGTCTGTATTCTGTGGTATTACTATGTTTTTTTTTCATTTCATTTTAAAATTTAGGCTAGCGTTGAAGCTTAGTATAGGTAGGTATTACTAGTTAAGTACACCATATATTTCATGTTTGTAATTTCTACTTTAATAATAATCGAGGGAAACCATAATTTTCTTTAAGTGCAGCACAAATTAATTCACGTGATGTTTGATAACTGCATTAAAATGTGTATCAATAACACATTTTAACAAAATTTCATTAAGAAAATGGTGGTCACGCAACATAAACTTTAAAGTGCTCGCTGCCATGTAAATAAGTTATTCTCATATAAAGAAAAATATATCTTACTAAAGCAGAATGTTTTTATAAATTACTTCTACATAAATAATAATTTATACGTAATACGTATGTTACTTACGTAAATATTAATACATAATTATTTTTGTGTATGAAAGCGACCCACACTTATTTTGGCTGTGTTTTTTGATAATTTTGACGATATAACGATAAATCGATGCACGTCTCAAGTGAGAGCGCAGAACCAGCGATAGAGAGGCACAATCGGCCTAAGCTACAATGTTTTTTTTAAAGTAATAAAATAATATTATCGTCCGTTAACCGACTTTACAGATAATCAATTTTTTATTGCAGTGACCACGATCCTGTGTGCATTATAGCGTGCCGCATACTGTGCGTGACTCGCCTTCAGCGAGACATGTTTACTGGAAAAGCAAACGCTGGAAAGCTTTTAACACACTCCAAATATTATGATGGCTGATTGCACAATCACTTATCAATCTTTGAAATGGTTGAAAATATTAACGAGTTTACCGATCCTTAAGTAATAGCTTTTACACATGGATTTATATTTGCCGTGTTGGTCAAGTAGATTGGTTCATTTACTTTTTCTTCTATAGGTCGTGGATTTGAATACTGCTGTAAGTAGATTAATAAATTACTTTGGAAAAATTATAGGTATGCGCATTTAACACGGGTTTAACACGAGCTTAAATATATATTTCGACATACTTATGACTAACGTGTAAGTGGCATGTAAATTTGCATGTCGGCATATAAAATGTAATAATTTTAACTTACCAAAAACTATAACAAAAGTCATCTTGACCGTCTTGATTTTTGCCTTCGGAATAATTCCTCTGCTACTTGCTCTTCTAGTGTCCATATCGTCACTATCTGCAAAAAATAAAAACAATACATACCACATATAACGACAATTACTTAACCTTTATAGAAACTGTAAAAACATATTGAAAAGTAAAACAGTGTTTCATATCCATTTCACGTTTATACTGGCTTTAAATGATGACTATTAAATTATTTTTATGAGTTTTTCTGCGGCAAATTAATGAAATCAAACATTCGCAAAAAACACTATTCCAAAAAATTCCGTATTATATATTTAAAAAGGAAAAGTAAAATATGTTACGTCCCAAGTTAGTTCATTTCACATACTTGTTTTGTTGTCCAGTGATTGTGTAATTTCATTCTCTATGAAGCTCAAATCAGGAATACGTCCTAAAAAGCCCGGTCATTCGAGTTTGCAACTCGCCATAAACAAACTTAACTCGACTGATTTAATAGGAAGCAACTTTTTCCTAGAAAACTGTAGTTTCATCAACAAGTTTTGTCTAAGCGCAAACAATATTTATGAGGCATCCCTACCATTCACTTATACTGCTGGGATTTCGAGTTCATATTTCATAGCTCCCTAGTCGTTACTCGACTCACGTATCCCTTAATTTGTGCGGATTTCTGGGCTAAGCATACAGCTCAGCTGGTTTCAGCTAGTTCACTTTTGCAATGTACCTACGTTGTTTTTTTACAATTACATGTACATGTTAGAAATTTTCCTAGTTCTAACTTTCAAATCTCTATAAAGAGGCATGATCAAACACATCCGTAACCAACAATTTAGCGTGCGATTTTAGATGCTCGTTGGTCACTTAACTTCAACGATCATACGTCGATGGTACCTTTTAAGAACGTTTTAAGGATACCTATATGTTAAGACGTATCGAGTGCTTCTGTGATTACCTTCAGTTCAAAGTGATCTAGCTGTTTTATTACCGACTTTGTCTTTAGGCCTGGTAGGTACAGCTAGTTTTTTGGGACATCAATATAACCTTATTTGTCGATGCGGGATGGCCGACCCATTATTTTTGATGAAAGGGGAACGCTGATATATCCTGCTATCGGCATTATCATTTCTCGGGTCTGATGTAGGAGAATTGTTTGAGATTAGTAAATGGCTTTGGACGTATGGTTTTTATTATATCAGTATTTAGTACGGAACTTGTCTTAAATACTTCAAGCTAATTATTTAATGATCTAATTTTCTCAACTCTTGAACAACAAGGTCAATTTTAAAAATAATTTTAATGAATAAACATTCTAGGTACTTACCGTACATGAAAGCAAATAAACGTTTGAACTTTGAAATTTAAACTTAATAGGTAATTCATGAATCAATAACTTTTAACATTAATGGTAATAATAGTGGTTTGCATTGGTGGTTTACAATTTCACGTTGAAATAACCTACTTACTAAAATACAGTTAAATTCAACTACAACTAAAACCACCACGAGCTGAAGAACTAGTTCCCTTTATTTTACAATTTACATAGTATTAAGAATCTTCTTATTACTTGTCTTAGACCTTGGATACAAGTTCTAAGTAAGAATTATACAAGAAAGCTAAGAACAGGCTAAACGTTTTCATTTTTATACGGATTACTACATATTTTCCTGTCAGGTTGGTTTTATACGAAATGAATATGAATTCAAGACAAAATAAGCTTGATTTAGTCTGATGTAATTTACGTGTAGAAAAAAACCTTTTTTTGTCATCAATCCATTTGAGCTCTCTTTTATAAAATAGGGATCTTATAAAAATACTTTTGATACTATGTATGCTATTTTGGTTTTAGTTACAAGTTAGTTTTATAAAAAAAAACATGCTTGTTGTGCTTGTCTATTTTAAGCTTATAAAACTTACCTTAGAAATGTTTATTTTAATGTTTTTTTCTAGAAATCAAAAGCACGTGAGCAGGGCACGTGACTTGAATAACATGTTTTTAATTATGAATGATGAATATCACGCGTGCTACACTCACATTGTTCACGTCTGACTTTTGTTTTGTAACTTTGCCTGAAAAGATTACTAATTTACTTTAGTACTCTTTTACGAGCTGAAAAATACTTGCTAGAACTTTGATAACATGAAAAATGTATGTAAATAATTTGATGTGTAAGTTGAAGTTTATTTAAGACAGTTTATAACTTTGGTGTAACCTAATTAAATAATACTTAATTTGCGATTAACGTCTCAAATATTCGAAATAACAAGATTGAAAAAAAAAACGACTTTTGATAACATTGCTGGGATTCATTCATAAGTTATACTATGACTTACAGCCGATTTCAATAACGCACTTGTGGTTAAACTCGGATGGCTACTTACTATCTACTCTCCAGTCTTCAATTAAGATTATGTCTGTCAACTCTAGAAATATGACAAGTTTTATCTTTGTTACGCAGACAGGATTATTTATAGGAGCAGTATGAAGTTCATGTTATGAACATTGCCCTTCACATTATTCTTGAAGCTACATAAGTTACTCTTGAGGCTGTAAAAAATTTTGGCTGTAACTTAATGCGTGTGCTGTAACTTAAACCTACTTTAAAAGAGCGTCTTTTCCTTTTTTTCGTAAAAACCCAATACAAGTTTCAGCCAGTTTAGTTCAATAACACAGTTTAGAGTGTCCTAAAAATATTGGTATTTTATGCTAACTTTAGGACACTCGAAACAGTCAAATTGTGTATTGTTTTGTTTCAGTTCTCGCTCTTTACCGGGTTTAAAAACAATACAGATAACTAGTAGTTCGCCTCGAACGAGATCTCGCTCGCCGGTGGTTGTGTATGTATATTCGTTTTTATCTGTGTTTGAAATAATTTACTTCAGAGGTCTACTAAAAAATATTGAGGATCTAATGAGAACTAAGTACCTAAAGCCGATTATAGTAAAGCGATTTTGAGTGTGCATTACCTATTTACAATACAGGTTTTGATTAAAAACTCTTTGAATTTAGAGTCAAACCTTAGGCTCTAAACCTATTTTATATTTAGTATGTCATGTTGGTTTGATCCTGTCATGGCACTACTTTCGATGACAAATGTGTTGCCTGCGGTTATTTCAAACATTTGTCAAAAATCATTTTACATTAATTTACTTATATTTCTATAAAAAATACTTGATGGTATATGTAAGAGCATAAGTTTTAACGAGGGTGTTTCGACTTAAAACATTTTGGTATTTTGTTCGTTGTGAAGTGGCAGTAACATTGGTTCAAGGAAACTATTTAGTAAGTTGAATTCTTTTTCCATTAAAACGTCGTTAGGTTCGTCAAAAAGAGTTAGGAGTTAGAAACACCAACCAAAATAACAAAGAAGAAGAAGAACGATTTTCTGAGCTGCGATTTCACCAAAACTTATAGAAATGGGAGCTCAGGATATAGCAGTCATGTTTTTTTTACATTTATCGATGTTATTCAAAAACTTTACAACTTAGAATAAAAAGTAAAACCATTTTGGAATGTATAAACAAAGCCCTTTCATATGACACCCCACTCAATGTATTTGAACAACTTTTATTTTTTTTCATCCCCTTCGGAACCAAATATCTTTACAACCCCTTGACCGATTCAGCTCATTAGGTTACTGGCTTACCGGCTTACCACTACCTATGTACCTACCAAGTTTCATGAAGATTGGATTAACGATTCGACAGTTATGCCGGAACATACAAACAAACAAATGAACACAACATACAAAGCAAAATTACCCCACTTGCCACTAAGATCTTCGTTCGCTTCGCTCACTCGATCGATTAAACCAATTAAAATCATTTAATATGTATACTGATCGCGAAAGTTTAAACTGTACTAATTAAACTAATATACCTAACTAGTTACTTACATTGGTAATGGATGCGACTGGCGCAGGATCGTAGTGGATGGCACAAACTAAGGGAGGCATAGGCCTGACATCATCCACAGCCCGATTTTACCCACTGCTTTTACCCAAAGTCGGGCTGTGGATGATGATGATGATGATTTACATTGCCTTGTAGCTGTAGCTCGTCTGCCCAGTCGGTTACTCTTGTGCCGTATAGTAACTACAATGACACCGTAGCAAGCGGAGATGGTGAGAGCTGGAGCCACAAATAAGGAGACGAACACGCTGGTCATCCATATCCGCCATTGGAGCTTGCTGATGCTGGACCAGCATTGAGCCACACCTAAATAATATGGGATGTTACGTACACATAGATACTATACTTATATAATATACTAGCAGCACGTCCCGTCTTCGCACGGGTGTACTAATGAAACTACCGGGATAAAGTATAGCCTATAACCATCCCGACAGTCCATTCTACGCATCGTTGAAATATTTTTTGGAATCGGCTTAGTAGTTACGGAGATTACTTAAGTGAAACAAACAAACCAACCAACATTAAGTACCTCTTTATAATATTAGTATAGAAATGCTATGGTACTTCTTCGCTTTTCTAAACCGATTTAAAACATTCCAATTTGTGATCCTATTCGTTCAAGTCTCAAGTAATCTCGACAGCATCGCGATATTACAAGTACCAATTAAGTTTTCTCATCCACCGTCGCTGGCCAGACTAAATGATGTCTGAACATCGCGTGGGCTCACATTATACTGTCTCGGGCTAATGAAGGAGTAAAGTCAAAGAATAATTGGGTGTAGCGTTTGAAATTTCAGCCACATACACTTCGACCTTTGAGGGTGAATAGCTTAAGAATATCCAGTTTCTAACCAAATTAAATACAACACTTAATGTATTTTTTTGAAGAATCCATAACTGAAGAGCAATAGAAAAACATAGAAGCATCTCTAAACAATATGTAGCCAACTAATTAAAACGTTTGTAATAACCAAAGTAGAAAATATAAACAAAAACGACATGTAAGTAATTTTTTAAGAATACTGAATAGCAAAAGAGCTTCAAACGCATATATACATATATAAAGCAGCTTCAAACAATATGTAGCCAACTCATGGCGCTAAAACGGTTGTAATAGGATTTTTTATAAACATTTTAAAGTACCTACAGAAAAACGTAGTAAAAGCCGTTCATAGCGTACCTTCTACATTCGCTTCATTGAATAGAAAGAGCATTGGGACGCAGAAAAGAAAACTGAGAACCCAAGCTCCTAGAATAAGCGCTCTAGCTCGTCTCCCTGTAAATAAAAGAACATTGAAGTACAAAATTTATTAACCTTCCAGAATTTTATTTAATTTTATCATGGTCCCGACTGTTGGTTTCGATATCTATTTGTTATAGATAGATAATCTGACTAACTTTCGTCATCATTAACTTTGGGTCATTAATTATAACTTTATGGGACCACCTGGAGAGAATTATTTTAAGAAAAAAAATATTATAGATATAAAACCTATTTCAGGCACCAGACTCGCACAAAATAGGTGTGGTAGGTATGTACCTACCACCACAAAACTGTATAACTTAGTCCATAAGCTCATTCTGTATTAGGTAAGTACCTATAGTTTTTGAGAAATAAACAAATTGAATTGAATTGAAAAAAAATTTATGACTAGAGTCCGTGTTTCAGAACAGAAAGCACAACAAATTGTTATTCTAAGAGATAGAGTCGATAAAAACTCCGTTACCTGAATACTAATCTACTTAATTCGATTTTGCTACACTAGTTTTATCTTGCCCTTAATTAGACCAATTATTTCAAGATTAATATAGAAAGTCCTTTGCAAATTACCAAACTAATGGCTTGAATGAAGCCAGTGCCAGAACATTACTGCTTAGATATATCAATTTACGTAAATGGCTATGGGTTTCGGATCTGTCGCTACTAAATTTTTATAGGTCTGTAAATAGGCTTCGTGGCTCAGATAAAAATAAAATTGTATATTTGAGATGGCTGTGTAAGGTCAGAGCTCAATCGGCCTATTTTAGGGTAACTTTACCATGAGGTTATAATATTTTTTTAGTTCGAAGTTGGCCATGACATTTTACAACAACTAGATATTATAAAATTTTAATGAATTGGATTCATGAGCAGTGGCTTTGATATTTCATAATGTGAATCCAATGTTTTTTGTTAAATTGCTATTATCATGAAACATAAACTATAGAGATGATAGAAAACTTTTTCTTGTTATCTGTAAAATATCTTTAAGTAAATAATACGTACAACTGCCGGTAAAGTTCATAGGATGTGTGATGGCGTCACATCGGTCAACGCTGAGTGCCACTAGGACGTATGTCGACGAGTATGTCACGACACCCTGAAACAAATGATAGATAAGCATTTCCATTTTAATTTATCTCCAAATTATAGTTATTACTTCTTTATTTATTTCAAAAGTAAAATGTTCGGCTTGCTCTTCGTCGTTCCACCAGCCCAATAGGGCTCCATTTACAAGAAAATAAAGTCTTCTTAGCAATATTTCTAGAATTGTCAGTCCGTTTTTCGACATGACAGAGGCGGAAACGATATTTATAGTTTACTTTGTAAATACAGCGCTTTATCGATATATGTAACGATCTTACTTTGTAATAAAAGTTTCATCATCATCTTAGCTTGCTCATTCAAGATTATTTTTTTACAGTTTAATATTTACAATAAGCGTTGTTTTTGACTATTAACGCCCGGTTCCTATAACCAACTAACGGATGACCGTAGGACTTTCGCCATAGTAACGTTGTAGTTAAAAAAGTTTCATGCATATTAGGTTGTAATAACAAAGTTGCTATATAGTTATGGACATAGGTATTGACTCGGAACCAGAAATCTTTCAACGTCACCAGCATTTAGGTATAGTACCAAACGTTACACTCGCACGGGATTTAGGACCCTTAATGGAACGAAACTCACGAAACACGGTCTTCGTAGTAAGTGGAATTCAAAAGGATGGTTACCTGTAAATACTTCATCATTTTGCAAGTGATGGATCCAGCAAGCCACGTGATAGTAATTCGTTGTATCAAGTCTGGTAAAACGCTTATCAATCCCACTAGTAAATCTGTAACAATAAAAAAAACATAAGCCATGAAAGCCAAAAAAACAAAGTCTGCACTGCACATCAGTATTGTACTATACGGAATAACAAAAATGGATAAACTGCGTCAATTCGTCCCGGAAACGAAATTAAGATATTTTTAACCTTTTTGTCACACCAACGGGCCTTGCAGGCTCCACGTAACTAACCTTCTCGGGTAGGCAAAATTTTTTAATATGAAGACAACTCGTTTCTCGTCTACGAGCCACTGATGTCATCTTCTCTTGATTGGATAGTTACAATGGATGCAAACCCTCATAAACTCTTGGTTTTGTAGTAAAACATTAGAAAACGTCCCGAATCTGTTTCGTCTCAAAACTTGAATAGTGCATTGAGACCAGTTTATGACTATTTTAGTGTGGGTCCGGCTGTGCGAAATAACGTAAGTATTCAAAAGGGTTTTAGCACTGGCTTCTGCATGTGAAGCTCTAAAGCTTGACGACCCGAAAAGCCTTACATAGGTAAGCACATGTTATCTTTAGTGATTAGATGACTATACCTACCAGTAAAATGTACAAAATAAATCTTTTTAAATATAAGAAATCGTGAGATATCTTATTATTTATTCTACTAATATTTTAAACGCGAAAGTTTGTATGAATGTACTCGTAAGCATAAAATAGAAGCTTTTTAAAACTTAAACCTATTTGACTGAAACTGGCATAATTATGACTTTCATACAATAATAATCTTTGATTTTTTTGTGAATATAGATTTTTTATCCGAGTAAATTACGCGAAATCGTAACCGCTAAAACTGACCATAATTATATTTAAAAATTTTAAACTTGTAAAGCTTGCTTTTCATAAAAAAACCATCATTGTTTGTTATGACGGTCTTAAAAACACTTCCAGGCATATTCTTACCAAAACCACGGGTGTATTTTTATTCATAGAGGAACAAATTTCTCACTATATTAACTAAAGTATGTTTCTATCTCAGCAATCAATCGACGATGGTATAAACCAACGTAAACGATGTGGCTGCGATGTTGTAACGATATCGGTTTATTCGAAGATTGATGAGCTAGTTCTTCTTTTAGCGCGTGCTCCAAACATCGAGCTTTGAGAAAACTTGAATATAAATGTATTACGTGCTGTTAAACAAACTATTTTAATAATGGAAGATGTTTTGTTTACAATAAATTAGAATTTGTTTAGATAAAGCAATCTGAGAGAATAGTTTATTAAATACTAGGAAAGTAAAACCTTCATCCTAACAATGTATGTATCAACCGTTACATTTATTGAGAAAATTCTTCATTCGTAACGGGTTGCAAATCACTATTACGATGGCGGCCTAAGGCGCGTAGATCGTTTCCTGACGCTGCACAATTTCTAGAATAGTTGTACAAAAGCTAAAATAGTGCTGAAAATGTAGTAAGCACCAACCTGCGACAGCAAGCTGCATTATGAAGAAGTTCATCCGGCTCTTCCTAGACTTGGTGAGAAGGAGCGCCAGCACCACCGTGGCGTTGCCGGCCACGATGCCCACCAGCAGCACCCATAGGATCGCCAATTGAGCTGACTGTGCGAAAATACACTAGTTTGAGTCAAAGTTTCGTTTATGGCGTTTTATCTATTACGTACTTATGCTATAAAGGAAGGATTTTATGTTTGAAGTACTATGTAACGAATATAAAACTACAGATTTTTTAAATTGTTTTTATGATTGCTTTTGTTTAAAATTTAATTTGTTTTAAAAAGAAACAAAACTAACAAAGTACTAACACTCAATGTATTCTAATGAAAAAGTGAAAAATTCCAAACAAATCGCTTGCAGGATAGCAATTGATGAACTCGTAAGTATTGCGTTTTTTCAACGACCCGACGCGACACGGGAGAAATGATGTATAAATCATCTTAATGGTAAATACCGATTTAATATGTGTCTTAGTTTCAGTTACCTTTCAACTAAATAACATGTATGCAGAGCGAGCTACATTCGTATGTTATTATCGCAAATGAATGTTTGCCAAAAGATTACCTACCACTGAAAATCAGAGCTCAATAAGCAACCGCAAACTGGGCGACTAGTCATAGTGTGCGCTTAGGTTAACTCGCCGTCGCAACTGGGTGACTCTGAGGCCAAGTAGTCTATGTCACCCTCCATTCCTTCAATTATCACAACTTAAAAAAATCACTTTAATTCGTCGCTGCGTTTTGAAAGAAAGACGGACACACACTTTCCCATTTATAATATTAGTATTGATAACCGGCCGCAGACTGTCGTCGCGTCTAGTCACTGTTCTGTCGCTGTCGCCTGTCGCCTAGTGATAGTGTTTTGTGGTGAAAATTTATCTTTATTCTCGTAGTATCGTAAATTACCTGATAAAAGTAAAATTTGTCGATTGTAGTAACATTTCTTGTATAGTTCGCAAAGGCTAGAGAAGTGCTGTTGAGCTCATACAAGCTGCAATTCTGGCAAGCCTCCTCCATTGCCCAGTCTTCACATTTTGTCTTCTACACTCCTGAGGACAATAACATAATGATTAAATTTTTATTAAAATTCTTAATCCCTGTCTAATTTTACCTTCATAGAAAGACAATGACATGACAAGATATTTCACAAACCCTTATTTCTTAAAATAAACAGTAAAAAATGACGACATGATGTTTGACTCTTGAATTATGCACCTCAATTTCGATTACGGCTACGCCAGCTTACATATCTTGTTTGTCTATAAAAAATGATGTGGATTAAGGAATTATTGAATAATTTATTTTTGCTATTTCTCTTAAAATTGGTATTAAGTTTTCCAAACACTTTTCCTTTCAAATTCTCCCGTTAAAACGTTTCAATTACGAGTTTATATTGAATTTAAATTTGAACTTACAGCAAGCTTTTTTAATCGATGTTTAATGAAAGCAGCAGATGTGTCGAAGGTTTACATTACTCATTTTGCAACAAAGCAAATAATTCAAATTATAATCGCTAAAAATAATATTTTCATTAAAATGTTTTTTAAAGAATGCGTACCTACCTCCTAAGGTAGCTACGGATTAATTTCTATTAATTGCATATTTTTTTCTGACTGGTAATCAATAAATTTATTTTCAACTCAAAGTTAATTCATAAAAATAGACGATAAATAAAAAGGTGCGATTCATTACGTGGGTGAACCCTATCATCCATAAATTGTTTATTATTTAGCTGGAACAAGGTTTAAAATCCAATGGCAAATTAGGGTGTGGGAAAGCTCGATCAATCAATTGGATTCAATTGGTATCTGAGAAAGTGATCTAATTTATCAAATTTTATCCACGAAAGCTGAAATTGATGCCCGTGAAAGACCAGATGTGATCACCGTTTGTGATTTATTGTTTCCATTCAATATTAATTTAACCTTTATATTAACACCTACATTACTTAGTATATTAATTAGTCGTTTTAAATTAATGTTAATAGTTGCAGAATTTTTGAAAATACTTGTATCATCTTTCTTTAGAATTCTGTAGAATTATTGTAACCAAACGATTTTAGAAATATTTTTTAATTATATCTAGTTCTACTATTGACAAATCTGTCTGATAAGTTTTTAGGCCGCCTGAAATACTCCGTCATAGCCTTAAGCGCACATTTAAATGCAGCCGCCTTATTCTCCAAATAAGCATGTCTTAACGAGGCACATAACAGCGTGGTTATTTTGAAAAATTCTATGGATTTCAGAATACAAAAGCTAGATGATGATGATGCAATCTCTTATCGCGTCATGTTTTGAATGTCATCAAGAATCGAGCAGCAGCTCAATAACCGTTGAGTCAAGTTAGATTTATATGTATAACGAGACACATAACATTGAGGGAAGATATTGAGCACGGGTTTTGCTTGAGGTAATTTGAATGGAAACGTCTCTGTATTGGAATATACAATGTGGCATACAGTCTATTGAAGGCGCTTCAATGGAATCTTCAGTCATAATAATCCATACTAGATTCAAAGATCTGATTGAATGTATTTAGATCATAATTGTAGTAGACTTAGTTACCTACATCTTCAAAGAACATAAAATAGGTTTAGGTTTTAAGATATTTATTCTCAAAAAAGACATTGGTCACTTACATGAGAATACTTATTTAACTTATGGTAAACTATTTATAGGTAAGTAATAAAAGTTTCGTTCGGTCTGTAGGCATAATAAAATGTCTAAGGAATCATTAAAGAATTTGTCTACCGCACCTTGAAAATACAGTCTTTATAATATTTTATTTATTTTCAGTTTCTTTTTATGAAAACAGCGAATATTTCATGTCCTGTCCAAATGTAAGACTTTTTTTTAACAAAATAACTAGTGACTATAGTAAGTTTAGTGCGTCCAGAATAAAGGAACTGAGGACCGCTAAATATAACTATTTAAAACGAAGGATCTTGTGATTGCCACTTAACCTACTCCTGGTATGTAGGATGACCCACATATGGCACCTGAGCCTATACAAACACACAGAGTAAATGAGTACCTTGTGATAAGTAGCCCTCGGCTCAATGGTGTCCCGATTTGCTGGTCAATACTGCCACCTAAGAGTGTCCTTAGTTACTGTACGTATACGATAAATGATTTCCTTCTAATTTTCGATTAAGTAGCAGAAATTATTGTGTAACGTTATATTTATATCGATAGTGTAGGCACACTTTATTTTGTGCTTTTAGTTTATGAAACATCATTCCCTCCTCCATTCATTCCGGCCTCCTTTAAATTTATTTAGTTATAAGGTCCGTTTATATCTATATACAGACATTGATCATAACAGACAAGTGCCGTCGCAAACAAACTATAAGATATATCAAACGAATTAATAATCACAACCAAAATTATGATTAGGTATTTAAAAAAACATAATTATGATAAAGGAATCCAATTTAAATAAAGCAAAGTTCAAAGTACAAAATATTCACTGACTTGGTTAAAACATTGAAAACTCAATGAATCGTTAATGCTGAAAGGATTTAAATCAAACAATGTACATATAGTACTGGGGAGTAATACAATCAGAAGCGATAAATGTTCGACAAAATATTCCTTTGATATCGTAAAAGTCACTTTGCCTAATCCGCAGTTGATTTGTTCAGGAAAAAACGTTTTTGTCCTAATTTTAAATAATGTGAGTGTAAAGTTACTGGTAAAAGCTAAAAAGCTATGCTCAATCAATAGTTTTAAAACTCTATGGTTGTTGAAAAAGGGCGTTTGTGCGCTATACGGAATTTTCAGTAGGTATTCCTACTGTTTCAGATCGCTTTGCCTAACTTATTGAAAATACATAAATAATGTTTTACAGTATAAAATCTGTCAATAAAACAGTAAAATTATAATGGTATAATCTTGCGCCTAAACCACAAGCTTTCGCTACACCACTGAAATCGTCAGTCTATCCCTTAATGGGCGACAATTATTTCCTACCAAGGTTCGATGGACTGAAACCAATTTGGGACCGTTTCGTTCGGTCCTCTTAATAAAGGGGGATCCTCGGTTTAACCTCAAATAAACTAGAATGGTAATTGAGAAATAAAACCTACTAATCTCTCCCTACGGTAGGTAAGGCTAGGTAATTTAGAAGTTAGACAATAATCCTATGTCTGGATCGCTGAGTCAACACGCGAAGATAAATGTCCCAAGTTTGTAGGATCATAAAAATAAAGGTAGTAATGAATACCTGGTATGATATGACAATAAAACATTTGTTTCCTTACACGGAGGTATTTCCAGAGAAAATGTACGTAAGGAATTACAACGAAAAGATTTTTAAACTAATGTGCTATCTTTTTATACCCTTTAAAATGTTTAATCAAATATCTATTTCTTAGACTAAGTAGTAAATTATAACCTTAAACACATACTTTCACACTTTCTAAAGTGAAACAGAGAACTAGGATCACTAGATAATAAAGAAAGAGTAAGTTAGATTTAAACTAAACCTTACAATATTTTACTTGAATTCTTCTAGCCTGTCCCATAGTCGTCAGATAACATTTGAATAATTCCTAATGTAATCCCGGAAAAGAAGAAAATGTCAATGACTCCACAACTGCCGGCCCAAGATCTACTAATTCAATTTGTGTAAGCTTCTTTACTATCTTTCCCTTCAGCGTTGGCCTATAGAGCTACGCGTCGAATATATCTAACAATGGCGACAATTTAAAACAAACGGTCTCATTTTAGCAAATTTCAAGAAAGGTGGTTCTATGTTGCACTGTATGTTTTTAATGTAAGTATTATCGATTATCACGAATAACTTGCCTACGAAATTTGGAAATACATTTCGGGTCACATAAAACTTATACATAATTTTGCAAATAGACAATAATACTATTTGTAGCTGGAATTCGCGGCCAAATTCAGAACAACAGCTCTGCCTCACAAATTCCGGCCCAAAAGGGTAAGTGTAACCTTTGACTTCGAAAGTAAAGCGCATCGATATTAGTTGTAGAAAATCTTAGGTTTTGGTTACACAATTTTGACTCTGGCTTCTCAGTTGTTTATCATTAGCATAAACATTGGCGGTGCAATGAGAAACTAGCCTTTGCTTGCGGCTTCACTTGGAGTATTGAATAGAAAGTGGAATATGTTATCGTTCACTCAATATCTATAATTATTCACGCACATGGTTTTTGAACTGTGTATTGAGAAATCTAGACATTTAATTAAATAACTGTGTATTAAGATAGTTTCTTGAAATAAATGTATTTTACTTTAACAAATGACATTATCTTGAATTATAAAGTACTCGTATTAAAAACTATCATAGATATTTTATCCACGCATGACTTGCGGGAAGCAGGTCGGAACCATTTCAACTAAAACTGCACTAAAACGTTGAAATTAGCACAAATTCATAAAATTCTGAATTCGTTAAATGGAGGTAACTGAAGCATCGAATCGTAACTTTCTTCACGTTTAGCATTTTGATAAGTATCTACCGAACAGACAGGAGCCAGTTACAGAAACTATTTCTATTTATTCCCTGTTACTGATTGATAAAATGTTTATTAGTTCGTTCTGATGCAGTGCTAGATGCTAAATTTATCGACCAGCCGACAAGTAACTGCCAGATTCGTAAGTTGGAGTTTGCTTGTGGACTCATTTATTTCGAAATGACTTGCCTTTATTTGTATGTTTTAAAAAGTATAAAATCATTAACCACGTATTAATGTATGATAATTTTTTATTTACATGTAATGTCTTTAACCCTTTTTATCAAATAAGTGGATCCTATGATTACTGTCTACAGAATAAACTCTCTCTGTCTTTCCATTTTATTATGAGTTTAAATATATAGAGAAACCAAACTGGCACGAGGTACATTCATATAAATTAGAGCTCATTTCAAACTACACTTAATTGTATGTCGTATACACACAGACAAGCGATTAGCGATCACCCCATACCCTTTAAACTTAGGTGTTGTTTGCACAATGGAGTTTTTTTCATCAAGATTAACAAACTACCTAAGTATATGTTTTTATATCTGCTTTCGAGAGCGCGATATATTTTCTATGTTTAACTGTATGTTTTTTTTCTATTTTTCATGTCATTTATCTGAGAATTATTTTTTATTTGAAGGAGCATTTTTTTGTTTGAATAAGTCATTATAAATTCTTCGGGGGGGTGTTGTTTAAAAAAACTTTGGTACTGCACAGATATGCACACGAGAGTGCACCAAATTGCTCTCTTCTTATGGAATTGAAGTCGGTTTTAAAATGTTGTATTTTAACTTTATATACTATCATGGTTTTGAACGTGTTAGGATCAGGTGGCCTAAATTAATACAATTTGATTTAGCTAGGTGCTAGTTAATACCAATATACAGTAATATGAAATGCATGAAAACCATTCGAAGGTGCAAACTTCGCTGCCGTAGACCAGGCTTCAAAGTTCAAAGACATTTGCATAATGGTATGCACACCCACGACTGCGAAACTGTTATACAGCGCGACAGTTCCCAGCTATAATTTGAGGTGATAATTTGCTTTCAAAATCGCCGGAGGATAATTTATAAACATGCACAGAGTTACAATTTGCATGCAATTAACTATAAGGTGAACCTTCACAGGAAACATTTGCGTGTTATGTTGATTTGGTGTTGAACATTACGTTACAAAACTGTGTTCCTCACTGAGCATTCGCCTGTAAATAGAGACTGTAATTTAAAACTTTTGATTAAATTTTGAGTAAATTCAATATTGATTACAAATCGTATCATAACAGGTTGTCACTATTCGCTCTGTTTTCGTTCACTGTCCTCACTTACTGCTGTAACTACTATTGGGTTTATTCAAAAGACAACAAAAGTTTTAAGGCATATTTTTGTTACCAAGTTCGACCGCTGTCGAAAACCTAACACATTTACTTATTAATCTTTCAAATTACAATCGTGTATTCACGGAATTGTTTTTGCGTCTTTCCTAAATTTGTGAATATTTTTTGTTAGTAGCAAAAGTTTTATGAAATCAAATCGAAACAATGGAAAAGTTTCATGTTATTCTGAAAGGGAAAGGACAACGGTGAGAAAAGGTCTCTTGGATGTTATTGACTCTGTCAGAATTTAGTCGCTAAATCCATCAGTGCCAGATACAGGCAGTCCTATAAACGTTTCGATAAAGTGGGTGGAATTGTAACCTATGTCGACAGGACTGTATACAGACCGATAAAAATTGTGAATTAGTACGAGTTCCGTAAATAGCCTAAACCATATCAATAATATTTTTATTATGTACCGCTAACGTGTTTAAGTAAAATTTTAAATTATTGTTGAAAGTTCAAAGGGGTAAGGAAATTAAATATGAGATACAGCGTTTCTAAACGCTTGTAAGATTTTGGCTAACGAGCTTTAAATTCTTACATAAATTTGAAACATTTATTTACGAGAGAAATTATGAAAATTAAAGTTTAGCCGGGAATAACGTAGGAATAGCCTAATTTCCCTCCCGCATCCCGCCACGATAATCTCGCTGGGTCCGGTAATCCCCGTTTATACACAAATAAACTCACGTTTAACTTTACCCGCCATATTCATATTAATAATGAATGTGAAGCCAATTCATTCATACCTAGAAATAAATTCATATTAAAAATGTTACAATGGTAAGCTCAGTGTTTTATAATGCTTTATGTTTGATACTTGGACCATCATTGATGACGCTAAAATGCTTTTGGGGCTTAGAAAGCTACTTAATTATGATATTTAACATACAATGAACTCAACACACATATACTCGTAGCGTCGGGCTTGCAACCTGTCACTTAACTTCTGCAAAATGTGGGCATGTAAAAATATTGTGAGTCTGAAACATAGACAGTGGAAACTTGTGGCCTGCCTCTGCCAGAAGCAGACATGGTTTTATGTACTTATGTATTGTTGAAAGTAGATCACATTTTAAGTGCTATTTCTCAGCCAGAATAAATCTAAATATTTAAACCGTTGCTGACAGCTAACGCAAGGCTAAAACTAATATAAACTTAAATATGTATTTTTATAGTGAAAAGCCAATGAATTTCTACTTCTTAAAAAAAAAGTAACTAATAAGTATTAAAAGTTTTACATAAGTGTACGACGTACGTATATATTATATCTAATAATAAAAGTACTTTATAAAAGTCACTTTTAGTTGCACACAATGCGACGCTTTGTAAATTGCCGGACGAATGAAACTTGGCACGATGTAGTTTAAACTTTCAGCGTTAAATATCCCATTCAAACAATTCTCTAACTTCCAACACCTGCCATTCACCCCTATATCACTGTTAGAGAGTAAAAAATATAATCGTTTTGTGCTAGAAAATGTTACCACATAGTGCTTTTAATTATATTTCAAGCCGGAATGATCCAGAAAAATGGTTGGAATTTCCGCCTTTTGGCACAGATTGGGCACCAGTTAGTAGGTGCATAGAAAGCTCGGTCACTTGGATAAATTTTATGGCACAGTTTCAGTAACCTTTCCAGCTGTAGTCTTGCTTACTGTGGTAAGATAATTTGACATAGGTACTTAATTTCGATAAACGGTATAGTGTACCTAATATAGGACGAAATAAAATGGACAAGTGGAAAGCGTCTTAGGTACCTAAGTGTCTTGCACGCACTGTGTAATAAAAGAAAATACGCACTCATTAGTCATACTGTTAATTTATTTTAGCAAATGAAACGGCTACTATAACTCTCTGTATTTGATAACTCAGTATTTAAATTAAGATTAAGTAAAGTTTAGAGCCAGGAATTCAGCTCTGATGGCGTGTTCTGAATTTATTACGAAACTTTGTCGTCAAACTTCTATTAGAACTTTGTCTTTCAACAAGACAGTCAACGACTGCACTTAAATTTTGCAATCGTTGACCATTAAAAACTCAAACTGAAGATTTTTGTTTTTCAAACTGCAGATAAAATATTCAAAACTTTTTGCTAATAACCATGTAGATCATGTTAGAAAAAGTTTTAAATCATAATACTGTACCAAAATCGGTTCATTCATGAGTGATGTAAGTTGACACACAGATACACAAACTTATTACATCCCAATTGTTTTCTAGGATTCAAAAAGCTCAAAAGCTATAATCAGCGACGAATAGAAACATCATCAAGATTGCTATGAACCCTTAAGATTCGACCTCGACTGCGTTGGTCAATAGTTTATCGTAAATGTAGAGAATCATAATCATAAAAGTTATTTTAAATTGATAATCGATTTGAAGTGACTCAAGCCTTTTAGTTCCCGTTGCACGTATGGCTTGCAATAACTTTTGTTTAATGTCCTCTAACTTTGGAAACCCCGGAGGGCACTTTTAAAAGGACATTATAATGAGAGAAATATGAGCGTTTTGTAGTTTTGTTCCAGCCCAAATATCTGTTTGGGCTGGTTTATTTTTGGTTGTAAAACATACCAAAAGCCAGACTCACTAACAAACAGTTAAATTTAAAAATATCTGTATTGTTTACATTCTGTGGAATATGAGGTTAGAGCGAGTTTCAAGATACTTATCGAGTCAAAACAAAAATATTTTTTTTCTCTTTTTATTTCTGTCATTGTGAAATGGCATTCATAATGTTAAATTAATTAATATAAATACTAAATGACCTAGACCGCATATAATGGCAGGTATTATACAAATATCATTATCATTCAGAGTCCTCTGCAGACGGGTAACTCAATCTAGTACAAATTGGATGATGGAACTCAATCAGTGGGGGAAATTCAATTTGCAGTGTCTCAAGGACCTTCGAGTTTTAGAAAATTGTTGAGCTGTGTTGAATAGAGATTTTTACGAAACATTAAATTACTTACTATAAAGATTAGTACACCCCCATTTTTTCTTTTTTGTTTTGTTGGTTTTTTTTTTGTTTAACGTGTTTAGTGCCCACGACACAAGGTGACAAGGTGTCTCAATCAGGTGGATACAATCTGATGCAGATAATTATGTGTGCGAGACCTCCTTGACTATTAACACTTTCTGCTCGGTTATGTGTGCGTTCCCCTTTACAAAAATAGAGCGACAAATTAAAAAGCTCTGCGGTTAGAAAATGTTAATTTGAAAAAAGTCATTACATAATTTGAGCCTAAAACAAAAGGTTTTTATAAAAAATGCTTGTTATGTTAAATAGCAGGGCCATTTTCTTTTGAAATGATAATAATATTCAGAATTAGACCACAATCGCCCTAAAACGGAATCAACAAACCGAATAAAGTCAATTTATTACGAAGGTAATTTTGCTTTGCTAATGGTTGGTAAAGGCAAGGTTTCCCGGTAACGAAGCCAATATTATTGAAATAGTAATATTAAACACATTTTCTACCGCCTGGAAATACAGTCGTGATTATGATTATTTAATTTCATAAAATACCAAATTTAATGACAGAATTTCTGGATGATGACACAAAAGTGAACGTGTTTTGTTCTACGCTTGTCGTTATTATATTTTTCGTCAAGGGAGTGTCCGTAGAGTTAGAGGACAATTTTTTTTTTTCATGTCATCATACTTTTTCTAGGTAATATTGAAACAATTGCAATCTTTGAGTGAAACTTATTAATTTCAATTTTATAGATACGCTTAGATGAATCTCTAATCTTGATCATTTACAAATAATTTACTATGTTCCACTCTAAATTTTTTTTTTTTTTTAATTCTGTCCTTTCTTGCAATCTGCTAGTTTGGCATTGAGCAAAGAGTTGTGTCATCATCCTGCCGTTCATGGAGCAAGCCCACTGACATGTCCATGTTTTTCTCCTAATAGGTCTTGTGGGGCTCTCCTCTTCAGTCTTACGAATGTTGAGGAGTCCTTCATTATGCTATTCGCCAATTGATTTGGGTGCAGATCCAGGCGTTTTGCGTAGGATTTCAGTTTGTCTTTGATGTCATCTCTGACTGTGGGAATGTTGAGGTCATGATAATGAAAATATAAAAGAAATGTTGTTGCTTTTGTAATCACAATTTTTTTTTTCATAAAATCTTGGTAAGTCTTGGTAAGGCCTCCGTCATGACCCGAGACAGTGCCTTCCAAAGCACGGAAGTGTTCAGCTGTTAGCGCCACTTGCGCACATTCAAGTTGTGACCGCTCAGAACGTTCCTTAACTTCAACAATATAAATGAATGAAGACAATAAAAACAATTTAGGGAACATTGACTTAGTAAAACCGGTAAAGATCTCCCGATCCCACTAAATACATAACGTTGTTTTACGAGGCACAGTTTGCAGTGACAATAAGCACTTTCTGTTATTTATCGTTTCCGCAGTTATTTTATTACAGTGGAATTAGCATCGATTTGTAATTTTCAGTTCTAAAGGTATTGACACAAGTTTACACAAGTTTGGAAATCTTCGCAAATTTATAAAAATGATTTGACCATGACTGATAGCTTTCAAAATTAATATGTGAGTATGAGTAATTTCTTTCCTGTAAGTGCCTGATCTAATAAATATTACATTTACGTGACGGTTTTCTCAACACAATGTCATCTTCTCAACGACGTCTATTGACATTCAACAACATAATAATATCTGTTCATTCAATGACAAGAATGAAACTCGAATCTACAGCTATCAGTTTGAGCTTGTCGTTGAGTATATACTCGTAGCACCTTATTATCGCATTTTCCCAATCAATTCAAACGAAAACCACTTCAGAAAAGCCTACCCACTTTAACTAGTAGTTCGCCTCGAACGAGATCTCGCTCGCCGGTGGTTGTGTATATTCGTTTTTATCTGTGTTTGAAAGAATTTACTTCAGAGGTCTACTAAAAAATATTGAGGATCTAATGAGAACTAAGTACCTAAAGCCGATTATTATTCCTTTAATTACTAGATAGTAAAGCGATTTTGAGTGTGCATTATTTACAATACAGGTTTTGATTAAAAACTCTTTGAATTTAGAGTCAAACCTTAGGCTCTAAACCTATTTTATATTCAGTATGTCATGTTGGTTTGATCCTGTCATGGCACTACTTTCGATGACAAATGTGTTGCCCGCGGTTATTTCAAACATTTTGTCAAAAATCATTTTGCATTAATTTACTTATATTTCTATAAAAAATACTTGATGGTATATGTAAGAGCATAAGTTTTTACGAGGGTGTTTCGACTTAAAACATTTTGGTATTTTGTTCGTTGTGAAGTGGCAGTAACATTGGTTCAAGGAAACTATTTAGTAAGTTGAATCCTTTTTCCATTAAAAAGTCGTTAGGTTCGTCAAAAAGAGTTAGGAGTTAGAAACACTATCCAAAATAATAAAGAAGAAGAAGAACGATTTTCTGAGCTGCGATTTCACCAAAACTTATAGAAATGGGAGCTCAGGTTATAGCAGTCATGATTTTTTTACATTTATCGATGTTATTCAAAAACTTTACAACTTAGAATAAAAAGTAAAACCATTTTGGAATGTATAAACAAAGCCCTTTCATATGACACCCCACTCAATGTATTTGAACAACTTTTATTTTTTTTCATCCCCTTCGGAACCAAATATCTTTACAACCCCTTGACCGATTCAGCTCATTAGGTTACTGGCTTACCGGCTTACCACTACCTATGTACCTACCAAGTTTCATGAAGATTGGATTAACGATTCGACAGTTATGCCGGAACATACAAACAAACAAATGAACACAACATACAAAGCAAAATTACCCCACTTGCCACTAAGATCTTCGTTCGCTTCGCTCACTCGATCGATTAAGCCATTAAACTCGTGCAAAAATTTTGTTTAAATTAGCCATTGGGAAAGCGTGGGTGCGAAAATAATTAGAAAGCCGGCACTCTCTTCTACTCGCATACCTAATTGTAATTGAAATGTTTTTTTTGTTAATTGCTAATTTGCGAATAAATTATTCGGATCAAGTTAGATTGGAACTCAATTATTTTGTTTACATCATGTATTTTGAAAGTCATTTAAAATGTTGAATACTTATAAAAATGTCCAGTTACCTACTGCACAATAACATGAAAATGTGTTTTTTTTTTTAATTTTGCGTTCAACAGACTTTATGGTCCGTGCTTTTATTATTTAAGTATTACATTGAAAAGATCCTACAATTTTGACATAGTAAGTAACTACTCAACAAACTTTAAGGAAAGAATAGGGGCTTATTTCTACTTACTAACTAATATAAAAATCTTAGTGGTTTTACTTATGATTTAAAAATTTTAATTCTAATTCTAAGAATGAAATCTTAGAGTCTGAGTTTCATCTTAGAATGAAAGTGTGGTTTCATCCCACCTCCTACTGAGGAATAAAAACTAAAATTTGATACCTACCTACTTAATGAAGCGCACAGGTGCGGTAAGTGGAAGTACCTAGGTACCTACTATAAAAGAAGCCACGATAATACCTCTTTAATACGATTTTGTACATTAATTTTAAAAAATGTAAAGAGAGAAATGAGTTGAATAATGATGATAATGGATGAACTATAAAGTGAAAAAGTTACAGATAATCACGTGAACTATATCGATATTTGTCAAGTGCTCGCTTTCAAAGGACATTCGTATGTATTTGATTCATCGGCTAATGATGGTCAATGGAGCATGGCATACCTGATCCTATAAAGAGATATATAGAAAGATAAAGAGCACTCAACAAGACAAGGAAAAACATACAATAGTGATATCAATATTAGTATGTACTTGAGACCATACTTGAGAAGATATTTCATAGATCTATAAATACGACACGAAGTAAAACAAAATATTTAAAATGGTGGTAATATTAAAAAATTCAACAAAGAAATGACTTTTATGTTGTTTTTTACAGAGAGATTTTAAATAAATCAGTTTTATTTTATTTGCCACTTGTTGTTATTGGTCACATATGCTATCATCATCATCATTATTATTTCGAGGTACACCGCGAATGCTTTCCTGCACTCTTGAGGTGTAATCCATAACACACTGGTGTGATAGTCAGTCAATTTTTTTATTAACAGTAAAGGAGCGGTGTTGAGGTTAGTCGGTCGTGTATTTTGTTTATAACTTCAAATATACTAATATTTTTTTATATTTTCAAGAACAATAAAATGGGTAAAGCGGTTCTCAAGACATAGGAGTAATATGCATCATTTTCAGTTCTGGTAGGTAATTAAATTTGTAGAGACATCTAGTGCCTTTAGAATAATTTACAATTTAATCCGTCCTATAAACAAACTAGAGCGCACAATCATTACAACATTAGGCAAAGGTCGTTACAATAGTACCCCATAATGGAAAAACATTGGTCAACAAATAAATTTTATTACGTGTGTATAACTGTGCTTAATGGGGCGAAATGGCTTTTTATTGTGGTGCTATTAAGTACCCAATTAATAGAGTTGTCAAGGCTCCTGTTATAACCACTTACAATTGTTTGCGCTGGTTAACTTTAAACAACCGAAATAAATTCACGACAAATAAGAATAAATTCCAATAAATCTTTCTCATGCAGAAAGGAGGTTGAACTGTGTGAGAAATATCCCATATTATCCCATAGGTCAGTTCACTGCCCGTGCCATCTCTCAAACCATTTGCATTTTATGTTTCCCTCAGATACGTGCCAACCGGGTACCCTAGTTTCGTCAATGAAGACGTTACATTACTAGATTTTGCTTGAGACCTTTTTATAAAATGGACTATGCTCGCCAGTGATAAGAATAGTGGAGATCATCTGCAAATCCTTAGTAGAGTTTTATTCTTTAAACTTATGCCTTGGTATGCCAGCGGTCAACCCGGTCGAGAGTTATTTAAAAAATAATATCGTCCAGGTTTTTTATGGAAAAGGCTAATTAAGCTGAGATATTAAATGCGTGAAACCATCTCGAATAGAGTTAGGTAAGTAATACAAACATAAATAAGGTAGGTACTTGCTTAGGCGAATTATACTTACTACTATTATTTATTCAGTCCAGCAGCTCTGCATTTGCCGATCATGACCGTTTATGCAAGATCTGAGCGCGTACCTCGATCGAGCCATTGCACGTTTTATATAGCGTAATAATGCTTAGCCAATAGCTTGGGTTTTTGTAGTTATAGTTTGGGTTAAAAAAAGATAAATGTTTCCATAAATAACTGTCGAAGAATTGTTATTTCAGTAAAGATTCAAGTGTGACTGCAGACTCTTGCATAAAAACGCCCAAGTGTGGACTAAACAATATCCGTTATTATTTATCTGTATGAAATAATTACCGGGAACTGGCATCCCTCCAATCCTGAATACCGCTGCGTTCATCCGCAGTTTTTCACGAGGCTGTTGTTTCTTTAGTACCCAACAAAATAAATTGCCGCTAGGAATCTTAATAAAGGGGATGGTACGGAGTGGAAAGTCTTGTATTAATTCTTTTATAGATACGATCGTGGGAAATTGTTTTTGTAGGAATAAGATAGCGTAAGGATAGGGGTTGTACGATCAGAATGTTTTCGTTTCTTTTATATGAAGATTCTACCAACCAAAACCTTCTTTGAAGGGGATTTTACAAAGAGAATTTTGTCACTAAGCCAAATTTAATATTTTGTTTTCATTAGACTCTTAACTTTAATTCATAGAGGTTTTTAAGCGCATTACATTGCCGTGTAATCGGGCTATTTAATCTAATGTGTAGTGGAGATCCGTGGTCTCTGCCTACCCCCATGGGAAAGAGGCGTGATTTTATGTATGTATGTGTGTATGTAATTTAATGTTTTAAAATAAAAGTGATATTTATTTTTCTAGATAAGTTTGAGTATCAAAAGTAGGAAGGTACTATAAGTACATACAACATATTACACTAAATTTTAGAAAAAGTATGAATAGTAAACATTGCTGTACTTATCTGAATTGACGATATTTTAGCTTAATTGTTGAGTTGAGTAAATTATCGTTGAATTAAAAATTAAAATGGAAATCAATTATAAACAAAGTCGACTACGTAACGTAATACTTACTGTCGGTATATTTTAAAATACTTATTAATGTATGTACAATAGTTATAATGGTTTTGTTAAAAAAAGTTATAAGCTTTCCATATCTTTGTTTGATAAAAAATTTAGATAAGTGCTTTATTTAATTTATGTTTAACAAATATTTCCGTAAACAACTCGAAACAAACTTACAAGATTCCAAACTTTTTTATCTTCGCCGCACACAACACACACTTTTGTTATAGGATAATGAGCTTTATGTAATGGGGCGAAAGTTCCAAAAGCGCGTGTGTACAGGAGGGCAGCGTACGTCCGATTCGCACCGATGCCTGATACAGACTCAACCAGAGTCACTGAAAGCTAAAAGCATGGATTCTGTAGAAATTATTTTTCACGAGATTTGTCGCCCGCGTTTTCGCTTAATGTTACCTAACTAAATAAAAAGTAAGTACGCTATGTGTTATTTTCTAGGTAATAATAAACTATGTATTTTCCAATATTTTCCAAAGTTTCAGGCAAATCAATTCGTTAGTTTTCGCGTGAAAGAGCAACAAATATCCATCCACACATCCTAAACTTTCGCGTTTGTAACATCAGTAGAGTTACGAGAACGTTATCAACTCAGGCGGGATTATTGCATTATTATGATATTTGTTATTTGATTAAATATGGATTTATAAAAAGTGGAAATTATTAGGTAATTTTACCGCAACAGTAAAACATGATAGGTTCAAAAAGTGAGTGTGAGATTTGATAGAATTCATCAAATCTGTAAGTTAGTGTAATGATCTATTAAAATAATTATAAAAGTATTTTTAAATCAGCCGCACTGTATTTTAACAACAACCAATTTGTAGGTATATTCAATCAATAAGGTAGGTTTGTGATGTTACAAATAAATTCGAGAAATCTGATTCTTGTTATGGTACAAATTGTACGCCCCCGTGTGAACTCTCAAATAAAACTCATTTAGGGAATGTGATATCGTATGAATGCATTGAAGCGCTCGTGACCTTGCTAAGACGTTGATTTTAGACTTTCATGCTAACCCCTCATGCCCCGGTTCCCATAACTAACTTACGGATGGCCGTAAGACTTTCGTCATAGCAATGTTATCTGTAAATAATTTTAATGCATTTTATGTTGTTAAAACAAAGTTGCTCTTGCTATGGTGATGGACTTACGGACATCCGTTAGTTAAATCGGGAATAAAACTAGTGAACCGAATTTTTGTGCAAATAGAATAGACTTTTGACATAAACATTTTGTTGAAAAGTCGCAAAATTCATAAATTGATTGCAAATATTATGAAGCCCAATGAACGAGTGATCCTGAAAAGTAGGTACTTTTATAGGCCACTACTGTGATAAATCAAAGCATTATTAGCCTGTAATGTCCAGCGCTGGGACATGTGCCTAGTTCGGTTAGCTTGCTATCTAATTATAAAGTAACAACCTCATTATTATGATTAACTGAAAAGTTAAGTAGCAGTGTCTCTAAAGCGAAATCCTAATTTAAAAAAAAGTCGATATACTTATGTAGGTACATATACCTACTATAACTATACAAAAAGAATAAGTACTATATTTCCAAGGCGATTTAATAGGTTCTTACTATGATCTTTGAATTAATGAATCATAAAAAAATTCCAAGCTGCCACTTTTGGAATTCAACAAGCCAGCCTGTTCAGGTAGCCCAATTGATTCAATAAACTTAGTATTAAACAGACGTAAAGTAACGGTAACTATTCTTCAGGAAACTGAAGCTTTACTATCTATAGAATGGTTTAACCGGGTTACTACTACAACAATGCTAGAGACTGCCCGTTTCATACTTATACAATGAAATACGAAAACAAGTCTCTAGAAAATTGAGAGCAAAAGTTTTTATTCAAGTTTTAGGTATCACGTACTTGAACAACAACCCTTACTAGCCTTGTTAAACTTGTAATAAGTTCAAGAAGCTTTATTTCTAATAAACTGAAAATAAACTACTAAGTACATAAGTACTAAAACCAATAATAAATAGGTTAGAACCATGGAAAATATAAAAGTAAATTTGAAGTATTTCGAATAAAATTATATGATTTTAAAAATACATAGATAGGTATAAGTTAGCTTAAATAACAACTTCTTGTTTGACCCAACGTAATACAGTAGGTAGTCAGCTTTTAAACGCGCTGATTTCATGACAATTTCTACCCATTGGATTCTTTCAGCAAAACATAAAAACGTACGATACACAAAAGTAACTCCAAAATGTAATACGAGTATAATTCTGACCTAAACTATAGTCCGTTAATCAAATAACACAATAGATTTTGATAATTATGTTAGTTCCTGAGTAAACTTCACACACCAGACGCCACACAACTTCCCAAACAATAGAAGCAAAATATCAATTTGAAGTATAATCACAGGCGGTTTTATGCTCAGTAATAAAGGCTTGCTGGCACGTAATTAACTTCAGGGAGTTCGGTATAATCGACCCGCTTAACCCGTCAATGTCAACAGAACCGTAATCATAGAGAAGTGGCCTGACAGACCTCGAGTTAACAGAAATGGATTACTTCTTTGATCTTTGGGGATGGAAATTTACAATAATTTGCATCATTGATCTATTTTGGTAAAATTTCCTGAGACGTTATACTTATATTGAATGTTATGATTGAAACGAGGAAAGAAAGAGATGGCCACTATGATTTATAACTGTCCTAGAAATGTCTTGAGCACAGTTTTGTGTGATGGCACACATACAAACGTCATTATAACGTGTTGGCTGCGAACGTGACCCGAATCGTTCATTCGCTAAGTAAAGTAAAAATACAATCAAAACCGAATAAGCAAAAAGTTAGTAAACTCCTCCTGAAATGCTAATGCGATTAGGTAACGTATTTTTAAGACGCTTGACGAAGTCAACGTCGATTCGTTAAACATTTTAAATTGTGGATTTGATCATTTCAACAATTTCAGGAGACAACCAACTCGTTCGCTCGTTTGTTCACATGAGCAAGTATCCAACAGTAGTAAACCAGTCCTTCAACACTAAAGGATGTTGATGTGCATTGATAATTATAGAGTAGGCTCTATATAATTATCAAAAGTAGATTCTAATAGTGAGTTTACGAGTTCGATCCCTGTCGCATGACAAATGCGCGCCCATGCGATTCCTATCTATAACATGTTTAAATTTACAAAAGAAGAATATATCCTATTATGTACCTAAATGTATTTATTTCTGTTCCATTTTTTAATTAAAAAAAAAATAATATAAACATTAAGTACTTCTTATTATGAGCCACATTCCGTGCTTCTCAGACTATGTATCATAGAACGCCTGATATTTAGTTTTTTTCGTCAGAAGCACAAGTCAAAAGGAAGAGTCGCACGTCAATTGTGTATTTAATCTTTATCGTCTGACATCGCCCTACATTTATCACAAATGCACGGCGCGTTTACACCTAACAATAAAACGGCAGTTAAACGTCACTATCACGCTATTGCCAATTTGACATCAACCTTGTCGGATTAACTGGTAGCGACGTAATTGGACCTAGAATGTTTTATTGGGCATTTACTAGTGGTAAAGACAAGAATATAAAACAATCGGTATTTAAAAATACAAGTAGACTGAAAAAACCAAGTATTGAAAATCTTCAATATGTACGTATCATAAAATTGTAACAGGTTGGTGTCAGTATATTAGAGAACTGGTCTGGGGAGGGTCTATAAATACAGCAAGAATCCACGTGACTGTAATTTTGTTAACGCATCACACAACAACTACTTACTGCAATAATTGATTGCAATATTCAAAGATGTATTACTAGATTTCTAACTTAAAATATAGGCTCCATCTTCATAGCAAGTATTCCTGGGACTAAGGAACGTGTAATTAATAATTTAATTAGATATAATCTCTGTTGGGATACTGTGTAAATAATTATGTTCGCAAAACAGCTTTATAAGAATTTAAAAACCAAATCTTGGGAATATAAATTAAGCAGTTGTGATACCTAATTCCAAAAGTAGGCACAAGAAAAACTATGTAATCTTTTATTACACTTTTACGGGGGTCATCGATGGAAAGATAAATTTGGTTGATTGACTGACATACACCCGAATACTGAAACGCTTATTAATGTAGTAGCGCATATTATGGCAATGTTTCGACGTTGGTCTATACATATCTGACATTATAATACCATCCTAAATAGTTAATAATACGCTCCGAAATATTTTAGAAATAAATAAGTACCTAAATTGTAATTGCACACTCTTTAAAAACTAGAGAACAAAGTACCTACAGTTTTATGATTAACCAAAGCAACTCTTCCTGGCAATCTTAAGATCTTGGGGGCTCCTACATAAAATGTTCGTGTCACCGGTTTGCCATTGGATCACCCCTTGAGATACAAACCTATAACCATAGAAACGTCAATTTGCGAAGAGTAATGGAGTAACCCCAAATTACCGATTCGGCAAATAAATAGGTAAGTAAATAAAGTTTCGATTGCTCGTGAAGGGACAAGAGACAATAAACTCAAGTTTATCTTGATAGACAATGCTTAATGTTTATTACTATTGATTTTAACGTTTACTGGTTTGTTGACCGACCATTGCAAAAGTTTTGGGTCGTAGAATTAGTCGTCGTCATTGTTTTGGGAATAGATTTTGAGGGACTCTTTATCAGACAGTTATCCGAAGGTACACTACACTACTAATAGGAACCTATTACTAAGACTTCGCTGTCCGTCCATCTGTCCGTCTGTATGTCTCCAGGCTGTATTCTGATAAACTGTGATAGTTGGGTTGGCATTTTCATTGATAATGTATTTCTGTTGCCTTTATAACAACAAATATCGAAAAAAAGAATAAATTTGACCATGACGAAGCATGTTAATATGACAAATAATAATTTATTTTAAATTTCAGGAAGACAAAACCGCATCGAATCGGTAGATTTATTAAACCATAAAAATCGAGGTGATACCTCGTTTTGTTTTCATGTCCTCTGTCCTCGTGGACAGACCATCGAATATTAAATAGGCGTGCTCGTTAACAAGCAATATTACTTAATTATTTAAACTAATGATAATACATTCCCACCGCACTTATGTTCGATTTAAAAAATCCTGCGTAGAAATATTTTGGCCGCTAGCCAACGATTCGGTATTTTACATGTGCAGATTTACTGTTCTTTATAAAGCCACATTTATTATTAAAATCAAGGCACAAATCTTTTTGAACAATGTGAAGATTATAAGCAGTAAAGTAGCATTTGCGTTGTAGAGTAAGCTATATGGATTTATTGTAGAAATAAAAATACCATGCAAGAAGGGGTTTAAGCCAATTTATTGAAGTTTGGCGGAAAATTTTATAAATCGATTGAACACCACGGTTAAGACCTATTGAAACTCGATTGAAGACTGTCTTCAATAGATACGAGTATTACGTGAATATGGCTAACCTACTTAATTTTTCTTCATATAATCGTTCTGAATTATATTAACAAACAAACTATAGGTATCTACTTAGGGGTAGTACCTATATTATTATTATATTATTATATCTGTTATATAGGGAGCCAATCTTCCAATTTATTTGAACATACCCTTTATCTGATAAAGAAAAACTTGTTGTTGTTAAGTAACAAAAATTTGGGCCCAGTAATCTAATATTTACATAATGTGTCACTTTACAACTACATAGATTATGTACACAGCGTTAAAACAATTTTTTTTATTTAGTATTCCTGATTATACATTCAATTGACGACCTCTGTGGCGCAGTTGGGTGAACGCCCGGCTGAGACGCGGGGGTCGCGGGTTCGATCCCCGTCACGGGACAAATGTTTGTATGTTCTGCAGATATTTGTTCTGTGTCTGGCTGTTTTCTATCTATGATATGTATGTATTTACAAAAAAAAATGTATCTATGTATTATATCAGTCATCTGGTTACCATAACACAAGCATTAAGTTGCTTAGCTTGGGACTAGATGACGCTGTGTGAAATGTCCAAAGATATTTATTTATTTATTTATTAATTACGGCGTTTACCCATCATGGTAGGTACATTCATGCGAATGACTAGATGATGGATCTAATCTCTTATCAAAAGACAACAATTGTATTGAGTGATCTAAGAGCTGTTATAATATTTAAAAAAAAAAAAAATCTGCTTCAAGTAATGACAAGAAAATTTACTTCGATTTGTTCAAGTTCGACTTAAGTTGGTTGTTTCTAATATTATTTTCCTAAAATCACATACCTGATGATGATGATGATAACATACCTAACCGATGCCAATTAATGTATGTTAATTACTTACCTGAGATTGGCAAGTTCATTGGAGCTTAGGGGGCTTACTTTGATCCCGGGAAGGCAATCGAAAGTTATAAGCCACTTTGTCTACATGAGCTTGACTGATTTTCTTTACAAGTAATATGAACTGACCGAAAGTGACCTTTGGTTCGTTGTAGAAGTAGGTACAAATAGCTTAAGCCGGGTTTTCTTAGCTCAAGTTTTATAAATGGCGGTAACCACTTTAACACGGCCTCTATTAATTACAGGGTGTAATACAACCCGTCCGATCCATGAGGGTGTAATTAGGTATCGAGATTCAGTTCCATTTATTTATTATCTTTTTCAGAGAAAGATAATAAAATATTAGATACCTAGTACCGTGTAAGTGGTTGAGTGAGGGAATTCTCATGTAGCCTTTCCCGGAACGTTTTCAAACACATGAGTCGTATATTTCGAATTATTTACAAGATTTCAATGACATAAAAATTAGATAAGCTAGGCTAAACGTTTTTATGGTTGGAAATATTGTATTTTATTTTCTAAAGTGTTTAAGAAAAACTTAATGAATGGTTTTTTGTCCATTAACGCTAAGCGAAATGAAATAAATAGTAAAAGATATTTTATTTAAAACTTACCATGACTGTCATTCGGTGGCCGTTTTATGTAAGAAAGCTTCAGGAAACTGTGTCTTTATCGAAGTGTCCGAAGCCATTTGCGCAGATGGCACCAATTTTGTTTGAGGTTTGTAAGAACTCGTTGACCTCATTATTTATGTTTTATCCCTTCAACTTGTGGATTTGTTCTGGGAGCTGGAATATTATGAAAAATGTATGTCAGTTACTGGAAACCATTTCTGGCAGAGGATTTATTTCCCTGTGTGGAATTAAGCGTATAATAACGTACACACTCGTGCTTTTTATTCACGTTGGAGTGGATGAATTGATTTAGTTGCATCTTTTAAAAATATACAAAGGATACGGACAATAATAAAATAAACTTTGTAATAGTAAACTACGATTTTCAATTAAAATCGTTACAAGCTGCATTCAATAGCTTCGCACCTAGGCTCAAAGTAAACCGCAAAATCCCAAGCCCGCTAAACCTAGTAAATAAATTAATACCTTGTGTTTATCGAAAACTTGTTTTTGGAAGTTTCCAAGCAGGATTTTCCGGGTAAAGCCGGGTCGTAAAAGGAGTCGTAAAACCTGTTGGCGGGATCCTAGCATTGATTGCGAGTCAAGGGCGGACAAGGTCGCCGCTGACGTTGGGGGATTTTGCATCTGTGGCTCCCAACGGTCCTGTAAATTCGATTTTGTAGCTTTGAAGTGCTGAGAACTTTAGGGAAAATAAAAACTATCATTGGTTCAAAACTCTATTTTCTCCATTATAAATGTTATTTCGTGTGAGCATGACGTGGCTAACTATGGTGAAATAATTTTCTTGGATCTTAATTGATTGAATAATAAATATAGTAAGAATGGGCATAATGTACCAAATTTATATTTGGGTATGCCTTTGACTACCTACCCCATCTAAAAATGTCTAATAAGATCTGAATGAAAACAACACTTTGGATATAATAGTCGTGATGATGATGATGAGCCTTCTATGTTCAAATAACAACAAAAACAGATAATGTCCTCAAAAAAAGTTTAGCTCGTTATGATTCCGTCAGATTCAAGCAATCAATTATAGGGAAATTGACAAAACTTTGCTTTATTATCTCACAAAACTTTCTTCTCAGTATAATCATTGTCAGAATGAAGGGCTTAGAGTTATGTTCGTAATATTGTCATATTTCTTGCTTAGATAAGTAATGTGCTTGTTTCATATTACACTTAAATTTTGCTAAGATTTGTTCATTACTGTTGACCAAGCGCTTGTGGCGAAGCTTGCGTTTTCTTGATTATATCGTTGAAGTTAAAAGGAATGTTTCGAATAGTAGCAATTTAAATCCCAAGCTAAACAACATAATTCAGATGACTGATATAAGTATGTACTACCTAGTTAGAACCATTTTTTTTAAACAAAAAAACAATAATGATTTAGAGGCAGAATACGAGTGCCACCGCTAGTTAGATTGTTATACTGAATGGCGCTGTGTTCTTAGGATAAGCGGTTACCGCAAGTTTTGGTTTCTAAAATGCGGACACATTATTTAATTTTTCGTTGATCAAAAAAAAAACATCAAAGTTGTATTTTATTTTCATATAACAGTTAGTCCAAGATATCTTTTTGTGTAAGGTTATACGGGATAAAAAAGTTTTAAAACTTAAATAACTTTGGCTGGCTCGTTAAATGAACTAAAAGTGATGAACTAAATTATTTTGTCAAATAAATCTTTTTGTTGTTGTTATTATTTCTTTGAACGTCAAACAAAACATTTATTAGGTACATCCGTTTTTAACGGTTACCTCATGTTACAAAATCGGAGCTTTCAAACTTTAGACAAACGATTCATTTACAGCAAACCACATTGACTTAGGGCGAACTTGGGGCTTCAAACAAATTGTCTAGGATAAATTATCTTCTCAGACATTTTTAGTACAATCTGTCATGACTTTACGAATCATCTAGGATTCATTAAATTATACAAGTAATCTGAAAATAGTCTAAAAGAAAGAATGCTTTTTTTTGCCTCTAATATTCCGTATGATTAGAATCAGTAAATCTATCTACAAAATTATTGAAGATACTTTCCCTCCATGTGGCATGACTGTGGGACATCCTGTACATCTACTATTTTAAGTTTTAAATTGAGCTATTATTACATTGAAATATTATATCGCTGAAAGTTTAGTGTATTTTTATGATTTCTCTAATTATAATGTAATAATAATTTTCAACCTTACATTACCACATTATAATTTGCTAAAACCCATGTTGCTAAATCAACATTTTACACAAATCAAGTTTTCTTCATGATGAACGACTACGAGAATACCTCTAATAACTTAGTTTTATCTTCTAAACCCTCAAAAACTTTTGCATCAAATTAATGAAAACATTGTAGTTGCTCATAAAAATCCGAACAAATTACAAAGTGCAATGAACTCTGTCAATTTTACTACAACCAACTTTTACGGCTCAATAAAAATTTTCGCTCATTTCCCACAATTAGGAGAAAATAACTTAAGTCCATTATAGATATCCTGTGGACTATTACATGGAACTCATGAAGAAAACACCCCTATTCCTTTACGCTAAGGAATATTATTGCTTATGATAATAATATGGTATAGTAAGCAATGTTGTTACAGTGATATAGTTGACTTAATTAATTTCGAGATCTCTATTTACGGCTTCACCAAGTTGTTTTTGGTAAGGATCACTAAGATACATTTCATATTATTTCGGTAGTCAAAATGGAACAATTTACAAAAAAGGAATTTTAGTTCGAAAGGTTTGAAGTTTATTTCTTATTAAAATAATTATAAAATAGAGATAAGGCATATAGCTCATGCCCTAGTCAAAAAAGTAATTCTAAATGATTCAGTCAGTTTTGGTTTTTGTAAACAAAAAATAAACTTTGCTTGGAGTGATTATTTAAACAACAGAATAATAATTACAAAATAAAATACGTGAAAACAAAACTCGCTATCTGTCTGTCAACAGCATAATAAATCATGCTTTGACAGCTTAAAATCAGTTAACTATAAATTCTTTTAAAAAACCTTTTTTGGATACCACTTCGTTTTTGTCTGTCTGTTATCATTTATGGTTGCAAAATTGAACAACGTAGGTATTTATTCAAATGTAGTTATTCCTAAATGGATTAAAATAGATCACTAGTTAGTTCGTATGAGCTTGTGGGTAACTTTGGTAAAACAATTTTTAGCAGCAATAGGTCAGCTATTTGAATACGATCAAAGTCATTTGACATAAATAATGGCTTTGAACTAGAGTTCTAACATCTCGTTATTCACACCCACCATTAGGCCCTACTACATACCTACTCGTAGATAAATGAACCCTTTCTAAGAGCGGGCACACACAGATAGCTTGAAGTAGTCGAGATCGACTGCTGCGTTTATTAACATGTCTTTCTAAAGAAGTGCATTCTTATGTGTAGCTAGATTATTGTTCCATTATGTACACTGTTACAAGTATTCATACATGTCAGTCAAGTAACTATAAGTACGCCGCTATAAATTAAAAGTAGCGGTCGTGCCAGGTATAACTTTTCGAACTGTCGACTGCTCTCAATTCTGTCGTAGAGCGTAGTCAGGTGAAGTTATAAAGGTCTCCAAAGACCAATTTACAAAAAAGTTCGAAAAAATGCTCTCGATCATTCACTAGTTCTCTACTAGCTCTCTTCATCTTACCACGTTTTTACAACAGATCGAACGACGTTGCAGTAGTTAACAAGATTTATTCATAAAAAATCACTAGCTGACTGCTCGAGCAGTCCGTGTATACCCGTTCTAACTATCATTTATACTTGGATCCATCCCAAAATCCAAACATTGAAGTATCAATTTGCGAAGTTTAACTATAAAAAGTATTACAAGTCCTAGTCGTTTCTTTTGTAGAGCCCTGTTTATAGTTTATGATGGTAATGATGGCGTCAGCATTAGCTGTCTGTCAAGTCAAGCCTAAGAACTTTATTATTAATGTGGTTATCCCACTGCTGGGCAAAAGTTTATCATAAAACTGTTTTTTTTGTTTATGTTTTTGAATACAAATCTTGAACCCAGATTAAATAAGAACCTATCTCAGATAGAATACGGTTTTTACTGGTTTGTAAAATATTTACGTCACTCCATATTTAACTTCATTTCCTATAGATAAATAATCAATAATTATTTTATTTTTTATTATTTTCCGTAGACCGTAGCTCGTTCAGTATCTTGTATCTTTACTTTGTGCTTTTGACTCTCTGTGTGCTGTGTAGCTGGTAAGCCTAAGTAATTGTTTAAAACTAAACAGTCATAAACTCTCACTGTTTTAATATATTCATGATGAGTCACACAAATAGCTACCTCGAGTTGTTTAGTCAAGTTTATTTCTAGACAGGAAAATATTTGAAGCTCCTTATTTGCATAAAGGATCGTGAAAAGTAAACGTCTTATTTTCTTGGCCTAAAAATGAGGGCGCTGTGCCTTGAGACCAAATAAACTAAAAAGTTTCTGTTGAGCTTCAATATCAAGAAAATTATGTAGTCGTAAAAAGCTCTCAACTAAGCAATGTGTATGAAATATATTTATTTAGGTTTACACAATTTCTTTTAAATTTTTTTAATTTTTTAGTTTACACAATTTCTTTTAATCAGAATGGAACAACGGAAGAAATGTTTGTCTCGAAATGTCTGCTTATTTTTTTACGGGACTGGGTGTTTTATAACATGTGAGAGTTTACAAATATATAATAACACTCTTCTGGTAACCATAGAGTTGGGACTAGATGGCTATGTAGTATAAATGTTTTTGGATACTTATTTATTAGTGAATTATTTTACTTAAATATACTTGAAATAAAGAAAGAAAATGAAATGAGAATGTTGAAAATTGAAAGCTCTTACGAACCAGAAAATCCAGTTTCAGTTACAGAAAATCGAGACAAAATACCGATAGTTCTATAAGAGGTGCCTGGATACATTTGAACGGTCAACGTATTGAGCATTATTCACACGTCCGCAAACCCTTGTACAGGGTCATTGACCCCTGTGTCCTTAAGACGGGGCACGTCCACGTGACAAAGAAACACACTCAGAACTGCAGTTGTATGATTTTATTGATGATGTGATTTGTTACGGATACCTTGTGTAAAATCATCTATATTTGTTGGAGAAACAGTCTAGGTATACAGCTCTTGCCAAAACGGGGTAAGTTCTATTTATTTATACTAATGTGCTTGTGGCTAAGCTTAGACGGCCCTGATAGTTTGTTAAAATTAAGCGAAGTTTTCAGCAGTCATAACTAAGATAGGTGACCGTAAGTGGCGTTACCAGTTGACCACTAAATGGTCGATTATGCATTTTAAAGTCGTTAAGCCATGGCTTTCAGGCGTCCTTAAACGCCGTGTTACCTCTGTGTAACCGATGTTAGCTGTGCCAAAAAAAGTAATAAAACAAAGAAAAAACGAAGGCTCTACAACTGTCTTTTCAAAAAACATCCCTCCTACAAATTGGATACATGGCGTCCATTGTTTTAGTCCATAAATCCTTGTCCTAATAGTTCTGATAGTGACTTTATAGCACTAAAGCTCCTATACGTGACCATCCATGACTCAGGATCCTGCTTTAAACGACCATAAAAGTGTTAAAACCGTTTGGCTACTTTCTTCCCTCGTTATTTGTAAAATTTTTGCATTACGTCTTGTTGTAGTTTGTAGCTTGGAAGCGTTTTTTATGTATTTTTTCGAGAAATTTAACCAAATTATAAAATGATTTTGTATTTTATTAATTTTTAAAGAATTTCTTTTCAAATGGTTTTTTGATAATTCATACAAATTAATGAAATTATTTTAATATATTTTTTAGTTTTTTGTAGTACATAGAAGAAAACTCATATAGGTACTACTAAAATAAATGTTATTTACGCTTATACAAATTGTAAAAAGATATGAAATCAAAGCTTACCGAAGCTGAGTGAAACCAGGGGTGCCTCATCTCGAATACGGCACTCCTAGCGGCGTTTAGGTCTTGCCTGCAATCAAAAATAAGTAACACCATCTAGTGCTAAGTAGCATGCAGTCGGATGCCTAAACGCCGCTAGGTGACGCCGCAAAAATCAAACACCAAAAAATAGCCCGAAGAAAAATAGGAGTTATTTTAATGTTCGAGATGAGGTATCTGTACGAAACTTAACAAATTAAGTTACGAGGTACCTAATCTATTTCTTTATTCAAAAACTAAAACTTTGAAGCAGAAACATATTAGCACGACCTCGTTTTTCCATTCCGTAGAAGTATAAATAACACGAAAAGGACGAGCCACTTACAGAATCTTGTTCACAGAGAATATTGTAATGATATCCCCAGGAAAGGATTCACGCCCCGCGCAGCATACGGTATTTTTCTGTTTCACTGAAAGTCTGACGCGATAAAATTGATACCTAATAGTTTTCTCACTACTTTTATTCCTTAGAAGTTTGGAATCTATACTAAAATGTATGTTCTGACTAACAATAACATTTTACTTCTAGCCCATCGTCCTACTGCAGGACAAAGGCTCCCTCTTTCCAAACAAGAAATTACTTATCTCTAAATTATTTTTTATCAAATACTTATTATTATCTACTATTAAGACGCAACTTTTTACCAATGGACCAAAAAATATTCCTACTTTTTATAAAATTCTTTGTGCACAATGCCAAGTAGATGGTTTATCGTTACCTACATTCAAAAGCTGTCGATTTTTATGGGACTTAATTATAGACAGTTGGTAACATTATCTTTTGTCGATGACTTATGAAAGACATGAAAAATAAATATAATATTAAGAATTAATCTATTAGTAAGTGAAACTAATAGCTCTATCTATACAGTCATACACTAATACACACTCATTTCGGATAAATAAGTTTTCACAGAATCTTTTCATTTTCGTCCCAAGGCATCTTATTTTCCGGGTATGACAATGTTCTAGGAAACAAGGTCAAGCCACGACCTTCACAAGGTCAGACCGTCGAACCCGCAGTGCCCTTCGAAACTCGATGGAAAATGTCACCCATGTTTGATAATTTGTCATCCTTTTAGAGATGGGTCAGATGTACTCACTCAATCTTGAAGAAGGCTTATGTTAACGCGTTTTAAAATGATAAATGATATACTCGTATTTATTAACAATTTTAATATCTTTGAGCTTATTAAAAAGCAAGTAGACTTAGGGTAGATACTAGAATGGTCGATTTTAAAGGCACCTCAATAAATTCAGGGAAAGAATTCGTATCTTAAATAGACCACGCGACTTCACTTTTAAAACTAGCGTGAGATATTAGACATAATAATACTACACAGAAAATGAACACCAAGATGAAGTTAATCCGAATATGAAGTTCATATATAAGTACGTTGTATCTAAATCAAAGATATGTTTACGTAAGTAATTTACCGTGTGTTATTTGAAGATCAACAAGATAATTCCCAGCCCTAAAAGAGAATATCTGATATTTACGAGGTAATTGAAGTAAGTTATACACATGTAAACAAAACACTAATGCGAGTTGTGGATTGAATGTGTCATGTGACAAGGATTATATCCGGCCTCCGTGTAAACATTTCAAAAGACGCGATGTGCTCTCGCTATCGTATTTAGACGTCGGAATCGTCGGATAGTCCACAAAGCACTACTATTGTTTTTCTAAAATATAATTATCTATAACAATTATTTAATTAATATCGTTTTAGTATTTTTATCGTTTTTGAGATTAATGTTTTGGAATCAAGCTTGATTGATATTTTAAGTTATTTCCTAGAAACAAATTCCACTCAACCCTTTTCGAAGATCCTAGAATTTATCTCAAAAACTCTCATATTTCGTATATCTAGATGCCCATATTAGATAAAAACAAGAGCTCTGTAATAATATGTTGTTATGAAGTGTAAAAGTGTTTGTCAAAATCATTTCATTGAGTGATAATAAAATGTTTTTATTTTTTTTTAATTTAAATACTTTATTTTAAATAGTTTTAATTTGCAACGGAAAAAAAAATAAAGTTATAAACATGAGTTACACGTTTCATGGATGGAAAAAGTATGCTTTTTTTGGTGAAAACTCGTGTTAGGGGTGATCGTATCTCGTTCGAGTCGTCACCGATGTGTGGGATCAAACCTTATCGTTTTATTGTTTCGTATTTTCCATTTCACAGACGAATAGATTCGATTACACAAATAAAATAAACTTTTCTTCGAAAACAAGCTGAAAGTATCTCTTGTAAAAACAAATTATTTGAAGGAAAATTCAGCATTTTCTTGTGTTTTTGGCCGATCAATGGAAATAGATTTGACTAGTTGACTGTATGGTAGATTCTCAAAGTTTGACCTTTAACTTTAGGTAAAAGCCGACAAACTTAGTTTCCTGTCGGGCTTGGTAAGGAATTTCAATTAAAGATCCACTCTAAGTAACAAGTAACTTTTTTCTCTGAAAAACTTTTTGGGGTTGAATATTGATAGCTTTAGATGTTTAAAAAATACTGTAACTAATTACTAGCAAAACTTAAGACAATTCATTAAGTACCTACATAGACTTACATTCTAAAGTAACAAATGTACAATATGAATGTTGAGAATATTGATCAAAATAATTTATACAAATCGGTACAACGCTCAAATTAAAAAGATAAACTCCAAAGTCTACGAGACTGTTCAGTTTAAGAGCTTAATTGTGGAAGAAATGTGACTTCTCGTGACATTTAAATGTAGCACCGCACTATCTTTAGTGCAACGAAGTGAGCGGGTAAATTTCTGTGAAGGTTGGTAATACACCGGTCAAGTTAAACAGAAAAATAGTGGTCAAATAACAATAATTCCCGGAAAGCTGAATTTTATTTTATTTTATTTTATTTTATTTTATTTTCACAGTCTTAGGGAAACTAACAGCTAGGTATTAAAATAGACAGCAGAATATGTATTATGTAGCCAGGACTACATAAGACGCGAAGGCTAATTACTAGTTCCCACAAATAGTAGTTAGTATAGTAGATACAAAAACAAACAGTAGACGACAAAACAATTTAGGTTAAGCATACAGTAGGTAATTTAAAAGTATTCACACACGTTTAAAGAAAATAATCTTAATCTAAATATATCATATTAAATATCAGCCCTCACTCGCTACCTCAAAGTAATTGTCACAAAGTAAACGTTTGAGTTTACTTGTACTGGTATTAAATAGGTCAACGTCACTATAGTTTCTAACTAAAGAATTGAATGAGCAAGATGCTCTTAATAAAAAGGCATTTTGCCTATAGTTAGTTTTAACAGTAGGCACAAACAGAGTGCCAGGCTTTCTTACTGCGACTCTGCTTGTGCGCAGCCCTATTTGCCCAAGAAGTTCAGGACATTCTACCGTGCTATTCGCTATACCAAGAAGGTAAGTCAAGTCAGCCATTTCTCTACGTTTAGATAAGGGAAGAAAATGGAATTTACGACACCTGGTGTCATAATCAGGTAAAAATAAATGCGCTCTGTATTGCAAGTAGCGTAGGAACCTTCTTTGCACACCCTCGATACGTGCAGAGTATACATCGTAGTAGGGGTTCCACACCTGTGAAGCATACTCGAGATGGCTACGTACGTATGCACAATACAGAATTTTAAATGTTTTTATACTCTGAAACTCGGACGACATTCTCATGACAAAGCCAAGCGATCGAGATGCCCTTTTGACGATATTATCGATGTGTTGGTCAAATAACAATTTGCTGTCAAACAGAACACCCAGGTCCTTAATAGCATCTACTCTAGTTAAGACGGAGTTATAGAAAGTATAATCATAGGAAATTTTATTTTGTTTCCTTGTAAAGCTACACACATAACATTTGGCGACATTTAAGTCTAATTTATTTAAGGAGCAGTAATCTTGAAACCTTATAAGGTAGAGAGCTTTTGGTAGAGAGCTTGGTATTACCATTACAAATAAAGTGTTAAAAGTCCCCATCGATCCCATGTGTGCGTCACGAGTTATTCGGGATCAAAGGTCCAAATTTAAAGTTTCTTAGTTTTTTTTCGAAAACGGTAAGTTTTATCAAAACAAGTTTCAGCCCAAAGTTGTAGATCTTAAAATTGTCTACAATAATGGTCCCAATAATATTTTTCCTAAGAGTTACCATTCGTGAGTTATCGCGGTGGAAGCGAGATCACCACGCGGCCTACTAGGATGGAGAAAGACCGCGATTTGCTTGCAGCGAGTGCACCACGCTTTTTTTCCATACTGAATTAGGGGCTCGTACGGAATCTCGCACTGCACAAGGGGCTCTGAAACGTTTTCATAATACATTAAGACTCATATCATGGATTTTCAAAATGAATAAAGATTGGATTTTCCAACTCTTTTCCAATGGATTCTTTAGGTTTTATGGTTTCTCTCTCTAATTCTCTCTCTCCTAAAATTATGCTAGAATCCAGTTAACCATATTGTTGAATTATTGTTATTTCAAAAGTGTATCTTTACTGGCCTATAAGGAAAATGTTAGAAAAGTGTTCGTATTTACTTTAATGACATTCTTTTTGTGTAAGAGAGAAGTTTAGTATAGAAGCCCAGTTTCATGAAAACCTTAATTTTAACCTTAATAGCAGTATTAGTATAAAGTATAGTAGACTAGTAGTATTATTTATAGTATCAGTATTATTAGTATAAAGTATAGTACCTAGTAATAGTACTTATTTATAGTAAGTATCTAAGACATGCTAAAACGCAACAAAGTAAAATTTATACAAACGGTGCCTATCGAAATACTTTCCTAAACTATTTGTAAATGATCAAACAAAATGTTTACCAGTTTCGTATTCATTTTAAAAATAACACTCATTTCAGGAACGAAATTCGACGTTTCCAACTCATAAGTCTTAGTAACTGGAAGCGAAAGTTTCAAGAAACTTGCATAAGTTTTCAACGGGCTGTGTCCATAATAATTACTAGTTTTTCTCTTTTCTGAAAACTTTGTAACTTTTTATACTAGCGCTGAACTTTAATATGTTATAGAAAATGTTCAAGCGAAGTAAAGCTAAGTATTTAAAAAACTTTTCTTTTAAGCTGGTTTTTTGCACTAGTAGGTAGTAGGTTTATAGTTTTTATGAGACCGGAAGAACGATATTAATCACAACAAAGAACTGTTCATGATTATTCTAAGCCTTAAAGGAACTGTTTCTAAGAAAAATAGAAAATAAAGAGCTTACGAGCTCTACATTTATGTAGCAACCGTAACCCGATTTCAGAAACTAGATTTTGATGTCTGATAAATCAATCGTATTTACGACACATCAAAACTCGCGAAAATAGCAGGTAAAGCCTTTTTGTTAGGTACAGTTTTGGTTTTCGCTTTTACGACTACCTACGTTTATGTCCTTTTAGGTTTTTCTAAGTCACAACTTTATTTGGGTAATCAAATATATCACTGATTATGAAAGTTAGATCTGCCAGGACGATTTTTTGGGCCAAAATGCCCGCGATGCAATTCTGCACTTGTCATTATATTGAATGGTTAATAAGTTAACATTTCTGCCTCTCAAACATAATTGAAATAAAAAACTATAAATACAATAAGTACTTACCGTTTAGTATTTTATTTCGCTTATTGTAAAGCGTTTTTAATATTGGAAAATCCCGCTCTAGGTATCTACTTGGTAGCTCTTGAAGTGAAATCTTGTTTGTATTCGATTAGAAGAATAAATTCGGACTCTATTTTATTTTCGACTTCACAGTTTATGGGTTGTAAAATATTTTTATTTGGTTGGTTTAGGGTTTTGATCCTGCGCTTAAATCGTGTGCTCAAGTCTAGACATGGACCAACCACAAGCTAGGAAAGATGCGTATTTTATTGGGGACTTTAGAAATTTAATTTATTTTAAAAGCGAATTGATATATAATTTTCAAGGACTATGAGTTTTTTAAAACATTTATCCGGTAACTTAAACAATAAAGTGTAGTCGTGGTCGTACGACTGAATCCCAAAGTAAATTCAAATCTTTATCTTTTCTAGCCAGAAGTATGTACACATACTTACTTAATTAAAATTTGGTGTCCGAATACGATTATAAATAGTATCTGTACAAGTTGGATGGAAGCTTTTGAAAAAACGAGTTACTTTACGACACTGAACTTTATTTTACCATTATCAGAATAACATTTTGTACATTTTCTTATAAATATAAGTACAAAAATAATTGTACATTAGCCTCTTAGTATATTACAAAGCTTTTTATATATAATACAAGGATTATTATTTAGTTACTTAGATTTTATTAAACAATTATGTAATACTTGGTTACAGTCAAGAATATTGTATGTGTTCGTAGAAAATATTTATTACCCTCTAATAAAGAAGTTAGATAAGAAACAAAAATAAATAAATATTCTATATTATGAACCAAAATACAAGTCTATGTTGCTTTCAATGAACCATCTACAAAAAAAAAATCTTTTACGCACTTACTAGCCTAAATTACGTAAATGCATTTTTAAAGTTTTTAACTTACCTATGCAATATTATTACGAGTATGTAGCTAAATTGGTAAAAAATATTAAAGAAAATGCATTTATTTATATTTGACTAGATCTTGAAACTGTGACGTCGTTGTTCATTTTTGTCTTTTCCTATCAATAAAAGTCACATAACAAGTTTTTGTGTCAATATTTACAAGCCCCACGTTGGGCGCCAAACATTAAAATTAGATTTATTTGCAAAGAAGAACCTCATAACTATCCTGAAATACAATTCCATAAAATTTTTGCTACTTCATAATTTCAAAAGAGTGGGCCACCGTCCTTAGAACATTTTTGATTTAACATTTAGTTAAAAGTTGATTGGTAGCCAACAAATGAGAACTTCATTTGAGACCACGCAAATATTTTGTCGATGCACATAAATTCAACTTCTTATCTAATGCCTAAACTACATTTAGTTTTAAAAGAGCAAAGTAATAATTCAGGAAGACAACTTTACATAGCAATACATTACAAATACTAACTACTTACAATCCATTTTGTATGCTGACATTGTTTCTGCATACCTAAATAATTATTAATCCATAACTGAATGAAGAATATCATTAAGAAACACACCTACGGCCAGGCAAGTAAAAAAGTATGCCTTTCTTAAAAACTAGTTCATGAAGTTTGGTAAAAGACAAACAAAATAATAATTATTTTGCCTGGGTTAGCCCATTCCCGGCCCAGCTACTAGGTCGTCTCCAATGGAATTTAGGAATTCAAGTCCTAGTCACCACAATTTGTAGGTTTTGCAGAAAGCCGAATGTCCTCTTCGATGTGATTCAGCTAAGCAAACACAGTTACTCAAAGGACCAACATCAAAATCACTTTTGAGAACACCTTTAAACTTTAAGATTTAGACCCTTCGCACATCGCATACTTATTCATCGGACTATAGTTGGGCTAGTCTGCTATTACAAACATGGACGATACTGTAGCCGTAACAGGGTTTTGCATACGAACCTCGCTCACGAGTCTATCTAAATGTATGAAAACCAGAGCAGCACCTCTCTCGGTAACCAGACTGAACTAATGTATGCCCACTTGCACATCTTGAAAGTGAATAAGGGCAATACTAGTGGCCTGAACTAAAGTCTGAAATTTTTTGGGGGCTCTAAATAGTCCTTATCACTGTGTAGCATAATAATGGCCATGCTTTGTGGCTAGAGCATGACGTCACGCACGGGCTCGTTGAGGACGGTTCGCTGTCAGTCGTGAGACGACGCCAATATCAGGATCTGTGTTCGTCTTTCGGGACGAGATCCACTTCCACTACGGGGACGATTCAGTACCTGGGGAATAAACAATTAATTAGGGTATAGTTTATTATCACAAAAAACACGTGCCCGTAGGTACTAGTGTAGGTACACCAGCCATCTTGATGTCAATTTAATTCTTAAGGATGTAGTTTTTTACAATAACAACGTTGCTAAAGCGGAAGCTCTACGGCCATTCGTAAGTTGGTTATGAAACCGGGTGTTATTATCGCGTAGTGTTTCGACCAACTCAGCCACGAAGTTCTGATTACCAAGGCCGAAACTATCATTAAGGTCAATTTTCGGTTTTCAGCACCGAATTTTTTTTTAAAGAAATACATTAAGGTTTAACACAATAATAAAAATGTATACTCACCGCTGCGATAGAATGCGTGCGTTTCGCGTGCGTGGTGGAGATGAGGTCGGAGTTGGCGGTGGAGTCGGAGCGGGAGCGCAGCGTGCCGCGCGCGTGCCGCTTGCGGCGGCGCCCGCACCACAGCCACTTGTACGGCGGCACTCGTCTGAAATAACATCTTCAAGTTTATAAATCTAATAGCCATTAAACTTACACGAGGCTCAGGTTTAGATAGACCAGGTTTAAAGCAATGTTTATTTTAGTTTTTTGTAACAGGGTTTTATTTTTCCGGCGAAGAGCTATTTACTATCTAGTAAAGGTTAATATAGTTTAATGCCTAACTTTTTTTTGGTAAAGTATCTCTTTCTTCTACCAACCTGAGGCTAGCATAAATGTGTGGTGAGAACATGCAGCATATGAGCGGGTTTGCGGCGGAGTTGAGCGGAGCTAGACTCTGCACGAGCGTGGCGATCGCGATCGAGGTCTGCGTCTTCGGGATGTAGTGATACACTTGTAGCAAGTCGAACACTATGTACGGCGACCAGCAGAGGATGAACACTGGAAGGAGAAAATAACTTCAAAAATTAGAAACAAAGAAGAAAATAAATTTATTCAGCAAACATTCAAAATAGTTACAAAAAGAAACAATATAGGTAAATGACATTTAAAACAAAGTAAAATAAATTTATAAATATTTGCTGAAATGGCAACAACTCTTAGGAAGTATAATTATGAAGATCTCAGATCACATTTACGCAATTACTTATTCAATCCACGGTCAAATTCAAATAGGTTTATTTGTAATTGTAACTTATAACTATTAGCTTATGCTTTGTAGCTTTGCCCCCTGATTATCTAATTGTAAGTGAAATTGTTTCGAATCAAAAATCGTTCGTTCGTTCGTATGAGCAAGTAGTGACCTAGGCGACCTAAAGGCCTCCATCATGGCTTAACGACTTTAAAAGCCGGGACCGACAATTTAACGTGCCCTCCGAAGCACGGAAGCGCTCATTTGGTAATGCCACCAGAGTTAGAAACCATACTGCACGAATACTGAGAAGCTACTTATTCTCTAGTCTCTAGTCCTGTTTCTACTAAAATAGCGAAGTACAACTTACCGAATACAATAACAAAGGTCATCTTGACGCTTTTTATTTTGGCTCTGGGTATCAATCCTCTGGAACTGGCTCGTCTCGAGTCTGGATCACTTTCAATGTGACCTGTAACATAAAAAAACAAATTTAAACCTAATGCCCGAACTGTATGTTTTAGGAAAGTTATTTTGTGTTTGATAATGCTAAACAACCTACTGCAACAACTACAAGGTAGGTAGATACATTATATTGCGGATAAGGAGTAAATGAACATATGATCACGGCTATATTCCCAAAGAGCATTTGTTAAAAGTGTATGGCTATATAATAAACTTGCTGCTGGATGCCAGAAGGCCTCTGGCAGGGTTTCACAACTTTACAAACCGGGACCGACAATTTAACGTTTCCTCCAAAGCACGAAAGCGCTTAGCGAATATCACTAGCTATTCAAATTCTGCCTGCTCTTTCTACTTTCTTTCTGCTCTCCTCAAAAGTTAGAGGTTCCCACTCGTTCCCATAAACTATTATTAATTTTAAAATCATTTATATTTCCAGTTACTACAAACTTAGAAACTGTCTAGAACATTTAGATCCAAAAAAAATAGAAACTCACCATTTCTCATAGTCTTAGTTCTTCGTGAGTTGATTGGTGGGCTCATAACAACTGCCTTGCTCTTCGTCCAGATGGTCAGTACTATGACGCAGTAGCACGCTGCAATGGCTAAAGCGGGGATCACGAAGATCATGGCAGAGACCATACTCATCCAGATCTGCCACCGCTTGGGGGATCCTAGGTCTATCCAGCATTGGAGTTCCCCTGAAAAGGTTTTAAAACAAGCGGTTATTTTAATGGCTGATTTTTTTTATCGTACACTTTACATAATCTTTATTATGAGGTGAGTTTTTTCAGTAAAAGATTTAAATTTTTCAAGTAAATAGGAAAAAAAATGAGATATTTTATTCATCACAACTAATGAAAAAAATTGATCATGACTGTATCCCAGAAAGAGGTAGATATCTATCTGATAAAATCTCAGATAGTGTGAAGGTCATTTTCATATAGTAGGAACATAATGGATCCAAAAATAAAACGCATTTACCTTGCACTTCTTTGATCTCGTATAGAAACAGGATTGGCAAGGAGAATATCACGCTGATGAGCCACGCGGAGGCAATTAGTGCACGAGCGCGGTTCCCTGAAAAACATGAGAAATAGTATAAAAGGGACGTGTGTAAACTATTATGGGATATGCAAACCTACGCGGTATTTGCTGCCATTGTGGCGAGATAACGCGCGGGTATTTTCTATGAAATTTCGCGGCTAAAGCGGCCTAAGCCTCCGCTAGGAGTAATAGTGTTCTGCGTCGCTGTGTGAGGAGTGCATGCATAGGTACCGCACGGTTCTATCTTTGGGCGAAACAGATTTTTTGACAGAACAGAAATTCAAAACTAAATTTCTTTGCTGAGCTAAACTCAAATGCGGTATTTTTAACCACAATGATAACTAAATCCGCTTTGGTGTGAATAGTAGTACCTATTACCGCATACCCACTCGATTTTCTCTGTTCACAACGGCAGCGAATAACGCGTAGGTTTGATTATGCCTTTATACTCGTACCAGGAAAAGGAACGTAAGGGTCACCTAAGCCATAGGTAATTGGTAAATTCGAGATCAAACAAAACCTTTTGTCTCTTCTTTCTTTCGATGTTTTTTTGTTATTATGTGTATGTTCAGGTTTTGTATAGGTTTTGGGACACACGCTCGCAGACTCAAACGTTAGGTTCCTATAATAATGTAAGTGATGTTTGTCCTTGATGACATTATTTTATGTTTGTCTAGGTATAGGTAGGTATGTACATTAAAAAACTGTGCAAAACTTACAGATGATAAGTTTTATCGTGACACATTCAAGAAAGTCCATTTTCTGCCTATTTTACGTTTTTATAGCAAATAAAGAATTTATAACTAGAGACAAGAGCTTTTATTATTACGGTTTAAAAGAGAGCTCTAATAAAACCAAGCAAGTTACTAACTTGCAACTCTTTATTCAGTCCACGTTTTAGAGTAACTTTAAATTTTCAGACTACACAGTTACTCAATACGTAGGTACTTAGATTTGCAGATTATGTAGATGCCTCGTTTGGCAGCAATCTAGGCCCTAGACTAATCAGCGCGTATTCAAGTAATTGCAGGCATGCTACGCGTAATAATTATTGCTAGTATAATACTGCTACATTATGTAGCCTAAGATTATGTACATTATTGAGACTGGACGTAAGTTAGAATAACGCATCACACGATGGTCGCATCGCTAATCGTGCATTCGACACACTGAACCCTCCAGGCCGACATTACATCGACTCCTATCCTATCTTATTTCTAGGAGTCGATGTAGATAAGTGTCGAAACGGCGTAGTCGGGCTCAGTGTGCATTCCGCTTTAGGAAGATACCTAGCTGCTAGTATCAATAACCTATCCATCTCGGGTTTTGCTTACAGTTGGTAGATATTTCACGCATTTTGTATGTTAGTCTTACTTATCAAATATCCATATAGCCGCAGTAAGCTAAACCAATGATATAAGTATAGGTTATTGAGACTGGCTGTGAGGGTAGATATATTAAAAAAGACAACAGCTAATCGTAATACTTACAACTGCCTGAGAAGTTCATGGGGTTAGTGATTGCGTCACAACGGTCTATGCTGAGCGCCACAAGTACGTAGGTAGATGCATACATAACAACTGCCTGAAAGCAATATTAACAGTTTTTTAATTATCTTTCCTACAGGAAATATCCAATTAATCTTGCAAAGGTACCATTCTAAGTAAGTTGATATAGAATATAAAATAATATCGAAGCCCGCGGTGTTTTAATTAGGGATTTTAAAATGTCTTGATGGGCCAAGTTTAATATATTTATGCCAGTTATTACTTATATAGACTTATCTGAATTCTAGTTACCCTGTGTTTAGTTATCTGAATCTCTACAAGTACCAAGACACAGGCATAACACGACTAGTTTGTGCCTCGAAGCACTATAACTAGGCTTTGTTTACCTAATCTATGTAGGTACTTATAACTAGTACCGCGGCGGTACCCTTGTTTAAAATCAGGTAAATGTTTTTGAAATACATTTATTATTCTTATTCTTATCCCAAATAACATGAATGCCTGCAAATCACAGAAAATCGTCGAGTGAAAAATTTCGCCGAGAAATTATTTCAAATATTATTTTCGCTCAGGCTCGCTATTTGTGTCGTGTCATAGGTATGTTTAATGTTTCGTTTAAATATTTTGTTGAATTTTTCGTTTGGCTTTATTAAAAATACTTCCATTATAATAATAAAATTCTCACCTGTGAAAACTTGACAGTTTTGCACATAAACTCTCCAGCAAACCACGCTATTGTAATCTTCTGTATTATGTCAGGAAACACGTAAATTAGCCCCACAAATAGATCTGAAACAATAAAACAATTTGAAATCAATAAGATTAGACAAATTATAAATAATAAATATAATTTTTCAAAGAGGTAAAGTTTGTTTGTTTGGTAAATTCTTTCACTGATGTATAAAATGGACTTTCTTGATGATAATAGGCTACATTTTATCCCGATAGATTCATTAGTACGCCCGTGCAAAGCCGGGAGGTGCTGCTTGGTATAAATATTTTTACTTGTAATTAAAAAAATATAGTAACGTGGCTGTTATGCATTTGTAGAAATTCTGTGGTATGACATCAAATGACATCAATAAGCCTTAAACTCATTGGATGTAGTGAAACACATCCACACTAGTTATTATTTTTACACAATAATATCGCGTAAAATATGGAATAAATCGATGCAATATTGGGTAGTATAGTGTATTTGTATTTGTTGGTGGTCGTTCCAAGGATACATTGAAGTAGCTTAGCTTAGAGTACACCAGTCTATAAGCAAATTCCTGGAACTGCTTTCAAATGTTTGTTTTTGTTAATGTTCATAAATTTACATAATTTTAGGCACGTCATCATTAGGTGCAACTGTATTCTCTGAAACCAGTAGATAAATTATTTTCATAGATACATTAAGTAGAAATTAACAGATAGGTAAAAGTACCTACATTCTCATCTCACCCTCACCACCATTCTTGCCTGATTCTTTAGAAGCCCGTCGACGCTAATAAAAACCTAACTGGTCATTTATTTTGATAATAGTTTCGAGCTTAGCTAAAAAATGTTCTGTGCTTTACAAAGATTTATATTCCAGAAGATTACGTTAGAATTTGATACCAGTAATTGGTTTGTGAATTTGCTCGCGTTTGAGAGAATTTTAAGTCGGGATCAAAAAGATGAGTAGATATAAACAAACAAATAATAGATTTTAGAATTTTGATTACCCTTCGATGGTTTTCAAACGAAATCTTCTCATAAATCTCATTAGTTTGTTTTAGTAACGTCTTTCAATGTGATATAGAAACCACAATAATTTTAACCTAAAACCCTAAGTTTAGAAATAGTGCTATGTGGTTGGTGTATGGAATATCTTGAGTCACAGAATCGATTTTTTGTGTCTGTTAGGTGTAAAGGTATTTAAGGTATTTAGATAGTCTTTTTTAAACTAACGTGATCGGAACACATTTTATAATTCCTAAATTCGAAACGAAATAAGAGCGTTCTAATTTAGTAATTTTTATCTAGTCATGCCACACAGAACCACCGCCATTATCTCTAAAAAGATTCTGCAAGATACGAACCTTAAGTTTCTGTTACATCATACTGCTTTTAGTGTATAAAAATAGACAAGAGTTTGTTATGCGGAAACATCAGCATAACCTATCAAAAGCAGTTATAAAAATAGCATGTAAACAATGTTTGAAACAATGTTTAAAATATCTAAACGCGTTTAAGAGATTTATAATAAACTATTAATTTGTTGACATTATAAAAACGTTCACTCATGTCTTTGATTAACACTCTTAATATTATTTGTATTGAGAGCAAATCATTAGCCCGTTTGAAACCGAAGAGGAGGGTTAGCAAATAGTATTCAAACGACGTTGCCTCCTCTTACATCCTTGCAATTGAATATTGACTATTTACCTACTATTGCTTTAAAATACGGTCTGCTACACATACATACACACAAATTGTAGCTCAAATATAGTAGAGCCTACTAATACATTACAAACTTACAATGTAGGTAAATCTTACATTCTCAGAACTCTCTTTGAATCTTGGTTCGCCAATTTGCTCGAACTAATTCCGAGCTTCTTGGTACATAATAAAAGTAATTACACTACTCTAATAACATGCAATCAATTAATTGACTGTGTCCTATTACCGGATTATTAATCTGTGTGTATAGTGCTAGTGGTGTAAACAAAGTACATACCTACATGAAACTTGTCTTATGTTTACAGTAAAAAAGTATTAAAAGATCGCAATAACAGAACAGAGAATGATTGTTAGATACGCCATCTCAATATTATAATTTCCACTGGACTTTATAAAGTAGCTTAATAATGTACCTTCCAAATACCCAATTATGAGATGCACAAACCTTTCTAATAAAATTACCTTCACCAAAGTTCTCTCACCCTCATTAAAAACAAAAGTTGAATGAAAACGCATAGTTTAAACACACGTATCATTTAAAAACAAATTAATTTGGACTCCTTTAATTAACTGAAGTGCGCGTGAAAAGGGTTTCACTCGCCTTTCGCCCAAGGGCCCTGTTTTAATTATATATTATTTAGGCTTTGCAATATGAAATAACTTTGAAATGATGAAATGAAAAAGGACACAGTTATGAATTTGTTATTTTTACCTACATTAAGTCCCTTTACACGATACAAGATGTGATGGTGTCTTGCCTGTTACATACAATTAAATTCGAGCAATATTTCACTTTCATGGTTTTATGGCTTTTTCCTTACTTACCTAAAATATGCCTTAAAATGTTACTAGAGAAAATAAACATTAAACTACATGATATTACAAAATTTTAACGATTTATAAGCCAATGTTTTAAGAATTGCAAAGTAACTATCGTCGACCATCAAATGTAGAATTTAGATTTAAAGCCACTTATTGGACCTTCATCAAAATCGGTTCAGTAATTTTAATTTTAATCGGGGTTTCATCAGGATCCCTTTTATTTAGGGTCTTATGCTACGGGACGAATGTTTGCATGATTTGCAAAGATTTGTCTTGAGTCTAGATGTTCCTATCTATGATATTATGTAAGTGTTTACAAAAAAAATGTATTAAGTTACTACATTAGTCATTGATTACCATAATACGAGCATTTAGGTTGCTTAGCTTGGGAATAGATGACGCTGTGTGGAACATTATTTATTTATTAATAGTTACCGGCTATAGCAAGTTGCATGATGAAGAAGTTCATTCGGCTCTTTCTAGCGTTGGTGCACAGCAGGGCGGCTATCACTGACACGTTCAGCACCACAATAGCCACGAAAAGGATCCACATTACCGTGAATTGGATGGACTGAAACAGAAATCAATAGATGAATTATTTATAATATAAAATACCTGAAAGTGTATGTTGTTTGCTATTTTGTGCCAGGCAATAAGATTGTCCTAAATGTTACAGAGTTAGATATTGATACTAAAAAGTAAAACTTAATTACTTAACTAAGATTTAACTCCCAAAATAATAATCAAAACATGGTCTTGATCTATACTAATATTACAAAGTTTGTTTGTTTGACAGAAGGAATCTCCAAAACTACTCAGCCCATTTCAAAAATTCTTTCACCGATGATGTGAAGAATGGACTTTCGGAATGGTTAAAGGTTATATTTTATCCCGGGGTGGTTTCATAATACACTCGTGCAAAGCCGAAGTGTTGCTAGTAGTAGTTATATAGACTTCTTGACATTGTATTGGAGGACATTGGATTGTAGCATTATTGTCAAAACATTATTTTTATCAACCTATTTTGCATAACTGTTTAATGAAGCTTTTATATGCAAAGGATTCGCGTGAAAACAAGATTGATGGCCAAGCTTATCAACAACAAATTGATTTCTATGTATGGCGCACTACCGCGTTAAAAGCTAACAACAGGTTTTGACATGAGCCGATAGCACTATCAGCTTTCACGATAGCCACAATGACGGACTCCAAAATACCCATTACACGATTAAACCTTTCACGTTTTATGGTCGGCTTAATCCACCTGAAAATGGTGGGCGGGACAAGATTTACTTGCTTTTACATGAATCGACTTGTGAGCTTTTAAGAGAATTTATAATACCAACGTTTCAAAGTGAGAAGGTAATTTATATTTATTTTGCTTCAACCGTTGGCATGTAACAAACATTTTTCTTTTGTCGTTTTCGGTTCGGTTACGCTAAGAGAATATTAGGCATAGCATACGTCTAATAAATAATAAATTTGAACGATATTTTAATGTTTTATAATGTTTAAGGAATGTATGTTACGGGGTTCCTCAGGGTAGCATATTGGGACCTACGTTGTTCATTCTATACATAAACGATATTCACGAATTACCCATAGCAAACATGGAAACCTTGTGCTACGCGGATGATACTGCCCTGTTATTCTGTGGCCCTACCTGGGATGACGCTATGTCCGCTGCTGAGTTGGGCTTGTGTGTAATTAAAAAGTGGCTACAAAACAACCTCCTAACGCTGAATACAAAGAAAACGATGTATACCTGTTTTCATAAAACTAAAGCTTCTCAGCCTATAAATCCTCAACCTCCCCTAAAAATACACTCTCATTCATGTTCTGGGCTCGGATCTCACTGTAACTGCGAGGAGTTAACTAGAGTAGAGTCCATAAAGTATTTGGGTGTTATCGTTGATGAGAACCTATCCTTTAAAAAACATATTGATGTTCTTTCTGGCCGGGTAAGGAAGCTTATTCATGTTTTTAAACAACTACGATGTGCGGCCAGTATGGATACGTTGTTAACTGTCTACTACGCGTTGTGTCAATCTCTGTTGATGTATTGTAACACTTGTTGGGGGTCCGCTGGCAAAACTTTTATACTCCAGGTTGAACGCGCTCAACGCTCGGTTTTAAAAGTTTTATTAAATAAACCTAGAAGATACTCAACTTACGAGGTATACAAAGAAAGTGGTGTGTTATCTGTGCGAAAATTGTTTATATTAAAAACCTTCCTTTCTGTTCACTCATCAGATTCATTCCTTGTGAAATACCGCTCAAAAAACAACGTACATAGGTTTTTGTACCCCATAGTTTCTACGTCTTTTGCTCAACGTTTTGGTGATTTTATCAAATGTCTTATTTACAAGAAGGTTATCAGACACTGTAAAGTTCACTCGATGTCTGTACGTCAGGCTAAATTCACTGTGCTATGCTGGCTTTTACCGTTGTCATATGAGGACACTGAAAAACTACTAGTTAAACTAATCTAACAGCATCTCTAAGGTTTAGGTATTTGTAAATTATTGTTATTTGTTTTATTTTTATTGTATTTTTTTCTTTATTGAGTTGAGTTCTTCTAAATTAATTGTCCTGTCATCCTACTTAGTCTACATTTTTGGTTTTTTTGTGTTTGCATGTTAATTGAGGCGTTCCTTTTTGATAAACGTATTTCGGTTCCCACGATACAGGCCTAGCCTAGTGTGGGGATCATTAGTAATTTGTAAATGTATTAAGTATCATCTGCTTACAATTAGTTTTTTTTTTTGCTAGTTTTACCATGTAAAATGATAATTGTATAATTGTTTAAGTAGTAAATAAAATATTTTTCATTTTTTTCATTTTTTTTATATCATATAATTTTAATTATACTTATGTATACTGTTGTGTTGGCGTTGCCTAAATAAATAAATCAATAATCTAGTCTTCATAACGTCTGGTCATAAAAACAAAACAATCATACAAAAATTTAAATTTTATCCAGTTAAACCCATATAATTTATCAACTCTAATAGGTATTAAGACTCATACTTACATCATAAAAATAATATATGTTCACATCCTCCTGTTGGGTAGTATTTGTAATACTATGATTTAGCGTCTCTGTGGCGAAGATGGTGGTGAGGTAGATAGGTCGCTGGGTGATCCACTCCTCGTCTTCTTCTTCTTCCTTCATAATATCCGGATCCATGGTCCTGAAAAAAAAGATAGTTATAGTAGGTAGTCATACATACATACATAAATATAGAATCCTCTTTCGCATGACCCTCATTGTATACGCACATACGCACTATAAACATTTTGAAGCCACAGCACACATATCTAATTTTGGGTGCCTAATACGTTTTCTGAATCTTATCATTTTTATTTCTGAAATATCTACTCTTAAACAATATCTTGCAAATGTTATTTGCTTATCGACTTGTACAAGAGTAATATACTTAATTATAATATGAATATTCAGTTAAAAGCTCTTATTAAGAATTGAGAAATCAGGCGTCTATTTAAGTCTTATTACTCAATAGCCATCTCAATTATTTTAGTATCTGAATCACCTAACTATATTATTTTTTTCTAACTTTATGCTCTACATTTAATATTGTTCATACTCAATTTCATTTACCTAACAATTCTAAAATGTAAAACAACGATAAATTCTAAATCAAAATAAAAACTATAAATTCTGTAAACAAAATAAATGTTATCATCGCTAACAGAGCAGGTTGTTTGAAAGGTAGGTAAGTACCTATATTACCTTTAATCCTTAGTTAAAAGTTGCAGCTTACTACAAAGCCGCCTTCAATAAACGGAGACAACGAATGCCTCATGATGACACAGTACCAATAGCAGCGCTCGTGGCGAAGCTTGCTACGGCGTTCTTGATAGATCGTCGAAGTTAATCAAGGCTCTGCGCGGTCACTTCTTGTATGGGTGACCGCAAGTGGCAATATTATCTGAGCACTTCCGTGCTTCGGAGGGCACGTTAAATTGTCGGTCCCGGCTTTTAAAAGTCGTCAAGCCATGACGGAGGTCTTTAGGCGGCCTAAAAACTCCGTCACCAGATTTGGCCACTTGCTCATACGAAAGAAGAAGAAGAAGTACCAATAGCAATCAAGTGAACATTTAAATGCCTAAGTTTGAAGTAGAAGTACAAGGGCAACTTGTAAATCGGGCGGCCGGTATCATATAAATCAAACATAAAAACCGAAAAAAATAAACGTCTATTACAAAAAATAATATTTTTTCAGTGTGAAACAACTTTGAGTGCGCGCCTTCAGAACCTAACCACCTGGATACTTTCACACGCGTTTTTGATAAGGGCGACTTGGGACATAAGCTGGGCGTGAAAGCGTTTAAGTTGAGACTCAGATGCATGCATGATAGCTGTGCAATGTCGATATTAACGAAAAAGAAAGAAAGGATCGAGGATTTAAATCAAGGATCAATTTAACTTCGTCTTACATCCTGAGCTTCTTTTGCCTGTTCCACGAGATACAACCGCAAATAAACAAGCAATAGGTATTGTTTTCATTTTTGTCAACTTTTTTACAAACTATTTACTATCGTGCTTATAATTTCTTCGTCTTGTATGTGCGAACGTGCCACTTGCTAACTGCATGGCAACTACCTCGCGGTTGCAGCGCGTTTTACTTGCGTAGACTCGTATTTGAACACGCTTGAAAGTCAACATGTTTGTAGGCTCAAGTTCCCATACAGTAAGGTAATATTTAAGTCTATTTCAAGTAACTGAATACTCCATTCATGACACGCCTCAGTCGGTAGGTACCTAAATGAGTTCTTGGTAAAATAATTTTAACTTTATGTGGCTGTGTACTTCGTAATATTTGACTAATGAATAAAGTTATCTAGCAACTTATTTAGCAAAATAAGCTCTTGTAATTATAATCATTGTCGTGAGAAGAAATACGAGGAAAAAGTAGAAGCTGAGTCATTGTGTAATAGGCTACTTGACTCATATCAAATTTGACCCAATAAATTAGTATTTCCTGAAGTACTTTCCTTGCAAAACCAAAATATAATAATTTCAGTTAATCAAAGTCCATGATGCTTGCATAATTTCAATTTAAAAAACGGTTTCTTTTTTTTTTTCATTGGAACGCTGAAAACGCTACGGCCATTTTGGTGACGTCATTATTATCGGAATTATACAAATGTCACATAACTAAAACCAATTTACAGTAATGCCAACTTTTCAAAATGTGCATGTTCCCTAGACGTAAATCACGAAAATTATTGTTTTGAATACGAATGACGTCACAGCACAGATAAATCCATAGACCAATATGGCGGTAGCGTTTTCACCTGTTTTTGAAAAGTAGAACTTTTAAAATAAAATTTTGCGGTTTCTTAGGTCCAAAAAAATATGGTAGTATTTTTTTTGGTCTAAAAGAACAATTATTTATCATATAAGAGCTACATAAAAATAGAGTCAACTAGCCTATTGTCCCGAAACGTTTCAGCGAGACACACATAGGTTTATTATTAACATGATCTTGGCCTTAAGACGTCTATTGTTGGACATAAGCCTCCCTCTTGGATCTCCAGTTGTTTAGGATGGTAGCGGCCTGTATCCACTGTGAACCTGCGGCTATACTGCGGCTATTGGGTGTTTTACTATGTCAAAATTATTTATTTAAATTATTGTTTTGAGTGAATCAACTTATAAGCCTCCCTTAGCTCACGTCCGACTGGTTTGTTCGATCGATAGATACCAAGACTTTTTTATTTCTTGTCGGAGAGATCGAACTGTAAAGTTCTCGTAGTCCGACTATCAAAGCCCTGGAACAATTTTCTTGTAGTCCGATCGAACCATTAAGTATTATCTCTTACCACCTACCTTCTTTGAATCGATTTCTAAAATTACCGTATTAGATTAAGGTAAATATTCAATAATAGAGTTATTTGTTTTACCCGCTTTGATGTAGAGATACGATACAAAAAGGTTTACAGGGGTTTAATGTCCGGAGCTGGGATATGAACAAAGAATTCAATAAGCCTTTCTGACAGGGTCTGAGATGTTAGAAGGAAAATTGGTCTACAACAGGTCATAATATGTGAATAGTTGAATATTTTTGTATGTAACACAAGAACAGCGTGATAAAATATTTGCTGCTTGAAAGTATAAAATAATATATTCATTGTACATAAAAATCGAAGATTTTCACTATAAACCAAAATTATTTATTTTAACGCTACCGTCACGCGTCAGTCAACTTTTTTATTCAGACACCACCCTTAAACTTTTAATTACACTATATTAATAAAAATAAAAGCAAATCCCTAATGGATCAGTCGTCATTCTTTTACAAAATAACAAGCTAAAGCAAAAACCTAGCCTAAAGTAGTATTTATTTACAAAGGAAACTAAAGTCTCTGGGGTATTGATTTAACAAAAGAAGTTTTGCTATAAGCTAGTTTTTTTATATAGTTAAGGATTTATCTAAGAGAATGCTTCTTATTGAATACCTTTGTAGTTCCGTATTAAATGCGAGTGAGACAAAGTTATAAATCTTTCATAAACTTTCACTGTTATCAGAAATAGAATGGAGTATTCATATTAATAGTACACAAAAAAGAAAACAGAATTAGAATAAGCCTGAATTGAAAAATAGTGTAACATTGTGTATTCAACAGTGCACCCTAAATCAATCCAAACGAAATGAATTTCGCGTTAATTTCTGTTTTGGTATGCAAACACAATTATTCACAAAAGTCTAATTGGAACAGATATCATTATTTGCTAAAACGATTGGTTCGTCTGAATCAATGAACTTGATTTACGAGGACTAATACTAGTTGATGGATTTATTATTGTAAATGTATCTAGCAAATAAGTTAAACACAACAAAATAGTAAATCGCGAGGAGTGACCACACTCATACCCAGATGAAGATTCTCCGGAAGAATCTAAACATTGTCGGTATCTAAATCGACAGTATTTTTACGTGAGTAATATCCCGTGTAACTATAATAATATCTTCAACAAAATAGTCTTAGAATTAGAAGAATGGTATTAGTGCCCCGGAATCAGCGAGTGGCCAACTCTGGTAACGGAGTTTTCAGGCCGTCTAAAGGCCTCAGACATGGCTTAACGACTTTAAAAGGCGGGACTCGAACATAAACAACAGAATAAAATGCGTGCTGAAAGTGGGAATTTAAGATCAAGTCACGTTCTCAACAGGTGAATAACACCCAAACTATTCGCAATAGTAAAGTAATGACATCAGGCGATAAGCGCACTGACGACGTCTGAGTGTAAATATAATTTTAGATGTGAATTGCATTCAGCTTAATGGGTTTAATACCTATTACCCATTACGCTCTCTATAGCCTTTTCACACTCGAGAAAGGCACTACGAACAATATTGTTAAATCTCTGTGAGTGTGGTGACGATTTAAAAGTGAAATAGTTTATTAAAAAACTATAAAATCGACTTTACTTCAGATTTAAGCTAAATCCAATTAAAAACGATTTCTGAGTATTGAGATTCATGGTATAATAGTATCACTTACTGTGGGTGGTTTTTTATAGTAAACTGTTAAAACAAAATGGTAATTGCAAACAATAGCATGGCACTAAGCCTTTAGTTTGGTGGTCTGAAGTTTAACCACATACAAGATGGGTACAAGTACAAGTTACTTGAAAGTTTTTGATTGGGTTGGGATTTCGGGTACGCAATAGATCCAACAGTACTAAACGGCTGGACAGACACAAAGTCTCTCACGTTTCTTTCTCCATAATACCTATTTTACTATATTTTTTGTACTGTAGTGGTAAATTTAGGCCCATAATAATTTTTAACGAAACTATTTTAATTAGAAATCGAGATACTAACCACTAGTTCAACATAGCTTCATCCGATACCTATCAGAGTCGCAATTGAATACAAAACAAAAATGAATTGATACTATGAATCAGGATTTTAAGCCTGATTCTAACACGCAGCGTTAAGAAAATTATTTCGAGAAAATGAATTCAATAAAATAATTTATCCATTGCAGGTTACCATTTACATGATGTCATTTTCTTGCCTGTTACATAAAATTAAACCGACTGTACTGTACAATTGTACATGTACAATACTTGCATCGTCTTAAAATTTTTTAATTCAACCATTGGATGTCAAATGTTGCTTTAATTTACTTGAATGCAACAGGCAAAATAATATCATCGTGTAAATGGTACTTAAATCACAAAAGAGGACGCGATGACACTAAAAGGGTTGGCATTTATTTTTTTAATAATGAAAATGAACAGAATGTTTAGAAATCCTTATCTATTGTTGAAAAATATTTAAAGGTTTCTATATTCAAATGACTTTTACAGAGGAATATTTGTCTTAAAACGTTTTTTTTAAAGGCGTGTCATAAATAAAGTGTTCATTGATATCACATGAAACATCAAACGGAAATAGTAAATAGTGAGCATGACACCTTATTGTTGCTTGGGAGCGTGGCGCTGATCTTATGTAGAGCAAGAGCTGGTAATGGTCTTATTACCACGTTAGGCAACATTCTGAATTTTAATTATTTAATTGTATTTCAGCTCATGCGCGCTGGGCGAATTTTGCTGCTCTTGATTGTTCGTTCAATTTAAGCAACGTTTGGATGCGGTTGACTTGGTTGAGTGACCGGCAGTGGTATTATCAGCCGTCTTTTAAATCAAGAGACTTTGTCACTGGCTCACTCAATCATGCATTACATTATTTTAAATACTAGTTCCCGTTTCAAAATAGAAGCTATCTCTCAAACATTCAACATGAAAAAAGTGACACGTTAATCAGACCTCAGTTGTGAGTTGTGAACGCGTAACAAGCGAGGAATGAATACTTGAACACTCAGCTTGGCTTTATTGGCTCCAGAATGGGGCGTTGATGTATTTATTCTTATTTATCTGTGGATTTAAATCGCACTGAACGAGTGCTTGTTCGCGATACCGGAGTTTGAGCGGTAAGCGGATAAGGAAGATTTATAAAGATTAAACTTACTCTTCTCGTGTTAAGAGATATTTGACAGTTCAATAGATTTTTGGGAGTTCTCAATTTGAATTGATTAATGAATTGATGAAAAGATTCGGTTTAAGCTTGCATATAAAAATTTATAGTAGAAAATCGAGTTACCTTATTGATTCTGACTAACAATGTCTATAGATTGTAAACGTTGAGAAGCTTTTAAGCTACTATTATCATCTCAAGTGGTACAGTAAACTATCCTAATAGATTAGCTCAGTTAAGTTACCGGAAGCTGCGCTGAACTGAGTTCAATTTACTTGAAATACTTGGGCCAGACCGGGTATAGAAAAGATACTATACCATTTATAGCTAATGATAGTACCTAGTCAAAGCAAGTAAAACTTACAAAATTCTATGGCCATACCTTTACTTTACATTGGTCTTGGAATTTATCACGTTTTTCACTTGTGTTCTCTTTGCAATGAACAAACAAAACAAGCTTGCTGTAAACTGTGAGAAAAATTGAAGACTTCCTCGTGGTGAGTATAAATTCACAGATTTGAATAGACTTTTTCTTAGTTTTCTAAAATGAAGAAGATAACAATAAGATACCAGAAATCCTGAGCATGCCTGTATTTTGAGATTTTCTCTTAGTAGTTAGCAATCGTTATTCTACATTTTAATGATTATGTTTGGTTTTACAGATTTTATTTCTAGGAATTCCGGCTTTAAATTAATGTAACTAAAATATTTATTTGGAATACTGTAAACAAAAGTAATGTGCATCTTAAAAATAACAGCTTCAACTGAAGGGTCATTTGATTTATGTTTTTTTTATTACACTCTTAAAATGTTACAAAACTGTGTTAGAAAATTAAACGTTATTTTTATTGTAGCAAATAGTGTTGCAAGTCTGAGTTTGTTACGGTTTCATTAAGATAAGTTCTGAAGCAGCAAAGTTCGTAACAACCAACACAAGCTGAACTTCGGATATTGACACGAAAATTCGTTTAAGGTGTTCTAAAGACTTTGTACGGGACGATAGACTATTTTACTTATACGCAAGCAAAGTTTAAAATCTTATCATTATATAAGTGTAAAAATTTCTGAAGAAACAAGTAAATATTTTATAATAATATGCATTGTGCATTGCCATTCAGCGGGATAATTGTCAAAGTCAAAGTATCATTAATTGCGACGAATACATAAAATAACAAAATATGTTATTTATTAAAAATATGGTATCAATGTGTTCTACTTATTTTCTAGGCATACGATATTTTTATTAACAATTCAATTAATTCCTTATTACGAGTATAAAATAAAAATGTCAGATCCAGATAATTGCTGCCAGTATTTAAATGCTTTCAGTGTCATGGGCACGCTTCCGTTTAGCAGTGGTCTAGATCTTTAGAGCTACCTGTAGATTGTTTACAACGAACATTCAACGGCCACCTGTTACAATTCAGGTAAATGGTTTTGATTGTAATCAAAAAAATATATATGTAATCATTTGTAATTTCGATTCTGTAGACACCTATGAAGTTCTAAAGTTGTTCTTTTCACACTTTTTCACACCTGTCCTTGTTAAGGGTTTATCGAATCCAGCAAACTCTCATTTAATTCCATTCAAGCACCAACAAGGCCGTTGTTTAATAAGATTAGTAATCCAGACTGTGACCGATTTGCCCCTTCGAAATGAAATCAGGCAATTTTATTGGAAGCAATATTTTACGCAAAAGTCAGTCAACGCGAGAATTCGAAATTGTCCATAATTCACCGAAACTAATTAATGTTTACCCTAAATGAATGGCCTATTCACATATGATTTAACGTTTCAATGTAATAATGCACGAGTTTTTTTTATGAAACCATACAATGAAAAATATTGGACTTACGAATATCTGTTGATTGATAATCCTTTTACTTTGATAAAACAAAAAAAGATTGCTGATGAAGACAATATTTACCTTTAATTTTGTTTTGTTATTGCCATTGTTGATTATGAGAACGGTCCGATTGAATTGAATCTGTTGGGATTGAAATGTATTACTTCTCTCAATCAATCTGTACGCTCAACGTTATAGGTATTTAACAGATATTCTATGATAACTCACTATGCCTCTATACTTCATTTATTGAAACGAGCTAATAGGCAGATTAAATAAACTTGCGTGATTGGTCGTTGAAAATAACATTCTATCTCGTCGTTGGCTAGATTGTCAAATCAATTGTCAATTATCAAATCTAGCCAATAAGAGAATAAACAATTATTTTCGACGACCAATAACGTGCGTTTATTTACGTTCCTATTAGCTCGTTTCAAGAAATGCAGTATAGTGGCAAAACGATTTCCATAGTAACAGTATTATTAAAAAAATTACAATTAAACATGGATTTCAAAAATCACAAATTTCTTGTTATTCTTAAGTCACTTAAATTAAATAGCAACAGATATTAACCAGCCATCGTAGGCAGCTTACTAAATAATCCATAATGAATAACAGGTCTAATAGATAACTACTACCTAGATAAAGCGCGCATTATATATTTTGCAAGTCGTATTGCTAATGATACAGCTACTATAGTGGAAAAGTCCCATGAGCTTTGCAAAAATCTTCCAGTCCTACGCAACGAGCGAATTGTACTTATTTAATAGTCCGACCTTCCCGCAAACATTGACCCTGACACATCGTTACAGGGGGTGATCAATTTCTGGCCAGTCGTAACATTACCACTGGCTACACGCCTCTGAGCCATAAAACCTTTCGATAAAACCATAAGGTGTGTGACAGGGTATTTACAGCTACGGAAAATGTACGGCTACAGTTAACAGCACCAGCTATAGGATCATTGGAAAAAGTTTTTGTGCCAACCCTATTCGTGGTACAAATGGAAAGAAAATGTAACTACTTTCTCTGAAAGTTAACTTAATATTAGGAGACACGAAACGTCGAACTTTTTCGATTGTAGATTTTTCTTTTTTAAATAAGATTAACGAAAATTGACTCTCAAGTAATTGTATTGAGAATGAATCTACTTGCTAGGTATCACAGGCAGCGGTACAATTTTGTTTGACTTGTATTTTTTATCAGTTTTCTTTTATAGAGTCACGATTTCAGTAAAATTATCAAGTTAAATGCTTACTTTTATTTTATTTCTTCTTATTTTTAACGTTGGTTTTTGGACGCTATCCTACTGACTAGTGGATAGCGGGATAGTAGTAGTAGTGGGATAGTGGCCTTATACTTACATAATACATATATTTTAATTTTGTCTATATCTCCTATTCATATTCTTGAAAAGAGTTATTACTTGAACGTGAATGCGGACTAAGACGAACTTTACTGTGAAAGTTTTTCATACAATTACCCTATAAAACGTATGGGCTCACGGAAAAACCATGTACGTATCCATTTACACACCAAAACTTCGTACGCGCGACACGTAAAACCTTTTTAGAAGTTTACGTGGTTCTAGCACTTTTCAATTCGTGAGAGGGAAAATTCGTTAGGTGACTCACATTGATCATTCTTTTCGTAATTAGAATACGGTCTTATCTTAACATAGTACCGAATTCCGAGGGATAATTTACAGGCAGATTTTTTCATATAGTGTTGACTAATAACTTTAATTATTCAGTTTAGAACAGAATCATCCAAAATAAAAATGTAACAGTTTTTTATTCTATTCAGCAGAGTCCAATATAGTAGATAACAATGGCAGCCATTCCAATCTAATTAACTAAAAATATAGTCAGATGAGTTTGAAATGAAAATAAAATGATACAAAATGTTCAGATCAAATGGAAGATGTACAGAAAAGTAATACATTCAAAATAATTAACGTTGGGCTTGCTGTGAAACATCTACATCAAGAAAGATACAAATTTGTCTTCTCTTTCAGTACTAGCATCCATTGCAACTATTCATCTTCTTAGCTCTATTCTGACGATCTTTTGTATACGATTTTTGAACCAAAGTTAGTAAATACCGTAGATAAGCAGCCTATTTAGCTTTTATATGCGTAGGTGTGAACTTGGTTTTATGTCCAATGAAATCACAATGAAACGGAACATGATCCCTTTATTGATGGTTGCCGTAAAGATGTTCTATTGTTAGATTATTCTATTGTCATTTTGACACTACGTTGTATACGAGTAGTATAGAGTGAAACTGCACTTAATATGACGTGTCTAAAAATATTCCTAGTGTATGAAAATTAATAGATAATAACTCGCATTCATAGATACGTCGGCAGTATCACACTACGTGGCAATTTTTCAATTGAACAACAATGATGTCTTCGTTGCTGCTCAGTTCATACTTCATACACAACTTGCGGTAAGTATTAGAATGGTTACGCTATTCCCTCTTATAGATCACATTTGAATTCAGAATTTTATCATAACGAATATTCTTGTGATTACTAATGTTTTTCAAATCGCGATAGAATGGGAACAGAAGACATATAATAGGAATTGACATTCAGAGACGATTTTCTTCCTAACCATCACACCAGTAGTGTGACAGAACAGTGTGAATGTGAGTCGATCGTAGTCAAATCAAAGGAATAGCTATGATATAAGTAATAATAGTTACGATACGAAGCGTTTGTCACAATGGTTTAGACCCCGAACCCAAACGTTTTGCTCGGGTCGCTCGCCCGACATTCATTCGCGTTGCATGACGTGTTGAATGTCACTAACAATAAAGAAAAAAAGAGAAAATAAAAATAAAGAGAAAATTCTGATAAATATACCTAACACTAAAAGAATAATATTAAAATTCGCAATCCAAAACTTTTGCTCAATAAAAACTAAGCTCTTAATCCTAAGCAAAGTTTTCAACTTCTAATGAGCTTCAAGACAATAAATTAAGTCCATTTGTTGTTTTAATTGTTTGAACTAATGGACGAAAATAAAGAGATGTTTATTTTGTGGAATGCTTGATAACTTTATAAAGGGTGTACTAATTTAAAACAACAGTGTTTTAAACTGCTGCACATTTACAAAAGCGACTATTGACTTGAATTATGTGTCCTACTAAAATTATAAATGAAAGTTTGTATGTTTGTTATTTAACCACCTGGACCAATACAGATAAAACAAGTAAATAAATATTTGGGAATGGCATGAAAGTTATTTCAAACGTTGGTTTCGCAGAAATTGGTAGAAATTTATTATTTATCGAGCACACAAAATACTGATGAATTTCCGTTCCGAACAATAAAATTCCTTAATATCTTTTATCAAAGCCAAAAACACAATAAGCGAATAAGCAGCATTAACCTGACATAAAGCATTAATGTAGGTATTTTAAAAGCCCATAACTGAAAACAAAAGTGAAAATTGCTTCTCCATTAAGAACCGTAAAGATAGTCTTCTTCAATTTATTTATAAAAGTGATACGCATCTATTTCAAAGGGTAAAAAAGTTGAAAGAGCTAAGCCCTCATTCTAAGAAAAACTTATCAAGGTTAATACAGAATGATGCATAATAAATAGGTAAATTTTAATACTTCAGTCAAACATTCCTTTGCTGGGAAAATGCTTGCATATTTTAATTTCGAGGCTTTGATAACGAGTTACTTTAAGTGAACGTCCAAATAATGAACTGAATTTGGCTTATAAAACTTCTAAAAGTTATTGCTTTAGCAATATTCTGTTACATAACTGTCAAGAGAACTTATATAGATTGTAGGTAACAATTTGTTAAGGCGAGGATACCCTGGCGCTGTAGGTATTTCGGCCGCCTCGCCCTCCCCTCGCGTCTCTGCTTCAACACGCGCTCTCGGCCACAGTGTAAACACAACCACAGTGCAATCTACTAATCGCGGTAGGTAATGTAATGATACTAGGTACATTACAAAAATAAAATGTAGGTGCCTGACTCAATTATTTAGCTTATAGCATAGTAGATATCATACCTAGTGTAGAAGGTACCTATCTATCTTCCTAAACCGTGAAGGAGGACCAGAATAAATATTATTTATTTTATAAGTAAGTACCTATAATAAAATAAATCCTACTTCCTTCCTACTAATATTATAAATGTGAAAGTTTGTGAGAATGTGTGTAGGTATGTTTGTTATTCTATCACGCAAAAACGGCTGGACCGATTTACACATAGGCTACTTTTTATCCCGATATTTCCGCCGGAATGGGACTTACGCGGGTGAAACCGCAAGCCGCAGCTACTAATATATATAGGTAAGTAGGGAAGTACCTATGTCATACGTAGAAATCAGAAAGGTAGGTAGCGTAAAAGTGTACCTAACAAAGAGTACCTAAGTAATAATACCTATTTTTTCTTGTCCTTTACCAGAACTTACTTAGTTACACTTTTTCGCTACCGACCTATCGCTATCTTAGTACCTACCTATGACTGGTATGACATAGGTAGGTACTTTATACATTACCTATGTAAGTACCTAATACTAATAGGTACTCACTGAAATGATAAAAATTATATAAAGCTAGATTACCATTTACCACTGACTGACTGACTGCCTGACTGATTGACATAATTGTTCTCCATGATGTTGAATGGGAAGGTAGGTATGTTATTTTTTGCAGATTCGTAAACAAGTAACTCTAATGAGTCTGGAAAAAAACTGACATTGACCATTTTTTGCCGCCATCTTGCCGACCACTGTCGTATCTCGGAAACTAGAACACCCGTAATTTTTGTGGACTCGTATAGAGGAAGTCCTGGGAAGTAAAAAACACTATTTTTTTTTGCCGCCCATTTGCCTCCCATTCGCCCAATTAGCAGATCTCGGAAACTATGAGGCTCGGAACGTTTATTTCTTCGAGTTTGTATAGAGGAGGCTTTGGGAAGGAAAAATAAGTTTTCAGATTTGCCCCCATTTGCCTCCTTCATTTTGCCGCCACGCGTATCTCGAAAACTAGAAGACTTGGAGAAATTTGGTTTTCAGATTCCTGTAGGGCATCACAAAGTTGATAAATTGTGATAATAGTTGAAGAGATGGAGAGTGACATACGGTACAATACATAGTACAAATAATTTTAAATATTTATTAAATTACCAAAACTCATTAAAGTTTAGACGTCTAGGTTGGCACACAATTTGCTTTTCAACCGTTTTTCTCCCACTAATTTAAAATATGCAGCTTTACAATCGAATAGATTGCTATGGCACGCCTTTTCTTGAATTTGAGACATTAGATAGTTTATATCAATTATTCTGCGTCCAGTTATTGGTTGATAGTCGCTTTCTTGTTCATTTTCAATGACCAGAGCAATGTTCTCAACATACTCGTCGTTTCTGAAATTAATAAACCAATGAAAACTATTGTTGAAGATGGTATTTGTACCTACTTTAATTTCCATACAGTCTTAATAAAATAGATCAACTCCATAAATACTATTTCAGTAACTTACTCCTGTCTGGTAGTTTCAATATCTTCTGGCTCCAATGTTTCATAAGTTTTAGCTTGATCTGCGAACCTATAACATAAGATATTTATCATTATACATTTTTTATTTTTTTATTTATACAATAGTAAGTGGGTAACTCATAAAATAATAGCTATTATAATAAGTACAGTAACTTACATGTTCTCACTCTTGGTGTCACTTGTAACTACCGGTTCCATTGTCAGCAAATGTGGTTCATCTTGTTCCGTTGAACTAAAACAGTAAATGATAAAAAAAACAATATTAGAATACTGTTCCCTTTCTCTACCGTGCATCTAAGAGTCTGTGTCATTTGTCAAATTCTCCCTTACTGTCCCATTTCTCCCATACAAAGTTTCAATCGATTAATAACCTATTATTCCCATGTGTTTTATCCTCCCTTTATGTAACTACAAATGTCTAAATTGATCTCGTAGGTGTGTAATAATATGTAGATAATATGTGTGTAATAATATGTAATTATGATATCCTACTATCCTATTCTACTAATATTATAAATATGAAAGTTTGTAAGAATGTATGTTTGTTATTTTTTCACGCAAAAATGGCTGGACCGATTTGGTTGAAATTTGGTATGTAGATTGGTGATACCCTGGATTAACACATAGGCTACTTTTATCCCGATATTCCCGCGGGAACGGGATTTACGCGAGTTACGCGGGTGAAACCGCGGGGCGCAGCTAGTGTGTAATAATGTAGTAGGTAAGTACCTACTAAATTATTTATATTTTACATTACGATGGTCATACGTTGACACCTCGTATCTACTTTATGTCAAACTTTACAGTAGAGAGAAAAAACTGTCTAAAATAAGTTATAGCTACTATATAAATGAAACAAAAATATAGTTGGTAGACAATTTGTTTATTTATTTAACGAAATTAAAAAAGACAAGGACCTCTTGGAGTTTTTTACGATTATATCAATTTACAATCAGTTACGAGTTGACAATGTCAAAATCATCTCACAAATGCTAGGTTACGTGTAGTCAATCTGACTTAATTAAGAGGCAAGTTGTCATAAAAAGAGTGATAAACTGCAGGTATCACACTTTTAAGAGCTTGCAAATCATTAGACTTGATTGATGTAAGTTTCAGAGGTTCTTTAATTCATTTCAAACCCCAAAACAAATCGAAAATCGCTGCCTATCTTCCTCAGTTAACTCATTAGGTACACTGACGTTCTTTGGCAAAATGCTGAACTGCAGGTCTCTTTTATTTTTCTTGCATTCATTTTGCATCATTTCTTTTCCATCCTATGTAATCTTTTCCAGACTCTCCTAATTTTTATTCTTTTTTGCTATCCAGAACTCCGTTTCAGACTCCGTCCTGCAGAGTGTTACTTCTACTCTCCTCATCAGAAGAATTATGACTGATTATGACCCCGATAAGACATCATGATGTCTTATCGGGGTCATAATCAGGGTCGTCATCCGTATTCACTTGAATTGTATCAATATCAGAAGTGATTGGTATTGATCGATGTAGAAGCTTCGGTTTCATGAAAGTAGTCATGGTTTTGAAGTTCAGCAAGACTTGTATCAAAAATGATTTGAGGTTCAAGGTTTATTTGCTCTTCAGTTATTTTATCAGCGTTTACGTTAAGTTGGGAGCTGGTAGGTTGCTGATTCAGGAGTGGTGAAGTTGTAAGTTCCTGGTCTTGCAAAAGATTCAACGAAGAACGTGCAGATAGATGTAGGAATATCTTGGTCGACTTGGTGATGGAAAGTAACTTAATGTTAGCACCTATACCGTATAGTAAATATCAAACCATAATGTTGTATGAAATTAAATCAAAATAACAAACTTCCTTTCTAATGAAGTAGGTACGCACGTATTACTACACTATTTACACGTTTTGTACACGACACACGTATAAAACTTAGTAAACTCTCTTATTATTTCAATAAAAAACTTTAAAAGAGCAGCGAACTCCTTACATCACCGAAAAATAACAGCAGTGTGAAAGAAAATAACTACCCTCATCTAACGTTTAGTTAGTGTTGATACCACGTAACAGCACTTAAAGTGGGAATCTAAGAAGGTTCAAAATAGTGAGGTGTCAACTTTGAAAAAAAATGTTCGAGTAAGTTTTTTTGCGGTTTACGAGCTACCAATGTAAGATCCGGCGCGAAATTTAGAATTTTTTCATGTGCGTAACTTATTTTGACAAAAAATGTAAGATACGAGGTGTCAACATATGACCATCGTTTACACACATACTAAGTACTTACCTACTACTACCTACTACTTTTCCCCTAAAAAGTTCCGAAATTTCATACAATATGTATGAAACAAAAAAAATGTCAAAATTAAGAAAAAAAAGTACTTCAAAAAAATTTTCCAAGTCTCCTAGTTTCCGAGATACGTGGAGGGGGCAAAATGAGGGGGGCAACTGGGGGCAAAACTGAATACTTTTTTTTACTTCTCTAACTCTCTTCTATACAAATCCGTTATTAGAAATCAAAAATGTTACGTCGTTTCCGAGATCCCATCAACGGGGCAAAAAAGGGTCAAAACTGGGGCAAAACAAAAAAACGATTTTTACTTCCCAGGACCTCCTCTATACGAATCTGAAAAAAAAAATGTTCAACGGCCCTTACTTTCCGAGATAGACCAAGGGTGGGCAAAATGGCGGCAAAAAATGGGCAAAGTCGGATTTTTCCCAAACTCAATACGATTCTATAAAAAAAAATATACCATTCCATCCCAGTATAAAGGGACTAGTAGCACGTCTCAGCATCGCACGGGGCACTAATGGAGCTACCGGCATAAAATATAGCCGCACCCGTGAAAGAATTTTTGAAATCGGTCCAGTTGCACGGGTGCACCTACAAATTTCAACCAAATCGTTTCAGCCGTTTTTGGAAAGAATAACAAACATAGGTAGGTACCTACATACAAGAATGTAATTAAAAAAAACATTTAAAACATTTTACATTTATAATATTAGTAGGAAGTACCTAGGATAGGATATAGGTATAGAGTAGGTACCTAAGTATAAAAACTTACGTTTTCTGTGTACTACGGACGTGAGAACCATCAGTGTTCTGATTTATGGCTGCAGCTATTTTTTTTCTCTTACGGCGCATAGCAATACTGGAAAGATAGGCACACCTAATTATGCAAGATTGATGTTGGGACACATTTCATTCTGCTTTCCTACATAAACGTAATTGTGCCTAATTTTGGAGGTGGGTACCTTACCTACACTACCTACCCACCTACTTCTAGCTACAATGTGACATGAAATGAAAATAAACATGCCAACCTAGGTACTACCTAAGTCGGAATGTCAACAGGTCACAAGTAGGTAGGTAGGTAGGTATCTAAACAAAAATGATCATGATTTTTACTACTTTATTTTTTTATTGACAGTTGAGAGAAAATAAATTAAAATATTGATTGATTGAGGAGAACCTAGGTGTATAAGTAGGTACTTACCTAAATACTAATAAACTAGGTAGTAATGTTTTGGTTCCTATTAGTAGGTAGGCAAGTGGGAAGGTAGGTAGGTACTTACCACTTTTCTCGTTGCTGTTGTATTTTACACTTCTGCTTCATTTTTGGGTGGGATCTTTTGTTCACTATACGTCCCATTATTATTATTTACACTACCTACTTATAATTTACACTAAAACCTATTTTTAAAAAACGTCAATACACACACAACAAAATTCACAATGTAATAAGTAATAATGTTCTCCAAAAACAAAAATATTGGTCACCGCAACCGCAAGCGAATAAAACTCACTACCTAAACAGCGCAGCGGAGCGCTCGCGACACAAAGCGACGTGACCGCTCTCTGTGACGCCTCGGCGGGGAGTGAGCGGCAAGAAATCAGACGCAGGGCCGTGAGTTTGTAGGTATTTTGGTAATGTGAAAAATATTTGTATGAAACAAAAAAAAAATATCTCACGTAATTCTTCTTTATAATGTGTAAAACATTTTAGTGTGTAATTTTTGTCTGTACATCGATTATTTTCTTGAATATGACTGTTTAAAGTTTTATTTAGAGGTAACTTTGGCATTTTTTTCTATCGAGTGAAAATATGCTAATCGTGTTTTTGCTCTCAGCCAATTCAAGATAATATCCTCAACTTTAATATGTATAAATTTCAGAATCGTAAGTTGTGTATTTATGGAGATACCGATGTCTGAACATAATGAAATCCAGTATACCCTCGCCTTAATTTATTTTCAATAATCTTTACTGCACCCATCTGCGTTGATTATAAAACTATTCGCATTGTTTACGAACTTTACCTTCTTGAAAATGTACCTTTAATAAGTACCTAAATAAGCTTAAAGTTTTAATCAGGTTCAGAAATGTCTCGTTTAAGAATCTATGTCTATTTTCAATAGGTGCTTACTAATTTAACGATTGTAAAATTTAAAAATAAAAACTGAACATGTTCTGTTTCGATCATGACTAACACTCACTGAGGATAGGTTTCTCAGAGTTTTATGGAGTGACTAATTGCTTCTGTTATTGACCATCATTAACTTTTACACATGTTAAATCAAATTTATCGTGCTGACTAATAAAGCTTTAAGCACCTACTTTATCAAACACAGGATACCTAATAAAAGCACTCGCGACAACAAAAAGTGGGCCAAAATATTTGCGAACAGTCGATACGTCTTAGCCACACCTTGGTATCATGATATCTACACTGACATTATAAAGAGGCAAGATTTGTATTGTTGTATGTAAAAATTATATTACCTTTAGAAAGCGACATTATCACTGAATAAGGCTGATTAATAAATACCCATGGTAAGTCGGGACAGGCAAATAGTATGAATTTAACAATGATTTCAGTCTTCCGATGCTTTGTTTACGTTCGATTTAGTTACTAAATCCAGTTGGTGTATTATTGTTGGCATGACGCAACTGACAGATCGTCAAAGTAGCAAGATATTTACAACGCCACAAAACAAGTAGTAAATTATGATTCATTGTTCAGCAGCTGAATACACTGTTAAAAATATATGTGGGTATAGTACACGTAAAATACACTTTAAAATAATAATACGTTTGACGAACACTTTTGACGTAGACTTTTTTAAAGCATTTAGTATAATTATACTCGAAGTTGAAAGCGCTGTATTAATTTATCAGCCATTCATTAGTAATCATGTTAATTTCATTGGATTTTTTATAAATAGCGAGTAATTTGTTACATCCAAACAAATGACATTTTAATTAAACCGACATTGCAAACAGAGCACAATTTAAACATTGCCAAGGTTGCAAGGTTAAGGCCTCAACAAAATGTATTGCGTGGTATATTTATAGGGGTTTATTTACTCGGATATTGGCATTAAAGTGTGACGTTTTTTAATTGAAAATTAAAATGACCCAATGGTCAAAAGAAGTACATGTATTTGATTTACAAAGATATAATAAATGTATCATTGAAATAGTTTTCTAATTTTCCGGACTCTCATAATTTATCTGGTGCTCGTTGGTTACCTATACTTTTTCTAGATAATTTATGTGATTATTATTTTTATTAGTACACAATAGTTACTTACAGGACAATAGTGTTTTTAATCGGCGGGTTGGACTTGAAGACATAAGTTTCTACGTACCAATAACACGATAAATTGATATTTTTCACACAGATAAAATAATACTATTATTTTATCTGTGCTGATTGTAGTAAAGAATTTAGTTTTGATAAACTTTGTTCGTTGTACTTGAATGATTCTTTGATAAATGAATAAACCATAAGTTACATACTTAGCTTTCTCTTACATACTTAGCAATTATTGATTTCACAAAGTAGCAATAAGTAAATAAAGTTTCATTCGCAATCAAACATTCATCAATCATTTTTATCATCAAGTACTTTTTCTGTATTCTTTCATTAAATTTTTGTGTTTAATCTTGATTAATGACTACTTAGTTTTGTAATGAGTTGAGAACTTATCATATTTTATCATACCACACAGTAGCTGTGTTGGCTGAGTGGATTAGAGCCTCGGCTTTCAATCAGAAGTACGTTAGTTTAGATTCGGCCGTCCAACAATAAATTTCTCGTTTGAATTACATACGCTCTACAAAAAGAAAAACATCGTGAGGAAACTAGTTAGCTTTCTAAAAGCATCGATAGGTTTGCAACTGTCACGTATGGAATGTTAACTTCTGCAAAAGGTGGCTATAGTCAGAGTTAGGTCTAAATACAAAATAAGTTATTAGGTACATTCTTCTGACTATTCAAAGGACCTAAAATCATTGTCTAAAAGTTTTGTAAAAAAATGTTATTAACACACCTAAGAAATACAGTCGTGATATTTCATTACATCAATGGATATGTCGCATCTAATTATTCATTCTATTTAGAGTATAACTAATAATTTTGTTTTTACAAAAACTTAGATACCCTTTTCATTTCTTTTATCAAGGCTCAGCCTTTATCGCGAAAAGGTTAAAATGAAGTCCTCATTCAGAATTGCCTCAGTAATTTGTAATTTAAATTCATAAGGTCGCTCTCGTTGCATATCTAATTATGTATTACAAACGAACACATGGTAGATACTACTTTGACAATAGCTAGTTAACTTTATATGAGAGACAAAGGTATTAAAGCAAAAATTATATGATACAACAATCTTCGTTCCAAATAGAAACGAAAAACAAAATTAAACATACAAGTACCTACTCCCGCGTCTCGCTGTGAATCAAGAAATCAGAGCTCTTTATTTTATTTTGTGCTTTCGTATTTGCCGGAGATACAAGTTAATTGCTGCGATGTTGTTTGCAGGCGGTTTGCGTCGCGATAATATAATCTTTCGGTGCAGAGGCCTTCTGCCCTCGCCAAAGTCCGGTGAAATTATAAAGGTCCCTAAGACCACTTAACAAATTAGTCCGTAAGAAAAAATAAAGAGAAAAAAAAAGTCGCTATATAGACAAGCAGCTAAGATGAGGGACAGAGACGGAAGACCGCGACAACGACGAAAGAGTTACATTAATATTTATCCATACAGCCCTACATAGGTACTTTTACGTTTATAATTTAAGTGGTAGGTAGGTATTTTTTCTACTTGTATGCATGTCTAAAGATTTATCATTGCATGTTCCGCTGTCCAAATAGAACTGTTTTGTTTCATAAACACCTTGCCAACAATAAAGTTTTAACGATCATAAAAATCGGATTGGAATCTACATCGTAACAGATATGACCAATAATAATACATCTGTCTGTGAATTGGGAATTCAGGACAGACGTGCAAAGAAATTAGCCCAATCTGTTTATAGAATGTATTCTATTTTGAAAGTTACGCGTCAATGTTTTTGCTTTTTTAATTCGCTTGAAAAGCAACAATCACATCTTCATGTTATTACAACACAACCTCTCTATAAAACAGATTTCCGGGAAATATTTGCATTGAGAGTGGTTTTGAATCTGTTGTAATTTTTTTTTTAATACTTACAAAATGAAATTATTAATAGATCCATAATTAAAGTTATGGTTACTTTTATTTTATTTTAAATTTTACTGTATTTTTCTGTAAAAGTTCATTTTGGTGTGTAGCGAAAGTTTTAACATAACCAAAAGTACGGCTCACTCGTCTATTCTAAATTCACTCCTCTGACAAAAACCATACTAGTTTCAAATGCAGCCAATTATTCTCATATTCCACTTTTCGTCGAATAGGCCATAGAGTACCAGATCCCCGAATAAATAATGACCAGCTTAAGCATTGTTAATAGCACCAAACCCAAACATGTTAGACTAATGCCGAAGGACATTATCGGAACAACTCTCCGTGAATGTTCCACAAGGGTCCGTCTAGTAGGATGGAATAATCTTACAATTTGGGAGCCGAAAAACTGTGGACAGATTTTAACGGCCGCGAATTTGTTATATTTGAAATACATTATAATTAACTGTGCTTTAAGCGGCTATAAGCGGGTGACGGAAAACATCGTGAGGAAATCAGTCAGCTTTCTAATTGCGTGGAGTTACAATCTGTCATGAATTAAAAGTTGACTTTTGCTAATAGGAAGCATGCACCAAATTATGGTGTTCGGAGGTCCATATTATAAGGAGGTTCCTTAGACATCTTTATAGGATTTAAAAATGCCTACTAGACTGAATGAGATGTCTACCGCTCTCTAAAATACAGATGTGCCAAAATGTGTCAATTCTAATGTTAATAAAATTATCATTCGTCCAATAACCAAGATCAACATTCACCGTTTGCATTTTCCAAGAAAGGACCTTACGGATTTGTCGTCCCTACGGATGGCGACCGAGATCCGGAAATTAATCCGTAATTGATAATTTATTGGGCAGACGTTACGAGATCGGCCGAATTGCTAATTCCGGATCAAATTACCATTTTACCCAACTTAATGGGGTTTAGAAATAGGCACATTTACTATTAAATCACAAATTAACAAATAACTTTCATTTCCCCGCTGCGGTACGGTACCAATGTTTGCATGATCTGCAAATAGTTGTATCGAAAGTGGGTATTTTCAATGTATAAAAATGTAGAGGTATTTATTTTAAAAAAATCTAGGTATCAGAGATCTGATTACCTTATCACAAACAAAAAATTGTTAAGCTTGGGACTAGATGACGCTACACAGCGTAAAATAAGAATCTAAGTATCCATGGACACAAGTCCAAGAATACTTGTTTTCGTATTATTTACTTATTTATTATTACTTGTTTTTGAGTACCACTATTACATTAAATTGTATAAATCATTCGTGCTAATTATTGTAGCGACTTTCTCTGTTTCCAAGAATATGTTTATATTATAGAGATTCATATTATATTTACCTGCTATGCCTCACGATTGCGCAATTCGGTCTCACCTAATAAAGTCGTAATAAAAAGAGTAATAAGTAAGACAAATGAACTTACAGGGTGACACGGTTCATATATAATAAAGCTTAAAACTTAGGGCAGCTGTACACTATTTTTATAGTATTACAAAAAACTGCACAACTCTAAGAAACGTCCGATCTATCTGCTACGCAAGTGACATGCTACCAGGAGACCAATATAATATTGGATATGAGAGTATGACCCTTGACTTGAAATGCCGGGTAATAAGGACAATTTGTGGCAAATTTTAGAGACAAATTAAATAGTAATAAAATACTATTTAACTGCCTCGCTCGCATCTTTAGCCGCAGCAATAACCGGAAAGCACTTGAAGCTTAATTAATTTAATTTAGTTACCGCGTTCAATATTTACAATATTGAGCTCAATGAAGAAAGTTTCCAAACTTTAAAGTTTTCCAACGTATCTAACTATTAACGTTGTTTCGCACTCGTGAGTCACTGGGTTTATCTCCCAGTTTTAATTAAGTTTCTAAGAAATTTGAAGATGTACGAGCAAGCTTAGGTAGTAGGCATAATGACGATGAATAAGCCGAAATAACTTTAATACATAAATCTTAGTGGGAGCTGTTTTATGTTTTAAAACTGAGTAGTTCTACAGGAGTGCACTCCCACCCTTATTTTGAGCAAGTTTATGAATCATAAAAAGATAAACGATTTGATAAAGTAAACCTTCTTGTTTGTCTGTTTAATTCGAGTTTTATTTGTTTCGCTTTGTGATAAAATTATAAACTTAACGAAACGAAGACTCATTTTTGTTTACGATTACTACGGACATAAATAACCTGCTAACGGCCTTTGTTGGTGTTTTTGTGATTTGCAAAAGATAGTAGATGACCGTCACGCATGCAGACTCAGTAATATACGAGTACTAGCAGTGCCCCGCGGTTTCACCCGCGTAAGTCCCGTTCCCGCGGGAATATTGAGATAAAAAGTAGCCTATATCACTCTCCATCCCTTCAACTATCACCACTTAAAATATGACATCCATTCGTTGCTCCGTTTTGCCGTGAAAGACGGACAAAAAGACAGACTCACACACATTCGCATTTATAATATTGTTATGGATTATGTAATGCATAAGATTTTTTTTGTAATCGAAAATAACTTATTATCTATTTCCCAATTCACGAACTACTTCATTTGGGAGCTTCCTGGAATATTCGATATATTTTACAAGCTATTTATATTCCCCCAATCCATCATTCCGGCGCTTATAAAGCACATTGTTTAATTTTACGGCCTGCAGTTCCCACAGCGTTTCATTACACGCTATAAATACGAAAACCAATATCCCGGTCACAATAAGGCGGTTCAGAATCAGTGAATATTATTCAGTTGATCTAACGCATTATATAAGGAAAGCATTGCCAAAAACCGTATAGTTTCAAAGACAACGCGCAAATAATAATAATGGTCAATACTGCAATCTATAGGAAAATAAAAATTTCGAAACACCTGATGACCAACAAACATCAAAGGATGAGAATGAATGAAGCACGATTACCCTATTTAGACAAAACAGCTTACGTTAGCAACCCTTTAAAATTATATTTGTGTAGTTTTATTAAAATAATGGGTATTTTACGTTTTAACTGAAATTGTAGTCTGTTCGAAACCGCTTCAGCCCGTACTTGCTTACCGTAACCACCGTAACTTACTTGCCTTTGAAAGCTAAAACTTTTAGTGGGATGGTTTCGAACTCCAATAAGGTTTGATTCAGGTCTTGAAATAGTTAAAACCTTTATATGAAGTTTTTGTGGGACTTTAACTTATATAGACATGAATCCCTGCGTATGGTAGACAACTCTAAAGTATTTTTTGAAGATGCTGCCAAAGGGTAGACAGAGGTAAGTTAATTAAATTTGAATAATACCTAATGGTGTTAAGTACCCACATTCGTTTAGGATTACTATCATAACTGTAACATTATTTTGCCAAGTAACATTGCAGGTAATACAATTATTTTGTTGCAGCAACAATTTACAGACATTAACCACTTATTATTTTTAAATAAATGAAATTATGAGATCGTTCTTATAAAATAAAACGTCAGTAAAACAGATAAAGATATTTAGGTCAGCAATATTTTTAGTCACTTCATGAGACTACAATCATAAGGTGAACGACTTATGACTAAAAATACTCATACTATGGCCAAGAATTGTATTCGATTATACATCGAATCGAGACATTCCTGTGTTCCTCTTATCGTTCTCTTATATTATTATACCAAACAATAAAGTTTGGATGTTTGTTACTTTAAACAACCATTAATAATTAAAAGGAATGTTTTAAATAAAACGTTTAGTGCACCTGCAAGAATACATTGTATTTCAGTACTAAAAAATCTCCACTGACTGGCGAGTGTATCGCGACTATAACTCCGTCCTCCTATTGTCCGGTTAGGTAAGACGAGTTTTATAATAATTAAATTTGATTGTCAATATCACCACTATCGTCGCAATTAAATCGCCGTGTGGAGTTCGTAGTGCGTTCACGTTCATAGTGAGTGTATAGAAATATGTGGCACGACCATAATATCGCCGCGATTTTCACGCTCATGGTTACTAATACCGGTCACACATGCTACGATGTATCGAAGAGGTCTACACCGGAGAGAGAGCCTGCGTAGTAGGCGACCTCTCCGATGCATCGTAGCGTGTGTGACCGGCATAAGCGAGCGAAGAATCATTCAAGTCTTGAACGAAAGCTTGCCAATATTTTATTTGTTTATCATTCACTGGGTACGCTCGGGTCGAATTCTTCGTCTGCTCGGTATACAAAATCAGTACTCCCATCAATTAACTTTGATTTCCTGTACAAATAAATATTAATTGGTGTAGGTAGGCACAAATTAAAATATTATATCAAATCAGGCTCCATTTCATTGATAATTATTGAGTATTGAAATGTTAATAGGTAGGTAGCCACATTTTTGAAGTGTCAATGAGGATAATTTATCACTCTAAAAGTACGCCTACCGCTTTAATCTGTCACAGTTTATTTTAGATATCTATTACTTTAAAAAATAGCCTATATAAACCTAACAAATCCTTAAAATATACCTTTTTAAACGCTGTTAAATTAGAGCTGTCTACACTGCAGTCGATGTCGGCATGTCTGTATGCAGCGTGTCACGTTATGAGAAACTCTAGTTTTGCATAATTTATGATCATCGTCGATATTGCGCTCTCCGCGCTCTTACAGGATTCTCGCATTCGTGAAGTAACGCAGCATTCACACTACTCAACTATTTTATCCATGTTTATTAAATTAAATGTTTTCGTTCGTTCGTGCGTTCGATCGTATGAGCAAGTTAACAAATGTTTTAAAGATTTGTATCCATAGGAAGGACAGTCAGTCCAGCCGCATCCGTCCGTCCGTCCATACATCAGTCCAAAGACTATTGATACTAAACTGTAATTTGGCATGGTATTGAAGTGGTAAAACCTTAAAAACAAAAGAACTTGTGTGTAATTATAAATCTTTCTGTTTACCTTCCGTATCTACATAGGGAGCGAGAATTAATTTTATTTTTCCCGTTTAGGTATTTTAAAAACATTAAAAATTTACGAAATCATACTGTATATTTAACTTTAAAGTGCTAATTTTCGTTGAAGTTAAATGTCCCCTTCCCTTACAGCAAAACCGTCGCATTTTACTAAGATGAATAATTCGAATATTAAGCAACTACGGAACCCTACGTTGAACATGGCCCGACACACACTTGGTCACTTATATATTTTGACCAGGGCCTGATATAAAGCGAGGTTTTGTTAGAATTCACCAGTAAATTAATAAACTTTATGTTTGATGTGTACACATTGAGTAAACACGCGTTTTGAGTATGCCTGAAAAGTCAAAGGATATTCTCGACAATATGTACAAAAGTTCAAAATATTCGATGTTCATTTTGTTTCACGACTTTTCGCGATGTCCATCTGTACATCAAAATATAGAAGTGAACATAAAAACTTGTAGGGTCAAGATATGACTTATTGGGACTTTTTTATGTGGTATTGTTAGCATTTCTAAGGTACAGTGGGACGAAAAGAACAAAAAAATTACACTTATTTTAATAAAAATTACAGACTGAACGGAAACACTCAGAGAGTTTTTTGAGTCTTACTTACAGAAAAAAATGCCTATAAATTGAAAAAATATTTGGTAGGTACAGTTATTTATTGTATACGTACAATGATACCCTGACCGCCCCCTAAGAGGATTAAACTAAGAATGCATCGCTTGCTGAGTGCTTTATTCCATAGAGAATGTAGGTTAATATTTTATTCCTTATCCAAGGAAAGTACACTATGGTGGTAAATAAATGCGTATGATGTGGTCAGCTTTTTTTTAGTTCACGCATTGCTTCTATTAGTATATAATTTACAACGTTTATTCCGTTGCGTTTCGTTTAAAATATCAGTCATTTGGTTTAAATAGTACAATAGCTTTTTAATTTATTCGTTCTACTGAAAAAAAGTTTTTATGTAAGTATCTGCTTTATTTAATTTTATTAGTGCATTTCTGTTTATGATTAAAGCTGGGAAAAAAACCTACTTCAAAAGCAATATTTTATTTTCCACTTTGTTTGCGTTGATACCTACATTTATGTTTTCCAATCCATTGCTGACAGTAGGTACATACGACACAAAAGAATAACAACAATTGGATTTATTAAAAATAATACGTGAAACCAATAAATTTTATCCCTTTGAAACTCAATTTTCTCTTATACATACGAATAATTTCTTAGGGTGATTATTTAATTCAAAAACCTATTGTGTATTTTGTGACCGAGTTTTTCCGTGTGTAGTGTGTTCCACTAAACAGAATAAGTAATACTAACATACAAAAGACCCACTTCAAAATACATTCATTGCAATAGCGACTCTTACCAAGACGCAACAACGTGCGATTCAGCTCGCACTAACGTCGTGCTTTTTGTCGTTGATCGTCAAATCGTGGCTTCTTAAGCTACAGATACACATGCTACTAAAAAGCATGCTTATTTGGTACTAGATAGTATGCTCATGTCAAAATAATTTCATTTCATATATTCACAAGCATGCTCTTTTCGTATACACGTGCTCATTGTATGCTACTAAGTAGCATCTGCTCAAAAATAGCATGCTTTCGTGCTACTTTCGAGCATGTGTATCTGTAGCTTTATTCTTACTACATTATAACTCTGTAGCAGTCACGCATATAATTAGTTCCGAGTGACGTGCGATAACCCACCAAAGCTTGAATCAACTACAAAAGCCACATAGCGAAGTGGAATTTGCTGGTTCTACTCGATAAAGATTAATTTCACGGTCGGCCCAGCCATCACACTCTTTAGTCTGATGGCTGCCCTAACAGCCTTTGATGTTAGGGCTACCAGACGTGTCGACTGTTGAACAGCCTAAAATGCACGTCCGGTAGCTATATCCCTATATGTGTGGACTTTTACTTGTTCCGATTCTGTAGGTACTAGAATATACCCTAAAATAGGCTACTATCGATCGTGTTGGTTAGATTAGCCGTGAAAAACGGTGGTACCTCAACTAATCTACATTTCATGGTCTGTCTGACATTGTCATGCATACCCACAAGCCCACAAGGATAAGTACAAAGGTTAATAAGTACATGCCTTAGGGCGCGGGTAAACGATGCGAGTTAGTTTCCATGGCATCGCCCTTAATAAATGAGGGGCAATTCTACGCACTGGAACAACAGTATATTTTTCCGAAATCCTTTGCTACAAAATGCTTACCATTCCTGAAATAAGACGAAAATGTATAATACAGCATTATTATTTGTATAAAGTTTAATAAAGAAAAAAAAATACTTAACTCAAACGACTCGAAAAAAGGCAGTAAAAGAGATAGCGACTACTGATTTACACTTTATTTTATTTACATTCATCGCATTTTTCATAGTAAAAAATTCGATTGGTTTACTTTAGTCTTTTATTTTAAAAGAATAGGAGAGAGTATTTCATGCCAAACCTCTTGGCCTGAATTGAACTTTCGGGGTTGTGAGTTTGAATATTGTGGTTGCTAATACAACTTGTCGTCCAAATACTCATACAATTGTGATCGCTCAGAACGTTGTTTAACTTCAATTATTATTAAGAACATCTCGCAAGGCTTCACCACGATACATGGAAACAAATAATAACAAGACAAGTTCTTCGTTGTAGGTATAATCCACTCAAGTAAGTAAGCAGCATCATTTTCCTTATTTTCCCTATAATCCACTTGTGGGTTTGTCTATTAATTTAAGCGACATCCGCGTTTATTTATCCCTTAAGAAAAGCCCACAAGAAAGTGCTTTCTAATTAACTCAACTAGTGAACTAGATACTAACGATAAAGGCGAAAGTTTGTATTGATGTATGGATAAATTATTTACCTAATTAAATAGGTACCGCGCGAGCAAAGCCGTGGGCCACGGGACATGCTATCATAGAAATTACAAAGTCACGAAATAGATTCTATTTCGTTTTACTTTTTTAATTTTCCTTTATACAAATTAGTTCAGCTGACTGACCAACAAATACCCAAGACAACATAAACTTTCACTTTTAGGACGACATTTAAATAGGCCCAATAACCCCGGCAACCTTTTTGCCAGTTGGTTAATATCAAGGAAAGTAATACAAAAATTTGCAAGTTATTAAATCTCGTAGAATCGATCTATTTCGAGAACAGGTTCCTTGTGGGTGGGCATTGAATAATGTTAAATATATCTTATACCTCTGTATATATCTTATATATATTACATTTCTTTGAAATGAACTTAGCCCTCGCATTTTGTAAATGTCATTAGTATCAGTCAAGTATAAAAGCAGGTGTACTTGTGAGTAGCAAAAAACTCAGTCTCTTACATTAGAGAATTGATAGGATTTAAAGAAATCATTGAAAAGGAGACTTAATTTAATGTTTTTGTTAGCACCACATTACATATATTGATAATTTTCGAGAAAACAATGGAATGTAATAATCTAAGTACGTTTATTATTTTAATTTGGTAAGTAAAATGCGTGTAACAAACAATTAAGACTTAAAGTTTTATTTTAGTTTTTTACTAACTACGTTTAGTTTTACGTACAGTTTTAATTTCATGTAAATTTTAATGTTCACGTAAGTAGATACATATACGAGTATATACATCACAAAAATCCCAACGTATGTTCATTAAATTCCGTTCAAATTGTATAATCGTCGATCAAGACCGTTATGTAAAAGTTCATTTCTGGATTATAATTGTTTTGATAGCGTGTTATGAATAGCCTGTGACTTTATGTCAATTTTTAGAGACCCGTGCCCAATTAATCCATCCATGTGACACTACGATAGTCACGAGTCTTCATAGTATCGTACACGAGACTTAAGATATCTCAAAAGAAAAGGAACAAGGTCGCTAATAACTTTTTTGTCAGTTTGAATGTAGGTTTTTGTGATAAAAAAACTGCTGGTTTTGACGTGAAATCAGAAAGAGTCACGAAATATTCTATTCGAAAACTTTTGGTGTAGGTATAAATGTTGATAGAGTCGAATTTCTAGACGGAGTTTCCTTTTATATGGTGTTTAACTACAAGGGTTTTTGAAGAAGATTTAATTTATGTAAATCAAATGAAAGTGCCAATACCTAAATATAAAAAAAAAATTGAAGACCAAGAGTTTTATTATGATAACATGTTTTCATGTTAACGACGATAGTAAATTATAGTGTGTTGTTCAGTTTATTTACAGTTGACAGATTTTGTTTTGAGTAAGCTGTCAAATAAAGCTCCATTGTCTCGTTATTGTTTAAATCATGATTACCTATGAAAGAAGAGCTTTTTCTTTTGATAAATGATAAAAGATAAACCTGAGGACACTCACTCAAATACACTCACGATATTATTTCTGATGAAAGGAATCATAATAAACACGTTCCATAACCTTAACATTAAAAACATTGAGTAATTGAGTAACATAATATTTGATTTCTTACGATTATTTCACTGTTTAAAACACTATCTGTTCCCGAACCACAAATATTTGTAAACTGTCAGATCGTCTAGTACTCGTATAAGAGTAACTAAAATTAAAACTAACAACGCACCGTCTGCTCAGTGACGTATAAATCGAGTGGTGCCCGTATTCAGTAGCCCTACCATCAGTTTTCGAATTGTATATGTTAACTATCATCGCGAGCTTATCAAGTATTTCAAACGTGCAATAACTAATATTTTGTGATACATTACTCGGTATTGAAATTATTTTATCTGTAGTATCAGTAATACAATAAACTGGTGGTAGGGCTTCAGTGATGTTCTGGATAGATGCAATTCTTGGCTAACAATATTATTGTTAGAATTGGTGCAGATCCAAACTATGATTAGTCTGTGGATGTGCTGGTAGAATGTCACTTTAGCACTGTAGCCAAATCTGTCATGCATATTTATGAGAGTTTGTGAAAAGATAGGTTACACTATGGCGGTAACGATAGCCGGTTGAGTCTTGTTGTGTAAAATATTGTAATGAAGCTGTAAATAGAAGAATATACTGTAAAACATGAAGAAAAGTATTTGATTACTACGCCCCTGAAAATGAACTGTAATAGTTCAGAAGTGGGGATCTACGCAAAGAGATAATAATTTGGTTGGATCTACGTGACGCCGGACGCTTGGCTGATGGTTTGTTGGTTTACAATCCAGGTAAAGTGATATCTTTGTTATATTTTAGTGAGTAAAAGGAAGAAAACTAAGTAATAGTGATCCTGTGTGCCACTGTAAGGATATTAACAAGAAAAGTTTTTCGATGACCACATGATTTTTGTTTGAATGTAGAATGATTTTAAGGTTGGCTTGGCACATAGACGGGTTGAGAAAAAAATATTTTGAGCTTGTAAGATTGAAAACTAGATACCTACTCCTTTGATTTTGTGACGGATCTACATGTACCTAAATAAGTATAGATGGTACAGTTACTACCTGATATCCCCATAATCAAATTGTTTTTATGGACAAATCTAAAGTTCTTAAAAAAAAAGTAAACTGCCTACTGCTTTCTTGACTTAGTTGATGTGACATTGTGAGTTGTTTTGAAATAAAATTATAGCAGAGAAAATTTGAGTTTCAGAACATGAGTGACAGTGAATGCGTTGAAGGGGATCGGCGCAGCCTAGCGAGCGCCACAGCCGCAGTGGCTGCCGCGCCCGAGTGAGCGCCGCCTGCTGCGGCCTAGTGAGCGCCGCCTGCTGCGGCCTAGCGAGCGCCGCCTGCCGCGGCCTAGCGAGCGCCTCAGCTGCAGTGGCTGCCGCGCCCCAGTGAGTGCCGCCTGCTGCGGCCTAGCGAGCGCCGCCTGCTGCGGCCTAGCGAGCGCCGCCTGCCGCGGCCTAGCGAGCGCCGCCTGCCGCGGCCTAGCGAGCGCCTCAGCCGCAGTGGCTGCCGCGCCCCAGTGAGTGCCGCCTGCTGCGGCCTAGCGAGCGCCGCCTGCTGCGGCCTAGCGAGCGCCGCCTGCTGTGGCGGCCCAGCGAGCGCCGCCTGCTGTGGCGGCCCAGCGAGCGCCGCCTGCTGCGGCCCAGCGAGCGCCGCCTGCTGCGGCCTAGCGAGCGCCGCCTGGTGCGCCCCAGTGAGCGCCGCCTGCTGCGGTCTAGCGAGCGCCGCCTGCTGCGGCCTAGCGAGCGCCGCCTGCTGCGGCCTAGCGAGCGCCGCCTGGTGCGCCCCAGTGAGCGCCGCCTGCTGCGGTCTAGTGAGCGCCGCCTGCCGCGGCCTAGCGAGCGCCGCCTGGTGCGCCCCAGTGAGCGCCGCCTGGTGCGCCCCAGTGAGCGCCGCCTGCTGCGGCCTAGCGAGCGCCGCCTGCTGCGGTCTAGCGAGCGCCGCCTGCTGCGGCCTAGCGAGCGCCGCCTGGTGCGCCCCAGTGAGCGCCGCCTGCCGCGGCCTAGCGAGCGCCGCCTGGTGCGCCCCAGTGAGCGCCGCCTGCTGCGGCCTAGCGAGCGCCGCCTGGTGCGCCCCAGTGAGCGCCGCCTGCTGCGGCCTAGCGAGCGCCTCAGCCGCAGTGGCTGCCGCGCCCCAGTGAGCGCCGCCTGCTGCGGCCTAGCGAGCGCCGCCTGGTGCGCCCCAGTGAGCGCCGCCTGCTGCGGCCTAGCGAGCGCCGCCTGCCGCGGCCTAGCGAGCGCCGCCTGCCGCGGCCTAGCGAGCGCCTCAGCCGCAGTGGCTGCCGCGCCCCAGTGAGCGCCGCCTGCTGCGGCCTAGCGAGCGCCGCCTGGTGCACCCCAGTGAGCGCCGCCTGCTGCGGCCTAGCGAACACCGCCTGCTGCGGCCTAGTGAGGGCATGATTTGGCATATGACTTTGCCGCCCAATTAGATTTAGGTAGGTGAGGGCATGATTTGGCATATGACTTTGCCGCCCAATTAGATTTAGGTAGGTAAGTGAGGGCATGATTTGGCATATGACTTTGCCGCCCAACTAGATTTAGGTAGGTAAGTGAGGGCATGATTTGGCATATGACTTTGCCGCCCAATTAGATTAGGTAAGTGAGGGCATGATTTGGCATATGACTTTGCCGCCCAATTAGATTAGGTAGGTGAGGGCATGATTTGGCATATGACTTTGCCGCCCAACTAGATTTAGGTAGGTAAGTGAGGGCATGATTTGGCATATGACTTTGCCGCCCAATTAGATTAGGTAAGTGAGGGCATGATTTGGCATATGACTTTGCCGCCCAATTAGATTAGGTAGGTGAGGGCATGATTTGGCATATGACTTTGCCGCCCAATTAGATTAGGTAGGTGAGGGCATGATTTGGCATATGACTTTGCCGCCCAACTAGATTTAGGTAGGTAAGTGAGGGCATGATTTGGCATATGACTTTGCCGCCCAATTAGATTAGGTAGGTAAGTGAGGGCATGAGTTGGCGTGACTTTGCCGCCCAAACCTGATGATAGGCCCACTGATTTGATTGTGATAGTGAAGTTATGACTGGCCTTCTGCCTGATAGGCCATTATTAAATATTCATAATGTTAAATTATTTAGCACCCACTGGTTGTAAAATTGGTTTGTAAAAATAACCTAAGAAAGAAAATATGCTCAAAGTTACATGAATTCTGATTTTTGTGATATTATTTAGAAATAGGTATGTACTGATTAAAATAATGACATTATGTGAAGCGTGAATGAAAATGTAACATGTCCACAGACTTAAATCTAGGTTGACTGAACGAAGAGGCTCGTTCTACACATAAGATGGCCGAATGTTAGAATTGGTGCAGATCCAAACTATGATTAGTCTGTGGATGTGCTGGTAGAATGTCACTTTAGCACTGTAGCCAAATCTGTCATGCATATTTATGAGAGTTTGTGAAAAGATAGGTTACACTATGGCGGTAACGATAGCCGGTTGAGTCTTGTTGTGTAAAATATTGTAATGAAGCTGTAAATAGAAGAATATACTGTAAAACATGAAGAAAAGTATTTGATTACTACGCCCCTGAAAATGAACTGTAATATTATAGTCTAGTGGCGCCGATACGTACGAGCACTTGAGCGAATGCTATTTGATTTTACGTGTCATCTTCACTAATCTTATTATCAATATTAAAAAAAAAGACATCACACACAGCAGCTATAATATATATTTTCATATCTTCATATCTTAAGCGATACGACTCACTGACGTCGTCCAAACTTTGTATTTCATCAAAATTGAATTTATTCATGTTATAAAACAAAAAAATCTAAAAACAACATTTTATATTGAATACACTTACATGATAAAACTGTAAAATAGGTATATTTCTAAACTAGGATAGTATTTTTTTTCATGTGTACATAAGTGTTAAAAATTGTTAAAATGTATTTCTATTTACAGATACCTATAATAGATGAGCACAGCACTAGCAGTGTGGGTGGCAATAAATCAACAAATGAAGATGGCGCCTGCAAGCTTCGGAGTCTCGAGTGGTTACGAATTTGGCCCAAAAACGGTTTTTGTGTATGTGGTTATTTTTGTACCTATTATAACTCTTACCGTCCCAATCGATAGTGCCTCAACATTCACAACCTCTTCTGGAGGGAGGACTGTGGAAGGTAATTTGCTGAAATTTGCCTCACGGAGAAACATGCCTGAGGCAGTCTCTATCGAGCCGCGTCGGGTCCAGGCGTACAGCAAATGTTAATGTGTAGTGGATAAGTCCTCATTATTTGTTTTAAATGTAAACATTGTAATGATACAACTAGGTAGGTAGGTAACTTTTTCACAAAATAATAAATTGTATATTACTTGTTAAACAGGATAATTATAGCCTCGAGTAAATAGGAATTAATTTAATGAAAAGTCCTGATTAATTTAAAAATTGTATACCTATTTGTACCAAAATATACATTAGTGATTTACCAACTTCTTTGCAGAAAAGAAACGTTACTGATGGTATTCATCTTATAACATCAAAGTTCCTAAAGGTATCTAAGAGGTTAGTCAAAACTATGTCCAATTATTTATTAAGTAAGACACCATTTTGCAGAAGCATTGCAAAATTTCTGAATTTCCTAAACCTCAACATCTGTGATGTGTGACTGTACTTTATTTACTTTTTCATTTGTGAAAACATAAGTTTTGTGAACTAGGTCAGCTCGGTGACGAATTTCTTTATCCGAAAACCATCTAGTTTTTACCAGTGCCAAGTTTTTAGATAGCGTCTCGACGTTTCTTATCAACATACAGATCGCACCAAAATCTTTTGAAATTATATTCTCAATTCGTATAACGGTATTAAGTTTGTTTTACAACTTTTAGCGAGGAAATCAATGTACAAATTTCTTAAAAGACACTTTTCTATACGGACAATCACCTATATAAATGTAGGTATACCTACATCTCTGCTCGTCAAAACTAAATGCAAGTAGAGCCGGAAAAAGACCCAAAATATTTTGTAGAAACCTCATTACAATAATTACAACACTTTATTCCTTCTATACAAACCATCAAAGTTCATCCTGAAAGATTATTACGGTCTATCTAGAATTTAAAATCAATGAAAAATAAACTAGTTTTCAAGAATTTATTTCGGTTCCCCGGTACCTTTATTAGCATTGTTTATTCAAGGAAGCCTCAAGTCGGCCTTCGAAGCTTCCATTAACGATTCATCAATTCAATCAGGTAGAATTTATCGCGGCAAATCAAAAAGTGTAAGGAAAGGTGTTAAGAAATACCTTTTAACAAGTGTAGGTAAAAGTAAATAGCTGGTGAAGCTTTGAGGTGCTCTATATCCGTGAGGAGTTGCTTATTATGGACATCTTAAATTATATTTTGAGGATTACGTGCTTGTCAGTGCATATCAGACATGGAGGCAATATTGTAATATTGCCTCCGTGACTGATATGCGTTAACCTGAAACGTAACATTTTACTATCTACCAAATATAATAATAATTTAGGTCGACTGGTACTACTGGTACTGGTACTCATATTTTATTTACATAAATTTTTACTATTTAATTAGCCAATAGTTTTTGTCTTGGCATAGAATCAAGAATAAGAATTATTTATTTGATCCAAAAAATATTATAATGAGTTAAAAACAAGATCGTTGGTCACATCATGTCAACAAATATAATTTTATTGTAGTGTTGGAGCTGTCTTCTTCGTAACCTGTTGATATAAATTTGGGAGATGAAATGAAATTTAATTTATTTTAAGGTTATTTAACATTTTAAGATTTGTTTTTGGCTTAAAAAATATTCATCACCCCGATGTTGTTTTTATCTTTTAAATAATCATCATCACTTTGATAGAATAATATTTCAAATGGGCATAATAATAATTATTAGTAATTTTGAAACATTATAAAAAAAAATCCGTAGCATTGATTTTTATTAATAGGTAACAAAATAGCTTTCTAGTAATAACACTCATCTATAAAACAGATCAGTGAAGGTCAATCTTGCGATGGATTAAACCTTGCATAGTTTTGTTAGTTATAAATCAATTAGTTTAAAAATGCAAATTTTAAGGTCCATTTAAACACCTTTAAATGTGACCATTATTTTGAAGGAGTAGTAGATATTTATTGCAGCCCTGACTAAGCCTACCGACCGAGTGTAATCTGAATTCACTTTAAATATTTTATGAGGACTTTCCCCGATGTTATGGAATGTTAATGCGTTTCATTTTCACTCGAATGTGGAAAGAGCGAGTTAAAAATATTAATTAGGCAGTTAGCGAGACGTGCTGGTACATTATTTACGAATTAACCTTATTATGCATCATCTTAATATAAAATTAACAACTGTAAAGGAAAACATCGTGATGTAACCAGTAAGAACAGTTTATAACCAATCGCTTTTTTATATTATTTAATGATTTGTTTTTAACTTATTTAATGATAGAATAGGCAATGGTATTGTATCACTCTGGCATTTGATTTGGCTATAACCCTCATCATACTTCGTCCGACTTCATTTACTTTTAAATTATTTATTTTAAAATTAACTATGACATCACAGAACAATTCCAAATCATTATAGCTAATAAATAAAATGTACACAATATAAGCAATATTCTTTGCTATGTATTTATTATCTTACGTGTTGGTAACTCTTCATTGTCTTTCCTGTGGATATGTTGTGGCAACTAAGATGGAATAGGCTTGCCCTGCATATCATGGTGCTGGGCAAGCCTATTCCATCTCAACAATATCCCCGGCACTACAGTGCCCCGTTATGTAAAGGCAAAGTTTGCCTCCTGACGCTGTATGAATCACCTGGTAAAGATTTAAAGGCCTGGTAACTCTATGTAAAACTTTATAACCTAGCCGAACATTTACCGAAAAGTATAGAAAAACGAAAATATAATGGTAGGAACGACTTCATTTATTTTTTGCTCTCTAAACTCTTTCAGTTACACACATCAATTTGAATCGTCCATAAACTGTTTGCGAACTTTGTTAGCACACATTCAATTAAACGCTCGTTGTGAAACAATCAAACAGTTCTATTTATATCTTCACAAAAATAACCCAATCCGGTCAATTATTCCCTTTAAAGAGACACATTCATGGTTATTAAAAACACTGAAATGAAGAGTTGACGGTTTATTTGTGTAAAAAATGATTAGGGAGTGAAAACTAGTATCTATTTTTTTAACCTGCTTGTATGGTTTTATATAGGAAAACATTTTTTTACAATATTTTAGAGAAACAAATCATATCGCTCAGACAAGTTCTATAAAGATTCATACATTAAGATCGCTATGTAGTCATTAGAACTCAAATTCTTTACTTACAAAAATTAACTATAATACCACAAAACCATTCTAATTCATTATAGCTATAAACAACAGTTACAAAAATAATAACATGAAGTGATGGTGAATAATAATTAGTTATTGTTAGTTTTTTGCATTTTTTGATATTCTTTATAAACTTGGATTATGCTTGTTGTACCTAAATGAATGTTGAAAAATATGCGGGACACGCAATCAAGGTGCCAAAGTTGTTTTTACAGTAAATAAAAATATAACCTTGATTCAAAAACTGTACACCGTTATAAAACTCACCTAAAATATAAAAACTTCAATCAGGTATTTTAAAAAAAATATACGCGTCTTATTCGCTAACTAGGAACATGTTAACATGACTAATTTCTAGTAAAGTACCCGTGGTACCCAAAACACAGCGAAGCTCACATATCCATCACCCAAAAAAATTCATTATGATGACGACTGAATATCAAAGTTAAAATTTATTGCGGTCATAGTATTTCAGGAAACTCGACGTTTATACGGCACTAAATGCATTGCGAAATTAAGTCGAACTTTTTATTGCGATTTGTAAAGAAACGCCGACCGATTTGCTAAAATACACCGATTGCCTCTGATATGATTATTAAGAAATGTTGTTTAATTTGATTGGATTATGCCAATTGGTTTTGCCGGAAACAATATTTTATTATTATTTTAGGTACTTACACTTTGTCGTTTTTCACTCCATTTTGTAATATAAATCTTTAAATGCACGCAGCTTAGCACGCAGTCTACTGAATTTTAAATATTTTTCGTTGACATTCCAATTTCAAACCATTTCATATATGCCTCTTTTGAGTTTTAGCTTCTTACGTATACCTATTCCAATGAATTAGCGAAGCAGACGTTTTCAATACAAAATAATATTGGGCATCTAATAAAAATAGAACGAAGAACAGAAATAGGTGTTCGGAACAGTTTTATCGAATCCCAACCCACACGGGTTAACCCGTAGCATTGACCGTGGAACTGTGGGTCGATGATAACTACAATACTACACGTGGTATGTATTCTGTTGGATTAAGAGATCCTTTATAATACGTATGCAGCTACAAAAATTATGTAGGCAAGTAGTATTTCAGTCATCTGGATCACACAAGCATCTGTGTTCCCAAGATGAGGGAATTTATTCATCATTCTTTCACATCAATTAGACAATTTTAGATCTTTGTGAAAATTATTGTGGTTAACAAGCGACTGCTTTCACATTTAGGTACTTGTTGGTTACATACAGAGCTTTTTGTGCTCGCTATAAATTACATGAAATAAAATTAAATATGATTACGACTGTATTTCCAGCGGAAGACATTTTTTTCAGAATTTTTCAGATTATTTTATAAAATATGTACAATTGAATAAAAAATATTGAGTTTGCAATCATTTATAATTTTTTTTGCGTCTCAACTTGCCATAAATTAAATTGACTTAAATATTAGTAATTTGAACTGCCATAACATGAGTAGTTAGGTATGTTGTAGTAGGTATTTTAATAATCTATTTCACACGACCGAAAAATTGGCAAGAACCGTCTGGATTTATCGGATAGTGAAATCGTAATTGTCTGAGCGTCATTTCTTTCTGCCAAGGCACTTTCGCTTTCTTCACGCCCTTGGTTATAAGCTACGGCTGAACTGATGCGGATAAAAAAAGAAACCAGAACGGTCCAGATGAGATTACGGTAAACAAACGTTTTCTTAGGATCCGTTTCGGTTAATTTTACGAGAATTTTCATTGTGTATTTATTCGCGGGGAAAAAATTCTACATTTTTATTGTTACCTACTGCGAAATCGTAGCGAGAAAGATCACATAGACTATTCAATCTCGAGAAAGAATCAACCAAATTATTTTAATTGTGAAACAAATTAAAGTTTCTTACTCACGTGAAAATATAATACATTTAAACAATAATAATGATTTAACCTCCGAAAAAAATTCTAATACCTGTATAAGTAATCTTTATAAAAACGCGTCATGGGCGCTCTTCTCGGTCACGTTTTTTTTATTTACATTCACATCACGTGGGCAAAATAGTGTTTTTAAAGTAATTATTAACACATGTACGTATTAAATCATCGAACAGCTTAAATACTACCTTCGCCTTAGCCATATTCGCTTCGTAATGAAGTAATAAATTATTACTCAATTTCGAAGCGAAAAGCTAATAGGTACTCACTCAAAATACATAGTCAACACGTGTGGATGAGGTACCTCATTAGCTTATCTATATCGATAATACCATAATCGTAAAGGAAAGGTGATGGTTGGCCTCACTACCTTGTAACACCTGAACCTACATTGGTAGAATGAATTTTATACGTGACCCGAAATTCTCTCGTACAAAAAGTATTTGACGAGTCACTCACTGGCGTAAACTAGTATTTTTCTTGCACAAAACGGAAGATAGTAACTTATTACTGAACATATATTTCGTGTCAGAAGCAAGATCATAAAACACATCTAGTGAGGGTTGTGACTGGTACAAATGTTCGCAGGTGATAATAAATCTCTATAACTTACGATAATCACCACATTAATATTTATTGCATTAGAATAATATTTTTATTCTAAGACCACTACTTACATCTACAGGTTGGCGCCTCTAAAAAAATAACGACAACATATTTTTTAACATTTTGTGTCCCATTGCTGGTCTGTTTCAAAATTTTAGAATGATTTTTGTCTTTGAAAATCCTTTACCATTATCTCTGAAACTACGAAGTATAAAAATTACTTTGATAATTTGATAAATGCTCATTTTATCTTTTCTTTAACAGCTGAGCAAATTTAAAACAGTCTTGATAGATACAAAATACATAAATACAGCGAGTGAAATCACGGACAAATAAATGTAGGTGCCTGCCTACCTCTAACTATGTTTCTAAAGCTCAGAGTTCCACTGACTTAACTTTCTCGTAACAATCTTGATGTTCTGACAGATAGCAAAGTCTATCTGCTATGCTTTCAGTAGATTTCAGATCGTAATTTCCTGAAAGTTCAGAGTATTACATTCTGTTCATTATTCAATTCTCAAAACAACGTTTTCTGGAAGTCAATACTATCAAAAGTAACCGTCCATCTTCTGTACATTTCCAAAGAACAACAACTATCAAACTGTTGAAATATTGACCTTGTGCAATCGACAGCTCCATTTTATCAAACGGAAACGAAAACTCGGAAGTCAAGGATGATTATATTGACACATACATCTAACGCGGGTTTTGTTCCGCTGTTTCGCGGTAGATATTACCGGCACACATGAGCGTATCCAAAAGGACTTCGGATCGCCCGATTTTTATTTTCATCGAATGTTTTATAGGAGTCTTAAGATTCGATAAAAATAAAAATCGCGAATTTAATAAATGCCCCAAACGAACGATGCAACGATGACGAAAAATCCCACAATCTCAATCATTGAACAGGTAATAGTAATTAAAAATGTCTATATGTAAATTTCTTCAAAGATCTTTAAAATGTTTTAAAGATCTGAGAGATTGTCTTTCGGGGGTTATGGTGGGTTTTATGAAAGCTATAGCTAATGCTTATCTAAATGAATCATCTTTGGACAAAGCTAAGTTATTTATCAGTTTGAAAGAAAATGCTGTTTTAAGATGCAACCCAAAGGAATAAATCAGATTGAATCGGCAGCCGAAGTTTAACTCATTTTCCGGTGGCCAACCGCAACTTTATTATCCCTAATTTATAACCTTGTATTAAAAGTAAAGTGAAGTTGCCTTACTTTTTCAAATTCAGCATTCCATCTAATAAAAACATTATAAATTAAAACGTTGTGTGGAATGTCCTATTTGAAATTTCGGTAATTTATGTATTTTATAAATTTTATGCAAATTCTTATTGAGATGATGATGAACTTCGTTCTGCCGTGGTTTTTATTCGTTATCTGTATTTTTTTATTCAATTATTTTTCACCTCTTCTGAACTTCCACAAACATTTAAAGATGAAAATACGCGGAATCGGTCCAGCCATTTTCGTGTTTTAGCGAGACAACAATTCATTTTTATTTAGACCTATAAAATAAGATTTAGAGATTATGTACAATTCTAGAGTTTATTTACAATAACATCACAAAAGTAGTTTCAATGCAATTGGGAAACAGTCTGTTATTGCAGGATTCGGCTTTGTTCAAAGTTTTAAAGTTTCCATGTCTTGGCTTAGTTTTGACAAACGGCATTCACCTAAGTATTTTATAGACACTCGTAGATTCGCGTGTATACGTGTATGGGTACCGAAATGTAAGTATTATACAAGGGGAAAAGGAAAAGGACATTTAAGAAAATATGCTCTTAAGTGTTGAGAGTGCCGACGACGCAGTTTTTGAGAGCGTCCTTGCTTGCGCTTAGACCAAGGATCGCATGAAATGGGGCCCTATAAAATTATGAAACCAAATCATGCAGTTTTGTGAGCTTCTAATGTGCTTACGCTAGACGAATATAATGTCAGCTTAATAGCTTTCAAGATTAGAGCAATGGTAGCTTAGCGTCGTATAGATGGCCACTCATTCAACTCGTCTAAAACACTAATTAAGTTTTTATAACAAAGTTCTTATCATAATAATCTTGATACTTATCTGTCTAATAAACCAAATTACTGGTAGCGAAGCTTAAACTGAATGAACACAATCATTCACAAAGTTGTATAAAAAGCATCTTACTTTAAGGCTTTCGTGGTCTAATAAAGTCTTCTCATTATTATAATCAAGCTCTTGGAGATTTCATCTCCGCAGGATCCCAAGGAAATAACATTTGTTACGGATGCTTTGCTCCTGACCGGATGGCTTTTCGGGCTGTCTACACACATCAGTGACGATTCCGGTACGTGAAAGGGATAGAATGGATGACAATTATTCATTATAGAAAAGTTGACCGTGTTATACAGGCGTTAGAAAACAAAGAATGGATACAATTAGTTTTGCATGTCAAAATGTTCACATTCAACATATTAAAAAAACATAATTTTTATTAATATTTTGACCGCTGTAAGCTAATATTTCTATGACGTGGAAGCCTGAAGTTTGGTTGACTCCACGCATTTTCAAACAATTTTTTCTGTAGATAAAACCAAATAAAATTAATAAATAAGAAGCAGCTTACACAAGCCTCGATTCCTCGCTGTAAAAACCATCTAGTAAAATGTAAAGGACTTAGGTTTCTAATATTTTCTCAGCGCTTAAATCCCGGTTCGGATATGTTTGAAAGGTTTTTTCAGACTTTAGGCATCAACTGGAGAGCGGAATTATTTCCTCTTTATACCTTTTATACCTACTCCTCGAAATAATGTACTGACATAAAATACGTTAGGGCTGCAGTAATCTTTATTAGGTTGCTGGAGGATGTGACGTGATTACCGTATAATCGGTCTATTAATCGGTCATTAGCTTCATCGCAAAGTTTCCAGTGCAAAAAGCTTTTTATTTATATATTTCTTTTATGTTTTTATTATAATATTTTCATTATAGGAGAGAAGTGATGTATACTGATGATTGATGATTTTTTACAAATACTTACATACGAGAGTAGGAATGCGTTTTTATGATTAATGAAAATCTTAAAAAGCTATTTAATAAACTAATGTTTTAAGCTATTTCAACCTTACAATAGAGTGCTAAGTGCTAATAAAACGTTGAATACACGTCTGTTATGCAATGTGGGTATCTCGGTCTACTATGTTATTTTTCAAAAGGACACCGCCCGTAAAACTGTGGATTATTATGAAAAAACATTAATAATATGTCCAAGCCATGACCAATAATTTGGCTTGTCTGACATATACTCGTACTGTAAAGATTGAAGACGTTGTCCTTTTTGTTTCCTCGGAATAGAGTTTCGCATTGTTTTGATTTAATCAAAAACTGAAACTTTCGTTAAGCAAGTACAGAAACACAGCTGTTTCAGAACTGTTGAAGTTATAATCTGTGAAAGAGCAATGTTGAGAACTCTGTGCTTAAATTTACCTAATATTCTCGAGCTCGACTGAATCCTGAGAACTAGTGACATTTCCATCTGATATTGAATTCTGAATTCAGATTATGTGCATTCGGTTACATGCTTATACATACCTAATCTTCATATTAATAACTCTCTCAAACATTCCAATTCCTTTGCCACAGTCGTTTGATTTGCGAAGAGGGGTAAACAAATTTGGGCCAAATAAAATCAATCCCTATGTACCTATGCACCTACAATGCAAAGTATCAATAAATGAAAAATCTATAAAAATAGGTACTCATAAGTAAGTAAGTAAGTAATTGATAAAACTGCTTCAGACCACGTCGCGCGACAACATTATGGTTCGATCTATTTGAACACCATGTGAACTTATTTTTCCAGTAGGTTCGAACTGGGTTTTTGGGACTTCTAATAGTTAGATAGGTATTTTAAAATTGACTACCCCATAATATTTATACATAAGATCTGCTTAAGCCATTTGTGAGATTTTTATTGATTTTATCTTAAATCATACCTACTTATTAAAAACATGTACTCGTATGTGTTCCCTTATTCATACCTACATAATAATGTTATTTGATAAACCATTTTGTTTACTTCGTATTCGATGAACTGAAAATATTAACCTATGCGTAAACTTCTGGTTTACCAAGAACGCAACGCAATCATTTAGGGCCTTCAGAAATCGTTCGAAGACGCAATTTTCTACCTTATAACATGAAGAAAAGTTCTATATTGCCTTGCCTTCAGTAAAACGGTCGAGGTAGCGGTAACCGCTTCCAAACAAACTATGGCTTTAGGAAAAATAAATCTTTATTACTATTCAGAAGTTTTCAGCAAACTCTGCCTTTATTGACCAGGTTTATCTCAGGTTTCCCTAATTTGTGTGTGGAAAGACCCTTGTCATGTCCTGGATAACTTTTCAGGTCTGCTCTAATTATTTTGGCAAGTAAAGGGTTTTGGATGTGAATTATTAGACTAAGCGACTTTTTAATGTAGAGCCACTCATGTGGTGAAGTAGCTTTGTTACTCCACTCAACCCTTAATCCGTTCCTCACATAAATCCCGAAGTCTTATCTCGACCCACTGACCGCCCACAGCGTAACATGCGTAGTGCAAGGATTAAAAGCTTTGTGTCAACTTTGTCCTTAATTTTATTTGTACTAATTCGGATTTTCTTCTTGCTCTCTCTTTTTTAGGTACTTCCAACAATTTTCTTCACTTGTGTTATTAGGGTTCCGTTGTTATATTTTTTAAATTTTGTTTGTCAAAGCCATTTTCATGTATTGATATAGATAGTAAAGAGATTCGTAATCAAAATTATCACTATTTTTTGATAAATCAATGGTTGTCCGCATCCTAGCTTACTCATGCCATCGTTCCTCGGCATAAAAGTTGTAGATTCGGCCTATAAAATATTGATTCAGTTATGAGAACAAGACAATATAAAAATTTTGAGGTTCCAACTCGTCCCTTGGAATAACGACTTAGTGAAAGATTATAAAACAAACTCCATAAAAACTATAAAGCATGAGAATACCTCACAGTGGTCTTTGGCAATCTGTTTTTTATTACAACATGAATTTCGTTTCCACAGGCCTTGTCTAAGTATAGTTTATCGGTAATTGATCTGTAAGCGAAAACAGTGGCCAATTTACTTTTATGACATAATTGAATGGTTGATAACGGTAGTGATTTGTGAAACCTAATATTAGATAATTATGCGCACGCGTCATTTTAATTTAAAGTACGACAACTAGTTATCCACTATGTAATTTTAAGGATAGATTAATCTAGATTGACTTTCTAATAAACTAAACAAATACGCAAATTGTTATTGTACAAAATTATAGAGTTGGTTGTCCATTAATCGGTAGGTGGTCAAACTATTACTTATCATAAAATAAATTGTAACATGTTTATACATAGCCACTTCTTAGGCCCGTATTCAGAGTCCATACGTGCGTGAGTCGTGTCTCAAGATTTGATACTCAGTTTCTATCACTGTCAAAAAATCGATACTTGAGCGAAGACTCAAATCAGAGACCCTGATATACAAGTCAGTCTAATAAATTACATTTTTATAAACACTTTTTGATACTTACGAGAAGGTATGTAATCAAGTTTATTTAACACATTTGTTAATAGTTAACGCTACTTAAGTTTTAATCACTAAACTCGGCATACTTTTAGACAAATTAATGCAAACCTTTTGTTTAAATTGTAAAGAAATATATTATAAGTGTTTGTATTGTAGACTTTTCTTTTATTTTACTTTAATAAAAGATTTTTTCTTTTTCATTATTATTTCATTTTAAGTTTGATAGTTTACAAGCTTTGAGTGAGATAGTTTGTAGCGCCCTCTTTCATAAACCTATCTGTTATAGAACCTACAGCTAGCTAGGCATAACATCTTTCTAATACCTCTACAAAATAATTCTACCGGTTTCAATTGGTATTTCAATAGTTCCTTTGGTAATCCAAGTATCTACAGACATCAAGACGTCAGAACTGCCACAGCATTATGGATTAACCATTGCGAATTAGTGCTTATTGTTGTATAACAATGCCAGAAACCAGTTGGAGTCATGTATTGCAATATCTATAATGCTTAATGGAGATTTGAGATAATGAAACATGTGAACAATAGTTTACCTAGATTATGGAAGTGGCTTATATTTAAAATTAATAAAATAAATTATGAATAAATGTATATCAGATATCATCTTCATTAGAGCTATTACGTATATTCCACTAGCCCGTCCCGGCTTTGCAAGGGTGTAATAATGAAACCCGGAAATTTACCGGTATAAAATATAACCTATGTTCATTCGGAAAGTCCATTCTATAAATCGGTGAAAGAATTTTTGAAATCGGATGAGTAGTTTCAGTGATTACCATCGACAAACGAACAAACAAACTTCACCTCTTCATAATGTTAGTACAGATTTGTTTAAACTAAATTAACTTTCCTAGAACATCTCTTATATATCAAATTAATTGATACGATAATACCGAGAAATAATAACAATGGATAAGCAAACAGCCGTAAACTGCATAACCTGAAAGTTCGTAGAGCTGAAAAGTTGTTCGACACACAATGCACGTTTAGATCACGTTCCGCATTTTACGTGAAGCGGACAAAGGGGAAAGGTTCAGAAATTCATTCATATTGAATATATATTTTATACTTCTATTTAAGAACGTAAACCCTTAATATTGTGTTTATTTATTATTTATGCTAAAATAAATATTGAGAGGCAATCATGTAACGTAAGTAATTTGCCATTATTTGCTTGTTATGAATAATTGTACGAAACTCTTCATGCGCGCTACCAACTCGCACTTGGCTAATTAAATTTCTTACTAAATAATTTTGATAGGCAGTGACGAGCTATTATTGCCTCTAAAAAGTAAATAGGGCATTTCAAAATCATCAGCTCAATTTTTGCAGTGGCGTTGACGTATATCTAATGAGCCGGAACATGATGTTCACTTGTCCAGCTTTCTGTCAAAATAATCAATAATTCCATCAATTTAGGTCATACATTACTTCTTAAAGAGTAACAGATGACCTACATGTAGCGGAAGTAATAGAATATTCTGAGAAAAACTTATCACATTACCATTTTTTTACTCTTTTGTGTCACAAAAGAAAAGTTTAAAATTTCAGTCTTTTTGTAAAATAACGTCATTAACGTTTTGTATCTTTTACTAAAAGTAACATTTGCATTTGGTTTCAGCGTCAACACAGAATACCTTGATACAACAAAAAAATATTCATAATACACTAAGTCGGCAACTATATAGGTAAGTATCTATAAAGTTAAAAAAGAAAAACCAAAACAGTTTACAGTCAAAGGAAATCGTTCCGTGATTAATCTTAATCGAGTCTATCATGAAACTAGCCAGTACCATGAAGTAAATCAAATCTTTAATATCTCTTTAAGTAACAGTTAAAATCTGACTACGATGAGTCGGCCCTGACACAAGAAAGTCAACAAATCGTTGCATTATAAAACGCACTGACATTGTTCTCTGAAATGGCGCCAAAACACCTGATTTCGGCGTGAAATGTTTGTTTGTTTACGAGATCGACCGTCGGTCGATGTAGCTGAAAGTGACAGAAACTGAAACAGGACGTACCTAATGGCGGGTGCATAAATCTTCGCGTTCATAAATAAAATTCTTAACAGGAAAATGTAAAACATAAACATTTCTTATTGAACAGATGGTAAGCCTGTTAGAAGCGGTGGTTACCATAAACCACCTCACCAAGATTTACCAAGTGCTTTTTAAATATATGGCGATTTTTATAGGTATTCCTAAGAATATAATATTGAGAGCGTCGTCTAGTAAACTAATGATAGGTATGCAATTTACTACTGCTAGTCACTGGTCATTTTTATGTAGCATATCACCCGCGCATTAGTATTGCTTGCAGATTGCTAGGATTGCTTTCATTAGTATCGATACGCTAGGATTATAAACATCACAGCTTGAGGACTGCCTTCCGTTCGCTTCGCGTTGAAATAAACGCGTCGGAAAAAAACGCCTTGTGCATATATAGTCACTTACATCCCAAGTGCTTTTCTTCTGAAGTAAGATATTCCTTGTAAGTTGCCTTATTTTAGTTGAAAGGTTAACAAAGGCTGGTTTTTGTAAATTTGATATCTTTTAAACAACAGCAATTTACAAGATAACCTTATGATCCTCGAGAGATGCAAAACCACGTCTTTAATTCTGCAATGTGATACCCGTTAAACATATAGAATAATGTATCTGTTCTTCGAATACTAGGGCTCGTAGCCTTGTGGAAATTACTTTTCTATCAATTTGTGTTTCAGAAAATATACCTATCATCCATTGTTGGTTTCAATCATCAGTAATTGTTATAAGTAGGTATAATTTCGTATTCAATTTAGCGGATGTCAGTCAGTCAAGATTGTGAGTGATTCACAATCGGGAGATTAATACGTTTATTTTATTTTTTTAACAGCTTTTGCACTGATTTTGTAAATGAACCTTGTTAAATAGGCCAAGGTCGTAATTGAGGGGACGGTTATTTATTGATAGATTTTCATCAAATTAAACAGAATTACATCTTATAAAGCAATAAGAAGGCTATAAGAGTAATAAATAAGAGTAGCATTTACTACTCCTTACATATTACAGTAAAAATAAACTTATAAACGCATTTAATTTTTAAAGAACAAATTTTAATCTTCCAACGACTAGGTAATTAATATAATCTTCTAGCACAAGCTTGCTCCAATCACCACAGACAGAAAAAAGTTTTAAAATTAATAATTTTTTGCTAATGTCAATTTATTGTATTAAAACTATTATTAACATTACAAACACGCAGTTTGACATGCTGTCGTTCAATCTCGCAGTATGGAAAAATAATTTCTCAAATAACGGTGACAAATTGCAGTTACTTGAAACATAATCCGGCGTAGCTCATAGCGCCTTTTCCAGAGTAGACAATAACTCTCTTACTTTGCTGCAGTTAGAGTCATCTTCTATTAGCAGATTTCAGCTGAGACATTTGGCACCGCTCTTAAAAAAATTAATAAAACAGCGACTGCAAATATTCATATTATAAGTAACTACTATGTTTAACAGAACTCTACCACTTATTTTAATTTATTAAGTGCCTTGAGAATTGAAAGAGTTATGCTTCTCGATTCATCGCTTTGTTTCCACGTATCAAAAGTAGTGGGAATTGCTCTTTTAATAAATTTGTGTAGAGATTTACGAGATTTTCTGTTGTTGAACTATTCGCATATTCATGAAATATTTCAATAAAATGTAGATTTTACTTGAAATGATCGCATTCAGAAATAAAATTCGAACCCACGACCTTCCGATCGAAAGCTGAGGTAGGTCCATCCCACTCGGCCAACAGAACTTTTAATTCACTCATTGTAATTTGTATAAATAATTGAAAATACCCACAGACCCGTCTTGTGGACCAGAAATAGGTTCATGACAATATAAAAACGTTGGATCTACATATTCCAGGGATACATTTTCACATTGTATAAATTTCTTCATACGTAGCTAATTACTTATTAATTAATCATGAGCAGTAATTTGGTAATCATAAGTTGAATCTGATTTCTGCAGAAGTTGGGTTAACTCATGATTATGATTGATACTGTTTACCTTCAGAAGGTAATTATAATTGAACTTGGAACATGTAAGTTGTACCAAGATAAGCAGTTTAGCATTTAAGCTTGTTAATTGGTTCGAAATTTAAGAAATTACCCTTTGGTTATATTTTAAAATTGGATCAACAGATTTACCTATAGATCAACCCATACCTACCCTACCATACAATTTTTCACTCCGATAAACTGGAATAAACTTATATTCATTTAGAATTATTGATAGTTCTTGAATGGAAATCAAACCCCGGCAAGAAAAACAAATCTGTTTTTTAATTTTCACGAACAGAACACAGTAAAACAAAATAACAAACAGCGAACTTTACCTTTATGAACCCGACGCCGACGTTTTGAACGGATTGCACCAGCCGTGGTCGTCTTTATAAATCATTTTTAATATAGGTAAATTCTGGGTAAATACCCATTCAATAATGTTTTATAATACAAAGCTTGCTATCACAGTACCTACCTACCGTTTATTTTACAGATAAGATTCTCAGAATGCATTGTGGGCGATCGTTTATTTTTACATTCAAGTAGGGAATAACTTTATCAATAAGGATAAATATAGATTTCAATTTCTACTCACTGTAACAAAGTTACATTTTCTCTATCAGTAATAATTGAAGAAAAAAATACTGTTTGTATTACACCCACATTCACCTTCAAAGAATCTAAAACATAAATCGAACTATCTTTATTTATTTACATAAAAGTAAGAACTGACGTAAAATAATTTCTTGAATGCTCGAGTTTGAAGTTTGAAAGTATGAATATCGCATTTTTTTACTACAGCAATAATATAGTTTTGTATAAAACGTCAGTGATTGACAAGCAAATATTCTATGTATGAAAAAAATATAAATGAAACCAAAAATAAAATTAAACAAGAACTCAGTATGTTTTGATAAGCTTGCGTCCATCAATGGCTTGTTGAGCTACCTTTAGATCGTTTGTAGTCGAATATTTTCGAATATATTCGTCTATGGTAGTACTTAGGTTCGTTTTACTGAAGCTGAAATGTATATAGGTATCTCAATTATTTACTTATATCAAAAATGTATGAAAAGCACAAACAATTCTTTCATAAACAATGATTCAGATTCGATTTTCCGTCTGACATTGTGTAGGTAATACTCATTTTTTATCCTATGACTACATGAATAATTTGCTACATTTTTTTCTCGCGAAAATAACTCCATTCTTTTGTACGTTTGGGAAACCAACGCAACATATCAGTAACTCTCAGGGGGTGATACAATATTCAGAATCTTGTTTAACACGCAATTTTAGGAAACAAATGGAACCATTTGAAGTCAACTACCAAAAACAATTTAGTAAAGCGGAAAGAGAGGTTTTGTAAGTTTGTAACTATTGTGTCTTGTGTCTGTCTGAGGCAATGGAGATCTTGAAGGGAAAGGTAGAAATAAAAAAGAAATGCTTATCCATTTAAGGGAAATATCGGGGGGTTTTCACAAAATTCCAAATATAGGTCTACAATAGTTTTTATGAGTAATTTTTCGTCGTGATATCTAGTAAAAACAACTTACGATAGTTTGGCAAGTGAAATTGACAATATTTCGACGTTGTTTACGAGAAAAAAAGTCGATCGTGGTATTTTGAGCCAAACGCAATGCTATCCGGTTTACTGGTAGGTGTTAGTAAGGTTAGTTATGATTTGGTGTACAAATGAAATAAATACGAATCGGATGATAAAGTTAGACTAAGCTCGAAAAGATTTGAGAAATAAATAATGCTTGTACGTAGCATGACCTTTCAGTGTAGGTAGGTATGTATGTACAAAACATTAAAATATTATTAAAGCTGAGATACATCACTCGTTTTTCATTTGTGTCTGACGTAGCGTTGACGTCTGTCAAGCAGCCCAAACATGAAAGGCGTCATGATCAACAAAACAATTACAGAATACGCAATGAAAGGTTTCAGTGCCCTGATCCACTGATTGAATTATTTCGTACAAATTACTATGAAAGCGTCATCGTAACATGAAAGCAGTTGTGGTAACGCGCTAACAGCCAGTTCCTGTATCTTCGGTTTTGCTAATTGTCGGTAGCTATTTGTTATTTTTGGCCGTAACACGTTCTTGATGGATCGTTAAAGTTTCTGAACAATCATATTTTGTATATGTAGCCGCAAGTGTTAGGCCTAAAACCTCTTTCGCTAGAGTTAACCACGGCTCAGACGAACTTACTATCAAAACGTCAGCGTGCTTTACACCGTTCATTCGCTTAATAACATTAAAGTATTGCCTTAACAATAACTGCCTCAAAGTTACTAAGGTTGAAAACTTACAAAATCAGCCCAATCACGAAGTCACACTACTTCTTATTCTGTGACCAAGGTTGATAGCATTTCCCATCTCGTACCTTTGTCAAATTGAAATTTTGTTGACAGATGCGGGCTGATATCTTACGTCATCGACATGCGGGATGATTTGGGAGGTCAACCATCAATCAGAAGTGATGAATGATGAGTGAAAGTTGCCAAAGTAATTCAATGTACTCGATACTCGACTCGACGAACAATATAATTAAGAGATAGCAATGTAAACAAGCTTACGACTGGATCTCCAAATCCTCGGCGCTAAAGATTATGTCGCCAAAGATCACACACACTATTTTAAAATTTAAATGACAGATAGACGTATCATAGGTAGACAAAAAAAGAGATGAGGGATAAATCGACATTGGTAAAAAAAAGTGAACGCTGAGAATGAATCCTAATAGAGGGAAACGGAAGCAAAAACACCTGTCGTGCCGACCCCACGTAATGTAAGCTTAAAGTAGGAAGATGATGAAATAACACAAATTTTATTATACTACAGTAGGTCAATTTTGCGTGGAATTGATGAAACTTTAAAATACTTGCTAGACTAGACCAGAGTTGTATAATCACACTGATTCTATAAAAATGAAAGAGTAAACTCGTGCGAATATTTGTTTCTCCTTTACGCTCAAATAGCTGGGGTGCAGCTTGTAATAAAATAAAAATTCTTGTGCGCACATACTACCAATAAATAAACGTCTACTAATAAAGATTTTAGGCATCACATTCCCCTTGTACCACAATAACGATGAACATTAATATAAGGTTGAGGCCTTAACGTTTCAAGCTTTCGATCTTCATTAGACCCTCACTTAAGTTTACTTATTAGATACACAACTTAGGTTCATTTGAGTTTGCCAATCACTTTTTAGACTTTTCTAGTTCGTTAGTTTTCTGTACTTACATTTTATTATCATAGGAAATCCGGTTCAAAAGATTTTATGTCGAAATTAATTAATTAAGTAATTTTACTACAATTTTCTTTATTGAAATTTTTAAACCCATAACAGTTTCAATTTCTTTGAGAATATAAAAATAAATCGCAGTATTTTCATAATGCTAAAGTTATTTCATGCTCATAACTCTGGTGGTAGTAGCTTTTAAACCAGCTTTTAAAAACACGATAAAAGCCACTACACTATCACGCCACTTCTGACGTATATGAAGTAGATCTGCGTAACCAAACCAATATCAGCGAGTATTTCTTTAAATAAAACAATCGAACTCCTATCTATTCGTGGATGGTTCAACTTTGACCGCTGATATGGATGACACACGTATTCTGGGTCACTGTCAATGCCAATACATCGGAATCGGATCTCGTGTAGGTTGGCTTTATCTGTCAGAAATTACATTTAAATTGCAATGAGTAACACATTCATACATCCCTCAAGGTTTGGTGGTATACATCCAATGGTGAGTCCAAGTGAACCATTGGTGGACCAAAGTTAACCGATTAGACGAATTTTTATTAATGCAATCTTAGAATCAACATCAGAAGTGCCAGAAATTCTAACCATCGTACATAATTATGTATTTCAGTTTTTATGAGTGCTCCATTTGAGGATTTACTGTTAGCTTCACAGCTACTAGCAGTTAATTGTACCTACAACTTCATACTGATTTGTGTTTCAAACTTTGGCATTTTAACGTCATACGAAAAACTGCTAAAGATTCTAGATTTTCTGATTATGTTGGATATACATACTTAGTAATTTCCTAATACAACGTATTACAAAGTTAAACCATCTCATACGTGACGAGTTGTAAGCCCGCGCTTGTCGACATTTATTATAACGCTATATTTCATCATAATTTTCGAACCAGGTTGAAATCAATCAGCACTTTATACAACCGAATCGGGGTTAAGACCATCAGCGCTACAATATATCTAGTTGTTACAAAAAATAACATTAGACCCACTTATAGTGAGTATAGTCATGTTCATAAATTAATGAGCAGTTTTAGGGACGATGAAACCATGAATGGTTAATATTACAGTTAAATAATTAACCTACATTCTTTATTTACAAATCATACCAAGCCTTTTAATGCTTTAAGTATCTATGGCGCACATTATGCTCTGGGTGCAGGCTGTGGCAGGAAATGGTTTAAATGACCGAGTAAGTCCCCACGAAAATGTATAATTCCTAATTTATAATTTTTTTCCGGTCGTCTCTTTATGAACCGGATGAGCACTAAAAATTCCAACAGCTTATTAACATTGGCCTGACTGTACAAGACAGATGTAATGTTAACTGTTATTTTGTAACCAATAGCTATAAAAATATCGATTGGATCCGATAGATATTTACCAGAGTTTTTACGTAGAACCAAACGTTATCGATGAAATAAACAAACGAATTAAGAGCACCCTTCTTTATTCAAATGGTTTTTTTATTATTGTTTTTGTCGAAGTTAATAACATTACTTTTTATATGAATACGACTCGCGATTTTACCTGTAGATATCCTGAAGATGGACTATCCTATTTACTTTATTATTCAGTTTCTACAAGAAAAAAATATTCTTTAGAAATTATATAGGTAAGCACTATCGGTTAGTCGAACGGCAAGTAACCATAGCACCTCATTTTTACCACAAATTGTAGTTAACCTCCTTGAACGATGTTTACCAATGCGTTTTACAGATTAGTTTAATCAGTTAATACGGTGGTTAATACCGTCAATATGATCGTTAGCGGTGGTGGTTTAATAGCCTACATTTTTTTATTTACGATCTTTTCAGCGTTTAAACAGTTTGAAACGGAAACTTTAACATACATTGAAATGGTATAAGTGATTTCATAAATATAGTTCAATCGTGTATGACTTTATTGATACGAGTATTTACGATATTAACAAAGTTTGGATTTTAGTTAGACGACGGGCTTATAAAGATATTGGACCTTTTTAACCAGCTTTAAAAAAAGGAGTAGGTTCTATGTTCCACTATCGGTATTTATAAATAATTATGTAGGTAGTTACCGATTATCCCACCAAATTCAGAAACTAATTTGATGCCTATGGAAGGAAGTTATGACCTGAGAGTATAGAAATTTGCTTTTTTCTTACTAAATTGAAGTCAATCTAACTTTTTTTAATTTTGACCCTTAAAATATCAAATTATTTACTGACAAAACAAAAGCGGTGGTTAAATTGTTGGTTTATTGTTTGGTGCACAGTAGTTTAAGAGGTTTGGCATGTAAATTAGTGTTTTGCTATTAGCTAAAGATACACTTAAGCGTATTTATGCTAATGCTACGATATTGTTGCATTAATTCAAGTTCTAAAACAAGGTTGCGCTTGCGTTGCCATTGGCGATATGAAGGAGGATAATTTTATGACCATAATCTATTGCTTGTATTAAATACCTACCAGTTGGTAAGGTCCTTACCTACATTAAGGTTTACGATATCTGACACAGATATCTTGTTAATTTTAGTAAGAAAAAGTGAAGCAATTATGAAAAAGTGGATACTGCGACAAAAGCCACCTTTACTTGTCATTTTCTTCTGTAGTTTTACTCTAATGAATTAAGGCTTAATACTTATTTAAAACAACAAATAAGTGCCCCACGCGTGGTGCCCAAAAATGGAAGTTTATATATATATCCATTCCCAAGGCCTTGTCTATCTCTGTACACGCATTTATAATATTCATCTTTCTTTCGTTCAGCAAGTGGCCAACTCTGGTGACGAAGTTTTTAGGCCGCCTAATGGCCTAAATATTCATAGTGAAGTAGTTATTAAAAAGATTAAACAGAAAAAAAAAACATTAAGTAGTTATCAAAAATTTTAAAAGATAACACTAGGAACTTAACGTTGAACATTCCACTAGTAAACTTATCTCTATTATTTTATCTCGCCAACAAAATAGTGTAAGAGATTATCCCGCAGAGTTCCACAGGCGAGACTTCCCCGAGGACTAGACATATTAGATTTCAGAATTTAATTACGTAGCTTGTGGCTCGTGTTTGGACTTGAACCCTCAAGTCAACCCATGTGGCAATTTAGGTTAATATTTGAGAACACATTTAAAATGTATAATATTTTGGCGCACTAACGATAAAAAATCTGTAGGTTTTTGTAAATTATTAATTTTACGCTATTATATTCTGAAAATCCTAATTAAACATGATTACGGTTATCGTGGATATTCGGCTGTTGGTACCTTTGGTATAAAAAGTAGCCTTTGTGTTATATTTGCAGGTCATAAACTATGTAGCTATTAGAAGATACAAGTTTCAGCCAAATTAATTGAGTAGTTTCATACATAAGAGTTAAAAACATCCGTTTTTAAATCTACACAAACTTTTGGGTTTTTAATATTGGTACGATATTTAATCCACTTATTTTTTAAAACCATTTTGAAGTTAAACATAAACCGTTACCAGTAGCTTTAACCAACACCAGAGGGCCTATACAATTCTGCACGAAATGTTTTCATATAATCATTAGGAGGTATTAAGCCTTCGGTGAAAAATTACCTTGGCATATTGATTGTAAATTAATTGAATACACCGTAAGATGCTCTTTTTATTAATGCTATGTCATTTATAATGTTACTATTCGAATTCATTACGGGATAACACAATTAATTGAGATAATAAACAATTAACTCAATTACGAATTTTAATTTTTTTTTGCAAAAAATTTTATAATGAAAATGAAGAGGATTTGATTTTTTTAATTTGTTTGTTTTTGTGGTCTTCCAGTAGAATACAGAAATAAATAAAAAACCTACAGCCAATCACTAATTTATTAGAATAATCAATAACTTAAACAAGAAAATACATACAAACGTGGCCACATTATTATGCCACATAAGAATAATTCCGATAACCCCCAACTGTAAAACTTTTGTTTTGTGTTCTATAAGGAATAATATTCTCAAAACAAAGCAATGTAAATAAATTATGTATGTAAATAATACTTACAGATCTTTTTTTAAACTGTCTCTTGGCGATTCTCCCAAAACTTAAATCAAATTCATTTTTATTAAACAGCAAACTCACAAAAAAAGCTTTTTCAAAATTTAAACTTCGAACAGTTCCGTTCTGAGAAAGTTTTCAACTTTAAAAAGTTTTTAGTCCGAAAAGTAGAACGTCATTATGGCCAGTGCTTATGTCACATCGCTTTCAAACATTTTTGTCATTTTACTTTTGTTTTTTTTTTCGCGCGAGATTCGTGACGAAGGTCGTTTGCGTCGGCCGGCACGTTCGCTCGGGACGGCTTATGCTCGACAAGTGAACATGGGATAGGGAGCAATCCCGCCAACACAGTCACTATCACGCCGCGGCGCCGTTCAGTTTTTGCACCCCGATCCATGTCAGTAAATTAAAGAAGATTACTCCCAGATTGAGCAATGGCCGCTTTAAATAATCGAGGGAACTTAAACGGATGTCTAAATTTACTCTCTCATTCATCGATATCCTTATAATTTGGGTTATGTCACAGCTTTGATATTCAATATTTTATAACCACATCTTCCGGTGTATAACGAGGTGATAATACTAATATTGCCGAAATTATACCCATTAAGATAGATATTTATTGCTATTGCGATTTACGAAGAAACGATTCAAAATACAGTAGGTGCTCGCAAATGTGGAATATCCACATTTATTCCCAAGTCAAAGTTACCCAAAATTATTCTACAAGAACTATATTTTTTTAATCATTTTAAAAATATTTAAGTAAAGGCTTTTAAGAGAGAATGTTAAAATACAAATTGTCTACCTGTCCAAATTAACATTCCACTACATTCCTATTCGGTTCTGATTAATAATTTAGATGTAATGTCTTGGGTTAAGTGTACTACTTGTTAATTTACAAACTTTAAAAAAAAAAATTTTGGTGCCTATTTTAACTATTATTTAATTTCCATTTTACTGAAGCTAATTTCAAACCAATATGGATCATTCATGTTAGTTAGTACTTGTTTAATCAATGATTTATCAGTCTTGTCAGTGGGCTTGTAAACAAATCAGTGACAGAAATTGTGGGATGAATATTAATTCTTTCGAAAAAGAGAAAAAAGCAGAGGAATAAACTCAATTTTAAAATTAATTAAATTCGTGAGGTTTCTCAAGATAACAGGATAATCTTTAGGTTTGTACATGAATGGAGATTTTTAACACGTAGGTAGTATCATCACCGATGAATCGTATCTAATTCGTAATGTCTGCTACTTGATAGATACTGTTTAACTGCCTTCTTTAACATTGCTGCATGGTAAATTGCTTTAGATAATATATCTATTTATCTATCTACTCTTCTCTATCACACTGTAGGTGGTGTCAAATATCCACAAACGAATGTGTGTGAACATTTTTTTAGCCGTATGCCTCTCTATGTATCTTCTGCAAACTGTTTGCAATAAAATTGTCGAATCTTTTACCTAGTAGGTAAGTATGAATACATTGTGCTATTTTTCACCTAAGTAGAATTTTATTTCTTCGTGAAAAATAAAAAATCTTTAACCAGAAGTTATTATTACGAGACTTCTATTAAAAAGCAAATCAAATCACTCTTTATTGTTTCAATTTCGTTTAATGTAGATACTCTTTCACTGAGTTAAATAAATAAATGAATGAGTAAAGAAACTTTAGATTTCCATTCTAAAAACATTTTATTTTTCATTCATCACCTTCTGATGTCTTTATCGCATTATTAAGTACATCAGTAAACTAAAGCCAATTTTATTGTAAGTAATTACGAGTATTATGTAGAGATATACAATCCAGGGGTTAATAATTCTGTTATGCAATTCTTTAATTGATTTAGATTGACATTCTATATTTGGAATAATAACAAACGACAATAATTTTAATGACAGTCTATGAATACAAAAGAATAGCGCACCGACCATTTTAGAATACACAATGCTGTTTGAAATTACAAATAATTTAATCAATAGTAATCGATTTAGGTAGGTATAGCGAATACTTATCATATTTCAGTACCTATTAGATTAGAAAATTGTAATTGTTTTGATTTTTAAATAATATTATGAGTGGTAGGTAGTTTAGGCATCCTGAGAACTCCGTCACTAGAGTTGGCCACTTGCTCATACGATTTTTCTTTTGGTGAAAATCCTAGTAAACTACGAGTTGATCTCACAAGGTGTACATGATTATATTTGTTAGTTAGAGTTTGAAACACCTTGTTAATTATTTTATTTTTCTGCGAAATCAAACCGAGTTTACATCATCTCAGACACTTATCACCTGTACATAGCTAAAGATACTACATAGGCCTCATTCCTGTGCGTCTCTTGGCCTTTACGACGTCGTCGACGTAATGGATATTAGCCTAAATATTTTCTTAGTAACAGTAGAAAATAGTCCTGTGGTTATGATTACGACCATCGTAAAAAAATGTTTTCGGCCTAGTTTACTCGAGTTCTGATAGTAAACAGGTACTTATGAGGTTCAATTTATCAGTTAACAGAGAATAAGTAGAGCAATCCCACGAGGTAGGTAAAGATGCCATCCTTTTGGGCACTTCACCTGAGGTCTGTGATATGAACTCTAACTTCTTCAGATAAATTTAGGTACCTACATAAAAGGCGTATAACAGAGTTTATCATCAATGTTTTTTTTTTAATGATAAGTTTCTGTATGTTTTCATCTATGTTCTGTTAAAACTCATCACAGTTCCTTAGTTACTAACTTACACCAAGTTTGTGTAAGCCGTGTGTGGAGACGGTCGGATAGGTTTAAAAATAAACAAATACAATTAATAAACATACATCAAAATTATGTTTATTAAATAAATAATAAGTAAATCCTTTCGATAGCCAAGTAGACAGCTTCCATATGATAAGTTCAATTTACATTATAATTTATAGTTAGGTAGGTATTTAAAAGCAAGGTATTCCAGTTAAATCAAGCGACTTTTTAAGGTTCGAGAAAGGTATTTAATTATAAGTTACTGCCACACGTTCCCATGGCTTTGATAGGAGACGGAATGATTACAGTGTTGAAAGTTTAAAGTAAGAGAGTAGTAATATAGCTGGTAATTTAAACTCTAAAATAAATGCTAAAGATAGAAACAAGTACCTGACAGACACGGTAAGCTACGAAAACGGAATTTGAAGACAATTTTCGGGTTCAGCTTATGTTGGTGAACTGTTACGATTTCAGTATCCACTATACCGGAAAATTGACACGAACGTTTGTATCTGTCTAAAATAGGTGTTTACTTTTGCCTATTGTAGGAACAGAGATAGATAGGTAGTTATATTTCCGACCACTCCGATTCTAATGGCAATAGTTATTGCTCTGCTTATTATTATTATTAATAATAAGTTTTTAAATCTTTGTTGTAACAATCATGTGAAAATGACAATAAATTGGGACGTGTGGTTAATGAAACAGAAAAAGTAAATAGACACTACACTTAGAAGGTAAAGTCGATTGAAATCGTAAACAAGTCTGCGGCAACTTACGAGGAAGACTAGACGCTGAAAAACAATAGAAGTGGTGAACTTAAACTATTTTTAGATTCACATATATCGCTTACTTTAAGAGGGACTTAAATCTTTTGTTCTACAATCTTCGATCAGAGGGGGCTGTTTCGAACATTTCTGCTAACAATTCATAAAATGAATTAATTTCATGAGTTGTTCAGCATTATCACTAAAACTTTGGTGAAAATGCTAAACAATGCTCGAAACGGCCTTTTTAGCCCCCAGGGTATATTTGATCGAAGTCTACAATCAAAAAATGTTGTTTCGTTCTAGCAAAGAAAGTGAAGATCGTGGCTACTTGACTGATTTTGCTTTCCATGTTTGTTAGATACGATTTTTTTATGGTTTATCTACTAAATACGATAAAATGAAGGTAAACAAGAGCTTTTTTCATAAAATAACATACTTATCCAAGTGTATACGTAAATACAAAATGCCAGACTGCTAGACTTTTGAACAAACTTGAAATTAACTGAAGAAGTTCATCGCTCTTTTGAAACTTATGTCCGAATTCCGAAGGTACCGAAACCATGTGATTATAGGATTCCAACTGGAGATGAATTGAAGGAGAAAGTTTTTGTGATTCTGATCTATAGCTATTTTATTAGAAAGGTTCTTTATGATTATCAAAAGTGATTTGGATATCATTTTTTTTTGTCAATAATGTCACACTTAAATACATTTTGTTTAACCCTTGCCGTAACTAAATATGACAGTCAATTTAACTGTATGCAAAAGGCAAAAATCTTGCATCGTGTATATATATACCTAAATGGTTCTTAAGTGCCTATTATATGCAAACTTAAATATCCTAAGCTAATAATAATAAACTTGTCTAGTTAAGCTAAATGAAATGAAACAACTTACATGATGCGAACCAATTCATCAAGTTTACGAAACTTTCTTAAGTTCAATTTTCATAAAATCAACCAAGCGTAGGATCTCTGCAAAGTTTGATACCAGCTAAAATAAGTAGTGTAAGTAATTGCAACAGACTGGGTCCCGGATAGACGACGGCCACGCGGAAGGCCCAGGCGGAGATGGCGAGACGAGCTTGATGGTTTTAGCAAGGAGTGGGCCCTTCTCGCTGAGGATAGAGAGAAGTGGAGGGAGAGAAGGGAGGCCTTTGCCCTGCAGTGGGACACAACAGGCTTTAAATAATAATAATAATAATAAGTAATTGTATGCTTAAGGTGTAGAGATTCATCTTTTAATCTTAAGCGAGTTGTATCTCTTTTTGCTTATAAAATTAACAAGTGCGAAACAATTGAGCTGCAATCAGGGTTCCGCCCGTGCTGAATTTTATCTTCACTTACACTACTTAATTATTTTAATGAAAAAGATAAAAATATCTTCGCAAAAACAAATACATTTTCATGCATCAGTATTTTAAGCATTATCAACATTATTATTAAACAAGACCTAAATTTCTAAATTTGTGTTGCAAAAATCCGTTCATTCCAAATATAATTTGAAGGATTTCTTTAGGTAAATATTATTAACAGAACTTATTTTTAATCTACATATTATCAAGTTAATCCGTAAAAGTGTGGGTATGGCACACGGCACAGGTATTGATAGAAAACTCTGTTTCTCATCTGAAACAGAGTTTTCTATCAATGCCTAACTTATACTACAGCTCAGACCAAATAAAAAATATATTTTTATTTGGTCTGAGTACTACAGAATAAATACTTAGTACCCAAGCAAATAAGGTATTCAGGGTTCCGTTTTTTACTTACTTGTGGTAGAGAATCCTAATAGAACCTAAGTAATTGGCTCATCAAAAGAGAATGATGTGTACTGAGTGGGTTGTGTGCCCACATTCAATCATAGGTTAGCGAGCTGCTTTTAAATTATAAAGTTTGTATTCAGACTATAATGAAAAATTTCAGGAACAAAAACTTTTAACCGATCAAAAACGGAGGAGGTTGTTTGTTCCACTATGTATTTTTTTATTTTACAACTATAAGTAGGTACAACAAAAGACGACGTAGATGTAGTACATCTGTTATTCATCATTTAATTTTGAAAAAGAGCTATTAAATACAGAAAATATTTATTTCTCTTTCAAATTCTGACAAATAGCTTATAACTAAGCACGGTCAAATAAACAAACACAATACCCTCCTCCTTTACATACAGGGATTATAGAAGTATTTCTATACTAATATTATAAAGAGGTAATGTTGGTTTGTTGTTTGTTTGACGGAGGTAATCTCCGCAACTACTCAGCCGATTTCAAAAACTCCTTCACCGATATGTGTAGAATGGACTGTCGGGATGGTTATAGGTTATATTTTATCCCGGTAGTTTTATTAGTACACCCGTGCAAAGTCGAGACTTGCTAGTAATCGATATAAAGCTTTTTAGGTTCCATTCATAACACAGTTTTATAAATCACATAAAACATGGGGTTTTAACAAAACTGTTACATAACACATGATACGTTGCTGGTGTTAAATTGACGACAGGTGATTACGGTTGAGAGAAATCCTCTGTATAAGCCGCACGAGACTTCCCACAATTGCACCACATCATTCAAAATATCAAGGCCGATCCTTTCGTTTCTGTGGTTTCAACCCTTTCACCTCGACAAAGTTCAAAGCATTAGATGCTCGAGTTTTTATACTAATGTTAAAAGGTCCCAGTATCAACGGATTTTTGTTTTTCGAACGTATAAATTGTATAAGTTAGAAAAACAAATAAGTAAGTAGGTATAATGTTTTTCGAACGTATACCATTTATATAATGAAGGAGTTTTTGTCGACGAAACCATGTTTCTTGGCGTTGGCGTTAATGAGCTTGTAATCAGTCACGTATCGGCTTTCTATCATCGTCGTTTGTCACGTAGGTATAATAAGTAGGTATACGTCTTCTGAAAATATAGACAGAGGAAGATAGAAATAGGATAGAAAACTTTTTACTGTTACAGCACTATTTTATGTACCCCACAAACTAGAAAACCTACAAACTTACACAATCATTTACCTACCAAATGAATTTGGAAGAATAGCATTTTTTATTTAAATGTTTTCAAGTGAATATCTCTTTTGTGTAGGTACTTAAATAATCACCATCGCCTGACCTGGCCTAGCTCATACTAAATTACTTTAATAAATAGGGTACGTTTGGTATAGTCTCAGTTCCGGAAATCAGGGCAATTGATATATTATGTGCAGTAAAAACTATCTCAAAAAGTAAACACTGAAGTATTTTTGTGACATCTCCGTTTATAGTGCGGTCACGTCCTTCATTCCGGCCAAACAAACATATCGCATTAAGTAAAATTCGGGGAATAATAACTCAATATAAGCTTTACTAGAACGGGGACTTGAACGCAAATTGTACATGTAAGAACTATAAAAGCTTTAAGCTGTTATTACTGTCTTAGTATTATTAGGTTACATAAAATAAAAATAAAGATAAAACGTTCAAAGTTGCAACGTTCTGAGCGGTCACTACTTGGATGGGTGACCGCAAGTGGCATTAACAACTGAGCGCTTCCGTGCTTCGGAGGGCACGTTAAATTGTCGGTCCCGGCTTTTAAAGTAGTTAAGCCATCACGGAGACCTTTAGGTGGTCTAGAAACTCCGTCACCAGAGTTGGCCACTTGCGAACGAACAAACGAACCTAAGTAAGTATATTTATTTAAAATACCAGAGTTTGTATGGATGTACTTATAGACGGATTCTTAAAGCGCAAAATTACTAAACGGAGAAAGGTGGCTAAGTTTTAGAAACAGCAGTTGAAATAACATAACGTCCATAAGAAATGATAGGGTAAACCTCTGCCAACGCTTCTAACTGAAAAGCAAATGTTTTCTACCCTAGTAAATCTTTAAGAACACACTGCATAGGAAAAGCTCCAAAAGCTCTACATTATTTACTCTCTGTGATAAACCTTTTTCAAGAACCGAAACATCTGGATTAAATAGAAATTGTAACCTTTCATTCAAGGTTGCTTTCGTCATTGATAAAAAAACACTATTGAGGTTTCGAGAGTAGGTTTTGCTATCTGGATTACGTTACGTTTGCTGAAAAATATTTGTACTCACTTAGCAATTACATTCCAACAAAGTATAAATAATTGTGTAACAAATAATATTCTTTTAGTTTAACAACATTATTAATATTTTAGTTTTTAATGAGTAGTAACATTGTAGACTAGCGACCCGAAACGGCTACGCACGGTTTTTCTCTACATTTACATGATGCCATTTTCTTAACAGCTGCAAATGCTTAGACCATGCAAGCCATTATGACAGTCTATTTAATTTTGTTCTACAGGCAAGAGAGTTGCATCGTTTAAATGGTAATTTATGAATTAAAAACCTTCATAAAATATTCGCGTTCCTTAAAATATATAAGCACACAGACGCGACGGCGACAGAAAGCATCGTTTGTATACCGTGATGAGATAATGAGACTTCCTCCTGTTACTTGCAAATCAATAAGCTTCTGGTTGCACCGGAATAGGTAGATACTGTTTGTGTCCATGTGCCGTAAGGTATTTGTCTATTATTCGGGCTACATGTTACTAATTACTCCACTTGTAGGTATACATCCCTATGGTATGTTATGTTAGTACCAGTATCTTCAAATTGAGCTAATGACTAACTTAAAGTAGGTATACAATCGACCACTTTTTCAATTTAAAAATATACACATCGGATTTAATCGGGTTAATCGCATTTGCGGGATAAAAATAAGGTAAAATGTGATGAAAATCCATTTACCTATATGTACTTTACATGTATATTTTGATGTGTATATTTTTAAATTGAAAAAGTGGTCGATTGTATACCTTATATTTATACGAATTTTATCATTTTGTTATTAGCACTGTACTTATTATGTATTTGGCACATTTTTACTATTTAAGTAGGTACTGTTACCACAGATTACATAAGTAAGTCTGTTACATCGTTTTACCTAATAGTATTTTGTTTCTAATCATTTTACATATTTTTATGAGGGACAGCTTTTGACCGATAAGCTTCATCTTTTTATATTTTGGTTCTTAAAGATATTCCCACACAGCAACACATTTTTATGTATAATGACCACTATATTTTTAATATAAAAATATTTTTCGGTGTATATCAGATACTTAAATAATATTTTGTTTACTATAAAGCGAGTGAAAGTCTAAAGCCCTGCATAAAATACATTTGCTCAAGTAAGTTAATACCCATCTGCGTCCATACATTTTATGTAACAAAACTTGCGTTTTTATTGCAAGGGATAAAATTTATGTGAATGGGTAAAAAAATTGAACCTTTTTAACGGCCTCGGGCATTTATTACATTATTTGGTATTTTTTTAGAAATAACGCTAAATTTACGACCGTTACTAATCTTTGGTTATTTTTTAATTAAATAAAAAACAAAGTTTATTGTAAAAAGTTTGGTAGATATTTCAATTTACAAAGCGCCAAGTATTTAAAACATCGATTCGATATTGTATATTTAAAAAAGTATATTTTAAATAAACTCGTTGCAAAAAAAGGTAGAGGATTTGTGATCATAAAAAGGCTTCTGATCGCAATCTTAAATTGTTATTTTCAATTAGGTACCTCTTGTAATTTGTTTTAGAGTAAGATACCAAGTAGACCATTCATATATTTTTTTTTAATTTCCTGCTAACTTCAATATACTGCACTTGATTCCCTAAGGGCAGTGCACCAGACTAAAAACTGCTGTCCATTCTGTGGCTAGTCTGAGATACCCTGAACTGCTTTGCATACAAGAACGATCGTGCAAGCTACTTCCCTCATTATACACTATTAGTACTCTTAGCTTGAATCCATACAGTGCAACACTAAAGCGCACAAAACTTAGACGAAAACAAACCTTGTGTTGATACTACAGGGATACTTTTGAAAAGATTGTACTTGCATGGTAGTCTGTACTTCCGATAATGCAGGATAAAAATACGATATGCAAAGTGTTTTCACACGACAGAGAAAGTTCAAGTGTTATGTTTGTCGTAAGAAGCCAAAATAGCATAAAATGAAGATGCAGTGAAGACAAGATAAAACTTGAAACTTATGCATTTTATGATTCATAAATCTATTTTGAACCATCAACCTAATTGTATTTTGTTTTCTTCAACCTCATTCGTTCCACTTGAAATAATTAAATAATGTTGGGAAACGATCTCCCCCAAACTTTCCTCCGTCAAAGGTGACGAGATAGTCTTATTTAATTACGGAAATTCAATTCATTAATTAACGCTGATTTAGTAGCACGAAAACTGGCACAGTGAGCCAACTAAATGACATCAAAAACTATTTAGAATTAATGAAGAGAACTCAGGAGAGTATTGTTTAAACTTAGAGCTTTATTTCTGTAAATAATTTACTAGGTGATTACCTATAAGCAAACTTTGTCTATACTGATGACAGGACACTGTACGTAGTACCTGGGACAATGTTGAGGTCGTAAAGGCTTGCTCAACTCCAACTTTTGCCAAACGATTTTTCAATCAGAGAGTCACATTTTCACCTACATTAATACCTTTTAAGCTTTGGGTCCGTGGACATTTATATGCAGAATCCATGCCACCTAATCCTGTGTTGATTTAAAAGTCTACGTCTCAAACAGATACTTTCAAGTCCCTTGATGTCCTTTTCATGCAAAATGCCCGTTTCTATTAAACGAATCTCCACAAACGGCTCATAAAGACGGGATAGCCATAATTTCTTATATAAAAGAAAAAATCTTGTACAATGACAATGAGGCTGTTCAGTATTCACGCATGTAACATTCTAAAGAAACACGCATTTATCCACAAGAACATGCTTTATTAAAATTTTGGTTGTATCAAAAACATTTTATTAGACTACGGGTAAGACAACTCCTGAAAACTCACCTAAAACATTGAGACCATGAACTACCAATAGACGGTCGAGAATTTATGAGAAATGTAGATATTGCAATTATGTCATGAAAAGCTGCAATGAAGGATAATTACCTATTACTTAAAAGACATCGGAAACAATCTAATAAAGAACAAACTATATTTTATAAGTAGGTAGTTTTAGTAATTATGATTGTTTGCGATTGTTTTCGGTGTTTTCCGATTCCCATTATTTGTCTTTCTTCTTTATTAGATATCATCTGTACCTACGATGGTTTTTACCGTCAATTCTTATAAAACTAAAATTATGGCACATTACACTAAAAGCTAAACGAAAAAGATACATTCACAGTAGTTCGAGAAAATTATGCCATTAATATTTTTAAGCCACATTTTAAAATTATAATAGTTCATCGTGAAGAATTGAATCCATAAAACGAATAATGCTCAATTATTTATTTTTACTTTGTTTAATTTTCTAAGCTATTTCTAGTTTCTTCATACCGAGTTATCAAAATAATTGAATGTATTATTTTTAATGAAAGCTCTATCTTAAGGGATTTGAAAGAGGATTTTCTGTTTGAATGCTAAAGAATCCGTTTTCTTCTTTAGTAATACTATTTGCATTAAAAACTTAACATTGTTAGAGGGGAAATATGTATGAAGTCAGTGAATAAAACATTGTATAATTATTTAAATTAAATAAATATTTTTGGAAGGCAGCTGGTTGTTTCCCTAGTTATTGACTTTATAGAACAAGATAAATGTTACAGATTCAAGACTTAAAAATTCTAGTAATATGTATTTCATTAGTTTCATTTAAAATAGTCAGGTATATACTCAGAATGGAGGTAATAATGGTTATAGTTACCTACATTTTATATGTAAGAGATATTGACAACCATTTTGAATTTTATTGTTCTAGAGAACAGCCAACTCTACCATATTTTTGGATACATTTTCAAACTGGGAATTCGGAAGAGTTTTTGTTCGTTTTACTAACGAGCCGAAATTCATGCATTATTCACTTTAAAACCGATGCCATTGTATATTTTTTCAACATTCTAGAAAGTTATGTTATTTCGATAAATTTTCTATTCAATATCTACATAATTCGCCAATTTAAAAATCACAATCTTACACTTTACGAACTAAAAGATCGACTAACAATGTATAGAGATAAATTTTCCATTAAATCTGTGATAGTAAACCCATAGTATGTAGGTAGGTATAGCTCTTTACATACACTATCGACGATGTGTTTATGGTATATAAATAGTCTAGAGAATGGTATCGTTGATGCAAACCGCGATCGGTGCTGGTGAAATTTCTAACATTAAAAATATAACTCACTGTTTGTCAAGTAAATAATTATAATTATAGTAGATTTGAAACAGAAAACAAAGAGTTCAGTAGAAAAAACAAAAATTGATTCCCTCGACCGAAATCACTTCGTAAGACGTCACACTCGTGCACAAGTGAACTATTTTCAATGTTGAGTTGACTTGGAAGTTACCAATGTTTAAATTTTCATATCTTCAACTTTCATATCAATAGCACACTCGTCACATGCGTTTTCAAGTTCTACTGAATACAAAATTTAAATCTCACTGCAGATTCAGTTCTTGCACGGTCGAAGTGAGTTTACAGAATACTAGGTATGTACCAAATAATTCAATTTTTTTAGCAACTTTGCTGCGTTAACTTTGATCACAGATAAAATAATACTAAGAGCTCCGAGAATCTGTGTCATAAATGATTCTGAATAAACCGAGTATCAGGAAGAAAGAAAACTAGGGTACATCAACTAGCTTATAATCTGAAAGAGCTATGTTTAGTCTGTTTAAATGCAATGATTTTAGAGTCGGCTTATAAACCAATGCAATGCGCAGTTCCTTTGTTGTGTATGCAGTATTCTTGGACAACTATTAAAACTGGATTGTCTGTTATAGGCCAGTCAATCTAAGCTTTTGAAATAACAATAATTCCCGGAAAGCTGAATTTTGGTGGAGAGCTTGGTATTACCATTACAAACAAATTGTTAAAAGTCCCCATAAATCCCATGTGTGCGTCACGAGTTATTCGGAGTCAAAGGTCCAAATTTAAGGTTTCTTAGTTTTTTTTCGAAAACGGTAAGTTTTATCAGAACAAGTTTCAGCCCAAAGATGTAGATCTTAAAATTCTCTACAATAATGGTCCTGATAATATTTTTCCTAAGAGTTACCATTCGTGAGTTATCGCGGTGAAAGCGAGCGCGCCACGCGGCCTACTAGGATGGAGAAAGACCGCGATTTCCTTGCAGAGAGTGCACCACGCTTTTTTTTCATACTGAATTAGGGGCTCGTACGGAATCTCGTACTGCACAAGGGGTTTTGAAACGTTTTCATAATACATTAAGACTTATTTATAAATATTAACGGGACTTAATCGCGTATTAAAATCATATTATAAGATAGCAGCGCAAGTAGGAACTGTCAAAGACACCATACCCTATCAGACACCTGGGGTGTACAAGGTCGATTGCAGTTGCGGTAGTTCTTACATCGGACAAACTAAGCGGACAATTGCTGAAAGAGTCAAAGAACATATCGCAGCTGTCAAAAACCGCCAGGTAGAAAAATCAGCGATAGCGGAGCATTTGCTTGAATTTGGGTCAAACCACTGGATAGAACTGCACAAGCCAATAATCCTGTCCAATGATCGCCACTATTATAGCCGAATTGTGCGTGAAGCGGTTGAAATTAAGAAGCACAAGAATTTTAACCGGGACAGTGGTTACAAATTGTCATCAACGTGGGATCCAGTCATAAGAATGTGTTCGCATCGAAAAAAGTCGTCTAACATTTCGCCGGACATTGTGAGTGTGGTGTGTCGCAACCCTAGTAGTAGTTTTGTGTTGACTGATTGAGGGTAGACAAAAACCTCGTCAGTTGAAGATGCGAGCGGGTGCCGGCCTTCAGTCTACTCGTGACCACGGTGACTGTAACGCCACCGAAACGTCGAGGTAAATAATATGATTTTAATACGCGATTAAGTCCCGTTAATATTTATAAATATGTTTCCAAGTCGCGATAGTTTAAATAGTACATTAAGACTTATATCATAGATTTTCAAAATGAATAAAGATTGGATTTTCCAACTCTTTTATGATTTCCAATGGATTCTCTAGGTTTTATGGTTTCTCTCGCTAATTCTCTCTCTCCTAAAATTATCCTAAAAAATCCATTAAACCATAAAATAGTTGGAAAATCCAATCTTTATTCATTTTGAAAATCTATGATATAAGTCTTAATGTATTATGAAAACGTTTCAAAACCCCTTGTGCAGTACGAGATTCCGTACGAGCCCCTAATTCAGTATGAAAAAAAAGCGTGGTGCACTCTCTGCAAGGAAATCGCGGTCTTTCTCCATCCTAGTAGGCCGCGTGGCGCGCTCGCTTCCACCGCGATAACTCACGAATGGTAACTCTTAGGAAAAATATTATCAGGACCATTATTGTAGAGAATTTTAAGATCTACATCTTTGGGCTGAAACTTAATTTGATAAAACTTACCGTTTTCGAAAAAAAACTAAGAAACCTTAAATTTGCTACTTTGACCCCGAATAACTCGTGACGCACACATGGGATCGATGGGGACTTTTAACACTTTATTTGTAATGGTAATACCAAGCTCTCCACCAAAATTCAGCTTTCCGGGAATTATTGTTATTTGACCACTATTTTTCTGTTTAACTTGACCGGTGTATTATGTTTGTTTTTAGCTAGTAGATACTGATTCTCCTTTTAGGTTGGAGATTTTTTAGATTCTTTTTTTGTAACATCTTTAGGTACAATACATTGTATATTCCACTGGCTGTTAGATTATTTTCACGTTCATGGTGGTAATTTTAGATTAGATTCTTATACATTTTTATAAGTATGTAAGTACTTACCTATCTTTATAACTATAAACTGGTGTCTGGCATTTCTCCTTAGTTTTAGTTTCCGGTTGTCTGGAAGAAATCGCCGTGTGCGATAAGACCGCCGATTGCTGGATGCTGTACTTACTGTAAACCCATTTATATTTGTGTCGCAAACTGTGTCCACAATAAAGATATTTTGAATTGAATTGAATTGAATTGAAACTACTATAAACTTGCTTGACTAATTTTTGTGTAAAACATTCATACCTAATATTATTTATTTCGCTTACTTTTGCCGCTTAGCTTTTTCAAAATAATTATGAAATTTCCCGAAACGAAGTCTAAGATTGAAAATTTCTTCCTTTACTAAACAACTGTTAATTAAATAAAATGATTTCAGCATCGCAATCACGGAATAACTGAGGATAGAAAATACTCAACTTCTAAATGACCTACCTACGTCTAACTATTTTAAGTGCATTGTGCTATCCCAAATTTTCCACCATTTTCATGAATATCTTTAACCGATAGAATCTAAAATGACGTCAGAGAATTTAGTATTAAACAAACAAACCGCGTGTTGTAAGCTTTGTAAAGTGTAATACTTACAATTTTGTAAAAAGTAAATAACGTGTGGGTTTGCACCCACACAATGTTAGTGTAATTGTATACCAAACCAACACAATATGAAAAACGTAAAACTTATATTCGTTCAGGATGAAGGTGAGTTGTTTGTTTGTCAAATACAAGTGTCGTATGTTTTTTACTCATTCATGTTTTTATCGGCTCCCAACCTATCTATAAAGGAAGGTTGTAATATTTTGCAGGCATAGGAATACAGATTTACAATCTTGTGAAAAACAAATTTGAAATGAGTAAGTATATATTAGATAGACGAAAGCATAAAGAAATAGGTAGGTACACATTATTATTTAAGAGCCTGTAGCGTCCCACTGCAGGGCAAAGGCCTTCCTTCTCTCCAGTTATCTCTATTTTGAGCCACTGTGGACCAATTATATAGAAAGTAATACAGAAACATGAAAATATTTTCAACTATTTTATGGTATACCTACTTACCTATAATGAAATATCAAATCACATCAGAAGTGACCAGCTGGTCATCACCAGTAGGTAGGTAAGTACCTACTGAATTACTTCTTCCTGGTAAATGTCTTACTTTTAGTGTAAGACCAAGTTCGCTTAGGAATGATCACTTCGAAGACAATTTATGATTTCTTGGAAATGTTCCGCTCCGTTTTATAACAAATTTCCAGCTTCCGAGAAACTAAATGGAAATCAAATAAGATTCCCACACTGATGAGTCTGTAATTTTATACGCTTAGTAATTTTATGCCCTATTCATTAAAACAAGGATTGCATTCAAATGTTCTCTTCCACATGTGCGAATCTATTGGGTATCAGATTTACTACTCAATGATTTGATAGATTGTATAACATTGAGATTTTATCATCATTTTCCACAGCTCGAGTCTCAACTCTACTCACTGTTGGGCCTTCCTAGTTCTTGTACTATATTATCTTTTGACTTGGCCATAAGTTCGCGGCAAAGCTTCGCAACAGCATACAATAAATGTTTCATGAATTCATAGAGTAAGAATATGTTTTTGACTTCCTTTTCATCTGTAAGGAAATCTGTATCTAAGCAAAGCCAGAGATAAATAGGTAGGTTATTGAGACTGGCGGTAAGTGAGGTCGGCCACCGAGTTCGAACTTTTGAGACTGACGTTTCAGTAGGTACTGTAGTGAAGAAGCAATAACTGGTAGATATGGCTATTTAACAGTTTTCATGACTGGTCGTAGCAGCTTAATGGCATTCCATTCACGCGTCAAACGGCTACGATTCTGACGCTTAGCACGCACATGGGAATCTTTCAATTTATGCATCTCCCACTAGGGTTATCACTTGCAAATCACTTTTAGTGTCTTTTATTTAAAGTAGAGTAATATTTTTGTTGGCAGATGGTGCACTATTAGCACACATAAAATAAGAGGACCATTAAAAATAATCTTATTCCGGACGAGGGCAAAACCAACAAAAACCATGCACCTTTTTTTTTTTACTTTGACAATAAGTACCTATATGTTCATAATGTGCTTAGGTACTAGCAATCCAACGCGAATGAAGGCGCGGGTAAAGGCTATCGTAAGATCTGTGCCAGCCCTAGCTAACAAACGTGCACGTACATGACACATTGATTTGCAAATGCAGGCAAATGCACTTATCTGTGAAAGCTATTTCCATTGCTAGTGCCCGCAAGCCAATAAATAATCCAGAACAACCAATCTCTAAATCAAGAGAGGTGAGTCATGCACTTCAGTCTTGGTGCTTTCTGGGATTCATTTAGAAATGGGTTCAGTTATGTACCTAATTGTAACTTTCAACGAACTAAGTGCTTGAGTACTGCTACTGCCATTTTTTTATTGATGACTAACTGACCCGCTCGCGATTTCATTCGCGTGCACTTTTGGAACAGGCTTTTTTATGATTCTACAACAAAGCTTACTAAACTTGTATGTTTATTTAAAAATTAAAGTACTTAATCTATTTCATAATTGATGAGACTTTCCTGGCTATAAACTAGCACTTTAGGTACCTATACCAATCCTATACCTATAAAATACCTACAGGATATTTATAACGATTTGTGGATTTTAAAGGAACCATCCATTTTTTGTATAGTAGGTTCACCACCTTACCTGACTATGTATCATAACTTCGAATATTTACAAGACCTATATTTAGGTCGCAAAAACATCTCCGTAAGCAGTTTTGATACCAAAAATATGGCTTTGCCGATAAACTCGTAAAGAAAAGTGACCCTAAATCCCGGCCAACCAACTGAATATCACCCTTTCAACTAGTAGATAGGAACTCCACTCCCTCAAAACATGCCTGAACCTATTTTGACACTTAGCACTAAACCTATTGATACATTGGTGAAAAATAGAGCGATTTGAGATCAATGCTCTATATAACCAATTCGATCGTAAGTACCAGACTTTCGATATAAACTCTACTTTTATTATTCAAATGAGATTTCCTTCAACAACTCGGTCTCTCTGACTTATGAGAAGTATTGGACTAGATATTATTCACAAATTTATTAGGACTTCACTGTTATACCTAATAACTGAAATATCAACTAAATTTTGTATCAACCTATGTACTTACTTACCTACTTGGACCCAATTGTGCATATAGAATGAAACAAGCATTGAAGTTTAAAAACCCAATTTTGTAAGGAGAGCATTCTGTCTACAACTCTACACTAATATTTTATGGTCACCTCATGAGTAAACTCACCTAAACTCTTTTACACAAAATTAGAATTCTCGAATCCCACATTTCACGGATAGATTGGTAAACCAAACATGCAAAAAAAACCTTCCAATAACTCCACCAGAGTAAGTAACCAGACAGAGACCAGTCAGAAGCCGACGTTTTCCAAAATGACCGCTTTGTCCGGACAATTAAATTAATTACTCTAATTAATTAATTGTGTTCATCTTAAGGTCCATTGTCCACTGACAAGTACAAGTACACTTAGGTAACAATAATTGTTCCAGTAAGTTCTTTACAGTTTTCACTGAAATAAAGATTGCAATGAAATTGAACGTGAACCGACATAATATCGTACCTATATAAATTAATCACTCTAATTAATAAATTATTTTTAATCGGCTGAGAGCTTAGTTTTGGAGATTACCTCCGTCAAACAAACTAACAAACCAACTTAACCTCTTTATAATATTAGTGTAGACAACACTCAAAAAATAGTAAATCACTGAGCTACTAAATTCTAAATAAGTTCTACGCAGCTCTACGACGTAGAACTTTACTTCTACGCGTAGGTATATTCGTAGACGACTTATGCCCGGTTCTTATTATCAACTTGCGGATGGCCGTAGGACTTTCGCCATAGCAACGTTGTTTTAATATCCTGTCAAAAAGTGTCATACATTTTGTTTTAAAAACAAACTTAGGTACTATAGTGATGGATCTACGGACATTCGTACGTTCTTTATAGAATTCGGGCAGTTATAGAAACATAAATTTTATTGATAAAAAGTAAATAATGACGCTTTAGCGGATAGTGGCTTTTATTAAGTAGGTTAATGTAACATTATTCCCTTATCTTGGAGAGCTCAGATTTTTGGACCTAAATTGGTCCATTAAGGTTAACATAAATCGTTACTAAGGAGAAAGAAAAGTTGTTCTGTAATTTCTTTATTAATTTGTCCATAAATCGCGAAAATACCTAATGGCTCTTTGGTAACTCCATAACGATATACATAGTTAGCTTTAGTAATAGATAGCTATATAGCTTAAGGATACCAATAGGTATTGATAAACTAATTATCTATAATTAGCAATATCCTCAATTACATTATTAGGTAATTACGTGGAAACGATCTGTTAATATTGAACACGCCAGCCGAACCACGAATTACTTACCCACTTATTCAACCATTTAAATGAATCATTGTTACTTGAAATCTTGTCGTTTTGGATATTTAGTATAAATAATAGGTACCTACGACATAAACTACTTACGATAAAGTTACCCACAACATTGTCATTCTATTCTAAATAGGTACTTTGGTAATTGTTTTCGTAGGTACTGTCTGTAATTTGTGTTTTTTCTTTGCATTGCAATAAAGTCATTCCGTTCTATTAATTTAATATACGAGTAAGTAACGTAGGGTGATTAACAATAGGTGTGAACTAACAAGGAAAAGGAAGCAGCTCCTAATAAAAAGCTTCTATAAGAACATATAACAAATAGAAACTAGGTACCTATTTAGAATAAACCCTTTTCAATCCTCAATTTCAGATATTGGACTGAACTAGGGCGAAGAAAAATTCAATGGCCAAAACATTCCCGTCTAAATTGGGACATCTGAAGAAAATCATCTAAGGTCCAAGATATTCCTAGATTGGAACAACAATAAAACTTTGCGAAGGGTGACCGAGAAGTGTTTTGAGACCAATATAATCAACTGGGAGTTGTAATGGCAATGGTAGGTAATCTTAATATTTTTTTCTAGCCATTCTATACAATTATGAACTTATAATAAAATTGTAGTGATTAAGTAGGTTTTGCCACACTTGTCTATGTGCTATAACTAGTACAATACCTAAGTAGGTACCGTAAGTTTTAACCTCATTCGTGAATGATAGGTCTCCTCCATATTATGCAGGAACGAAGGTATCAAAAAGTAATTATTTTCATCAGTAGCAACTCTAGTTACCTATAGGTAGCTAGGTGCACAGGATAAGTATAAGAAAATGACGGTCTACTACTTACCTGCAGTAACTACCAACCCCTAGGTACCTACATAATAATTGAGGTCTACCAAGATTTCCTTTTGTTTTATACGGTTCACGTCACGTTTCATCACACTCACGTCTTTCCCATGAACACGCGGGTATTGTGTAGGCGGTGTATTAGATTTTTTATCATAATCTGTCTGGCCAAGAACTGCTTCGACGTGCTCAGTTTTTGTGACTGGTAGCTGAATTTACTAACCTGGTTTTATTTTTTGTTATAACGACGATCAATACGTACCTATCTAAGAATTGTAAGTAGGTATACCGACATCAAACTTAACTATCCTTCGTTTTTCTATTTTTGGTTTTCCCTAAATCGTGGGTGGATACGAAAAACTCTAGAAATATGCCGAAAATAGAAGCATAACACGCACCGACCAAATAAACTGCAATTTATTAGGATGATTGGCGTAATATTACACCAACGTCCCAAGGCGTAAAATAAGGCATGGATAAAAATAACAACTTACCTACCTACTTAGATAGGTACTTACTTACCTACGGTGGTAGGTATACCAAAATGTAGGTCATTATAAAAACTTGTAAAGCAAGTAGGTACCTATCTCGTACTAAAATAATCAAATTTCCTAAAAAAATCATTCCTTTTTCAAATCCATAATGTCTGAGTGAGACTCTATGCATTGCTTTAGGAGAGGGACAGACAGGACGCTAAAGCCCCTATCTAAATAAACAGATCAAATCAACGCCACGCTAATTGCTACAAGATTAATCCCGACTTGATGGGTTACAAGTAGGTGCGCAACTACAAACACAAGCTACCTACAATCACAAAACAAAACAAGCAGTAAAAAGGGCAGCCTAGTTTTATTTTATAGGAAATAAAGATAAGCAGGCATTACATCCGAAGAATTGCGCGTTGTGAGGAAAACTGTGGATTGATGACCTGCTGAGATAAATCGATGGATGACGTCCTCTGGTTAGACATCACACTGAATGGGTCCGAGATGGATGACCCCGCAATTATTTGGGACAGTAATCCGATGGGACAAAGTAGCGGTATTAGGGATGTTAAAACGTGGCTAATAGCATGTGTCACGTGGATAGCGTCTCATTTACCTACCTACATGGGTTTTAATAAAATACCTAACTTACATAGCATTTAAAAAGTAGGTAAGTACATAAGTAGGTACCTACCTGCTTATGGAAAAGAAAATTCCATGAACTAAATTCAGCGCTCATATAATTTATTCAAAGAATGTCCTGAGAGGAACCAGCAGAGAAATCTAAAACCTCAACCTCTAAGGCTTTTTTGTTACTTAATAGGTAGGTATGTAAGTAACGAACATGTTTGCATTTTAGCATAAAGGTCTAAGAATTTTATTGTAATAGGTACCTACCTAGTTACACGAACCTAATAGGTGGAACTGTAGGAATTACACACTACCTAGGTAAGTAGGTAAGTACCTACTTACTTGATACAATAATTTAGTTACGTGCTACTTACCTAAATTGGTAACAATTAAGTTCCCCCCACTCAACATAAGGTAGGTAGGATCACGTAGGATTCATATTTTGGATTAGAAGCCTTGCTATGAGGACATAAATTCCCTAGCGAATCGTTTTACTTACGTGGGTATTTCAGATAAAATGTCCTACGAATTTATTTATTCAAGGATGCATTATGCTTGACCGGCGAACAAGTGAGTCTGATTCGCATCTACTGAACTTTTCCTAACAATGGCTACCCTTCGGCTTAGCTGACTCCCGCGAGCCCATGAGCAAAGTCATCACTTCCCATAAGTCGGGTAATAAGTTGGTAAAACTAGGTCACCTACTAAGTAACTCTAAGCCAATGGTTGGTTCAAAAAACGCGCTGTATGAAATAATTTTAACCTTATAAATAGGTAGGTATGTTAAAATACAATGAATTGTAAAGATTAGGACATATGCTTCAGATACATAGCTCTATGCTAGACCAAAGACCTTATTATAAGGTCTTTGTGCTAGACAGAATGTTAATATAGCCAGAAAAAATCTCTAAGACGCCACCATTCCATTCGGTGAAACCAATGAGGATCTGACTAGGAGTAGTAGTGTTCTGTGATTGCTCTCAGGCCCTGAGGGTGAAACACACACAACTCAAACTGTTGTTTTGTAGTAAATTAAAAACAAAACAAAAAATTTAAATTCCCGCCAAAGAAGGCTAAACTTTCACTGTCAATGTCGCGTACTGTCAAGCTGTTAAAATGTCAACGTCAGACAGTTCAGAAAATGTTTGTTTTGGCCAGCTCAGCTGTGCGTGCAGTTTATCTGTCTGTTTGTTTACATAAGCAGTTTTTAAAAATGTTGTCTAAAAAAGCTTTTGGTATAACTCGGTACATGTAAAATTAAATAGTGGTAAAATGGTTACTACAGGCTCTGGGTACAAATACAGCTACACGCCGCTTTTTTCGGATAAAGAGTAAGTAAACCGTACGGTCTTTATATAAACTTTAGTGTGCCTGTTAAACAAAATTAAGCATAGGTAGGTATGTGTACCTATTTAGCATAATAATTATCTATAATGTTCCTAGTATTTCAATCGATCAAAACCTAATAACCCTTTATTAACCTATTATTAAAACATTGCTTAATTAAGGACCTACTAGGTACTTCTCATACTTTCGTTATATTTTATGTCAGATTTGATATAAAAACAAAAATATCGGTCGCCTTAATTAAGGATGCATTCAAAACAGACTTGATGTATTAAATTTGATTAACAAACATGTTTTTTGCCTACACCATTCTTGAATACAGTTGTACGTGGTCGGGTTACATTTTCGTATTATGTTCATGGGATCTTCTCTTAAGAACAATAAAATAAATTTGAAACATGACACGAAATTGCAATTTAGAAGTATACTTACTCGTATTCTATTCATTTTATTTTTGTTTTTTAAATTACTTACTTGTTTCTTACGGACACTTTAAAGTGCAGTTCTTAAGTTCTTGTAAGAAACTTGATTATTTAGTTTAGACCTAAGACTACCAAAAATTTCAAAAATTTGGTGGTAAGTATTACAATTTTCTTGATTAATTTGATTTGGATGTTAGGTTTATTAAATCTTACTGTAAAGTAGGTTAGTTGGTACCTCCTTTTTTCTGTAGGTTTATGGGAGGCTATTTAGTGAACTTCAGAACAAGAAAGGTTTCATAACAGTTTTTTGTTAATATGTATGGGTAAGGTACATATTGTTTCTTCAGAACTTTTGACTGGGTGAATCGATTTTATAAATTATTATTTATTTTGGTAGTTGGTGCTTTCAAATTTTAAAGAGTTATGAACAAAAATGAACATCAAAAGTGCATAAAGCACTTTTTTTTATTACGAAATGAAAGTCGTTTTAATAAAAAAACCAGCTTGCTAATTGTAGGACAGTTCCAAAAAACCCATATCAATAAGCAATAATTCAGACTACTGTGTATCAACTAAAACTAGAAATAAGGTCCCTACAGCTTCTGTACTTTCACTAACAATATTGTAAAGAATCTTCTTAACATTCAGTCTCTTAGACTGTCTGTAAGAATTGTGTCATTCAAACAAAGTAACAGTTGTTTTCATTAGCAAACGACTACTAGTTAGTAAATGTAGGTTCTAAACCAGATGGAAACTTATCATTGCAGTGAGTATACTAACAAACTACCTGCCCGGTTGATTGTGTGATAACGGTTTGTTTCCATTGACGCACGTCGTAGATACGAGAAATATGCGGCGAAAGACCGAATCTTTTTAAAAATAAAAGTCAAAATCATACGGTGCGAAGAAACTCTATATAGGTAGAGGTACCTACCTAAGTTACTCCTAGTTCGATGCAATGTAGGTTCCTACGTTTATCGAAACTAAGGTAGGTATGTTATGATTGCTTAACAGTAACCTAACTCCCAAGTTGGACTTGGTAGGATAGGTCTTAGAAACTTGTACTTATGTTAAATCAAGTTTGTAGTAACTTGTATGCTTGTTGAATCAAGTTATGTAATAAATGCCAATACAGAAATAGAAGCAGTTCATGTTATAATTATGTCAATCTCGGTTTTCTATTCATCGTATGTTGATGTAATAACTCGTTTCAAGCCGAACAATGGAACCAGACGACAATACCTAGTGGGGGGTGCTACCGCGTGAGTGGGCGCTCCGACCAGTCAGTTCTGAGAGGCGCGGGCGTCGAACGACTTGCCGGCCTCAACACCACCTAACCTCTGACCCGTTCCACCAACTACCACCTAAACTCTACATTTCCAAATGGTATTTAACATCTACCAGTGACCACAAGTGTAGTGCACAATGAACGAAGAAAACACAGTGAGTGAGGACCTGAAAAGACAAGCTGCTATGTTCTACAATACCACGCACAGGTTTGTTGCAAAACAATTGCTGGAATGTCGGCGGTTCAGCGGATATGCCATTTGAGGCTGTACCTACCTAAATTACTGAAGTGAAGTCCGTATTCCGTTTCTATAAGGTGCTATTTGCCGGTTGCAAATTAATGGCCTTTCGAGTTACCCCTGCTCGATTTGATTACAACGTGTGACGGCGTCGCTGAGTTGGAAAATATTATTCTCTCGGTGATTATATTTGGCACAACTTGACGGTTGATTCTAAAGATATCAGAGTCGAGTTCTTTCACAAATGTTTACGAGGATTCATAATAGGCAGATATTAAAAGGCTCTTTGGCATAGTAGGACCTAATTTTCCTCACTCTGATCTGATGATTTTATACCTATAAGAATGTAAAAGAGAATACCTGGGCAGAGAGATAATTTCTTCAGTCTGATGATTTGACGTTCATCTAATTTTCCTCATCAATCCTAACATCTACCTAATGAATACGAGAAACGCCCTTACCTAGGTATTAAGTATTAAATGAAGGCGGAAACTTATTAAATCTACAACCAGTCATTCAAACAACGACACAGTAACATGCAATGCAACCATTGAATGAAAGACAATTGTTTAACTTTTATGAATGAAACATTAATTATGCTTTATGTATTTTGTTTTCTCATCTTGGGTCCTACCTACCTATATTCTTCTAACGATTGCATAACTAGATTACTTATATAGTTTATAGGTATACTTACCTTCATTCATTTGATAGAAATTATAATTATGTACTACAGTTAAGTACCTACTATAACTTGTTGCATTAATTATTCTTACATAGGTAGGTAGGTCTAGGTATTAACAAAATAGAACCCGTTAAAAGCCCAGCGTCTGGACTTCTGGAGGTAACCAATGGTTGGACACTGTTGAAATTGGTACTACTTACCTTCCTTTCTCTTCCTTTCTTTTGTAGCTTACTCCATAGTTAATCAGCGTTCCTTAACTTATTCGATCTTATCCAAAGACAAAGTTTTGCTTATGAAGTTAGACTCGTTTTTTGTGTATGCACCTATACTTATTCACCTAAGTAGATGTATTCACTTAATTTGGAACCGGTCTGCTCTTTTAATTTGCAACATTCGCCTGGTTGCTAGTTGTGGTTACATGACATGATGTCATAGCATTCCTCCTTAACCACAGTTTAAAAGATGACTATCTGAATGTTATTTATCCTCAAAAACGTGACTAAGATGCTAATAAACGTCTGGTACGCAGTATTTTATATGGTCTTTGTTCACGAACTGATCTATTACTCAATACTAAACGATTATAGAATATTGAAATGATAAAGAGTTTTTTTTTTACTAACCTATCATGTCCCACTGCTGGGCAAAGGTCTCCCCCTTCAGCTTCCACTCTTTGCGATCTAAAGCTACGGTCTGCCAGTTAGATTCGATTGCATCCGATAAGAGTTATTACTAAAAATCTCAACAGGGTTGCTGACCATGCTAGATAGTGTTTAGTCGTAAAATGATACACCATTAGGTTTCAAATTGATCTGTATTGTCCTATTTTATAATAACTGATAAGACTAACAATTTTTGACACCTTGTATTTTTTCTTATTCCAATTCTTGTTAAAAAGTATTTAGCTACTTATGTCTTTTAATGAAAGTTCAATCAATGTCGTCAACTGCATGTAATCGTATATAGGTACATGTATCGCTTACCTAGTAGATATTAGCGCTGCCAAGTTAGGTAGTTTCAAACAACATTTTACGCAGTAGAACTTTCATTAACATTTATTTATTTATTTATTTATTTATTTGAACCACCAACATGGATCATTCATCATAATCTAGACATTCTTTGAAGGAAACTGATTTTGTCACGCCATTGAAACGCAATACACTGTTTTAGCTTTCGAAAGTGGGCCTGTTACTAGCTGTCCGCTCTGACTTCACCCATTTAAAAATATAAATATTTTCTAGTGGAATTGTCCAAATTATTACTATAATATACAGAACAATCATATTCGAAACCGTCGCGTCCAATAATATTTCCTAAACAAATATTGTTATTAGTATTTCGGTAATCAAGAAAATTTCCCACTAGATAAAGTTTAACTTGGCAAATTATGATAACTACAGACCTATTTATATGACTATTTATAATTGACATATACTTACTTCCCCAACTGTTATTTCTTTTGGTTAAGAAACCTAATTTAAATTTAGGTTTTGTCGATTTTGTCTTTTGAGCTTTTTGACTAGTGGGCGTATCATCAGTTAGTTAAATATCTTCGCCACCGAGTTTTCAAACTTCAAATGTATGAACTTATTAGTTAGGTACCAAGAGTTACCAAGTTACCAGAAGTGCTGCACTGGATTCCATAAATTTGAAATTCTTCAACCCGGTACTTAGGTTGCTTAGGTATGTGTATTCTTTTGTCACTGATTTTACTGTAAAAACTTTGTTGATTCTGTCCTTCTACTCTACAAATCGAAAACGATGCATCGTGACATGAAAACGATGCATCGTGACATTCATTGCAGGTCAGCTTATGTTGGTAAACCTTCAGAACTCGGTTTCCACCAACTTAAGCTAACCTGCGACTTGATTTTCGTTTTTCGCTGTGCAGAGTTAGTAGACCCCTGGTTTTGTTGGCTAGACGAGCTGATTTTGTCTTCCAACAGGTTTCGACACAAGCTGCAAATAGACAGAATGATTTGTATTGTTTTTCTTATTGATCAAGAGAGTTCTTTCGACATGATTGTATGGTGCCTTTATGTTCTTTGTCTAGCTAGAAAAATGTGCGCAATACATTTTTGTGACTCATTCATTACCTACAGACTAAACCATATAAACATTTGTACCGTGTGGTATTATAGTTTCTCAAATGTTTAATCACAAAAGTAAATTTACAAAAATGGTCTGTTAGGTAGGTATTGCTTGGCATTACCAGCATTACCTAGTCGACGATTTGCATAGTATAAAGACGACATTATAGCCTACTTACTTAGTTACTCTCTCTCTCTCTTACTTAGGTTATGACCTAGGTTCTACTTTCTTCCTGCAGATTCCCTTACGTTATAAATACAAAAATAATTAATTAAATTATAATTTATAAAAATTATTTAAGTATTTATTATATTCCATCTGATTTGAATTCTTGTGAAAAAGTGATCTAAAGTAGGTAGCTATCTAAGTACTTACTATAGTTTTTGTTACAATGTCTATGAGAAGACAAAAGTGAACATGTAAACCTAATTACAATTTTAAATTTAAAAATATCTACACCGGCTCGTTCTCCATTGACCTTCGCATTTCCTGCTTTTGCTGGCTGGTTTGAGCTATTCATATACCTACATTACAATCGTACCAAGGTTCGCGTTACGCCAGAGTCAAGCGACAAAGAACTGGAAACTCTTGATGAACCGACGCAAATATGACATTGACTAAAGTTACTTGACTTTAGTCAAGAAGACACCTTTGTTTATAGCCAATCACGAGAACGACAATTATTTTCGACGACCAATCACGTGCGCTTATTTTTCTTCCTATAAGCTCGTTTCAAGAAATATAGTATAGGTACATAATATAAATCTCATTTAGGTACTTCTTTATCAATGTTTTTTGGTTATCACAACATCAAAAAGTAATCCGGTACTTCTTATTAAATATTTTCGTAAACAGTTTTCTTCTTGAGTGTTACCTTACCCTAACTTAGGCAGAGAACCAGTTGATGAATGAGAAAAGTATATTTTTTACTACTTATTATTTTTTAACTGGTAAGTTTATAAAGTCACCAGTTAACGAACAACTCATTATTCCTTGACCTGAGTTAACTTATATTAATACTTGTGTTGATAATAATACCCACATTGGTACTTTTAGCTATGTTTCATCTGTGTACTAAACTAACACATCTCAATATCATCTCTCAACATTTATATTAGTTAGTTAGAAGGTTACATACAGAACCTACACCTAGAATCTAATACCTTACCTTATCAATTATTCATATTTTCTTTTCTAAAACAATGCTGTGGGCAGAAATCAATAATAAATATATACAAATATCTACAATCTTCTATCCATTATCCATCCACTTACGAGCATGATTGGCTCAAGGCTACCTCAGATACAGTGCATTTATAGCTTCATGGTCCTATTAGTCTCTATGATGAGAAACTAATAAGCGTCATTCTTTAACCCGACCCACCTATTATTTTCTAATAACTCTGCAGATATAAGGTTGGATCTTTTACATTTTCAATATAATATTAGTATAGATAGGGTCTTTAGTCTTTAGTCTTTTATCACATTTTTTGTTATTTATCAGAAGTTTTTATCAAATGCTCATGTATTTAAGGTCTATCAAGGTATTTAAATTTCATGACGCGTCCCTGTGGCTAATTCGTTCATTTACTAATGTGTTCAGTTCTCAGTTCAGTCTTTAGCGAACTGCGGCGAAAAGAAAGAATGATTATCACTTTATTTATGTTTGTTTTCAAGTGCGTTTCTATTCTACGTAGCGTCTTCCTTCTAACCTTTGATGAATGAGGTGTCAATCGATTGCGCTACTTGAGTCTTTCTACAATAGTCTACATTTTGTTGTAGGAAGCTTTATGTATCTACCTATATAGTGTTTTGTTTTATTCTTGGTCTCGTATTGACTTTGCAATAAATTTATCTAAAACGTTACCTAATCAAGTTATTGACGTTCAAACAGATACTACTCATAGACGATACTGCGCTGAAAACATTATAGAGATAATAATGTCAATTATCACTTCAAATCAAGTTCAAATTTGTAATTATACTGTATTACTCAATTTATAACTCAATTTATTATGTCTTATTAATAACGGAACGGCATACAAATTGATTTTACGAAGATCTCTTGGCATAGGATCTTGCCAAGACGTTTTTGATAGATGGTTGAAAACTTTTTGATGATCATCATTTTTAGTGCTTCTTCTCTGTCCCGGCTTTCTAGGCAGCCTAAAAAACCCGTCACCAGTTTGCCATAAGTACCTCTTATGAATTAACATTTTCTATTGATTTAGCGCAAAGCATTCGATGGTTCTAGCGTTTAATAATGCCAAATAACTAGAATTCATTACACAGTACAGCATGTAAGGGAATCTAGGATCAAAACCGTAATAAAGTCAGTTATAAAGACGAGAGGTCTATAAAAGTAAACAACCGAATATCTAGTGTTTGTGTTACTAATGGGAGAACCCTCTTAGGAAGTGTTTCACTGGATTGCTTTTAGTTGGGTTATCTCGCGTAAAAATCGTATCCGTACTTACACAAGTTTATTGGCTTTTAAGCTCGTTGCTAAGATCAAACAGAAAGAGTTCTGTTTTGTTTGATAATATTAAAGGAACCAAGTATTAGATAGATAGATAACTCTTTATTGATTACTTACTTAAAACTATAATGGTAACAATTTCAAAAAACAAATTGTGAGCTGGCGCGGGCGTCCTTATTACAATAAAACCTTTGTCTTTCTCCATCCTAAGGTTGCCTGGAAGAGATCGCTTCTGAGCGATAAGATCGCCCATGTACAATTTTTCTATAGGTAGTTAATAAGTTTCTGCTAATTTTAAAGTGTACAATAACGAATTTTCATTTTTTAATTAGATGTTAATTTATCTAACTCTACTTGTCACCTTGCTCTGCTAACTACATCAAGGAAAATGCTGCGTGGTTTTATTTGTTGTACAGGGTAATGCTAAAAGATAATTTTGGAAATTCAACTTCAAATTGCGTTATTTTTTTTAGGTATTACCTACTAAAAGACTAGACATTTGCCAAAGTTTCCTACTGCCCCAAACACCCGCTATAAACAGTTATTATTTATCATAGAAATATGTACCTACCTGACTGATAAATATTACTTCTTACTTCTTTTTGTTAGCCTACTGTTTTGCAAATTAACTAGTTATCGAAATTATATGTTTCATGCTTAACTTACTTATTGTTATTTTGTTATTCTCAAACTACGTTGTTATCTGTTAAATTCGTTTATCGGCTGTTATTGGCAATAAATGTCCAATAACATACCACGTTTCGGCCTACAGATAAAAATACTAGAATTTGGCTGGGTTATTTCTAACTCGATCTGTATCTTGATACGATTTAGATACCTATAATAAAATTTAGACCTGAGATTTGCATTCTCATAAGCTCCAAAGCTCTATAGTCATTTAAATCACGCACGTAATTATCTTTGATTCATAACTAGGATATTACTTGTTTAGTAGGTATATCATATTAATTATAGAATCATATTATCATTACCTACGTTTGTTTTTGTATAAGAAACATAGATAACGGTTTTTGAATCAAATATTTTCTTTGTAAATTCCAAGGCAAACCCTCGATGTGTTTGCTTGGCAGGCTAGCGCTAACTGAAAACACAAGAATATAAAGTACGGTCTGTTTGCAAATCCTAACTAGAACCCACACGTAGGTTTTAGCTGTGTCCAGTTGCAATTCGAGATTTCCACAGGGTCTACGAGTATAACTATAGAAATTGGAAGGTCTCTCAATTCGGCCGTCCTATGAAGTTCGAGTCCAATTTCTAACGCAATTTCAATCCGTATAAATCTTGTTTTGCAATGACGGCAATATCGATTCATGTGGTTTATGTTATCGAAATCAGCACCTTAGTCCTACCTAATATCACTTACCTACACAAAGCAAAAGCAATGCAAGACGTTCGGTTCACCACAAAGGTTTCTTGTTACAAAACTCTTGTTAATATTATATTCACAATATGTTACTTTTATTTATAAAAGCTTTATTGACACATTACAGCACATAAGAGTATAAGCAGCTTAGTAACTACCGATCGAAACTCTCGCAAATTCTTGTCTTTACTTTCACTGTGAAGTCTTTCGTGGAAACTGGCGAAGCCTGCAGGATTCCAAGATTAAGTACTTAAGACATTATTTATGCAAAAAAATATCTTTTAAATGAGTGCAATATTCATGAAGAAAAACTAAAATGTCTTAGCTCTACGATCCCACGAACTCTACCTATGAGACATCAAAAGGTACATAATATTGTTTAAGAATTAAATGCATACCTAGTACGCATCTATTAATTTGTACGATTAAGTGTGTTCTTTTGAAATATAACTTATTTTGTGTCCTGTGTTTCTCGTTTTTCTCAAGTGTAAAGCGAATTCTCAATTGTCGATCCCTTCTTTATAAGCCGAGACCTTGCCTCGCACACAATCCCCAATGGTACATACGAGAACATTGCTGTTTATTTTTTATTTGCGCTTATTTAACTACGAACTTTACATTTGTCATTTAAACATGAATGCGGTCTTCGATTACTGGTTGTTAAAACCAACGCTATAACAATTGTATATTTCAAACATAAATTATTTAAAAGATAGCTAAGTACTTGAGCTGTAAGTGGTTTGATTGTGTGAAAGATGGATGGATGAATATGAGAGGAGTAGGTAGATTTTATGAGTGTTCCAAGCAGGGCTTGGAATACCGGTATTTCTAAATACCGGTTCGACTGACCTTGACGTGGTACCGGTACTTCTTTGGTATCGATACAAATTATACCGGTACTTCTTGAGAACCGGTATAATTGGACTTAGTATGGTATCGGTACTTTCATTGGTACCGGTACTTAAGTATCGGTATTTTCTATAAGTATCGGTAAAATTACCGAAATTATGCACGAAAAGTACCGGTACTTTTCAACATATTTATTTTGTGCAAGCGAGAGAGAAAGCTGATTAGAAAAGACAGCCGAGCCGGCTGACTGCGCAGCGGTAGTCATTGTATACTTGCTTGTGGACTGCGCTGTGACTACTATTCAACTATCGGTGGTTTGCGTTGTCTTGATTACATTGCTGCGCCCTAAGCAACCATGCAAAACTGCTGCCTGCGTGAGCCGTCATTGTATACTTGCTTGTAGAGTGACGTATTTCAACAATGAAAGTATTGGCGCCAAGCCGCAATAATCAAACTCCAAAAAATAACCCGAAGAAAAAAAGGAGTGATTTCAATGTTCAATGAGGCACCGCTGCTTAGGTACCTACACACAAACAATTCAATCTACTATATAGGCACTCAAGTAAGGGTAGGTAGGTACCCAGGTAGAAAGTTTGTTGAGAATGTGCATAGGTACCTACTTCAAAAAGCATCTGTTTTTTGTCTACCTACCTAAGTACCTACAATAAAAATATCAATCAATAGGTAGGTAGGTAGGTATGTGCCTATTATGAACGTATAAATTTGTTAAACTTGGTTAGGTACCTATTATGACGTATGAACAGAAGCAATTTAGGTACCTAGGTAGGTACTTATTTTTGACTGCATTGGTAGGTGTAGGTACCTACTTTTTAAATAGTTAAAAAGTAGGTAGCATATCATCACATAGAAGGATTGGTTTTTAGCTTGCTTTAATGTGCGGGGGATGCTGGATTGTAAGTAGGTACTTTAAACAAAGAAACCTAGGTACCAAAACAGTTGATTTTGATGATAAATTAGATAAGTAGGTAGGAAAGTGCTTGTTCAATGTTCGAGGTGAGGTGAGGCACACTCTGTGGTACACTATACCTAAGTACCTACCATTACAATATCAATCAATAGGTATTGAATGTGTTAAGGTAGATAGGTATCTGTTGTTGACTGTATTCAAAATAAACCACAATCTCAAAGAAAGAAAGAAACCTACCAGAAAGTTAGGTGCAGGTAAATGGGACAGTTGGAAGTACCTACCTAGGTAGGTATAAGTAGAAGACAAGACCGTGGCCCGTGTCGCCAAGTGTCACAAAAAAAATCTCTACTAATTTTGTGTAGGTAATATTTATTTCTCTAGAAAGTAAAAATAGCTTTCTACTGACGTTGGGTCAGGCAGGGCTGCGCCTTAAAACACTGTGCTCTGTAAATATTCCGTCCGAGCACGAAATATGCACAAATTAGCAAGCACGCGCGCTCGCCCCCCGGTCGGTACCTACGCTATGACCGGAGAGCTGGCAACGTCGCGAGAACCGCTTAGAATACCGGTACTTTTAGGCAAATTACCGGTACTTCAAAAGTATCGATACTCGAATTTAACGAAATGAAAGTACCGTTACTACCGTAAAAGTACCGGTATTATTGGTACCGGTAGCAAGCCCTGGTTCCAAGTCTAACATTAGATAACATACTCTCATACTTACATTAAAAAGGCCTTATGCTTTTAAGTATTAATAAAAACTAAATCGACCATTCGAGAGTCATTTCAATAAAAAATGTAAATGTATCTTAGTATTATATCAGTCAGATGACTGATGGTGTTATGGTAACCAGATGGTTACCATAACACAAGCATTAAGTTGCTTAGCTTGGGACTAGATGACGCTGTGTGGAATGTCCAAGGATATTTATTTATTTATTTATGAGAGTCATTCATTATTGTATGAAGTCATATAAGTGCCTAAGTACTTAATCATAATTACCTCAGATGAATTCAAAACAAAATCACACGAGAGTAGTTTTTGCGAAGCACATTGTTTCAGTAAGTACCTACATCCGCATCCTATATCTGTGAGTACCTACTAATATAGTAAAGCGGAAGAGTATGATAAAAATAAATAATAATAATTAAACGCTCAAATTTATTGGACTACTGATTCGAAAAAATCTGTTTTAGTAAGTAAGTACCTCCATCTTCATCCTATACGAGAATCTATAGTACAGTTTATTCCGTTTTATTTTATTAGTACCTAACCTACCTAGGTCTAGGTACTAATAATTTAAAACGGAAGAGTATGATCGAACACCATAAAACATCTAAATTGGAAATACCTAAGACTATGGATTAGAACAATACAGAACATTTTCTCTTCCTCTCAAGTGAAACTTGATCTATCCTGATTCCTGCATCACTGTTTGTTCAGTCAAATATCTGTATCGCTATTAACAGTTCACAGCATCCGCTTCCGCAAAACAATTAACTGAAGTCATCAAACTGTGCTAATAAATCGACGAAATTTAATGATTTGTTACTACATTAAAATACTAACTGGGTCGCAACGCAACCTAATTAGGTTAGCTGACACCAGCCCCAGTCTTGTTCTCAGGGCTGGAATGAGGGGCAAGAAGAACATTCAAGACCCTTTATTGTTGTTGAAGGGAGTCATAAATCCTTTTCTGCATAAAATTGTGTCCGCCACACGCACATGCTTGCTACCAATCGATCTATGCCACTTACACGATTACTGCAAACAAATGGCTCGTGTAAAGCACGTAGAGTTTTATTTTTGACCATTTGCGCTGGACATCTCTACATAAGTAGGTACTCATTGCCATTCTATTTAGTATGGGACCTTATTATGCCATATACTACTTCGTGTTTTCTGTTACCGATACTCGTAATAATTTTTTTCAAGATTCATTACATATGCAATATTCTATGAAAATATTCAGACTTGCAACACACGGTTCTTCGCCGCCGTACAGACTTATTTTAAAAAATGCTTCCACTCTGCCTTGTGCTTACCAACCGCAAATTTGTGATTATTTTTATATTCGAATAAAAACCCCTTAAATTAAATTTCTGAGTGCGAGCCAGCCGACCATCGAATTAATGCCACCATGGGATTTGTTTAACGACTTATAACATGGAAAGAAGCATCCCTCCAAATTAGACCCCAGAGGCTTTTGTTTACAGAGTCTTCGCTGGAAATAGAAAAAATGACAAAGAAAATTAACTTTCGCGAGATTCTTACCATAATTTATCAATGGATGATGCAAATAATGTAGGCATATAATGATTTAATTTCGTGCCAATTTTGTTCTGATTGCTTTTCTGTGAAGCCAACTTAGTTTATTAGAGGTTTCGTATATTAGTATTCCCTAGCTTTGCATTGATTCTTCAATGAATCCGAATTTGTATGAGAGCTTTACCATCACCGATCGAAAGCTTATTTCAATGTACTTACATAGGTCTTCAACTTCACGGCTCCATGCGGACAGGTCGTTGCTTCTCAGAAGGTCAATAGTCTCTGTGAGAAGGTGTGCCACAGACTCATCGACAGTGACTATGTAACAGATCCTTCATCAGTTACTATGGCGGTAGAGAGTGGCCTTGAGTGCAGACTTGAGATATTGGTTTCTTGTCACGGGGAAATAAATATTTGCTGTGAAGTATGTTCGCAGAATTGATAGTCGCTTCGTTACTAAAATGGGCTTTGCTCGCTAGGTCGAGATGACAATCCGAGTCTGTGTTGTCTTAAAAACCTAAAATGTTTTTTTAAAAATGGGTAATTTTTAATAAACATTTTTAAGTTTTTTAATTTAGATGACAACCTCCAAAACTACTTCTTTATAACACCTTCACACATTTGAAAGGAAAGAAAATGTTATTACTTATCACAGACGCTGGCTGCTTGTAAAAATATAAATGTGAAAGTGTATGGGAATCATTGTAGTACATATATTAAGATGTTTGTGTTTTAATAGCTTTTCTAGATACCTATTAAGTTGAGACGATTTCGTTTGAAGTGGTTTTAATAATTTAATTTAAAGTTTTAATTTTAGGAAATGCAACGTTCTCGCTTATTTTCTGGCTCTATGTATCTCTATTATAAAACAAGATATTCTAACATATACGTAATATTTAGATTCATGTTAGCGTCAGTAGCGTTTCAAAAGTCGTAGGAAAACCTAGAAAAGCTGATTGTGGTGTAGAGTCAGTCAGAAGTACCCATTTCTAGACCTATGCCGTAGAGTCATTGTAAGAAACTCGGTTTAGACTTTTAGATAATTATTTTTGGCAACCCTAATAAATAAATAATTTCAGTTATTAAAAACTGACTAGTTTTATTACTAGAAGGTCGCTCAGGTTGCAGCTGTTTCGGTACATAGGGCAGACAAGTCTGTGCAAATCCCTAGCCGTGATAAAATATAATCATACTCAATAGGGCTCGAGCCAAAGGTTTAACATAATATTGACTTTGATGGCACTTGGCAGCAAGTCCTAGTGATTATCGAGCGGCCCATCGCCGACGCTATGAAAACAAATGAACGATGATAAATAGAGTCACTTGATCGATCTGATACCTAAACAATTTTAATATGTTAAGTGAACCTACGTTTTACGCCCGTAGCACACTTCCGCTGCGGAAACTTAACCTAGGAACCGACGTAAGTTTCGTCATATATTTTCAAATGTATTAGGTACAAGCGGAACACTTATTGTGAACCCGCCTGTTCTAATCTAATCTAACTCATGGATTTTTCTCGCGTGGTTTCGTTGATCGCTGCGAAATTCATACAGCGGTACCGCTGTATGGTTTCGCGGCGGAGTTAGAGGTGTTTATGTCGGAGTAGAAAAGGATAGACTTCTCAGGAAAAAAGATAGAATTACCTATAGTCAAATCTATGTTTTAGAATGGACATTTTCGCATTCTCCTAAACACTAAAATTACTGAAATACTGAAGTTCCGCCATTAAGGCTCCGCGGCGGGGAGGTGTGTTATTATTGACTGAATAATACTTGGTTATAGAATTAGTAGAACCTTAATTGTTATTGAATTAGAAGCCATGGCGCCGCTTCGCCCTCCCCCATCATTTAAAAACGTACGTCATTATAATGTTTTGAATTCCGTGCGGAAAAACTTCAAAGGAACGTCGTGAATATACTTTTGATACTTGCGGGTTTTCTTTAGCGAATACGTGAAACGGTTGGATTACCAGAAAGACTGTGCAAAGACCTTTATACCTGACCTTTGACCTTTATATTCATGCTATGGTAAACAATATTTATATTTCTCGAATCAAGTTGAATCACTGCTCATTATTAGACTTGTCAATGATTGGTTCACATTCACATCGAACCATAAGAGAAATAGGTATAGAAAAAACTTTGTTTTGGAATTAGCAGGCTGGAAATAATATTAAATCTTATGAAAACTGTACTTTTTATTTAAACTCTCATGTATCGTTATTGGCGCCTACTTTTAGTCGTCTTATTTATTTTACCTATGGCACAGAAAAAAGGTCCTATAGATTGTTTGTAATCTTTATGTGAGTCAACTGGTCCGAATTGTATTTTAAACAGTTTTGTATTTTTTTGTCGGATTAAACAGAACACATTTTATTTCAGAGAACAATCAAAGGAGCACCAGCTGACATGGCGGTTCTGGCGACGGCGGCGGCTAGTGGTCGCCCTGCTGGCTTTCTTCGGCTTCTTCAATGTATATGCACTGCGAGTCAACCTGTCTGTGGCAGTCGTGGCCATGACAGAACCAGTGGAGACCGAGCTGGCTAACGGGACCATTGCTATGGTAATTATATTATAAAGAAATGTTATTATTATTATTGATTATCTTTATCTATTATCAAGAACTGCTCCAGCTAGCCACGAAAGCTACATTCTTGTAGGTAGTTAAACACTGCATACTTACTGTGCTTGAATTTTCCGTTCTCATAAAAGAAAACGACTAGAGAAGCTAGAGCCACGCGAAGCTTTATTTTGGATAGCAAAGAGATTTGCAGCTTTGATAAGCAACACGCTCTCTACCAGACCTTGTTTGGTAAAGCGTTCCTAAGCTACTTTTTTAGTGATACACGATTTATGTTTGTAAGAGAGCTTACAATTAAAATGTATTTTTTTAGTAAGTGTTTGGTACGACTATGATGCACCAAACACCTAAATCAGTATCAATTACACACGTCTCATAAGTCACAGTCGTTGTGGTAATCTTTCACCAATTTCCTGATTCTAAATATTGTCTTATACAGAGTATTGTGTGTATTAAATCTCTTAAATAAATCTCGAATTACCTCATCCTAACGAGAGGTGATCATTGCAAATAGGAGCAATTTCTTAAAGGTGCCGCTTCAAGTGTGATCTTACTGTGAGGGTAATTTCTGCCATAATCAGTTGCAAAACCCATAATCTAAGCAATGTATGATCTTCAGCCTAACGTTGCCGTTAAATGAAATGAAAAATATCGTTATCGAGAATATATACAGGGTTACAGGAAAAGTCGTGCTAGATACGTTAAGGGCGTGGAGTACCCCTCATTTCTGACTTATTTCACTATGAAACACCCCACCCTAAACTTAACCATTTTCGAGATATTCAACTTTTAATTTTTGATTGAAAATTAGCAATTTCTAGGCGACTAAATCGATTTTTGTTTATTTTGTGTATCTTATTATTATTATTTTTACATTTTTACATGTGTAATAAGATGTTTCAGGACGTCAATCATTAAAATAGTGCATAAGTTAATTGAATAGACCGTAGTAGACAAGTAAAAGTTATGAAATAAAAATGAATATTAGAAAATTTATTTTTCTCTAAGGGATATCTAAAAAAAACATTATGGAAACTGTTCGGCAGATGTTTGGTAAAATATCTACGTTTCATCAGCTATCTAACGAGGTATAACAATCTAGGGTTTGTATTACATTTCGTACTACAAACAACCAGTTACATCATGACCTGAACATTCCCACAGTCAGAGATGACATCACAAATAAACTGAAATCTTACGCAAGACGCCTGGATCTGCACCCAAATCAATTGGCGAATAGTCTAATGAAGGAATCCTCAACATTTGTAAGACTGAAGAGGTGAGCCCCACAAGACCTACTAAGCGAAGAACATGGACATGTCAGTGGACTTGCTCCATGAACGGAAGGACGATGACAAAACTCTTTGCTCAATGCCAAACTGGCAGATAAAAGTAAAAATTTTATTAAAAAAAAAAAAGTAAAAGTAAGTATAAATTTTCTTCTCCACTGTCGCCTATAAAACTACTTTTTTCCACGAAATGTAATACAAACCCTAGATTGTTATACCTCGTTAGATAGCTGATGAAACGTAGATATTTTACCAAACATCTGCCGAACAGTTGCCATTATGTTTTTTTTAGATATCCATTAGAGAAAAATAAATTTTCTAATATTCATTTTTATTTCTTAACTTTTACTTGTCTACTACGGTCTATTCAATTAACTTATGCACTATTTTAATGATTGACGTCCTGAAACATCTTATTCTACATGTAAAAATGTAAAAATAATAATAATAAGACACACAAAATAAACAAAAATCGATTTAGTCGCCTAGAAATTGCTAATTTTCGATAAAAAAATTAAAAAGTGAATATCTCGAATAAGGTTAAGTTTAGGGTGGGGTGTTTCATAGTGAAATAAGTCAGAAATGATGGGTACTCCACGCCCTTAACGTATCTAGCACGACTTTTCCTGTAACCCTGTATATAAAATTTCACTGTTAAAAATATTAAGGCAAATAAAGTTTATCGATGATAAAAAGGTTGTAACATAGACTTCAGGGCATCTAAGATAGGCTTTTAAGCACTTATTTTGGATAAGCAGAATCAGTGCTTAATTAAATTCATGAGCGTATGAAGACCAATTAAATAGAAGCCTTTGAACATCGGTCCCTTTAGTAGGTACTATAATAGCCAATGCAGTGGGTACATTACCCTACCTTCAAACGGTCACGCTTGTGAGCTGAATTTTACCGTCCTTGCTCACTGGATGCATTGCATCACATTTACTTTAATGCCGTGATAAAAATCAACGAACTCAAGTACCCAGGCTTGGCGTCGATAAAGTTTTATTAAACACCGAACACTTAATTCACTCGTAGCTTTATGTGTTTTATGGGCACGTAAATATGACCTTATTTTCAAGGATGCCGAGCTATTGGAGACAGTTGGTGCAGAGATTGCGAGAAAAAGGATTATTAGACAAAGATTCCGTACTAGGAAAATCAGTTTAAAACCAACTAGATTTGTTTTAGCACGTTTTATTTGAGTCATTTATCGTGATCGCACGATTATACATTACGCTTGATATTTCAAGGAGGACACACGAATGAGTGTGAATTAGAGCGTTGATGAGAATATTACAGGGAATTGGAAGTATCAATGTTTCGAGACATTTTGGTGTAGGGAGTTGCGTTGGAATTGGAACAGCAATAGAGTCACCTAGCTTATAAGACATTTTTAAGTGATCTTTGAGGTCCTACAGAAATAAACGGACACATTTTTTTTTCTTTCTTTCATTGTCATATTTTGACTCTACAAACTCTCAAAAATCCATTTTAATCCTTGAGTACAGTGATGGTAAAGTAAGTAACGATGAAAGTTTAGGTAGAGAAATCGAGCAATAAACCGAATCAATCCAAAACATCGCCGGCGTGCATAAATTAAATTATAGACCTCATCTGAATTTTAAATTTAGTATGAATTGGTGATGATGTATTCTAAAATCTACGATTATGCATTTTAACATAAATAATTCGTTAACTGATTTTAATGGGGTGATTCATTGGAGTTTTATTATTCTTCTTCGTTACAGTCACAAACACTTTCTCTGATTCAAATGGCTTTGCTATTCTAATTATGAAAGAAAATTAACCAAAATTATCAAACTATCGAATTTGAACGTTGGAATTACTGCACTGTTTAAAATAAATGTATGAAAAATCTGTTGTAGGTACTATTTCACCCAAATGTAAAATGTCCATGTTTGAACGAAACAAAACGCAGCAGAATGGTAAATGTAAATTATTGGAAAAGTTACACCAAAGACTATATACCTATAGGTACTTTAACGTCCTTGACATCACTATATACGTTGCTGGCAAATAATTCATTATGTAAATGGTGATTTCAGGTGCCAGAATTTGACTGGAGCTCGCAGACCAAAGGGCTCGTGCTGAGTTCTTTCTTCTACGGCTATATCTTCACACAGCTGCCTGGAGGCTGGTTGGCTGCTAAAATAGGAGGTAACAGGTTTGTTCCGACATTAGACACTTCGCTTTGTTAGTTAGCGGCTTTTTAGTACTGACATCATGGCCATTTGTGCCAGAAATGTAAACATTGCTTCATAGGGATATTGCAAATAGTATTGTCGAGAAGTTCCAAATTGACATTTACCTACGCACAATTTCAATGTAATACAGTAGGTACTTGGCTAACTAGTGACCTTACCGTTTCGTTGGCCACAACAAAAATGCCAGTCCCATATATTTAGCAACACGTAATTGTGCTATAAATACGTTCTCTTGTTATGCAACAATATTGATTTGGTTATTGTGTACGGTACTTACTAGTGAATAGAATTTGTAAATATATCAACTTGTAAGAAGGAAGGTTGGTTACAATGATGATTGGTTTCGACGAATTACTATCATTGGATCTCATGCAAATGCTAGACAGAAAACTTTAAAAATCTATTTTATAAATTTAACAAATGACATAAATTGAAATATCCATTAATATTACTCCCATTTCGTCAGAAGAGATCAATTCCCTGCACTCCCGGGTTGAGTTTCTGTTCATAACTCTTTATGGGACCAAACGGGAAGCGTCAGCTTTAAAAAATTAAAAATACAGTCAAATTCTCCTATTTTAAAAGTCGGTTAAAATGCCGATAAAGTTAACAAAAAATGTTAACCTTTTTTTTCACATTACAGGGTGTTCGCAATAGGCATCGGCGCTACATCCTTGTTGACTCTCTTCACACCACCCCTAGCTCACACCAGCACAGCTCTGCTTATTGCTGTTAGAGTTATTGAAGGACTTTTCGAGGTAAGCATTATTGTTGCTTTTATACGATGACTCATATTTTTGCAAACCGCCTTATGTAAAGGATAAAGCTGATAAGGGAAAATATATAATGTGCATAAAAATACTATGCTTGCCTTACCTTGAAGTTGAACTTAACTTCGGCATCTATAATGTAATTTTTGACATAATGTGTCAAAGTGTGACAGAAACATTAGAGCGCTGTATATTTCTTTCTCAGTCATACAAAGAAAAAGAAGAAAATAAACAACATTGTTGTAAGTAAAACAAAACAGACAAAGCATTACATCTTTTGTCCCTCATCGCGTGCCGCTTTTTGGATGGCGGGAAAAGTAACGCTCCAAATTCTGAGGCCCTACCATCAGTTTACTGTAGTATTGATACTATCCTCGATACCGAGTCAAGTATCGCAAAATATATGAGAATCCAGCGCAGCGCCGCCCCCGGTAACTTGCATGAACTAATAATTTCATACATTTGAAATACTTGACTCGTTAGCGAGGATAGTTAACTATACAACTCGAAAACTCATGGTAGGGCTACTGTACTACGAAACTGTGGATTTAGAGTTATTTTTAGACACTATAAAGTAAATGAAGTATAGTTTATTTAAACATTTTCCAGGGTGTGACATATCCATGTATCCACGCGATCTGGTCTCGCTGGGCGCCCGCTCAGGAACGCGCGCGTCTCGCCACCTTCGCGTTCAGTGGGAGTTATGCCGGGACTGTTGTCTCTATGCCGGTTTGCTCACTACTAGCACATTATACTGGCTGGCCGGGCATATTCTATGTCTTTGGTGAGTATAATCTTTTATTTTTCTCGGACTCAACCCGCAGATTTTTAAAATGCTGTGTAAAAATCGTCTCTGCGCTTCGCACATGGTTGGGCATTTCCTCTCTCTTTGGTGAGTATGATCTCCTAGTATCTTTAGTGTGAATTTAGTGTAAAATATGCCGGGACCGTGGTTTCTATGCCAGTGTGCTCACTACTAGCACATTAGACTGGCTGGCCGGAAATTTACTATGTGTTTTGTGAGTATGATCTCCTAGTATGATCCCCAGTCCCCACAGATTAAGGGTTCAGGCCACAGGTTTTCAAGATGCAGTGTAAAAATCCACGTTTACTCTTATATTACAACGGGACCGTTTCTTTTTAACATTAAATACTTAATAAAATGTTGTTACTTTTACAGGCATAATGGGTTTAGTTTGGACTACAATATGGTGGATAGTAGTAAAAGAATCACCTGAAAAGGATCCACACATTTCACCAGCTGAATTGAAATACATCCAGGTAACTAGCTGCATATCTATACTAATATTATAAGGAGGTAAAGTTTATTTGTTTGACGGAGGTTATTTCCGAAACTACTTAGCCAATTTTAAAAATCTTGCACCAATGTGTAGAGTGGACTGTCTGGATGATTATAGGCTATATTTTATCTCGGTAGTTTTTTTAATACACCCATGCAAAGCCGGGACGTGCTACTAGTCGTAGGTATACAAAAGTAGCTGTAAACCAATTTTATTTTAATCAAACTACAAAAATAAAACATTTGTTACCCTGACTGAACCTACTGCTGCGTGGCGCCTTCTCTCACGTTGTACCTGTCCGGGTAAAAAATAGCATATATGTTATTCCAGGTCATAAACTATACATTCTAAGTTTAAGCCAAATACGTTCTTTTGTCATCTTTTAGCGATAGTTAATAACTATACAACTCGAAAACGGATGTACTCTTTACAGTAGTAATGGGATATTTTGCAGGATTCCCGAGGCACTCAAGCGATAGAAGGCTCTAAGATCCGTCATCCGTGGTCTGATATTCTCACATCGGGCCCTGTCTGGGCAATAGTGATGGCGCACTTCAGTGAGAACTGGGGATTCTACACGCTACTCACATTCCTACCCACTTTCATGAAAGGTGAGTTGGTTATTGAAATAAATATTGTAAGATCCATCATCCGTGGTCTGATATGCTCACATCGGGCCCTGTCTGGGCAATAGTGATGGCACACTTCAGTGAGAACTGGGGATTCTACACGCTACTCACATTCCTACCCACTTTCATGAAAGGTGAGTTGGTTATTGAAATAAATATTGTAAGATCCATCATCCGTGGTCTGATATTCTCACATCGGGCCCTGTCTGGGCAATAGTGATGGCCCACTTCAGTGAGAACTGGGGATTTTACACGCTACTCACATTCCTGCCCACTTTCATGAAAGGTAATGGGTTGATAACACCGGTTCACGGGTCACTAATCGTTATTTGTCGAACATAAATGGGCGGGGATTGTTATAAGATCTATTTATCTAATGTGTTATCTGAAAGCGTTCGCTCTTTATTAGGTGTCTAGTCTATTAATGTCGATGCTAAAGATGGGGGTTCGAACTCGGCCTAGTAAATAAAACGAGGTCTCAGTTGTCTCGTCAAATTTGGCGAGAGAGATCTCAATACTCTATCTATGACTTTGTTTATTCAGTAGTTAGATATTTGATTTAGTAGAGTAGTCATGTTAAGCAAAACCCTGCGTTCTACAAAAAAAAAGCACCAGTTTCTGACTGGTTCGTGGCTAGTTTGTGAAACATCTAAAGCTAATGTTTTATCTTATGATTTCAGATGTGTTCAAGTTCGAGACCTCACAAACTGGCTGGCTTTCCGCCGTGCCTTACCTTGCCATGGCGATAGTGTTGCAAGTGGCCGGCCATCTTGCTGACTTGATGCTCAAACGAGGGACATTGTCCAGAACTAATATTAGAAAACTGTTCAACTGTGGCGCTTTTCTTGCTCAGGTAAAATCCAGATGATTTGGGCTTTGTTGTTTGTCTGATTTGGACAGTACATGCACTAAATTTGTATTTGGACACGCCTCTGACTAGGTACCCCATTAGAAAATCATCAAAATGATCTGAAATGCCTATAAGTTTTGAAAGAATAAATCTATCAATTCTATTGTATCTTGGCAAGCACATTCATTACGACGTACCTTCGCTTAAATGTTTACAAAACATTTAATTTAAGTACCCATTAAAACGGCAAAGTAACACAAGACCATTATTTTCACATGCTTAAGTATGTAAGTACTTATATATTTTTTTCTGATTTCAGACAATATTCATGATAGTGGCCGCTTATTCCACCACCATAGTTGGATGTTTGGTGTTCCTTACAATCGCGGTTGGGCTTGGTGGATTTGCGTGGTCTGGATTTAGGTAAATTATTCAGAATTATTTTTCAAAACTATGAAAATGAGTGAAATACATTTTATGGGAAACTTTTGTAAACAAGGAAAAATAGGAACTGTTTTTTGTAGGTATCATTAAATGTGAGTACCTACTTAGATACCTACTTAAAAACACATATCTACTTACTTAAAACTTGGATGGCCGACACCTTTTCATGCCGGGTCTTTGATCTAGAGAGACTGTATTTGTGCTAAATCCAGGATATAGGCTATCCTAGTAACAAATCCCATTCAAATCCGTCGAGCCGTTTGGCGTGAAGGAGTAACAAACATACACGACTAACAAATCGGCTCAATAGTTTCGGAGATTACCTCCGTCAAACAAACCCACAAATTTTACCTCTTTATAATATTAGTATAGAAGTATAGATTTGATAATCATTTTTATAAATATTAACGGGACTTAATCGCGTATTGAAATCATATTATTTACCTCGACGTTTCAATACGCGATTAAGTCCCGTTAATATTTATAAATATGTTTCCAAGTCGCGATAGTTTAAATAGTATGATAATCATTTTGTCTATATTTCAGTGTGAATCATCTGGACATAGCCCCACCGCACGCGAGCGTGCTAATGGGCTTGTCTAACACCGTGGCCACTCTCCCAGGCATCATCAGCCCGGCGCTAGCAGGCGACATTGTTACTAATAAGGTGAGCTTATACAACTTGTCCAAGCCTATTCTCACTCGCTAACGTACAGCTAGTCATAAAACAAGCTAAAGTAAGCCTAATATAGACTCGATAAACGCCTGTTGAAAGTGTTAATTTTCTTTTTCCAGACCGCAGAAGAATGGCGGATAGTTTTCTTCATATCCAGCGCCATCTATCTAATCGGTGCGATAGTCTACGGTATATTCTGCTCAGCTGAACGCCAGCCGTGGGTCGTCGAGTTTGATTCTGACGCGAGCTTCGACACAGATGGCGCTAGTGTCACTACTGCGAGAGGATACGCTAACAAGGCAATGGATAACTCGGAAATGTAAACGATTTTAGATGATACTATCACAACTGTACCATAGAACCCGTTAAATACAGACTTCTGTAAATCATCATAATGATCTTTAGCCATAAACGGAGAGGTCTATGTGGCCTAAAAACATCAGTTAACCATACTTGCACATTCAAACCATCCTTCGTAAATATACCGATGAAACTCTAAATAAGATAGTATCCAGAGGTGCACAACTCTATGTTTTTACTTATATCTCCGCCGTACTTTAGAATACAACGTCATCCGTACGTGGGTATAGTTAAATTGACGCAAGCTTCTTAAGATGGCGCTAGCTAGTGTGACTGCTGCAAGAATACGGCAAATGGAAAACTCTGAAATGTACACAAATAACCAGAAGACTAATGGATACTTTGAAATAAGCTGTACCTAACCTAATTTAGTTAAATTAGGTACAGCTTATTTTGTTCTATCTTTGATCAGGCACATTTTTATTCACAATTTAATCTATCAGTAGATATAGTGAGTAGCTACTTACTAATCTACGTACTAGCATAGAAATGTAATATTTGGTTATCATGGCCTTTCCTTTCCAATTATTAAAGGTTAAATAAAACCCTAAATTTTAGTTTGGTAGGATCTTAGCGTGTTTGTGGTAAGTACTTACCTATATTACGGTTTATATGCTTGGAAATTACAGTAGAGATCTCTTTATTATAAAATTAGGTAAGTTTGCAAATTAAATACAAACATTACTGTGCCAACTCTGGCATAGCGCGAGTTTTTTTGCGTATTCGATTTAAAACTTTTTTCATTAGTTCTGAACTATTAGGCTAGATGACGCTGTCTTTAAAACAGTGATCAAATAGGTGAACATATTGTGAACAAATTCTTAAGCTTCGGCCACACTTGACAGCGAAGATTCATGTTCGCGTTGTCACGATAAAACTTCAATGACGAAGTGCTTGGCCAGACTACAAAAAGCTTCGCGATGTCCCGCAATGAAAACCCTTTGATGTCCCGCATTTTACCGACAGCGCGGCGCGAAGGGCTTTCGTATTCGCGAAGATGATTCGCGATAGGACGAATTATTGGCCAGAGACGTGTCGCGACAACGCAAATCTTCGCGTTATCGCGATATGTGTGGCCGCAGCAATAATGAATATATTATGAAAAATCAATTGGTCTCTAAAACGATTGTTTAATTCTGTGGCATGAGATCTTTTGAGAATATTTAAAAATTCGCTTAGTTTACACCTACCTTGTAATTTTACTTCAAAATTAGGTAGGTACCTACTTATAAAGTGGTACTTTGTATTTTATTTAGATGTTTTATTTTATTGCATCACAATGGAAAAATTAGAGATTAGTAAGTATTTAGTTGGTGAGATTTGTAATCGCGCAATTTTTGTCCGCTGATCTAAGTACCTTTAAATTTGTGTTTGTGTATTACTGCACGGATAAAATAATAATTACTGGTATTACTTATTTATTTGTATTCCCTCCATAGACCTAAGATGAGTGGATTTGTGATGTAAATGTCATGTCCTACAGTTTATTTTAATTTAATATATCTTCCTAAAAATGCTATTATGTGGCCTTTTAATTTTAAATGTGATAATTTAGATTTAAGACAGTATGTTTTATATTAGTTTAAGACAATAGGTACCTACTTATCTTCACTATTTTGGATCTGTTGACAAATTGATATGATAATTTATTGTAACAGTGATAATTGTATGGAATTTTATCAAAATATAGTAAAGCGCTTTATGTTATTTTTTATTTCCCCATAATAAAGTCATCTTTTCAGTTTTAAGATTTTACCTATTCGCTCTCCATAGAGCATAGGCAAATTGTTGTATAGCGCCATCTGTTATGAGTTTCTGAACTAATTAAAACCAATTTTAAATAAATCAAGAGCAACATTTTAGTATTTTTAATTTAAATAATAAGGTGTCTTAGGGTAAGATCGGACAAGGGGTAAGTCCGTACAAGTCGCATAACTACTAAATTTGGCGATATTTTACAATTATGGCAACATTGCCTTTTGTGCCATTTTGTTATGCACCCCCCTACATCCTGCGACTGACGCTAGGCCCAGCCAAACGCGAGTAATCATCGTTCTAGCAAAAGATGGGAAAAAAATGAAAAAGGAGACGATCCGATCTTTCACTTCAAACTTTCAACAAGCAATTTGGTAAGTAGTTTTCATGATTTTTGAAGTTTCGCTGCTTTATCACTATGAGTGTAGTTAAATTTATTGATTAATATTATACATTCACGTCTAAGACGTTTGTAAACAGAGATCCGATCTTTAGCCTCGGAAATTTCAATAGGTGAAGTTCGGACTATGATCATCCGGTCATTTTTTCGGTTTCATTTCCCAGTGAATTATTTAATGTATTTGCAAATTCCTATGTTAGTTGATCAACTTGTTCATTTTCTTACCATTTTTTACTAATTTTAATTGGTTAACTAGTTAAAAAGTCAGAGTTTCAGACATGTAGGGGTAAGATCGGCATAGAGGCAAAATTTTTTTACAAAATCTAAGCTAAAACTCAAAATTGTAAAGAGATTCAATTAATTTTTTACTATGTTTTTACTAGGATAAGTCCGAATGTTTTCTAGTGATAGAGCTTATTCTATCTGTTACAGGGGTCGTTTTATTAGATAGTCCGGTCTTACTCTCACACGGTCCGATCTTTCCCTGGCCATTTTGAAAAATTATGCTCTTTTCTATCATTCATAAAACATTGACCGTTGGGTTTATCTAAAAACTAAATATAAGAAATGAAACCTCTGTATTTTTGCATTTGTTGACACCCTATTGCGTTAGGAAAGAATAACCAGAGGCGATACAAAAAAATATTTTCAAACACTCGATTGGTTTTCTGAAAACTAGTCCGATCTTACCCTAAGACACCTTACTTCATAAAATGTTGATTGCATATTTAAAGACACTGCATTCAGTGTTACAATAAATAATGTAACTAATCACGCCAAAAAAGTAAGTTACACAACACTTTGAAAAAAAATCTATTCGTTCAGATTTGAATTCATAAATTTGAGATCTTTATGGTTTTATAAGTTGTAATACTGATGCTTAAATAATTCCATTATTTATTAGTAAAATTACATTATTATTTTAGTTATTAACAAAACACTAAGCTCTATAAAAGTTCTACAAACGACCGCCAATTTCAAATTGCGAACTACGTCACAGCCGCCGCCCAGTGTTTGTCGGCAAAAGTATAAAGGGCGCCGCCACTTTGTCGCGCCGCCTTTCGTTGGTTGATTTTCGAAGCGCACGCGTCGGTTCAAAAATTTAAAAAAATGGTGGAAGAAAGCAAGGACATGACGAGGAAGCTCTTGGACCTGATGAAGGAGACCGGGTACCCTCTGGTGCAGCAGAACGGACAGCGCAAGTTCGGGCCGCCGCCGGAGTGGGCCGGCCCTCCGCCGCAGAAAGGATGCGAAGTCTTCGTCGGTAAGCTGCCGAGAGAGATATTTGAAGACGAGCTGGTCCCTATCTTCGGGAGATGTGGCAAAATCTACGAGATGCGCCTCATGATGGACTTCTCCGGATCCAACCGAGGTTACGCGTTCGTCACCTACACCAGCAAAAGCGATGCCTTTCGCGCCGTGAGGGAACTGAACGGCTACGAAATCAGAGAGGGTAGGAACATAGGCGTCGTGAAGTCTGTAGACAACTGCCGCCTTTTTGTTGGCAGCATCCCGAAGACTAAAACGAAGGAAGAAGTCTACGAAGAGCTCTCGAAGCGAGTTTCAGGAATCGTGGACGTGATTCTGTACAAGAACTGCTTTGATCGGAGATTGAATAGGGGCTTCGCTTTCGTGGAATTCACCTCGCATCGTGCTGCGGCGATGGCGAGAAGAGCGCTGGTTCCTGGCTGCGTGAAGCTTTGGGACCATGAGGTGAACGTGGACTGGGCGGAACCAGAACCCGATATCGACGACGACCAGATGAAGAAAGTAAGTTTTTAATTTGTTCTTGATGTCTGTGCGAAATTCTTTCGAGTAGGTACTCTAGGTACCTACCTACCTAGACTTCTTGTTTGCCTTTGCGATTAATTCTAAACTGCCCTTGCTTAGAATTTTCATGTAGGTATGTCAAAGTCATCTTACAATAGGCCCATTAATGTGCCAGGCCAGACAAAAACTGATTCGTCTTTACAAGTGTCCTGTTCTGTTTGTATTAAATCTGTCCACTGTAAACATCGTGTTTATTAAGTACCTACCTATGGTACCTAGTTTGTAGAGATGTACCTTGCCCTTGCAGGTGAAGGTGCTCTATGTACGAAACTTCCTAATCAGGACCACCCCTGACACAATAAAAACTGTTTTCGAGACTGCGATTAGTAACAAAATTGAGCGAATTAAAAAGATCTATGACTATGCTTTCATACATTTCTATGAACGCGAGCATGCCGAGTTGGCTATGAAAAAATTGCAAAGCGCGGAGATTGACGGCAGTAATATTGAGATCAGATGGGCGAAGCCGGTCGATCGTGAATTGTACAGAATTCAAAAGCAGAGTAGAGGCAATGCGAAGTTCAACAATAGTTATGACCTGACTCAAACCCTGTTACTTTACAAACAGCACTTGGACAAGAAGGAATATGCCAACTCTCCCAAAGAAGATGAGGGTATTGGCTCTGCATATGCTGGGTCTCCATGTGGCTCTCCAACTGATATCAAGACCTTGTTTCCTCAGACTGGTGGCAATGAAAATTACACTCTGGCTCCAGCTAAGCTTGACTCTGTGTGTAAACGGTAAGCATATTATTAACACTTTTTTTACCTTCATGTTCTTGTACATATTTTAAAGTCGTGTTCATTTTCAGTTATATGTGGGCTCCACCAGTCTATGAATACCAGAAGTACATGGACCAAAGAGGCTCCGAAGTCTGGGTTGGTAAAGTAGAGCTGCCACATGTGGGTTTGCCACTGTTGAACATTCCTCGGCACATTGGACCCCTGGTGACCCCTGCTTGCTACAGCATGCAGCAGGCTCAAGTTGAGGCTGCTGAGACTGCTCTCAAAGTTATACAGGTAAGATTTCAAACTATATTCTAATTAGCTGCTGTTCTGCAATGTTTAGTAACTTTTGGTAGTCCCTTTACATAATTAATTAAGATAATTATTCTTGCCTTAATCAGTGAATAGTTTGGAACAATACAAATAAATTGGAAACCATGTTTGTATGAGCCAGTAAACTACGACAAACTCTGATCAACCAGTAGATGGTAGGTAGATAGGTACCTGGTTCAGCCATTTTTAAAAAGGTATCTTAAAGTAAGATGAGTTACGTTAGGCAACCTACCTCAAAAGTGAACTAGCTACTTCTGTTGCTTAGAGTTGCTTTTTTTTCAGATGCTGAGAACAGACTTGATCCAGCAGGCTACCCAGAGTCCAATTCCACCTGTGTACTCTACAATAGTGCCATCGATGCCAAACTGTGTAGGCCTCCAATATGACTATATGAACACGCCTCTATGCCGCCAACTCCCTGTCATACCTACTCTGTGGCGCAGCGTTTGAATTTCTCCTCTAAACTCTTGTGTTAGGTTTAATTCCCACCATTTTCCAAGATAATGTTCTGGTTTTGTTTTAGATGTTTATTTATCTTGAATTTTCAACTTTATTTCTGAGAAATAACGTTAAAATTCATAGTTTTTTGTAGCATATAGTTTGTTATTGCACTGACTAAGAAGTTGAGCAATTTTTTAAATTGTGATATTGTTAGTCTGAGCAACTTAGTATAAGTTTGACCTTAGGATTTCGGTATGAGAATCTACATTGACTTCAGTTTCTTCAAAAATGTGATATCAATTTATACCTTTGACTGTTATTCCTAGACGCCTAATCACAGAATTTCCATTAGCTTTGATTCAAAGTTCATTTCTTAATTTCAAATGTTTACCCTGACTGTTAAAACGTTTTAATGTATAAGGTTGATTGTATCCAAACTTTTCTTTTTAGTTAAGGCATTATTTACAAAATGTAAAGCAGCCTGATCAATACTTCCTTGTGCTTATACTATGTATATTCAGAGAGAATGTGTTGAAGTTTTCTGACAAGTTTATTTAAGTTAGGTACCTAAAGCTTTTTTTTTTTCAATAAAAACTACATTACAATATCTATAGTACATTTTTTTCTTTATACCTCCTAGGATATAGGAATGCTAGGATTAGTTAGTTTATTCTTTCCATAGAGCAATCTGTAGAATTCTTTTTCTGGGGGCAACTACATTTTGGTATGCAAGGAGTGTCTTTCTCTATCCTGAAGAAGCCGGGTTTGCACCCACATCGGGGAACGCAGGGCTGATTCCCTGCGCATTTGAAGAGTGCCACCGTGGCTAAACAAGTTTCTGGAGGGCAGGATTTCTTGCATTTGAAGAACTCTTCGTTTTCACCGCACGTTAGAGCTGTGCAAAAAATATATAGGTAGCTGTTAATTGCCTTGAGCAGTTTTATCTAGTTATACATCTATATAAAAACTGATTAGTGATCATCGGGTAGATCATAGGGGTAGATAAATAAATAATAAATAACTATCTACTTTCCTCTTTTAGTGGCTATATACCTACCTAGATTGATGATGGACACCTGGGTGGTTTTGATGCTTTTTTAACTCTATGCACTAGGTTAGTATAGTGGGTAAATTGATTACAAAAAACAAAACGCGATGACTTATGATTTTTTTATGAAACGAATGAAGATATAGGTAGGTACCAAGGTACAATGTAACTTATTTAGACGTCCGTATCTAGTGCATCAGTCTGATTCCCCCGTTGATTCTTGCAATGATCAGCGTTATACATCTCTGGGCACTCGCAGGATGGCACGCAGGGTGTTTTCCACTGTTTCCTGTAGTAGCCTGGTTTGCATGCGCATCCTGATTCGCATGGAGGTTCATCGGTGCAATCGTAAAACGCTAATATCGAGAAGCAGGTTTCTGGAGGGCACGTTATTTTGCATTCGTAAAACTCTTCATTTGGATCGTCGCAAGTTTTACCTTGGAAAATTAATGATGTTAGGTACTACGTAGGTAGTCTAGATATAGGTAGGTAGATGAGAAGCATCTTCGTTAGTAGTGTAAGCACAAAATAGAAAATAGAGTAGGTATAAAGGCTAGAAGTGGCTTAGAAAAGTTGATAGCGGGACCTAGATGAACCGCTTGTTGTATGCACGCACAGGTGTTGAGTAGAATTGGTACCTAGGTTGGGGTAGATGTATGAACAAAAATGCATGATAGAATTATGATGCGTTTATGAGAACTGTAGGTAGGTATTACATTACATAGGTAGGTATTAGAGCATAATAGGACTAGTCACAGAAGCCATAAAAAAGAAGTGAAGTGAAAGTGAGCATAATAGGAAGGGAGATCTCGAAATCTATTCTAAGTAGGTACCTACCTACCTACCTAGGATAGGTAGATAACATGCACAAAATGATGTTCCTAGAGAATCAAAAGTTGGATAGCTCAATTCGTCTCATGTATTCCAGTCGCGTTCTCTCGACTCTTTACGCAATGATCAGCGTACCTACGTAGGTAGGTAATAATATCTGAGGACACTCGCAGGCGGGGTGTCCCAATGCTTCCTATAGTACCTACCTACCTAAGAATGGGGCATGGTAAATAGGGCCACATAGGTATAAAATCAGAATGGAGATGTGAAAAGGCAATTTTTCGGTACTGCAAGCATTTATTAACTAGGTAGGTATCCAAAAATTCCAAAATACAGAGTAGGTGATACACAGAAACACAGCTAAAAATTTAGTTAAACTCTACTCTTCCTAGGAACCTCATTTTCTAAAAAGTAGAGCAAGTAGGTAGAATATTAGGTACCTATAGTTATTCATAATGATTTCAATTAGGTAGGTAGGTACCTACTTAAAGCGTCTTTTGAAAACAACACATTCGTTCAGATCAGTGATCATTAGTGTTATGTTATGTAAGCAAATCAATCGAGTAGGTACCTTATTTTAAATTGTTTGCTAGATAGATATAAGTATAAGTAAGTTTTTGGTCTACATAGGTATTGGCACACGATTTAATTTTCAGTAACATCCTTTTGCGCACTGAGAGGCTCCACGCATTTCAGAGCATTTACAAACGTGCATGCAAGGCGAATCTTTGTTCTGCCTGAAATAGCCGGATTTGCAAGCACAACCAGGCTTACAAGGCGGCGCCTTTGAACAGTCAAAACGTGATACTATTGATGAACAAAGCTCCGATGGGCAGGTTTGCTTGCAATTTACATATTCTTCATTTATACCTGTGCATTCGCAACCTAGGAAAATAGAAAAGATTAGGAAACATGCTATGAAATGGGATAGGTAGGTACAAGATATGAAAATAATAGTGAAAGAATGTAGGTAAGTATAGGCAGTTAGTTAAGCTAGTTAATGTCCATGTTAATCTATCTATCTATTTAAACTACCTAGGTAGGTACTAACGGCCAGTATCAATAACCATGTTCTGTGGTTCTGCTTAATGTTAGGTAGGTAGGTAGGTACTTGCAGGTAAACTACTACGATGGGTTGTTGAAACTGGTCGTAGGTAGGTAGGTAAATGTTTGACTTTCATCTCTTATAAGCTCCTGCGCAGGCGTTTTCATAAAATTAAGTACCTCATAGAATTACAAAATAATGGTGTAGTAGGTACCTACCTACCTATAATAATGCAAAACCTTATAAAACCTATTTACCTACTTACTACCTATTTATCTACAAGACTAAGCTTTTAGGTAAAAGTATATTTTGCATGGCACCCATAATTTTTAATAAAGTGCCTGCGTTTATTCGTGAGCTGCCCTTACACCAATTTAAAATTAGATTACAGGACTACTTGGCTGGTAAAGCTTATTATCAAATTGACGAATTTTTATCGGATCAAACCTGACTATAAACCTGTATAGTTTTATTTGTTGACATTTTATAATAGGCAAGATTTCATTTCCATTCAATTTTAAATTAATTAAGTAGGTACCTACTATGTTATTTTTTTAGATAAATTATTCGATTTTGTATTGCATTTGACTTAATTTCATTTGATTATATTATATACCTAACTACTATTATTTCAAAATTTAATAAAATTGTAATATAATGTTTGTATGCTCAAATAGCAGAATCTGTTACAAAATTAAATAATGTCCTGACATCTGACTGTATTTATATATAATGATTCACAAACAAAATAAATGATTATGATTATGATTATGATTAGCGATGTAACGATACCGATACCGATACCGATATATCGGCCGATATAATCGGCAGGCCGATATATCGGCATCGCCGATTTAAATACAGCCGATACACAGTTTGAAAAGCGCGCGAAAATAACGACGCGCTCGCGGCGGAAACTTTGTTTCCTTAACAAAAATCTTCCTAAAGTGAACTTTGATTATTAATATTGATTTACTTTTGATTTGATTCCTTGATAAATATTACCCAAATTAATGTTGATTTGATATTTCACCTTTTTATCATTATTTTTAATTTCCATTTTTGCCACACTTTACAGATGGAGTGTCTATTTATTCTATGTAACATAAGTAAGTTTTATGCATATAAAGTACCTACATCATTCTTTATTTACTGGGTGTATTTACTACTAAGCCATCGATATCGGTATCGGTATCGCCGATTATTTTCCTCGATAATCGGTATCGGTATCGTATCGGCAAATTCATGTATCGTTACATCCCTAATTATGATTATGATTATTATGATTATGATTATGATTATGATTATGATTATGATTATTATGATTATGATTATGATTATGATTACTTTTGGGGCAATTCTCAATAGGAACGCAATTTCTATCAGCATCCCTGGCGAATCCATCTTTGCAGTAACATTTTTTGTTACACATGATGTTTAGAATAAGGCAGTTTGTTCTATTTTGTGTTGCCAACGTCGAGCATTCATTGTCGCACGCGGATCCACACGTGTAAAACTGATTCAGGCTATCAGGACACTGATCTGTGAAAATAGTTTTATACGGAAACACTAAATATCACAATAGGCTAAGTACCTACTTACCTATTTTTTCGTTGTAGGTGAACCGATTTGAGAACCGAAATTTAAGGATCTGATGATGATCTTCATATTAAATGAACAATACCTAATAAGAATAGGTAATAAGTACTTAGGTAATTGTCGAAACTACTTTGTTATTTAGTTAGGTAGACACCTACAAAGATAGGTCAGTCAGACAGAGCACGTCTGCGTAAGTAGATAGGTAGTAAGTAGGTAGGTACCTACCTATAACGTAGGTACTTACCACATTGTTCGTTGCTAATACATTCTCCGAGAGGGTTCCTGAAAAAGCCAGGTTTGCAGATACATTTCTTTTCGCATTCCCTGATGGGTGCTGTGCAATCGTATTCAATACCACGCGTTGCACACGTCTTTTCTGGAGGACAATCATAAACGCAGGAAAGTTGTTCGTTGCTTCCGCATTGTTGCGGTGGTGGCACTGTAATTAAAATCATGAATTATTATTGTTTGAATAAAGTACCTCTATGTTTCCTGATAAAAAAAAATCTGAAAGTGTATGAGTATATACTCGTAGAACCTGTTGGTGGGTGATAGGATCTGATTCTGCTGCAACCTCCTGAGGCTGCAACTGTTCTTTTCGTAATGGTGTAGGTTGGTACGTAGACTACGTAGGTAGGTAGGTACCTTTATTTAGGTATGCAATACCTATTGACTTACCTTTGGGGCAATCCTCAATAGGAACGCAATTTCTATCAGCATCTCTGGCAAATCCATCTTTGCAGTAACATTTTTTGTTACACATGATGTTTATAATAGGGCAGTTTGTTCTATTTTGTGTTGCCAACGTCGAGCATTCATTGTCGCACTCGGATCCACACGTGTAAAACTGATTTAGGCTATCAGGACATTGATCTGTGAAAATAGTTTTTTAATAATAATAAACATTTATTTCGGACAACTTAATCCATAGTTTTACACAGTTATTTGAATAGACACACAACATCAACAATCTCACTTATGAATAAGAATCTCACATAGGCTAATTATGTAAAGTACCTAAGTAGGTACCACAGATAAAAAAATACTATTATTTTATCTGTGTAAGTACCTACCTAAGTAAGTATGACGATCCTCAATCTATAAGAACAATAATAGGATTTTTTTGTCAGGTAGGTAACCTACCTACTTTGTTATTTAATTAAGTAGATCTAGATAAGTAAGTACCTACCAACAAAGATATAATAGGTCTGATAGGTTGGTACCTACCTTAGGTACCTAGGTACTTACCACATTGTGCGTTGCTTATACATTCTCCAAGAGGGTTCCTGAAGAAGCCAGGTTTGCAGATACATTTCTCTTCGCATTCCTTTGTGGGTTCCCTGCAACGGTATTGAATACCACGCGTTCTACATGTCCTTTCTGGAGGACATTCATAAACACAAGAAAGTTGTTCGTTGCTTCCACATTGTTGCGGTGGCGGAGCTGTAATTAAAATATGAATTGTTTGAATTAAGTAAGTTACAGGGGGGTTAAAAAGGCCGTTTCGAGCATTTCTGCTAACAATTCTTATTGTGCATTAATTTCATGCATACCAAATTTTGGTGAAAATGCTAAACAGGTTTAAGAAAAAATAAAACAAAAATTAAAAGTTAGTACCTAACTTTTAATTTTTGTTTTATTTTTTCTTAAACCTCTGGAAAGGAAAGTTTAATTATTATAATTTCATGAATTGTTTAGCATTTTCACCAAAACCTAACTTAACTATAAGTTAGTCAATATGTCTTCTCAATTTCTCAATTTTCTCATAGGTATTCCCGCCAAAAAGTAAAAAAAAAACACTATAGATAATAAATTGAGTTGAGACTACTTGCTTGACTGCAGGCAGAAAGTGCAGATTGGAGGATTATCCTATCAGTCATAGTTTTAGGATCTGTCTCTGTCAGTAATTTATAACATCAATCAATATGTCAGTGTCGCTGTCAAATGGTGAAACGTAAAATAAAATTCTTTATGCTATTTTTATTTACTCGCTCGCTGGAGAGGTCTTGCTTGGTTGGGAAAAAAGTAAACAAAAACAATGTTATAGCTGTGAAATCTGTGAATTAAACTCTGAATAACCGCTAAAATCTTCTCTGAATGTTAATAATTAGTTATTTACGTGCTTCAATAAAATCTAATGATAATGTGGGGACGAAACTTATCCTTTTCAAAGAGTTATTTTCGTTCAGTGCCGGCTACAAGCATAAAATATGCTCAAAAGAGTGTCTACCATTATGGATCTAAAACCTGTTATCGCTATGTGATCAAAAGAAACTTGCAAAACTCCGTCGCTTATAGTTCTGCGAGCAAGAATCTGCAGAGTGTAAGGCCTATTGTAAAACACCAGCCAGAAGCCGACACCAACTCTTACACACGCAGGACCCACACATGTGGTGAGCTGAGGCCAGAAAACGTAAGTCAACATGTTATTCTTTGCGGCTGGGTCCAATTCTCCCGTCTCTCCAAATTTATACTACTTCGCGACGCATATGGCATCACACAATGCATTATAAACACCACTGCAAATTTCTCTGACATTCCTTTAGAAACTGTTGTCAAAATTGAAGGTAAAGTTGCATTGCGGCCAAAAGAAACGATAAACCATTCTATGTCTACTGGAGAAGTTGAAGTTGTAGTGGAAAAGTTAGAAATTTTAAATACTGTTGTAAAACTGCCTTTCAATCTTAGAGATTACCAGAAACCTAAAGAGCAATTGAGGCTGCAGCATCGCTACATTGACTTGCGCTTTCCAGAAATGCAACAGACTCTAAGACAAAGATCTCACATGCTTCATTTAATGAGAAGGTTTCTTGTTGAAGGTCATAACTTTGTAGAAGTTGAGACTCCCACCTTATTCTGTCGAACTCCCGGTGGTGCTAGAGAGTTTGTGGTTCCAACTCATCACAGTGGTCTATTTTACTCACTTGTGCAAAGCCCACAGCAGTTTAAACAAATGCTAATGTCAGGGGGCATAGATAGATATTTCCAAATTGCAAGATGCTATCGTGATGAATCAACGAGGCCTGACAGACAACCAGAATTCACACAACTTGATATCGAGCTATCTTTTACAAGCCAAGACGGAGTATTAAGTATGATAGAAGAGTTACTACATAACACATTTATTTTACCCTTACCAAAACCACCATTCACAAGAATGACTTACAAAGATGCTATTGAAAACTATGGAACTGATAAACCAAATTTAACATATTATGGCCTGAAATTCATCAACATTAAACCATTATTAGCAAATAAAGAAAATGTTCCCACTTTTGGAGCATTTGCATTACCGTTTTCCAGTAAAATGGGAAAATTAACAGCAAAGTACAAGGAACTTCTAAGAGAATTAGTCAAAAAATATAATACAAAAATTATACTATCAGAAAATATATCTAAAGAAATGGGGCTGGAGTTTTCTGATAGATTAAAAAATATGATTGGAAGGGATAACTCAGCCATTATATCAATTGGAGACAGTGAAAATGCTTGCTTATGCTTGGGAGAAATTAGAGAAATGCTGGCAAAAATACTCCATTCTAAAAACCTCCTTGAAGTAAAAGAAGACATAGAGCCATTTTGGTTGGTAGATTTCCCTCTATTCACTAAAGGAGAGAATGGACTAAAACCTTGCCATCACCCGTTCACATCTCCGCATCCTGAAGACATGCATTTACTTGACACAGAACCATTAAAAGTGAGGTCATTAGCTTATGATCTGGTGATGAAAGGTAATGAAGTTGGCGGAGGATCAGTTAGAGTGCATGATGTGAAACTGCAAAAGAAACTTCTGCAAATGTTGGACATTGATGACAGTAGTCTATCACATTTTCTTAATGCATTAGGTAGTGGGTGCCCGCCTCATGCTGGCATAGCTTTAGGCATAGATAGGCTAATGAGCATAGTATGCAATGCTGAGTCTATACGGGAAGTAATTGCTTTCCCCAAGTCACATGATGGAAAAGATCCATTGTCAGGAGCTCCGAATGTTATATCAGAAGAGGACAAAAGGTATTATCATATAAGTATTGATTCATAGAGTTTAATAAATGTAATTTATGTAATATTATTACCGAGTTACTCTTTTAGCATTGTAAGTCAGAACTTTTAGGAAGCTGAGGTAATTTTCTACCAAAAAAACATTTCATTGTGATATTGTAGGTACTGGGTACCCAATTCAATTAATTCATGACATCTTTAAAGCTTCTTATCTTATTTTCTGATTTTGGTAAAGTATTTAAAAATATTTTGGTAAGAATTTTGCTGCGACTCACAATAAAATTCACAAACCCAAGCATGACGTCTGATCTAATATTATAGAATACAACATTGGTAGTTATATAGACATATTGTGCGCGCCGGGGCAATACCTAGATTAAAATCTAACTGGTTTTGATCACGTACGTAATGCCATAGATAGGTACAGTCAGGTACAAAAAGTGTTGAACAAACTGTTTGAATACAAAACATATTAAGTAGTTCCAATAGGTCCTTACGTAAACTCCGTTTGAAATTGTGATTTTAATTTTGGATAACAGGTAGGTAAGTAGGTACTACATCTTTATACCTTTTTAATTTTTATAAAGATAATCTTCTCGACCATATAGGTATTAAGTAGGTAGGAGGTCATTAATGATGTGACAATGTTAACTGAATGTTTAGTCGAACTTAAACTACTTTTGTTACTGACAGTACTTACTAGGCGTTTATCTATTTAACTTACCGGAATAACCCGTACATAAAACGATGAAGCAGGAAAAAAGCACAAAAAAAATTGCCTCCATCTCGTGTGAGCACTTAACTCGTTCTGCTGGATAATCCACGAAGTTTCATATTTATAACAACTCGAATTGTTTTTTATTTTGTGCTGTATAGTCCCTATAACCGGTTTGAATGCAGATAGCATATCGGCGCTTAGGACCTTAAAGTCATTTAGCTATCTATACAGGTGTAAGCTTGGACGAATAAATCATCCGTTCAAGGGTGTTATTTGATAAAACCATGGCATTGATAAACAGATAGGTAGGTACCTACCCAGTAATCGTATATTTTTTATGACTGGTTAAAATAAACAGAACAAAGTCAGATTTGTTTTTTAATGAAACTAACAATGAGAGGACGAGGTTATCAATCAGACCTTGTCCTATACAAGTAGGTAAGTACCTAGGTACTTACTCACTTATTTAAACATCAAAATTTACAAAAATACACTATTCAGTTGGAACTTTTAACTAAGTATTACCTACCTACCAACCGATAATTTGGTATATTTCTGTCCATACAGTTAGTTAGACAAAAAAATTTCTAGTACTTAGAACTGGATGGGAATTAACTACACTAATGTAATGGTAGCTACCTCATCATCATCATCATCCACAGCCCATAGGCACCCACTGCTAGGTATAGGCCTCCCTTCGCAAACGCCACAATACTCGGTCCCGTGCCATGCCAAGCCAGGAATGGTACCTAGTAGGTACCATTATATTAAATAGGTAGTAGGTACTACCTACTAGGTAGGTACCTACCTAGGTATTTAATATGAGAAGCAAATTACATTGAACTCACTATTTATTCTTCCAAATTTACACCTGCTTAATTAAATACTAGAGAAAGACTAATCAATCTTTCTTCTTTTTCATGAAATGCAAAATGGAAATATATTTACGACTTTACTTCATTTATTTGAAACAAGCTTTAAGAAGAAAAATAAACCCACGTGATTGGTCGTCGAAAATAATTGTCTTTCTCGTGATTAGCTAGATTTGACAATTCACGATTGATCACGACCAATCACTTGCGTTTATTTTTCTACCTATTAGCTCGTTTTAAGAAATGAAGTATAGGTACTACGAAGAGGCGGTAGACATTTATTTCATAATATCTTTTATTTTAAACATTCTTTGTTTTTCAAAACAGTAATAACTGGGCATGGTAGAGTTAATTTGTAATTTAGTTAGGTGGCATAGGTAGGTACCTATACCTACCTACCTACCCACTGACTTCCGCAATATAACTAAGTAAACTAGTGCCATCTGCATGTTCAAAAAATACCCTACATAGATATACAGTAGGTACATATATACTTAGGTACCTACTTATTTTTTGTTTTTCAATTCAATTTTTCAATTTCTTTATTTTGTTTTACCTAGCTGTAAAAAACTCTGTTAAGTTAAATAAAGACTGGATTAAATAAGAAAATGGTTAGGCACTTTCAATCTCAGATCCATATAGATAGGTACCTACCTACTAGACAGATTTAGTCTATATACCTATGCTAATACTTATAAGAGATAGTATAATTTGTATGACAGTACCTGTACAGTTTCCTTGAGCGTCTCTAGAAGTGCCTTCTTGGCAAACACACCCTGGTTCTCCATCTTCCGTATCAGTGCCGTCTGAAAACACTTCGTTTTCCGGGCAGATATCAGCTGCAAGGAAATTGTTTACCTATGAACTTCATTGATATCTACCCGACGTACTTTCTCTATAATCTCATTTTAATTACTAAACCAAAATTAAAAACCTCTTTACTCAAAATAAAAACAAATGTCGACTTTCGAATTTCGCCAATTGGTGAAGTAGGTATGTGCAGTCTCCAGTTGGAAATTTGGAATCCATTTTTGTCGGTAGGTATCTAAATACCATATTATTACGTGACTATTCCAGTTCCAGTGCCAGTGTGTTAAAAATATAATCAGTAACAGTATAAAACTTACGGCAGTCTCCAATATAAATACAGTCTCCGTTACAATCACGTCTGTAGTTTTTAAGACATGTGCACCTTGGTGTCCGGCACTGTAAAGTGCTGATACAGTTTGCAAGATACTTCTGCTCCGCCGCGTAACTTGCGGGACATTCCTCAGTATCACATCCACCGGGACATGTATTGAACACTTCGTTCTCGCCGCAGATTGAAGCTGGTCACAAACAAAATGGGACATTACTTCTAAAGTTCCTTTTAGCTGAGATATATATCAAAATCTTTGTAATAGAGTTTAAAATAGAAACATGACGAAGCTTTGTAACTATCAATGCTCAAGCTCATAGTTATGGTCAAGATTTTAAGCGTTCCCTAAAAAAATTAATAACTAGAATGTACTAATTCCTTTATATACAGTACCTGCGCAGTTTCCTTGTTCGTCTCTGGAAGTGCCTTCTTGGCAAACGCACCCTGGCATTCCATCGGGCGTATCAGTGCCATCTGAAAACACTTCGTTTTCCGGGCAGATACCAGCTGCAAGCAAATTGTTAATGGGATTAATATTATAGAGAAGGAACCTACTTTTTGGATAGGTATACTTTTGACAAAACCATTATTAAAAGACCAATATATTGTAAAAACTTACGGCAGTCTCCAATATAAATACAGTCTCCGTTACAATCACGTCTGTAGTTTTTAAGGCATGTGCATCTTGGTGTCCGGCACTGGAAAGTGCTGATACAGTTTGCGAGATACTCCTGCTCCTCCTCGTAACTTGCGGGACATTCCTCAGTATCACATCCACCAGGACATGTATTGAACACTTCGTTCTCGCCGCAGATTAAAGCTGGTCACAAACAAAACGGTATTTACTTCTAAAGTTTATTATTGCTGAGATAAATCAATAAAATCAATATCTTTGAAATACAATTAATGGAAACATGACGAAGCTTTGTAACTATCAATGCTCAAGCTAGCATAGTAGGTATAGGTTAGGTACCTAGTTTGTTCTGGTCAAGATTTTAAGCGTTCACTAAAAAATAATAATAACTAGAATGTACCTACCTACTGATTCCTTTATACAGTACCTGTGCAGTTTCCTTGTTCGTCTCTAGAAGTGCCTTCTTGGCAAACGCACCCTGGCATTCCATCCGGTGTATCAGTGCCATCTGAAAACACTTCGTTTTCCGGGCAGATACCAGCTGCAAGCAAATTGTTTATGGGATTAATATTATAGAGAGGAACCTACTTTTTGTACTTATTATTATACTTTTGACAAAGCCATTATTAAAAGACCAATATATTGTAAAACTTACGGCAGTCTCCAATATAAATACAGTCTCCGTTACAATCACGTCTGTAGTTTTTACGACATGTGCATTCTGATGGTCCGCAGACAGCAGGACTGAAACAGTCAGCGAGATAGTCCTGCTCCGCTTTGTAACTCGTGGGGCAGTTTACAGGGTCACATCCACCGGGACATGTATTAAACTCTTCGTTCTCGCAACACGTGGTTGGAGCTGGAACATAAATAATTTGAGATTACCGATATACCTAATTCAATAAAACTGATATACAATACATACCTACTTATCTTTGATAATTATACAGTTTCAGTAGAAACATGATAGAGCAAGCACTGTGACCATGATTATAGCTCATTATAGCGTTCACTATAAAATTTAACTTGAATTTATTGATTTATTGCCACGGATAATATAATTTGACTACCTGTACAGTTGCCTTGTTCGTCTCTGGAATTGCCTTCTTGGCAAACGCACCCTGGCATTCCATCGGGCGTATCAGTGCCATCTGAAAATACTTCGTTTTCCGGGCAGATACCAGCTGCAAGCAAATTCTTTATGAACTTCACATTGTCGGTACTACTCGGTACCAAATACCGAATTATACTCACGATAACTTTATTAAAACTTACGGCAGTCTCCGATATAAATGCACTCTCCGTTTTCATCACGTCTGTAGTTTTTACGACATGTGCATTCTGATGGCAGGCAGACAGCAGCAGTGCCACAGACAGCGAGATAGTCCTGCTCCGCTTGGTAACTCGTGGGACAGTTTACAGGGTCACATCCACCTGGGCATCTGTTGAATTCTTCGTTCACGTCGCATTTTGGAGCTGGTCAAAAGAGAACACAAATTATTTGAGTTTTTTTTAAATAAGTTTATTTACCTATCCTAATCAATATACTTAGAGGCACCTACTTACTTGGGCACTGATCTTCAGGTACACAGTTTCCACTAGCATTTCTTAAAGTCCCTTGGATACAAACACACCTTTCTTCACAGAATCCTTCCGCAATACGCGGACAAGCTATGGGCTGTCCTAATTGCGTACAGTTCTCTGCGCGACAGATGCCTTGTGCACAACTGGAGAACTCTTCGTTTTCTGGGCACTTTCCAGCTGAAATATTCAGAGCTTGAAAGATTCAAATCGATTCAAGATAAACCTGGTTCCTCGTACAAATTTTGTACCTTTAGTAACGGTATCTCTCCTCCTACTCAAAATAAGTTTTTATAATAATATGTACCTATAAGTTTTATAATTATAACAAGACAAATGTCTTGCTTTGATACCTACCAGGTCGAGAAACCAGATAGATCAAAAAAATCAGTGAATAAGTACTTACGGCATTCCGCATAAGGCACACAAACTCCATTGTTCTTAAAGTATCCAGATTTGCAGCGACAGCTTGGCCGGCATATCAAGAGGATGCCTATACGGCCAGGCAACGGACACCTGCCAGTCAGGGTAGCTTGGCTGCAGTCGCCAGATGGGCAGATTGGTGGGCACGCATTGAACTCTTCGTATTCACCGCTGCATTTAAATGGCGCTGAAAACCAAAAGGTTTTAAGACAAGATATTACCAAATAGAAATACCCACCTAGTACATCTATCGCATAACTATCTACCTACATTTGCAGTGTGCGCTGGTGGGTCACCTACGCTGTATGTAGGTGCTATAAGTAAGGGTAGATGTCTTATACCCTTTTTGTCCAATAGGTACTTACCTTAGTACCTACATTTAATAAAATGTTGACTTAACATGTTGATACATCTGTGGTTGATACTTACGGCAATTTCTGGTTGGTATACAAGTTCCATTTCTAGCTCTCATATAGTTAATTCTACAGGTGCAAACAGGTTTCTTAGAGCAGGGTCCAGAAACGAGTTTCGGAGGGACTTTGGCTTCCTTCTGACTTCTGGGGCAGCGGTCATCGAAACTGTAATTGGGACAGGTGTCCACTTCTTCGTCATCTTTGCAGATTAAATTACCTAAAAGAAAGTTAAAGCTTTTTTGAGCTGACTGGGTAGGTAAGGTAAGGAAGTTTGGATAACATAGCTCAATATGTAGGTACCTACTAGAATCTTTAAAAAATGGTGACATCTTTTATACCTACTTACCATAACATTGATCTTGCGGCACACATTTACCCTTGGCAGTTCGAAGATAGCCAGACATGCACACACAGCCCTTCTTACAAGAACCCGGCTTCACTTGGCCTGCAGTTGTGCAGGCCAATGGCTGGCCTCGCTGCTTGCAGGTCAGCTCTCGACAGACGTTCTGAATACAGTTGGAAAACTCCTCGTTTTCCGGACACTTTTCTGGGAACAGGATTTTTTCCAAATTGCATTTTTTGTACCTACCGACTTTAGTTTTGTAAACAGGGCAAAAGATTACGCGCATTTTTACGGGACCACCTCGGAAGTAAAATATTTTTCATAATCGGTTCACAATCACAATCGGTGAACACGTAAAAAAAAAAAACCTGCAGTGGTAGGTACAATAATCCTCTCCTTTTAAGAAGTCCGCTAAAAATAGGGGAACCGGTGGTAGACCGACATTGCCTAGCACCTACAAACCGAACAAATTTTTTTTTGAAACCAGACACCATTTGCCAGCTAGGCCCCAGGTAGCGGGCGTTTGAGGTAGGTTGGTGCAAACAAATCAAATCGGTCAAACCAAAAAACGGATACCTACTTAATTACCTAAGTACTTATAACCATTTTAAAAAAAGCCGTGTTGGCTAAGTGGATTGGTACTTCGACTTTCGTTCCGGAGGTCGTGGGATCGCATCCAGCCGTGCATCAATGGACTTTTCGTGTCGAAAAGTTTATATGCGCTTTTACACGAGCTTTAAACGGTGAAGGAAAACATCGTGAGGAAACCCGCGGCTAGTCAGTCCCACACGTATTGACCATTGTCTTTCCTGTGGATATGGCCGGCTATGCTGAGAGGGTGGTTTAGGTGCTGGGCAAGAATATTCCATCTCAACAATGTCTCAGGCACTACAGTGTCCCGTTAAGTATAGGCAAAGATTACCTCCTGACGCTGTATAAATCATCTACTATAGATGCAAAGGCCTGTGTTTATAACGATTTTGCAAACACACGAACACCGGTATTTTTTTATCTATGTAAACAAGGTCGTACTGGACATAAAATTACCTATCATCAGGGTTTAAAACAATAACTCTGTTCAAAAAATAATGAATAATTAACGAATTTAAAAATAAAAAATAGGTAATCTCGTTGGGTGCCCAGGACGTACTGGCTCTAGTAGGTAATAGCAGCGCGGCCGCGGTCCTCTCCTACGGAGACGACCGGGGAGCTGGGCCTTGAATGTGTTAAACCTTCCTAAGTATTCAAACACATGCCGTCTGTGTGCTCTGGCAACAATCGAATATTGAATTGCCCTCTATACCACACCTTTATGGCACATTCATAAAGGCACAATAAAGGTAAGGTACTAAATTCCTACTCTATACGTACTTTTCTGTTTTGACGAAATAAAATAACTAGTTGTATCGACTCTTATCCATGGTCGAACGTAGGTAACTAAAGACGTGGCTTGGAGAAGATTATTATTACTAGGTAAAAAACCTTTTTTATACAGCCTAGACTTATATATTATTATGAAATAGTAGGCAAAGTACCTACCTTGTTCTTCTGCACCGCAGCAGTGATCATCAGCTGAACCATTTTCGTTGTAAACGGGGCGATATGAAGCAACACCTGGTAAAATGCGAAAAGTTCTTAATTCATTTGTTTATTTTATTTATTTAAATTGGAATGGTTTAAAAAACCTACATCAGTTTAAATATATTTATTAAGATACTATAAGTACCTATGCGAATATTAAAACTTTTACGTACGTAGATAATTTCACAGACAGAATTATTGTTAGTTGGGCGGGAACTAAGTACCTTATTTAATTAGATACCTACTGCATAGTTCCTTAACTATAGGTACCTATAGGTTTAGGGTAGGAACTCTAATCAACAAAACTTACGTGCAGTTAAATTTAAAATAATAACTAGATTCACAAAAATGAATAAACGTGCCATCTTTGCCACCTCTAACTGACTTCTGCCTGAACGTAATGATCGCTTTGAGGAAAGTAATTATTTTTTTATGAATAGATAACCAAGTTTCAAATAGGTATCAACTGTTTATTTTGTTATAACAAGTAAGAAAGCATAGCTTATTAAATCAATGGTTAAACGGCTGGTTAAAATGTATTTAGGTAATTTTAGACGGTAAAATTTTGAGTCCTTTTTTGTAGTTAGCAAGTTTCTATGTTTATCAATTGTTGTTTTATTTGGAAGAAAAAAGAATATTATGCTCATATATATTATTTATTTATTTATTATTAATTTATTATAATTTTGTTAAAAAAAAAACAAAAAAAAATTGTCAAAAAAACAAGTTGGTCGACTACCTATATTTCCCGATTTACTTTTCGACGTTTTTCCTTAACGTGCCATTATGCCCCTGGTTCCCGCAAGTAGAAGTTCGAATGTGTTGGGTATAGACATAGGTAGGTACATTAGGCACTTACCTATTCAAATGTTTCTGAACAAACCTATACTTAAGTGAAACAATCGTTCGTGTTTTCCGTTGGTGAAAGTAAGTAGAGTTTATCCAGTTGTTGTAATCGAACAACAATTTGCATGTAGGTAAATTGCTGTTGATAAAATAAATGGTCTTTTGGTGTTCAAGGTATTAAAAAGACAGTACCTATGTTTGCACAGCTGGATCTACCTAAGTTGTACCTACCAAATTACGCCGGTATACCCAATTTTGTATGCGCCTAATAAAGTGGATTGAACTCTGTGTCTCTACTCTAATACTCGAAAATTGTTTTCTCTTGAACTCTACGCTGCTTTGGTTACGAATTTAATACCTAGCCTAGGTACTTAATTAACGTTATTCATTTGAAAAATCATTAGGTAGGTAGGTACTTGGATTATAATGACCCTGAAATTTAATAATTTCATACATAGGGAATTAGGGATTGCCAAAGTAAAAACTTCTGCTCGTTAACATTTAGATAATTTTCTTTATTTTATTTTATTGTAAGTAGGTAGGTAGGTATTTAAGCATCTGCTTATTTCGAAACATTTTCTGATAAAAAACCTGTTACTTAAAGTCATGCTATGATAAAATTAAGTTTTTTAACATTTTTTACTATCGATGTGTCTGTCTGCACTTAGATGTTTTGACATTGCTGGTTTGAATCCCTCCGTAATTGAAAATTTAGGTTTGAAATGGAATAAGATCTTTGATGGCAAGTTTTCATTGACATTTACTAAGCACACAAAGAGACTAAAATAATAGGTAAGTAGGTACTTACCTACTTATAAATAGGTCAAGCAATAAAAATACTTCAACTAGCACATTTCATTGTCGACACAAACGCCTGCTTTTCTGCTGAATCCCTTCTTACACCTGCAAGCAGGGAAGCATTCCAGTACTATGTACATGCCACCGACCGGGCATCCTTCCAAGCAGCCGTCACCGCAGTATGATGGACAGGCCACGTACTCTTCGTTCGGAAGGTCACAATCAAAAGGAGCTGTGGAATGAGATTTGAGAATTTAGGAGAAGTTTTGTGTTAAGTTACCTACCTGTTAACCTACCTACCTACTTAGTTTCAAAATATGATGGAAAAATACCGTTAGTCATCATTTTTGCAATTCTTTTTTTTTTTTTAATAATTTTTCATGCTCCTTCAAGAAATATTTTAACTTTTAAAGCCAATAGAAATAAAAGTCTTTAAAAACTAAAGAATAATCAAAATTTAGGAAGCTACTAGGTTACTACCACCATATGAGCCTGTCTGTGGTTATGAGGAAGTAAGGATAAGGATTTAAGACAAACGTACAGATATAAACTTACGGCAATATTCTGTGGCAATACAAGTGCCATTACTTGCAAACTTCTGATTGAATAAGCATTTGCAACCAGGCTCGCACCCTTCTCTATTACATTTCCTTGAGTAGTTTTTATCCACGGGGCAGCTGTCTATGTCACAATTGGTGGCGCAGTCGGTTTTCTGTGCTTTTCTTAATTCACATTCATAACCAATTGGCTCCGATACTGAAATGGAAATTGTATTTTCGTTGGAGGTAATGTGAAAGTTTAAGTGAATTGAAGTTGAAATTAAATGTGAAACCAAGAGAACTAGTTCGTGATAACTTTAGCGACGGAGTTTTCAGATCTTCCTAAGAACTTTCAAAGATTTATCGTCTACGAAGACAGTAGGTAAGGCCTGTGAGTAGATAGGTAGGTACCTACGGTCACTCGCAATTGTGGACTCTTCTTACAAACTTATGAACATTTTATTTTTACAATTTTAGGAAAACTTACAGCTTAAAGAAACCATAAAAGAAAACCTAAATACTGAGGGCTAATACGAAGTTTCCACAAGTACATTTTTAATTAGATACCTACTTAATTCAATAATTTAACATGTTAATTAATAGATAAATGTTATTGAATAGTTATTTTGTTAATAGGTATTTCATGTATTTTCTGATGATGATACAAAATAATCAAACAAACAATGCTATTAAACTAAAATTCTAATAAAAAAACTAAGTATAAATACCGGTAATAACAGTAGGAATCGTGACTTGAAGTATTATTAACGAGATAAGCACGAGTTGCGTCATTTTCTGACCGATGCACAAAAGGTTGTGATTTCAGTTGTAATAAATTTACAATAAACATATCGAAGGCAGCAGTTTAGCACCTCGGCCTTATCAGGATTGGTCACTCAGACATGCTTTGATTTATCTTAATGATGTCATTTGTTGGCAATTCTAGACCTTAGTAGTTGGTAGTATTTAATTTATTTATCAGTAGGTAGGTAAGTACATGATAATAAATTGAACGAATTTTTAGATCCGAAGGAGGTAGTCAGAGGTAGGTATGTCCAAATACATTTTGTTACCTTTGTATGCCCATTTTGGCACATTTTGCAGAACTTCATTCTCTGTAGACAATTCTGGGTAATTTTATTGTTTCGTACGCTATCTTTTGGGTCTACAATAGAACCTCGATGAAGGACACCTCGTTTTACTGAGTTTCGGAGTTGACTCTTGGATTCGCAATTTCAGACGTGCCAAAGCTACATCAGTTAATTCTCACTAGATGTCGCTGCCTGTTTCATAGCAGATTAAAGATTTTAATTTTTGATAAAAAAGTAATACCTTTATAGGTAAGTAACGATTCAGATCATAATTTAAAAGCAAAGTAGCTAGAATATTGCCAATACCTAAGTGCACCTCTAAATATAAAACTTATAAACTTTTTACCCCACCTACCTCCGTCCATGTCCTCCGTCGTTCAGCCATGACGGAGGCCATCAGTATAAATCATCTACTATAGATGCAATGGCCTGAGTTTTTTGTTTATAAAAAAAAAAAAAGTAGTTAGGTAAGTCATGACGGAGGCCTTTAGGCGGCCTAAAAACTCCGTTTTCAGAGTTGGCTAATTGCTCATACAAACGAACGAAAGAGGTAGAGGTCATAAAACATGATAAATATGTCACTGTTTAAAAGTTGGTTGATTTCCTTACCATTTTTACCTTCAGGCTTAAAACATTCTTTGCATCAAGTAGGTAAGTACACCTACTTATTTATTTATTTTCTTTATTAACCCATAGGTACTATTTACGATAATAATGAAGTCGATGTCAGGATAAAGTTTATTTACTTGGGTACTTAGATAAAAAAAAATTATTACTTTATTAGACATATCAACATTCTCAGAACACAATCCTGTCCCTAATGTTATTCCTTTCTCTTATGTTCATCTGTCGATTCACACATTTTATTTACCGAAAATACTTACGTGAATATTTTCAGTCGCTTTTTACCTACACGCGATCATGTGTATGTATTTTGAGCCATCTTGTTTCCACACTAAATTATACATGAAGGCAATTTTGAAGGCTCTCTCAGGAATTGAAAGAAAACATTTCTGCTTCACTGCGGTTAAATATGAGTGGAACTCAGGCATTCCAGAAATAAAATGTTGTTTCGCTTATTAAATAGAGCAGATACCTTTTACGAAGTCTCTTAATTATAAGAGAGTGCTTGCTCAGGTTTAAACTCAAGCAATTAAGAGATTTTCCGTGGTTCAGTCAAAAACAAAACAAGGGTCTGAAAATGACAAAAGGCTTTTTATTTTTCTTCACAAAGAATAGGCAATTTACGGATAAGGCTTGTATTTTCCCTCATCTTGTTCTTCCTTAATTTGATAATGATTAGGAAGAGTTTTGAGGAATAAAGACATGACAGCCTTTGTTAAATGAAATTATACGTTCATTCTTAAAACATTGGTGTAAAATTCTTGGGGATAACGTGAATAAGTTAAAAGAAAAAGGAAGAGAAAAGTTATATAGCTAGTTCTTATTTAACCAAATAGTCAAGTCTAGCTAATATTTTAGCATCATTATGCTTATATGTGTTATGCTACATATTAGATACCAAATCATTATTTGAACTTCAAGTAGGTACCTATAACAATAAAAAAGTAAGTACGTATATTAGGTACCAAATCATTATTTGAACTTCAAGTACCTATAACAAAAAAAAGTAAGTAGGTACCTACGGTAAAAAAATATAGGTAAGTACTGTGTGTACCTATATTTTTTTACCTATGCCACTGCATGGACAAAAATTTTCTATGGTAGAAGGTATGTAGGTATATCGTTATCAAAGCACGAGCATAAAGTTGCTTAGCTTGGGACTAGATGACGCTGTGTGAAATATCTAAGAATTTGTATTTATGTAAATAATGTATTAGTTTTGTTCGATTTACATTGTTTGTCCTAGTTAGAATTTGTATTTATTTATTTATAGAAAAAGGTTGCTAACTGTCTACAAAGGTTCCAAAATCCATAAGTTTGTGGTATTAACGTGCTACTCAGTGATATTGACCAAAGCCTAAATTTTCATGGCACTTAAGTAATTCACTCGCATAACTCGCATTACACCTCATTGGCCTAAATAAACTCCAAAGACATCGAAGAGAAAGACTTTTACTTTAATTTATGCCATTAGAGCAACGCTTAAAATGAAAGCGAGGGATTTGTTCCGAATTTCATATTATGTAGTAGGTACTTTCTCAATACTGAACCAATCAAACAACCTACAGGGATTTTCCCTGTAAAAAATTATATGCTCTTAATTTGAGGACGGTGAAAAACCTCATTGATTTAGCTAATGGGCATACAAAAATCTGTTTAATCAAAAAATATAAAAAAACCTAACAATTTGTTTATGTTATCAACATCATGTAAAAATTGTTCCTACAAGATTTCAAGTGGAATTTTGATGTAGGGAAGGAGCAAATTCTAAAATAGTGCTGGAGCTCCAGAAATTTCTTTCAGCAATTCGTAGAGGCTTTATTGAAAATCGACAATACATCGTAGTGCCGCCGCGACCTAATCTGAATATCTCAATGCCTAAAGTGCTATTGTGGATGGCTATAAGTATAAGTAATCTTTTTTCGTGGAAAATAGGCTTCGGTATGGCGGCAATACTTTTGGGTATTGGAATTGAATGGAGGAGAATAGAATATTGAGTTGGCAAATATCCTTTACTATTGTAGTGTATGAGTGGGCATTCAATGAATCTGTTGGGTGAAAAGTGTGTGACAATGGCAGATAAAATGGTTATTTTATCGAGGATGGTTGAGAAAAGAGTACCTATCCGATTTCAGGAGTTACAAAACTGAATTTTATTATATTTACCAATGGATGTTCACCGACATGCCTAAAAACGAAGGATTTAATTGATTGCCACTGAGTGTGTACTCCGACTCACCACTATGGCACTATTCAATAATTATTATGTTGATACAGTTGTTGAGTGTTGTAACGACTACAAATAGGTACCTATGCCTGCAAAATATAGGTAGGCAGAAAAAATGTATCGGTAAAAACTTGGTATGAAAAAGAGTCTGAAGCTATGATATACTTACCTACTTAGGTATGGCTATTTCATGTTCAGATTGTTTTACAATTCGACAGAAAAAAATAAGATGCTTTTGCTGTACAATTAGATACAAAAAAAAATAAAAAGGCCCAGTTGTCAAAAGTTTTCCGATTGCGACCCGTCCCCGCAACAAGATTGTGGAAAACACTCAATTTAACTTCCAACAAACTGTGTAAAAGCTATTTAACTTGCGGTGGACTCTTTTTTTACGAACCTTCAATAGTGTAAAAGTTTTGACACTGCCCGCCTGAGACCCGTTTTGTATAAATTGCCATATAATATTTTTATAACCATCATTATATGGCCCATCTGATGGTAAACGCAAAAAGGAAATTGATGGGTTATGGAAACTGTAAACGTTTTGTTTCGTTGAATGAGATTTTGCTAGGTTTAGTTGTTGTCAAGCTCGCTACAAAGTAAACAGTTGTAGCGAGCTTGACGGCGAGACGTGACCTAAGCCGTAGAATTCAAGTCTGCGAGTCACCGACACGTAATCAATCATATTATGATTTTTATTTTTAAATCTTTAACCTTAAATATATTTTTCAACCAATAGAAGCAAAGTCCCTTTGTCCTTTAAGCCCAACCGAGACAATAAATGAAGTGGATCGCTTGTGTACGTTTGTCTGAACAAAGACACCAAAAAACAGCCTCTATTTTATCTCGATTTAAGCATTTATCTAAGAGACAAATATTTTATCTTTATAGCCGTGTCATGCATGACCGATGTAAATGTGTCAGATTTTTTTCAAGATCAATAGATATATTTCTAAGGCCACCAGTTAAACTTAGCGGTTACTAAATTAGTTATTCATTTTCTACTAAAATTATATATTTCATTTTATTTTTATTTATGATTTTACCTATGTCAGGAAGAGTTTACAAAAATACCAACTACCTACCTAGGGAAATAAATAGAAGTCATATTATTTCGGGAAAACCATCAATCCTACCTTGATGTGGGTAGCTAGTAGGTAGGTACATAATATTATTAGCTATGCCACGCTCTTTTTTAATACCGTGAGTAAAAAAAAGATTTGTTTAAAAGGATTTGACTTAGTACTTATTATGTACCTATAGTTTTTGCCAAAATTGGCAAAGTTTCCTCAAAAGTTATGATTTTGCTTGCAGGTAAACCAAATAGAATTAAAAGCGAAAAAGATAGGTAGGTAGTAGGGAATATTTTTCATTTTACATTTAGAGTATCTTGAAGCAAAATTTTATGCAATGACGTAACTGTAAGGAATCGTCTCTGGAGGACACCTATGGCAAAGTTCCAAATGAGTTTGCGGCCGAGATAACGTAAAACCCTGTCAAACTAACAAACCTTGACGCCGAACTAGCTGGGCTTATCATTTAGGTAAATAACTTTGGTTACAACAAGTATTATTTTATCTGTGGTTACACTTAGGAAAATAATAGAGCCACTAGAATTTATTCAGTAGGCACTTACGAAAAACTGTAATAACACACATGTTTTACCTTTTGAATACCTATAAGATTAGATATAATAGTATATATATTTATATTTCTACTAAGACAGTACCTGCCTTCATTATTTCCGATTCATAATGTTATACTAGGTTACTACCTACAAATGAAAAATGTAAAACGAAAATTCTAAAGCCTTAAATATTTTCTCGTTTCACTTAGAGGTGAAAGCTAATGGGGTAGCGTTTAAAATTTGCAGGACTACTACTTACGTAGGTAGGTACTCTAATATTCGATGAAAAATGAAGAAACTTCTATAAACGTTAATAACAAATAACGTTTTCGTGGGAAAAGAGTTCAAACCCTTGAATAGTGCAATTTTTTTACAATTATTCTTTGAAATAAAATTAGTATTTTTAGAATTCTAAACATACCTACCAGTTTATTTAGTTTATTTCCTACGTTGTGTGGAATGTCCAAGGATATTATTTATTTATTTTAATAGAGGTAATTTTTGTTAATTTAAATTATGATGCTTACATATCATCAGCGCAAATCGTGTTTTGATCAACTCTACAACCTGACGCTGTCCTGCAAAAATGTAAGAAAATTTTAATTACGCGCTACCTGCTCGCTTTCACCTTAAGCAATCCCCGCTCCAAGAATTCTAAAAGCACGGCCACCAGAAACTCATTTACAAGTGAAGAAACCATTCTGGGAATTATTATTTCTTTGGCCGTATTTTATTCGCTTTTCAACGGGATACCTACAAGGGTTGAAAGAATAATTACCTATCCTTACCCTCGCTTCGAAGGTTTTACGATTGTGGTGTCCGATATTGACGGTCGGTATGACAGCAAAATTTATACATACGGTTTGTATAAATTGTGCTGTTTAGGTAGGGTATGAAACAAAGTTCAGTAGGTCCGGTAACCAGTCTCTTTTATTGCTATAGGCTTAGTTACAAAAAAATATTTTTAGGTTTCAAATATTTCAAGGTCTTTGAATAGGTAGTGCAATTTACGGCATGTATTTTGCATTTTAGTTTGTTATATTTTTCCAGAAATTAAATTAATCAATGTAACAGCTACGACTGTCTTAGAGACCCCAAGCTTAGGGGTCCAGAAGATTGATTATTTGAAGGTATCTTGCAAACAAAAAGAACAATGGTTTTTGTTTGTAACTAATCGAGTTTTTGCGAGACTAAGAAAATGCGCACCGCCGAACCGAAAGTGGGGTTTCTTGCGGTTCCAATCATTGATGGTAGGGCAGAGTCCATTGATAGCTTCTATTTTGGTTAGTAGGTATTATCTTGGATCACGCGACATTCGCCCGGCCTATAAATACTTTTCTATAATTACCTGAGGCCGCACAAACTGGATAGTATCGTGTCCATTTTCGGGGTCAGCTTATGCTGGTGAACTGATAGAATTCAGTTTCCACCAACATGTCGAAAGCCAAGCTAAGAAAATACACTTGCGATTTTAGAGAAGCAAATTGTAAGTTAAGTTACCGAAAGTCCGAACCTTTACTAACTTAACTTACTAAACTTGTTCTTAGTCTTTAAATTGTACAATTTTATTTGCTTGAATGCTGTTTTAAGCTGAGAGTATACGATGCTAGGCAACCCTACTCTACCTAAACAATGACCAGGCCAAAATTTATCAGTTAGTAAAAACATTTAATTTGTAGTTCCGGTGATGACAAAAAAATATGACTCTACTTCTGTTACTTCGCAATGAATATCATTATCAACCAGTTCGTAATACAATTTGCATGGGATCTCACTTTTTTGTTGATCCAAAATCGATGATTTTATAGAAGCCTATCGAAACAAAATGCAAATATTTCCCGGAAAGCGCGCCAGCGTTAATAATTAAGTAAGGTCAGTCCCGTCAGCATATAAATCAATGCTAATTGGTGCCGCCCGCGGTGATTATGTCAACAGTACCCTGTCATTGGATTGCTGATGAGCAATTGGCTCGTGTATAGTTGATCAGTGGCAGAACTCTACGTAATGGAAATTTCGGAAGTTTCATCACCGATATAGTATTTTATGAAACGTTGAATTGTTGTCATCAACATCAAAAATGTTCTATTATGAACTACACTTAGTTCGAGCACAAGTCTTAATCAGTTGGTTCATATAAAAAAGGTAGGAGCAGTAGCAGTCAAGCAGCATGCTGCAAGATTTCAGTCGATGCTTTCATTATAGAATATTAATATTATAAAATAAAATTTGTAATTCTGCTAGAGATATTCTAGAGCCTGAAGAGCTTGGCAACACCGTTTTTGGTTCTAATCACGCAAAACTTTGCATTTGCAGGATCTAAATTGCAAATGTTTTGAGAAGTGCTCGTGATTAGTAAGCTTCGTGACTAATGTAGCCGAAATTATCTGAAATTTGGCGCCAAAGTCTGTTTATCTGAAGATGAGGGCGGACCGTAATCTCCACTCGACTCTAATTGCATTAATTATGCGAGTGCACTGAGTGGGGCGTTCAAACAATGTGGAATTTGCCCTCCTTCCACTTAGATCCACAGTCTTGATCCACATGTAGATCCGAGGATACTTTTTTTTCCTCTTCAATCCACCTATGAGGGGATCTAAAATTACTATTTCTTTTCTATTCCACTTGAATCCACAATCAAGAGGATCTAAAATTACAAATTTTTTTCTGTTCCACTTGAATCCACAATGAAGGGGATCTAAAAATATTTAATATATTTCTATGCCACTTCGATCCACAGTGGGATCTAGGTGGAAGGAGGGCTAAAATAGTAGATTGCTATACAAGGGGATAAAGGCATTTTTTCTATGCACGAGATGGTTTATCGCGCGAGCGTCAGCGAGTGCGATAATAGTTCGAGTGCATAGAAAAGCCTTTTCCCCGAGGTAAGCACTCTGCTTTTCATTACGAATATAAGGAAATTACCAAAAAAATTGATGTAACACGAAAATTAGCTGTCTCGCTTTTTTTTTAATTGACTAGTTTAATATTGACTAAAAGCAGATAACGATGGCATGGCATAGCTGCGTTCCAGATTTAAAAAAAAATACTGATTGGTAGAATGGCTATAAAAGTAGTAGGCATTCTACCAGTAGTTTTTTTTTGATGATGAAAAAATTTAAATAAATGAAATAAAATAAATAAATATAATATAATTAAGTGTAGAGAAGCACAAATTCGTGCAAGAGAGACATAATATCTAGCATCTGATTGAGTTAGAAGAATTTGAACACTTAGCATGCATCGACATTCCACAAAAGAAATGTCAAAAATGAAGTTGACATTTGACAGTTATTTACTTTCCTGCCCTAGGGCAGGAAAGTACTTGTTTTCCCTAGGGACAGAAAATGCTACTTTGAACCCTATAATCAGGCAACTTCGTGCGTACTTTCCGTGTATGAGTAATGAAAAATATTTTTCCGTGGTCCAGTCAACGGGACCAGCTCAACTGGACCACGGGCAAGGAGCGAAAAAATTAAACATAAATCAAACAAAAAATTTTAATTATTAAAATTATAAATTACAAAAATAAACGTAAAGTTCTCTTCTCTTCACTTAAATGTAAACAACTTAATTGTTAAATAAAAATAGATAAACGAAATTTTCACTGTTAAGTTTATCCTGACAAAGCTTAGATATATGAATAGACCAAAATACACAACTTTTAATTCCGTACTTGATAAACAGAAGTGTAATTTTGTATTAAAATTTTAAAATAAATAATAATTCTTCTGTTAAATAAAAATGAAAAAAAATCATTAATCAACAAAAATAAACAAAAAAAAATATTTTTACTTCACTTGTTCTAAGAAGTGTGCAACTGTGATTTCTCCTGATATTAACTGGTTTTGACATTCTAAAATAAAATTATCATTATCAATGTTTGATTTTTTTCTCTTATTTACAATATTTTCTTTTATGCGCAAAAAGTTATATTTTGCCTCCTGTTTTAATATGCATAAAAAATTTAATTTAATTTGGGGCTAGATAATGCTGTGTGAATTGTCCAGCATTATTTATTTATTATTTTAATTAGGGGGAAAAGTATCCAATGATCCACCAGTGGATTTAAGAGGAAACAAAAGTATCCAATGATCCACCAGTAGATTTAAGAGGAAACCAAAGTATCCAATGATCCACCAGTGGATTTAAGGGGAAACAAAAGTATCTAATGATCCACCAGTGGATTAAAGAGGAAAAAAAAGTATCCTCGGATCTACATGTGGATCAAGACTGTGGATCTAAGTGGAAGGAGGGGGAATTTGCATCGCGCGGCCTCGAAGTTGTCGTTGGTAGACCCATGCCACTTTCACTATTTATCAACGGAAAACAAGCTTTATTGTCATATGTGTTGCTCTAGATTTCACATTTTTCATAATTAAATTGTTTTGCTAAGAGGCCAATGGTTTTTGATATTCTTACCTTGGTAATTTAACATGGTTAAATTTCGAGGAACTTAATTACTAAGTTCTGTAGCCCTACCATGAGTTTTCGAGTTGTATAGTTAACTATCCTCGCTAACGAGTCAAGTATTTCAAATGTATGAAATTATTAGTTCATGCAAGTTACCGGGGGCGGCGGCGCTGCGCTGGATTCTCATATATTTTGCGATACTTGACTCGGTATCGAGGATAGTATCAATACTACAGTAAACTGATGGTAGGGCCTCTGTTATACACAGTCCAACACGTTAAAGTTCACTTGATGCCATTCTTAAAAACTTTTAACTCTTTCCCTGTCCTGTATTCTTATCCATTCTAATAATAAATAGATATAACATTGCAGTAAATGATTGATGCGTCATTAAAACTCCTACCCTAGTACCTAGTGCCTACTTTTATTTAATCTGTGCCGCCAGCACCGGCACCAAAGGAATTCTCATAAAAATAAAACCCATTTCTCTATAAATTTTTGGAAAGTTTCTCGCGCTAACTGGCATGAACTTAACTTTCTTAACTAGAGAGCTATGTAAAAGTTATACTTAGGGTATGGAGCGAAAATATTTGAAAGATGGCTTTGTACAATTAAGAAGGCTTTTCCGCAGGCTTTTTTATTTGCTCAACAATTTTTATTTATAACTTTGATTATCCTCGTCAGATCCTCATATTTTTATTAAGGGATCAACCTTCCTATGATAATGAAAGAAAGTGATACTGTCTGCCTGAATTTGTAAACTCTGTGTGATCTGTATTTATGTAGGGAAATTCAGTGCAAATTTAGTTGAACATCAAAATTACCCACTTCATAGATAAACATTATTATTTGCACTGTTTAAAACAGTTAGGTATGCCTAAAACGTGGGCCTACCAGTTTGCACATGTGATTTTGGCAAACAGCTGCTTATACATACGACAGATTAATATATATACACATTCTTTTTTTAAATGAGTTTATGGAAGGATTTTATAGCCAGTACCTGGTGTTGGTCTATCTTTCATCTTCTGGTTTTCATCAGACTCAAAAATAACTTTCTTTAAACACAATTTGAATAAAAGTAATGCAATATCTTCTCCCCAACTTTATTGGATTTGTTTTTCAGCGTTGCCCTTTTGAAGACAAAAGTAAACGGAAGGGAAATGTGACACCTACCCTCGAAAAGCCGCCAATTTTTTGCTACTCTTATTCAGACATTCCGGTTTTTTTCAATTAAATTTTAAAAATAGCTTAAATTATACTCTTCTGGGCAGAATATTATGGCCCTGGAGGAAGTACCTACCTTTAATCATTTAGGTAGCTCATTTTACTAAAAGGAAACATTATTTTTAGAGAGAGTTTACGAGATATCTGATACCTTATAGCTGAAAGATGGATAGCGGAATCTTGGTATTATAGCGATAACGTTTTTATCATTTTAGCGATTTTATTCTTTTTAACCCCTAAATAATGTGAGTGTGGAATTTAGAAAAATCTTATAAGTACCACAATCTTACACTTTTATAGGTAATAGGTATAGGTATTTTTGATGCCAAAAAACCCCGTCTCTTAGGAGTTAGACAACTAATACTGTGACGCTAGAGTTTAATCTTACTTTAGGTACTTATTAAAAGTGGACATAGGTATATTGACCCGGGCAAAGTCGTGGTGCCCTTATGTGCGAGTCTTTATTAGTTTAGGGAACGGTTTACGTATAGCGGTCATTAAACTAAATATTTGTTTAAATTATTATGTAGGTTATATTATATGATCGGGATAATCCTTTGGCTAGTGCCTTAAGCCGTTTAGTTAACCAAATAGATACTAACTTCAAAATGTACCAACTCTCTCTAAGGAATTTCTGCTACAAAATACTTTTTGTTTCAGCACCGTTACTCTCAAGCATCAATAAAACGCGTCTATTGGCCGAAAATCCGTAAAGTCCAACGCGAGCACCACCTGCAACATTGAGGGTAGCTGTTAATATTAACAACTTGTTGCTCAGCTTAAATTTTAATACTTACGGAATTAAATTCTTATTGAATGCGGCTGAAACTAACGATACAATTCTTAAATGTTTTGCTTTTAGCCTTTTCCACGAGGAAAAAATTATAAGAATACGGCAATGAAGAAAGTCGATGGATATTCACTTAATACTTCAGAATTTATGGGCTTCCATTGCTTCATTGTAATTTATACTAAAGACTAAAGACAGTACAGAATGAATAGAGTACTATTATACTTACACGCGTTAGGCGGAAATCACACCGAGACGGCATTAAAGATCACGATCACGATGATGAAAATAAAGTTTAAAAGTGACATTCAAACTTCTCACCACTTACCTGCCAGTATGTATTGAGCCTTAAGGGTATTAGTGACCGAAAGTTCGTAAACTCAGGTACCTTCTACAACATTCAGGCTACTGAGAAACAACTTGTGGTCTCTGAGGCCGAGCCCATAACGTTATAACCAACCACCTCTTGAGGCATGGCCAGTGTTCAACCTCTATTAATAAAGCAAGTGAAAACAGTGAATTTGATATTCTAGCAAACGTTTTATTATTTGAAATGAAACATTTTTGAATAAACTACCATACTAAAACATTTCATAAAATAAACTTCAGGGGGGCTTAAAGGCCGTTTCTAGCATTTCTTATTTTAATTTCATGAATTGTTTAGCATTTTCATCAAAATTTTGTAAAATGGCTCAGAAAATGTTAAACAATTCAAGATATTAATGCATTTTATGAATTGTTAGCAGAAATGCTCGAAACGGCCTTTTTAGCCCTCCACGGATTGCATTCAGAGTCTGAACTATAGTATTTTTTGCATTCGCATCTATTAAAAATTTACATTCATCGATAGTTAAATGGCAGTTTGAAATACATTTTTGACACTGATTAGCAGTCAGCCGTCAGTAACAGTCAGTCTTATACTTTGTAAGGTAAGGTCTCATAAGTCGATGATAATAGTAAAAATGGGGCTGTCTGATATTTTTCTACTTTTCTCCAATCTTGTTCTCCTTCGATCACACTGAAGAGGCAGTGATTGATTTGAGTAGATTGTATAGGTTATAGGTACATTAAGATCCTTCTATTTTATCAGGATCACACCCGAGTAAACGGGGAACAAGCAGTCGACGAACAACTCGATTAGTCTCCGAATAGGCTTGCTGAATTTACTTACCATAGACACCGCAGCGTGCTTGCATAGATACGAATTTTACAAAACAGTGACTATACCGTAATGGCGAGTCTGACGTCGTAAAAATTAAATCTTAAACTAAAAATGTTGCCGTCCCTTTCTTTACGAACGAAATAAAAAGAATGGCAAATCTTAAGTTAGTTTGGTTTAAGTTTTGACATCAGAATCTCATTTATTTTACAGAGTTTATCTTTAAACCTTATTAGAGCTTAGTTAATTAGTTTTAAGAAATATTTTTATCAACTTCATAAAATATACTGTAGTGCATAAACAAAACAATTTCATCATCATCATCATCTACAGCCGCTTCACTCATTGCTGGCCTCCCTCAGTTTCTGCTATCCGCCATGATCCTGAGCCAATCCGATCCATCGATTGCCCGCGACTTTAATGATGTCGTCTTACCATCTCGCTGGTGGACGACCAACACCGCCAGCGCAAACAGAACAATTTAAACTCTACGAATTAATTAGTTTAATCATACAAAATGGTAGCTCTATATGCAGTCACACTTTCTACTCCGTACAATTTAGACCCGACCTCGGGTGTCATTATTATTTCATCAAGGCGGCATCGGCAATCTAACAGTCCATAAACCCTCCAGCAAGCCACGTTATGGCTGACATAAAGTTGATCCAAAGACGCAATAAACTTACCTTATAAGGCACCTAGGGGCATTGTTCCTAGAACTACTCAACAAAATTACACCTTAGGTTATTCTCGGTACCTGGTAACTTAGTATTTTGTTGTTGAAGTGAACTCTCCAGAACCAGCTAAAGAAGCCAAAGCTTTATAAGAGGACTGATCGTAGAACTTACAGACTTTCAAAACTTCATCGCACAAATCCCCAAGCTTTGAATCTCGCCCGAACTTTATGATTGCTTGTCATCGCGACACGTTCGAAAGTCCTTTGCAAACTCAAATGTAACGAAAACATCTGCAATGAATCTACTAGTCTAGTCAAATGACAATGGCTTGCGAAATTGCTAACAGCTCTATATTGACAAGCAAGAGCCTCTCTAGGGTATATCTAGCTCCACCGCAGGACTATTTGCCTCGCGTGACTGCCTATTACAGTCACATTCGTCCCTATTGCGAGTAAATACTAAGCAATTCCTCACGCAACTGTCTTTTAGCCGGGATGAATCAATTTATACCGCCTGTGTAGTTATTTGTCATAGGTACATTATTTTTTTCCTTACGCTAGCGCGTCTTGAAATTATCAAGTCATAGGTAGTAATGACATGGACGAAAGTACATCAATGGTGGACAAAGATTCAGGAGAATAAAATGATAATAATGAAAAAAAGAAGGTAACTAATAGCCCTGAAATTGTTTAGGAAATAAATAGTTACCTTATGCAATTTTCTAATTTGCTTTAACAAAATGTTATAAAGTAAACCAACGTACTTACGTTACCAACCTAACATAATCTTAGATTGTAGTAGGTAAGTAAGTACGTCAACGGTTTTCTTCAAAAGACTCGAAGTGGGTTTTCGATGAGTTCGATGGCCCGTTGCCATCTCGGCAACCCTGATAGTGCTGTCATTTATACAACTTCAAGGCGTTTTTCAGAAGCACGATACGATAGTATTAAGTTAGATACTTCGTCTGTGATGAAGACATCAAACAAACAACAATTACATGCGCCGCGGTTCAGCGTCTGTAAGCTGACGCTTTCTTTTGAGAGAAGAGTAAGACATAGATTGACATTATATTTTATTGTTAGATATTGAAAAAAATGTGTTACTTACCTCTTATTATGTTTGCGAAGTAAAGGGAAGCTTCCCATTTTATTGTCCCGTCGTGTGTCGTATCGAATCTTTAAAAAGCTTTGAAGCAGTTCTACGTCAAATACTTATCATGATGTGGCTTGTTGGCACAAATCTTCGAAGTTTGCAGCGAACGAGTAGTAAAAACCTGACCAAGATAGGTAAAATTTTTCATTGGTCGTTATACCAAAAGTACTTATCGCATACGGAATATTACCAAATAAAACGGACCGGAATAACTTGGTCGATAAGATTGAATCGTTAAAACAAATATCAGAGTTATGACCAAGTAAAAAACACACCTAGAGAAAAGTCTTAGAAAAGTGATGACTGTGTAGGAAAATGTGAATCATGTCCAAGAACGTGTTTAATAATACGTCATGCCTTCTAAAGTTTCGGATATCCTGGTTCCTAGACCTACTTGGAAACAGTTGTCACTAAACGGAGGCATAATTAAATAGTTGATAGGTATTATTCAATAAATTCTTCAATTCATAGCCTACGGGCGTGTAAGTTTCAAAGACGAACGATTCCCACAGTAAAGGGTAAAATACCTACCTATTAAGTTTTATTGTACAATTTGAGTTACAAATTCGACTATTATAGTACGTTCACACGCGCGCGTGCAACTAGACATTCAACGGGCACATTCACGGGCACGCGCGTGTAAACGGTACGCCCGAGCCCGTGAACGCGCCCGTGAACGTGAATGTCGCGAACCGGGCGAGTGGCGGTTTTTGGGCAAAGTTCAAAGGATGAATGCGCGGGCGCCCGGTGACTGTTCACATGCGCGCGTGCAGTCAGTCTCTCTCGCGCTTTTGTGACGAGTGGACGTCCGTTGTTAACATGATCGAATGGTCAAACGAATCGTTTATCATTTTGTTTCTTTTTCCAATAAAAATAAGTTAAGCCAAAGGTTAAGGCAGCAACAACATCGAGATCCTCGCTGCCCGACATGCTAGCACTGACTGACACGCCTGCGTGCATGTGAACAGTTTGAATTTTCGCCGGCCGGGCACGGGCTGCATGCCGCGCAGCTCGCCAGGCAGCCCGCCGGGCTGCACGCCGTACATCTGAACATAGCATTACATATACATACACACACATAGACATTACATATACATACATAGTACATTCAAAGTTTCACCACTTACAAGCTAACTTTAGGTTTGGTCCCATTGCGGTGACTATATGAGGATTATTTTGTGGACACTTTTCGCTACTAAACTAGTATGAATTTAAACAATAAAGTTAAATTGTCTCATCCCTGTAATCATCTGGGAACCGAAAGTTTTAGTACTTTACGTTGTCAATAAAACACCTGAGGTTGTCGGTATTGGCTTTTAATGTTAAGTTATGATGGATGCCAACAGTCTAAGTCTCTAGTAAAATTCTCCTTCTCCATCACTAGAGTTGGCCATTCGCTTTACAAGCTTTACTTTATTTTTACTAAGGCACCAATTTTTCATTGTATGTTTCTTTTGTCACACATTTTTAATTCAGTCCTGAAGAGTAGAAGTATATAAATAATTCAAAACAAAGATTTTAAAGTAAGAGCCCATTTTAAACGTCTCTCTCAGCTCTGAACCAATTAAAAGTTACGGGGCTTAAGCGACTTGCTAAAATAAACTGAATTGAAAATCACAAACTTTATCATTTATTTCGACTTTTTATTGAGATAATAAATTGTTGTGGTTTCAATGAAAACAACAGGAAACGATTTCTCTATAGAGTAGTTATATTATTTTCTAAAATTGTATAATATTTTAGGTACGAAAAATATAATTTTTCACACGTAGTTTCAAAAGATTTACAGATAGCAAAATACCATTTATTAACAGAACGAACCTACAATGAAAATGAAATGAGACCATTAGTAAATTAAATTGACAAATCTATAACCATTATTTTAAATAGGCGGGAAGATGTTTCTACCCATAATTCTTCGTAAGCAAAACATAACGTAGCAAAATAAAAATTTACGGCCAAAGTTTCCGATCTCCATGATCGTACACTACACAACTCCGAACATAAAAGCTTTAGCAAATAAACTTAACCATTAGTTCTAAACATTTTAGTTTTCTGCAGTAATTAAATATGACCTGTTTTTTAGTCGTGCATCCAGTTATTTAACAGATACAATGTCGTCAAGCCATGATGGAGGCCTTTAGGCGGCCTAGAAACTCCGTCACCAGAGTTGGCCACTTGCGCATACGAACGAACGAACGAAAGATGTAATTGTATGAAATAGTATGAATTGCTCATCGTCGGTCGTGCTACTAGCTGCGTGTTTAACACCCCTGACAATTTCAATATTTTGTAAAAAAAAATAAGGAGTGACCAATTACTCACCAATTACTAAAAATACAATTTTTGTTTGGAAAATGAAAGTAGGAGAGGAAAAAAGATAAGTCACGGACATTGTATATTTTGATAACGATACTGTATTGATCAGCATTGTGCGATAATATTGCGAGTGTCGTGCCTTGAATCAGTTGAGCAACTGGAAAAAAACAGTCTTAACAAAGCTTTATTTGGACGCTCTAGCCGGGACGTGCTTTTTATATAAATTAGCAAACCCGAAACAAATTTCAAATCATACAAACATATTTTGTCATGTAGCAGAATCGAAGTTTTCTTGAGTCTCAGACCGGCCTTTACCCACTGCGCCACAGAGCTCGTTGAAAATATTGTGAATTATTACGTTTATTTAGAACAAACACGTTACAGGTGGTGCGGCACGTGTCTTCAGACAGATCCCTCAAAGCTGCAGCCACTTAAAGTAAGAGGCTTTTTATTCTTCTTCGACTTAGGAGGCTTTTTTCTTGGAGGCTTTAAAATGACGCTTGGGTATTTTATTGAACAATGTTTTCTATGAAATATTATTATTATCATTCTTGCTTTTAACGGCAGGTTTTTGTTTTATTTTACTTTTATGCGAAGACTTCATTTTAGCAATAGGGTATAATTTGCAGTAGAAATTTATTTTCACAGAAAAGTACTGTTCATTTGAAGCATTCTTTTTTTTTTCCTTTACCAAAGAAATCACTTCATTTGGGCGGGGGCAAGTCATGGTTGGGTTCCACCTTTACGTGGTTTGTGTTTTTACCTTTAAAAATGAAATCTAGGGAATCTACAAGAAAGCCTTCGTTGGCTTTCTTGAACGATTTCTTGTAAAAAATATATTGAACGTAAAAAATACTATAAAACTATTAATCAATATCATATTATCATTTCTTAGTAAGAGGAGGTACATAATTAAATATGTAGGTACATTTACAGAAACCAAATTACTAGGGATACATAATTTACACATTTTCAAAATACAGTTAGAACCTATTAGCTATTAGTGAGTCATCTAAGAATCGTTATAAACTGACAGAGTGCCCAAGATACTGGTAGCATTGCCGCACTGAATGGCAAAGATGATCCGCTGAACCAAAAAGGCGCCAGACCTCGGATCACTCGTTGTCGTCGTACTCGTTTATTTATGTGACTTTTAAAATTAATTACACAAAATTTTTCGAGTTTGATTTTAGCTGCCTCGCATATTTCTTTCTTGATACCGGGGTTTGCGGAGACACGGTTGGAATGAAAGATTAATGAGAGCCACGGGCTGGGACAAAAGGATCTAAGCGCCGGTTCAAATGCAGCATTCCACTCTACTTTGTAGTCACGTGCTGTAACCACGAGTTGCGTTCTGTCAAAGCACGTGAGTCAAAGCTAAGAGAGCGTCCACTCAGAAGTGACTTAATAATTCGTTTTAAGGAACACTTTGATAGCAACGAAGCAAGAAGGTAGCAGTTCAAGTCAGAGCTAACATTTGTTTTAGGCTATTAGCACATAGCCATGCGTACCATCGCGGACGGACGGGCGTTTGCGAGAGAGACGCCCGATAGCGCGGTCGGTCGGTGTGGGACCAACATACTTTAGTATTATCGTCGTCGCGACTTTCCGATTATGATGTCTCCATACCTCGTCTTTTCTATAGCCGACCACGGCATCTTACGTCATTTTTGTCTGTCAAGCGCAGATACCAATGTGACATGAGACCTTTTGACCGCCTACCGCAGCGGTGCGCGGTGCCGATTGCTTTACAATGGTAATTAAATCGAAAGCAACCACATCATAAATAACACATAGTTGAAGTAACCTTAACCAACTAAACAAAGTTCTTAACGTCAGCTGACCACTAACGAAAGTTATTGTCTGAATACTCTAGCTTGTGCCTGTAAGGGTCACAAGCCACCTACCACACAACAATCTCTATTTAAACTAAGAACAACTTCTATTGTTTACAAGAACAACAGATTTGTACGACTGTGGGTGCAAGTTACTTCGACCTAGCGATGCTTTTATTCACAGATCTGTTACATTGTTAAATAAATAAACTCTAGTGAAAGGTTTCTCTTTAGAATTTAGCACCAACACACGTTTTTTGATCACGGAGAGAATTAAATTGAATACGAGTAAGTTAAAATTGTAACACCAAACTACATTCATGCATCTTATTTTATTTACATTCACTTCACATGTTTGCTACATATTGCTACGAGTTCACACATTATATCTTTACTGGTTTTCCTTAACATTTACAAATTACCTCACTAGAGTAACTGGGAGTTAGCATTTATATTAGATTAAATATAATAGATCTTTGCATCATAGTCTGCCACTAACTTTACTGTACTTATATTTAACTCGAGTAATACGTCATGTATCATGGTGATATTATTTGCAGTGTAGTTCGTTGGTTGATTAGTCCTCTGTACATTTAAAATGAACAGCACAACCACCACATTTCATTCTTAATTTATGCCTATCAAGATCGTAAACATTACGAACCCATACGGTTAAATAACACAGAAATACGATTTTGCGAACAATACCCCGACCCTGTTTTTGTTTATCATCCAATTTGTGGTTCACGGATATTACGACGACAGAATGCTCGAAAAAAATGAGCTTCGTTGCTTTTCGGGTCAACCAAATACTTTAACATTTTAGTTTATTTTTCATTTTTATCAATAGTAACTAACTGGATTCCGATCAAGGCATTCACTTTTATTTACAAAAACAAAAACATTTAGGTAGTATTTTTTTTAATACCAAATAATGATGAAAATAACAGCTTACTAGTCACTTACACACAATAATAAAATTGTTAAGTACTGTGAAAACGTCAGGGCTGAAAAATTATAAGTACAATATTGAATTTTTTGAATGAAATCAAATATTCCAGAGTTTTTCACCTAAAAACACAAGACAACATTTTTCATCTACTTACCAGTAAAGATAGTTAAGTTTATTGCTCATTAGATAATGTGTTTCGTTGCAAGTACCTACATCTAGATTTATTGCGGCAAAGCACTTCCTTTAAAGTGCCTTTTTTAAAACCATTTCTTGTGTAGAACAATGAAATATGCACACTACTGGAATCACATGCTTCTATTTCCTTAGAAGATATCCAAGCCGTCTCGTGAGGGTTTTTGTCTTCAAGCTATTTATCTGATTCCACAGATAAACAAATCTGCATAGAAGTTACCTTTTCTCCTATTTTATTTGCATTAATTGCGGAGCCGTGGTACTTAGCTGAATGGGAAATTTTGTAGCATTTCGAAAAAGGTCGAAAAACTCGAAAATGCAAAACAGACAATAGGATCGAACACTCATACCTACATTTAGTTTTTTACTCATTCCATTAAATTGTACTTTTTGAAAATTTGCAACTGACACGAGCTTCAAGTGGCAACATCGTGTAAAAACCTTTGTTTCAGACTAGAAAGTCATGATTATTAATATATTCAGCAAAGTCTGATTTAAAGAGATCGTTTCAATATTATATTTCATCCTGATCCTATGATTTCAGTTTGGTAGTAAACTAGATACCTAAGCTTTGAAATAAAACGATTTTATATCAGCAATAGCTCACTCATACGAACTACGAGTAGTCTCCTGTTCTACTTTTGGTTAGTACCTAGTCTTATTTTATGATTCCTTCTATCTAATATCATAATAGGTACGGTTTTGAATTATTATGTTCAACGAGTATTATTATAGTATAGTTGGGTACTAGCACAGATATACTCGCATACCGCACTATCAAAGTAAAAATTAAATATTATTTATTTGAAATTAAAATTGTTTAAAATATTTTTATTGCGATCAGAATATTATACTATAATACATTAATATATACAAAGGAATAACAATGAATTAGATCAGAATCAAAATATTTTATGGCAAAATTGTTATACCTACAAGGTTAGGTGATTAGAATCAGAACATTTTATTTTTGAGGAAGTAGTTTTAAAGTCGACTTTCAAATTTGTAACATTTGTAGAGATAAATTGGACTTGAAAAGACATAACCTAGTTATTGTTATCTCTTATTATCATCCGGCTTGCCACAGCATTTTCTATGCCAAGGCTTTTAAAGTAATATACATTTTACGAAACTAATGTGTTTTACAAAAAACATTTTCCATTCCCATCTAATGACTATGTGAAATGTTTATACACATATTTACAAAAATTGATTCGGGTTAGGTATTTAAAAGTTTAATCATTCAAACATACCTAATTAGATTAGATGAAATGATGAGTTTATGAAAAGAATGCCTTTTCTTGTTATCATATCAAATTACCTACTGTTTACGTTGTGTTTTCATTAAGGAAAATAATAACAAGACAAAATAACAAATGACCTAGGAGTTTTTGTTCATCAAAATGAGCCTGACCTTTACCTTCATCTTAATAAAGTTTAGAAGACAACCTTTTAAAGAACAATATGCAACACGTAGTATTTATTACAAAACCTTTTTTCCCAGTAATTTTATTGGTTTCTGCTGTTCTGTACCTATAACAATAGTATCGAAATGTGATTTTACTTAGAGGATAGTAAACACTTAAACTTAACTAACTAAAGATGAATACATCCTTTTTATATCGATCGTTATGAAGGGGACGGCAACATCTTTAGTTAATTGCCGACGTTAGAATCACCACTAGTATCGAAGTTCATCTGGCCTAAATTGGCAGAACATGTCAAAAGGAACACCTTTTGACATGTTCTGCCAATTTCAAATGGGCTTTGTGCTTTGGTCTTTGGTAGCTCTGTCTACACGTTTTCGAACAAAGGTTGCTTTATATGCAGAGGCTCTATCTACAGTGTACACTCACTAACAGCATGATTGTAAATACTCTATTATCTATACTAATATTATAAAGAACTAATGTTGGTTTATTTGTTTGTTTGACGGAGCTAATCTCCGAAACTTCTCAGCCGATTTAAAAAAATCTTTTACTGATGTGTAGAATGGACTGTCGGGATGATTTTATTTTTACGGTAGTTTCATTAGCAGAACGTCCTGACTTCGCACGGGTGTACCGTGCAAAGTCGGGACGTACTGCTAGTTCTAATTATGTATTAATCAATTCCATCGATTTGTTTCATAAGCTATTTCAACATTCAAGAGAACTGTTTTTGTCATGAAAACTTAAAAATAATTTAGAAAGTTATCGAGCTATAGGAATCTCATAAGAAATATTAACAAGTAATTAAATTATTATGAAATAATATCTAACTTGAGCCACGCTGGCCGAGTGGAGTGTCCTGACTTCTAAATGTCGTCTCGTTCAGTGAGAACTATTTATTTATTTATTTATTATTAAACTACTACTTTAGCTGTTGGTTTTCCTTATAATAAATAAATAAATAATCGATGTTAATGTCGTGAGTTTGAATACTGACGAAATGTATAAATACAAAATATCGTGATGCATAATGACAGTACAGCATCTCAAAAAAGTTTATGTAGGGAAATGCATCATTACATTACACAAACAGAGATGAGCTTTTAAAATAATAAACGCTAAAAGAGTAGGTACATGTAGGTATGCAGAATAGAAATCAATTATTTACACTACGAAATTCACTCAAAGCCTTATGTTCTATGGAGCGTTCAATCAGAACTCCCATTCAGATGCAAATGCATTCAGATTGCAATGACTTAGCGTTCTTCTATTCCATTCAGCTAACATTCTATTTCTGTCTTTGAAATTACTAGGGATTGTATAGGCGATAGTTGCATCATCTATCTACAAGAGTATAAAGTTTTTTTTAGCAATGAGAGTGTATAGTGTATAATTATATACAAATTGGAAGTGATAAACAGTTGTTTAGTAGTAAAACGCTTTCACTGAGAAAATTTCAGAATACGGTGTTGACTTTGCCTTGGAATGTATTTTCGAAGCAATAATTTTAATCTCGGCTGAGCCAATGAGTGTTTATTACAGAAAATTTATAGCACAAAATATGAAAAAGAGCAGCATAAATAAATATAGTAGGTAATGGGGGAGGTGTCTCAGAGTGTCTCTACCCAAATTGAGTTTTAAGTCAATAAATTTTTTCTACGATGAAACATTATGTCTAATATTTTTTATTTTTATTTTATTGAAGAAACCAACAGCTACAAAAGTAAAACAGGTAAACTTAATTATAAGGTATGATAGATACAGCCAATAATAGGTTTCTCTTGATATTACACATAAGATAACAACTTAATCCTACAAAACTTTGAATAAGTAACACTTATCTGTCCAAAACCTTTTCTTGTATTGTTACCTAATTGAGTAGGTATCTACACCCTAGAAGGGCTATGTATGATTGCATAAGCCTTGTGAAAAAACTACTTCACGAACTAGGTACTTATTAGATTATATTTTTATCACCTATTTCAGTGTTATAGCTGTCAAATAGAATGAGACACAAATTGCCACTTTAGTCGCTAAACATTACTTTGCCTTAATAAATCCTTGCTTATTACATTCTTGTTGACCCGAGCATTCTTGCTTAGACGAGTAATGTCGTCATATGCGACTGCGACGCTGACGTAGAGAAAACATTTGTCAAGTTGTTATATTTGTAGAAACAAAAATGTGACAGGACTGCGGGTGTTCGTTTCAAGTTTATTCAGAAGGTCTCTTCTGCAAAACACGTTAGATGTATTATACCGGGATACTTTACCAAAAAGGTTCTAAACATTAACCTTCTACGGGAATAGGGGCTTTCTTTTATATTTCTGTTTCTCTTTGTTTTCAGTAGAAGTTCCACCGATTGTCTAATGGACGTTCCATTAGACAATAGGTTAGATTCTACATCCAAAGAAAACAAAGACCCGATGATCGCTGTTTGCTTCGCCGCTGTCACTTGTCTCTGCCCAGACACATCCTTGCTACACTATAAATTCAGGGCAATAGAGAAGTGTAACTCCCAGACCACTACCAAGAATTTAACAGATAAGTTACGGCCTAGGGGTCGAGATACGGGAGAATAGTTTCATGAGGAGAGCGTCACTTCGGTGAGTTATCTTGTGCCAAAATATCTAAGAATAGATATGCACAAAAAGTGCGAAGTTAAAGATTTTGTGATACGTTGTTGAAGATTGTTTATGGTTGACTTTTAGGTCCACTCTGCATGACTAGAGCCATTTAGATTTAAGACGACCCACGCCTTTTCAATGCCTAATTCAATCTTAATTCTATCGCATTGCTTGGAGAAAGTGTGGGATAAACTAGCTTCTAAGAAAATGTGTAGTTGCGTTTCTTTGCCCAGTATTTATTCATACAACGCCAAGGCCTAATTGTGTTTGGTCTGGATTTGCATTATGCACTTCCACTTGCAACTCGAGAGGGACAGAGAGGTATCAATAGCACCAGTTTGAGTGTTTCTAATTAGTAAGTTCAAAACAAACGTTGACTCATACATAACTGAGTTGTATTGGCATGAACACTATGAACCTTGTGTAAGGACGTTATATTTTAGGTAAGGTAATTGGTATTTATTTTATTTAGGATACTCAACATAGGATACACTACACTTTAGATGCTCCCATAATTAATATCACAACATGTAATTTAAAATAATCTATAAATTAACCCATTACTAAGCATATAGGATACATGGCAAGTCATGTTAATATCCTTTCGATCAAGGCTTTTAAAACTCTTCATTACATGGTGAAACTTGTGCTATTGCTACAAACGCTGCAGCTCGTAGTCAACACTGTAACTATACAAATGAAGCAGACAGGAAAACAACACATACATCCTAGTTACAACGAAACTACAAAAACCATTTATGCCCTTAGTGCTAAAGTACTCGAATAGCTGATAAAAGTCCGAGTTGAACAAAACACATAGCAATGCATCGCGTTGCAAATATTTTAAATGCCATTGTAGTACTTTTGGTAAAAAGAATTTGGCAACCTCTGTGGCGCGGTCGGTGAAGGTCTGTCTGAGTGAGACACAGGTTGCAGGCTCTATCCCCACTAGGGACAAAATGTATATTAATAAATGGTTTGGAGATATAAGCATGTCTTTAAAGAAAATATACCTCTAAGTAATACGTAATATCAATCACCTGGTTATCATCTCACATAGCGCTGTGTCAAATGTCCAAGGATATTTATTTATTTTTAAATTAATAGAAGAAGTGGACTCTAGTTATGTGATGCATTGCGGTACTATCTGACCCCGAGTGCACCAGCCTTGATGCATTGAAACTTTGGTATCGATTAGAAGGATTCACAACGAAACTTTTTGGAGGTGCTGTCTCGATCTTTCTGATAAGGTGCCACGCAAATGTGAACAGTATTTCTTTACCTTCATAAATATGTGGTCACTTATTTCTGAATTAATTAGATTACTTACAATGGCGTCAATTACCTTTGACGCTTTTAACTTCCTTTAAGGATGAAAAGTTGTGATTTGCCAAAGTATTCAGTAGTTGAGTTCATAGTATATGCTATGGTTTCTGTGGTTATTATTTTGGGTCTAAATTACATTTAGGCCGTTAGAGCCTCAGACACAGCTCAACAATTTTATATAGCAAATTGACCTTCTGAGACCTTAAAACTTGTCAAGACCCCAGAACATTTTGCGATAAATACTTGAATATCTACAAATTTGCAAGCTCTCGTTGGCCCTTTTGCCGTAGTTTAAAAACTATTTTCACGCTCGTGCTCAAAATGCTAATTTTATTGTTGGAAGATGGAGTCACCCAGCATTACTTTAAGTGCCTCGTTCACATTGTTTAAACGGTGCTTGTTTTCAGTAATCGTTAAACTTACATTAACCCTAAAGTCCCTCTCCTGTGACGGCCTTTTGTTTCGTCTTTGTCGTTCTGCTCGCAAGTAAACAAGGTATTATGCACACTTCATTAGTTTAGACTTGTTATACGTAGAACTCATTCATGTCTTATAATAATTTAAGCTGAGCCCTCTCCACATTCTTGAGTTATTATAGAGTTTTATATAATCTTAACGCCTATAATGTATTTTTTGTGACTTATAACCTCATAGGCCTGAAGCCATTTGTTAGCGATGATGATGATGGAAAAATGTATACTTATTACTTTTCCTGTAATTTTTTTACTTGTTTATTTATTACGGTATTCTGAAAATGTTTATAGAAGAATTTTTGACACTTTTAAAGCTTACGTGAAAGCCCAATGGGGAATTCCCATTTTTCTTCAAAAAGGCTTTGCATATGTTGAAAATATGGTAAACTTGGACACTAGCACCCTTGGGACTAACTTTGGATTTAGGCTCCCTGAACCTTTGAAAAGGATATTTCAGTTACCTTTCTGAAACTTAAATATTTTGGAATAAGAAAACGATGAATTCACGTTAATCAATGGGATGTCGAACAAGAGTTTGTGGGATGATCAATGAAAAAGTTAAATAAAAACCGACCTTGCATGTCATAATATAAAAGCGGAAAGCAAAGATGTGTGATGTGTGTAATGTCCATTTGTTGTAGTAGGCAATCAAATAGTGTATCAATTGCTCCTTAAAAATTTAGAGTAAATACTTGAATATCATAAATAAATTGGCCATTTAACACAACGTCATAGTCCCAAGTTAAACTTTGTTATAGACAATTATATTGTAATACCAAGTTTTTCTTTTCAAATTAACAAACAGTACCTAGCCTTTCAAAAAAATCATAATGCTTATACGCCGAGTGTACCTACCTAAGGTTCAAGCAATAAGCTCCTCTTTGCTTGAACCTTCTTAAAGAGTAAAAGACAAAGGCCAAATTAAACATCTGAGTAATCTCCGCTAGCTCGCTGTACCCTGAAATTAAACGTTGTTTCATTAAAAACAAATATCACTTACGGCTTGAAAGCTTTGGCTGGGGTGGATCGAAGCACGATTATTCATAGCAGAGAACATAGCATAATTATACACTTCCAAGAACCGCTTTGGCTATGTATGTGGGATGTGCTTCGACTTTTGATCCAAAGGTTATGGATTCGAATCCTAGACATGGTATTAAGATTGAAAAAAATTGTGAGGTAGGTACTTACGTTTTGTTTTCCTTTTAGAGGTACATGTTCAACACCTCGTCAACAATGAACCGATTTCAACACTAATTTCTTTGTTTAAAAGGGATTTCCCAAGGTAGTTCTATTATTTCAATTTATCAAGTAAGGATATCTTCTTGGAATAAAAAGAAATTGCCTACTTTGAAGAAGAAGATACCTACTTATATTGTATATTTGCAAATAACCGAAGACTTTTACACAAGTTTGTAGACAACATGAGAGTGAGAGAGAGGGAATTTTCTGTTTTACTACATCTAAAATTCAGACGAATGAAAGCCTCGTCTGAGATCTATAGGTATATAAGCATGTACTCATATTGTATGCATAATAATAACAATGCATGTGTTATCGTGTGCATATATTAAGCAACCTTGCCCCCATAACTCGTATCCTAAATCCCTTCTTAAGAATAGAGATAAATAATGTACCTCTCGACATTTCTTGATTACTCAGCAAACATTTGTTTTGCGGAGGTAACAGACGGACCTTTATTTATTTATGAAATGAAAAGGATTTTGCGATATTGAAATTGCATTTCATTGTCCGAATAGCTTTCGAGATTAATTATATTTTAATTTGAGAAATACTTCAAGTGTTCTGTATTGATAAAATATTTTTCATTACTCATACACGGAAAGTACGCACGAAGTTGCCTGATTATAGGGTTCAAAGTAGCATTTTCTGTCCCTAGGGAAAACAAGTACTTTCCTGCCCTAGGGCAGGAAAGTAAATAACTGTCAAATGTCAACTTCATTTTTGACATTTCTTTTGTGGCATGTCGATGCATGCTAAGTGTTCAAGTTCTTCTAACTCAATCAGATGCTAGATATTATGTCTCTCTTGCACGAATTTGTGCTTCTCTAGCACTAATTATATTATATTTATTTATTTTATTTTATTTATTTAAATTTTTTCATCATCAAAAAAAAAACTACTGGTAGAATGCCTACTACTTTTATAGCCATTCTACCAATCAGTATTTTTTTTTAAATCTGGAACGCAGCTATGCCATACCATCGTTAGCTGCTTTTAGTCAATATTAAACTAGTCGATTTAAAAAAAAAGCGAGACAGCTAATTTTCGTGTGTGAAATTTAAATTTTACATCAATTTTTTGGTAATTTCCTTATTATTCGTAATGAAAAGCAGAGTGCTTACCTCGGGGAAAAGGCTTTTCGATGCACTCGAACTATTATCGCACTCGCTGACGCTCGCGCGATAAACCATCTCGTGCATAGAAAAAATGCCTTTATCCCCTTGTATAGCAATCTACTATTTTGAATCTACCTACAATCCTACAATATTATTATCTTCTTTAGGAGCATACTTATGTGGCTAAATATAAACATTATATAAGGTAACCTTCTTTTATCTGCCTTTATTTTGGGTTCAAACAAATTAAAAATGCAAATCTTTCGCGATGTTGGCTTTATCTAATGCTCTCTTTTGATTTTTTTAATGTATTTTAGTATCATTCAAAATCACCGATTCTAGTCGTAAAATAATTTATGTAACGTCGAAACATTTTTATGAAACATCGTTGGTACGAAATGGCTCACAGGTGCGCATAATTTTATATTCCTACATAACAGTATCAACTACAGGCCAATGAAATATCGAAATATTATTCCAAAATAGCCTTTTCGTGCTGCTCATTTGTAATATAAATTATCCTATTTGTCCCACGGACTGGCCTCGATCGTGGCTCGAAATGGGTTGAAAAGATAGGTCGAGATATCAATTCGTGCTTTCGCTACCTATGTAGATGATATTATCACATAGTTACTATTTTCATTCACTATTTCAATTATTAATTATGCGCCATACAAGGTTTATGTGTAAATCATATCATAAATATTTAATAGCTTGAAATGCAAAGAAACACTTCTTGAGACTTTAGAGAAAAGCTATAAAAATAAAAAAGATTTGAAGTTTTTATGTCTCGTGTTGCAAATACAAAACTATTCTAAATTTAAAGCCTTACGTTTTTAGGTAGGTAATAAAAATACAGATACTTTTTGAAAAAATAGCTTTTTAGCCTAATGCGTACTACCTGTAACAAGACTTAGAGTTTCTTTACTTTTAACTAGGCAATGAAAAACACATGATTGTCATCATCCAAATGAATTTTGAATTAAAAAAAGATCGAGTGTGCGAGCGAAGATCGAAGTGAGAGAAGATTTTTGTAGTAGGTAACTTATGTGATTTTGTTTTTCTTTGTATGTTCTCCTGGAGATGCTGTCAAACCGTTTAAGTGTTAATTTTCCTTGAAAGTTTTCGACACCCATTTCGGCCCATTTTCACACAAGAAACATTATTTTATTAAGTAGTTAAATTACTACAATTTATGTAAAAAGTAATAAAATATCACATAAACAAAAGCACGGTTTAAAGCTAATCTAATAACTCTTAACGATGGCCTTATAATGAACAATTTACTATTCCCGATGCGTCGGACATTTCGAGAGCGGCCCGATGGGTCATTTCAATAATCCGCTAAATAATGTTGTTGTTTTGAAATTAGGGAATTGCTTCTGATGTGGTTATGCTATATCCATGTATGCATTAATGTGCATGTCAGTATTATGCATTTATTTGTACAATACCTAAAATTACAACTTAATTTACTTACAATTATTAATAATTTATAATCTGGAGGTGCTCTTTTTTGAAGATATATAGGTATGTTCGCCAGAGGCAAAGCCCAGACCTTGATTGGCACGTACGTACCTACCGAACATTTTGAAATTACAGTCACGTGTCAAGTTGCGAGCAAAGTCAATAATAGCGTAGGTATGTATTTAATTCTCATATCAATTGATTCAGTAAATCTTCGAAATGGGATTCTTATGTCAGGCTTACCATATAAGTTTCTATGTCTAAAGAAGAATTTACAAAAATAATACTCTTTAAGACAAGAAAAAACTGGATTATCATTGTCTCCAAAAGTCCTCTTACTTGGTTTGCATGGATTTTGATCTTACCTCGAATGTATATTTAAACCACAAATCGGTCCGCTTTAAATCCCGCACATCTAACACGCAAGCCCCTTTAAAGGAGCTAAATTGGGAATCCAGGGCGAGTTACAAATTGGTTAAAACCACTTTCACTGTTCAGTCTTCAGTTGAGCGGACTCGACTCCATCTATCCTATTTCAAAAGCCAAGCTTCGTTAATAAACTCTTGCAATTACAATTCAATTTGTTTCATATTGACAACATAACATGGTTTATCCTAGACAGCAATGATATTACCTGCATTATCTTCACTATAGGAAGACTTATTTTATCTCCACTTTTAGACTGTTGATAGGCAGTTATTAAATATCATGTTATCACTTGGTATCGAACAGTAAAAATACAATATTTTTAGGATATTTTTGCCAAGTTGACGAACAGTAACATACAGTAGATCTTTAGGAAAATTTTGCCAAGTTGCCACTCACGGATCTTCGCTAGCTCGATCTATATTATACTTTAAATTTTTGTATTTCAACCAGGTTTCATACCTTGTCAACCAATCACGTATAAGCAAGCTTAATATAAATTATTGTTGTGCTTAAGATATTTACAATTTGACACAGCGTCATCCAATCCCAAAAGCAAACTGACGCTTGTGTTATAGTAACCAGATACCCGACAACTTAGTTATCGAAGGAGAATTTCAGAAACCACTAGTGGAGTACCGAAGAGGTCACGGCTTCCGACCCGGATATAAAGTTAGACTGTACATAGGTACTCGACTCGGAAATTCTAAATCCTGGTCAAATGGTTCTTGCAGTTTCCACGGTGTTTACATTGATCGCATTATTTGTTCCTCTGACAAGGACCGTTCATAAGTTAAAATTATTTAAATAATCTGACTGATTATTTAAAAATAAGCTTAAATGCTACAGTTAATTCTAACGGACCATGTTAACTTGCTTTTGCTTCCCCTATGCAATCATAGGCCAACTCCAATAGTTTAAGTTAAATAATTCGATTGAATTGTTAAAATAATAGTGCAACAATTTCACCTTAAAACTGATGATCCATAATGTCATCCTTAATTTCTCGCGTGTTGCAACTGAAAAAATCCCAGTATAGGAATGTCTAAGTGTGGATGGCTGTTGCTTTTGCACACGAAAATGGGTTTGATTCAAACTGGAAATATACATTAATTAGTTTAGTTAACCGAAAACACTTAAGAAATGGAAATCTATTTTATAAAAAGACAAATTTATCCACATGTTAAATTACCCGATACAAAAATAATAAACGATATTATTTACATAATAACGTTGCCTTTGGTTAATAAAGCTCTGAGTAACTTTGTAATTGTCTAAACAAAAATAAGCTTTTATTTATTTAAGATCGAACCTCGCTAATTATTTCCAACTCTGCTAATTTATTCACCTTAACTCGATTTCAAATTTAAGATCATGATTTAGAAATTGTTTTCCAAGTGCTACGGAGGTTTGTTTACGGACAAATTAATTTTAAATACTTTATGAACAAGTTAAATGTGAGAAGATGGTTATCTAACCGTAAAACCATTGTATTTTAAAATGGAAGTCTATTTTATTTCACATATCGAAGCAGAAATAATTTTAACTCGAAGCAGAATCAGCTAACGATTTTAGGTTATTAAATAAAATATAAATAAATATTCTCATAAGCTACGGAAATTAATGCTTATGTTATGGTAACCAGATGGGATAATACTCGGATACTTTTTTATTGTGACCAATAAGGAGCGTTTTCATAATCTGCTAACTAAACTAAGGCATATAATTTAATTACAAAATATGATATTAATAACACGATAATTGCTTATCGGATCGTATTTCTATTGAATTCCAGTTCAATAAGCAGTCTCTCAGACTGCCTTACGCCTACGATGTATGGATTCTGTGAATAGATATTATTACGATAGCTCCTTTCCACAAATAATTTATTCTTAATCATGGAAAATATTGTGAGGAAACTAGTTAGCTTTCTATACCTAAGCGTTGATGGGCTTGCAACCTGTCACAGAATGTGTGCAAAATTTTAACTTCTGCAAAATGATATGCACTATTATAATGTATTTGAACATATCTCTGAGTTAGAAATCTTCAAAAAATACAAAACCATAAAAACATAATTAAGGAATTTATCTACCACACCGTGGGATACAATCATGACCATAATAATCATAGAACTATATTCTAGTCCTTACGATCATTCTTTGACCCGTTTTAATCAATTTGACACTTGCAGTGCTGGGCACTCGTCCAGTTTACGTTAACTGTAACGTACTCAACAATATCCCAGACACTTTAAGCATTAGGTTACCATCAAACGCTGTAAAAGTGGTTTTAAAAATGTTATCCCATAATCATTGTTGTAGGACATTTCCATTCTAATAAAGGTAATTTACAATCGTATAATACGTAGGTATTTCTCTTGAATGTAAGTGACCGTCATTACCCCTAAGTGTAGGATGAAATTCGCAACTGCCTTCGAAGTTTTCTCCATACTAAATGAAGAACATTTTGTACAATGTACGAATTCGCGCACATGTAAGTAACTGGAATAATGTGTTGTATTTAAATAAATAAAAAGAACCTGTATAAAAGCCCGTCTTAAGTTGTATTGTTAGAATGTTGCCAAACCAATTGCTCGTAGTATATTTTTATGAGGAGCACTTAGAAAACTTTTATAGATCAGGTTAGTTCCTTTACCGAAGTACGTGTAATCTCCACTAACACCGGGTACGTATCAGTGAATTTTTCAGTAGCTTTTGAAAGCTTAGCTTATTAATTTTGTAAACGTTTGTATACGTAGTCGATAAGCTTGTAAGTCCCGTATTAAAAGTTAACTTCTGCAAAATGTGGTCATGATCTAAAGTGTATTTGGACATGCCTCTGAATACCTAAGACGTCAAATGTCATCATATTTCTATAATAGCAGTACCTAATTTATGTTAATGTTAAAATAATATGAAAAACACACAGTCTTGATCACGACCATAGGTACCTAAGGCGAGTAGTTTTTTCTGATTATTAATTATTTAAAGTCCAGAAATATTGTTATGCCAGTTTTACTCCGTAATATATTCAAAAATAATGATGTCTACATTGTCAAGATTAATTATATTTTATGCAATGTTTCTGTTCAAAAGTCCACTTATCTTTCGATTTTACGAAATAATTGTTAGCTCATTTAAGGAGCGTTCGGATGGAACAATGACTCCCAAATTAGATAAGGCACAAAAGACCGGCTCGACCTTTTTGTTATTTTCAAGTAGAAAACGAGCACTTGAGAAACTAATTTAAACGAATTTGCGTATTGGAAAGGTTATTTTGCTACGTTAATAAAATACATTTTAATGAGGCTTTAAGAATTAAATAAATATAGAAAAAAACATGAAAATAATGATTGCGACTGTATTCTCAAATTGCGGTAGAATAAAAAAAAATATAGACCGTATAAATTAAAATACGGTAAGGTGTACATAATTAATGAAAAGTAATATTTGTGTTGTATACTGAGTGGGATGTACAATGCGTAAGTAGTTGTTAGTTGGATATGTTTGGTTAGGGTGTTTTAGAAAACAAAACTATATTATTTGAATTCTAATTCAAAAACGTACGTATGCGGCCAGCTATAAGGGCACAGGTCAAACATTTTAAAGTCAATTGTTGCAAATAAAAAGTGATAAATATGCTGTTGTTTCCGCTGTTCGTCTTGAAATACAAATGGTTATGGTCTACATCTCGTAGCCATGACGGAGGCCTTTAGGCGGCCTAAAAACTCCGTCACCAGAGTTGGCCACTTGCTCACACGAACGAACGAACTAGTCTCGTAAATAACAAATTGGCCAAAAAGTTTAAGAAGCCACAAACGAAGGATGTTTTTTAGAACTGTCTATTTGTGGAATATAACTACTTTGTTTTTTTAATAGCTGTTACTCCTTTCACAAATACGTACCCTGAGAGCGTTTCGTGCCTTAGCAGCCTCTACGCCTTAGTAACTTCTACACTGCAGCAGATTCTACGGCGTAGCAGCTTCTACGGCGTAGGATATAGTAAAGTGTGCTTAATTGAATACCTTACTTATCCGATTATTACTGAATTACTTACGTGAAATCACATTTCATCCATTGCCAAAATCTTTTATGATCCAATTAAACAAATTTATAAATTACTAGCTGCTCCCCGCGGTTTCACCCGCGTAAGTCCCGTTCCCGCGGGAATATCGGGATAAAAAGTAGCCTATTTTACTCGTGGATAATGTAGCTTTCGAATGGAGAAAGAATTTTTAAAATCGGTCCAGTAGTTTTTGAGCCTATTCATTACAACCAAACAAACAAACAAACAAACAAAGTTTTCCTCTTTATAATATTAGTGTAGATTTACAACATAATTGTATGTACATTATTAATCTTATAATACATGATACGTGTGTCGTATTGCTGACGCTTTTTGTCTGAAAAGCTTAACACTACGAGTTCCTTATTGCGAGCTTGGACTAGTACAGATTGGCCGAACCAGCTAAAATATACACTGCGCTTTGTCCAAGTTAAGCTTAAGCTGCTTAAACCCAATTTAGCGTTATTGGTGGGTTACTTGATCTAACGGCACTCGCGGAGATGGATGTCTAGAGTAACCGTTTGTTGCACGGTATTGCAATTTTTAGGATGTTTTTGAAGTATTGTTTGTTTAATGAGATAAAGTAATCACTCGGTATTGTTTTGTAACAACTTTGCACAACAAAAACATTTTATCGAATTTTAGTTTTGTAAAATAAAGTCCAAATTATAGTATTTGTTCATGTGATCTATATGTATATAATATACATGAACATGGTCGATTTCTTTTCTCATTATTTTAGAGGGGCTGCAGTCTGAAATACACAAAACAGATCGATTTGTATTATTCTCATTAGAGACACTTTTAAATAAGCATTTAAAAAAAAAATAAGTACGGCCTGGATTGTAAAATCCCTTACGTTTTTTTTTGATAAAAATTAGAATCTCTAAACCCTCACCACGGCTAACTTGCTCATTCAGTCTTGTTGATAATCCAAGCAATCTAATAAAAGCTTATCAATTTCAGCGTTCTTCTAACTAGAGTAGAAATCAATCAAAGTTAAGCTCTTTGAGATGAGATTATCGATAAAATTAATTAACATGTTCCGTGCTAAAATAACTTAACATGGTAAAATGTTACTTTATTTCTAGTAGGTACCCTAATTTCATCTTTGTTGTAGAAGAAAACAATTGAATTGATGCATGTACGAGTATATTGAGATTATTATACATGTAATTTATATTCAATTAAGCTGGTGTGCCCGATCTCTGTAATAAATAAATAACGGTGTACAAACAGGCCAATAATAATTGAATTTGGCTCGTATCTATTTTCCTGATGACAACAATGGCCTTGATTTTCTGGCAATCAGCATAATATTTCACGAATGAAGCAATTCATAGAACCAGAATTCAGCATGTGCTTTTATTTTATTTGTGTTTTAGAGGTAATGTGGGTAAAGATTTTTCGTTTTTATGAAATTTAAACGTGACGTTATAGTAAGTTACTACTTACTATAACTTCACGTTTTAATGTAATGTTACTACTTAATTTTCATTTCATCTACAAACTTGAATACTTACGTTTCTACTCATTCGAGATGACACTGCATTAAGATGCTTGCATCTCAAACATCTTAATGCAGTGCAGTGGTTGTATAAATATACTTAGACATCCTACACCAAGTCACAGTCACATACCTGCCAAGTCACGGATATTTGGGAAAACTAGGACACTACCTTTAGTTTCGTTGGGTTATTAACTAAACAACCGAAATGTTTATAAATTGATGTGTGTGACAGAACAGAAATCAAGCATTATTCCAAAATGGTGTGTATATAGTGAGCTATTCGCTGAAATCTATAAACTTTTTTCACAATATTGTAACAACAAAGACCCAGAGCGCAGCCAATGCGGATAACTAATTATTTACTTTTTTAAACTTACGTGATCAGAACACATTTTATAAATTATATGACCGGGTATAATAAAAAGGTAACGTGATAAATACCCGGTCATATAATTTATAAAATAATTATTTACTATTTATTCAAGGCATAAGTAATTTAGAAAACCGCAGCACAAATTAGTTGTTATTGAAATGCCACGCTTGTTTGGAGAACGAACATAACAATTACTGGGATTGGGAATTCATATTACGATTATTAGGTATTGAAACTATCCACTAATTTATTATGTGGGATAAATGCAATCGAATAATTCAGTTGCATTCCAGGAAGTTAGACATTCTTAATAGTTTATCAGAATAATTACTTTTCGTAGCAGTTCAAAATTTACTTACTAAGGACTACTAAAGTAGACTTATGCTTCGGAATAAAAACCTTTAAAACCAAATTGGTATTGGTATATATTGAAAACGTTTTCAAAACTTTTTATATTGTTAACCAAACAAGATGAAAAACAATTCTGCTGCAGATAACAACGTTTATTTACAGAAACGAAACTGCTACATATTTACATAAATGCAATTAAAAGCACTAGAGCCACCTCAACGATCGTTTGTTACGATCGACCAGGATCGAAGCGATCTATAGGTAGCTCAACAGATAAATTATTCTGTGGTACACATCTTTAAAGTCAGGATTTCAGTGCGGGAATAAAAGGTTTGTGCATCTGCGTTCCCGGCAACTTTGTCTTAGTAACCTAAATTAGGCTGAATTGAGCTATGGCATCGATGTAGTAAAATTAAAAGGTATATTTTGCTTGTAAATGTGAGTATAATACATTATGTATGTCAGTATATTGACGTTTGTTACCCAAGCTAGTCTGGTCAGAAGCGAAATGTATGCTTGACTTGATACCCGGGTATTGCAAATAGCTGCTACGTTTACTTAGCCAAGTGTTTGCGTCAACTGGTAATAGCGCTCTGATATCTATAACGTAACATTGAATAAGTAAAGTGATCTTTGTTAAAGCACAGTGTTCAATTTTGCTGGAAGAACTTTATCAAAATATAGAACAAAATCCTCGATGGGAGCTCATATTTTACACGTTGGATATGGCTTAAATTTTATACTGTTGTTCGTTTTAAGAAAGACGCGGTAAATTTTCCGAATAAGAGATTCATGTCACGATTGCCTAGATATTATGTCATAAAGATAGAAGTGATTATGTAAAGATATATTTTATTATTCATCAAAGTAAAAAATATTTTTGATTATTTAACTTGATTTGGGAATATTCAAAGGTATTTCAATGTCCAGTTGTTTACAGATCATTTAAGGATAGCATAACTGTTTCCTAGACAGAGATACAATGATTAATTATACCAAGTTAGCTTTCCATATCCTACCAACTAAAACGGATCAACTACATATTTTTCTTTTTCAACGATACACGTTTTTTGGGTAGTAGTCAGAAGTTAGAACGTTAAAAGTTTAGATAAGTTTAGTACTTATTTCAGTGGTGTATAAAGTTTTACCAACTTAAAATTTTAGTGAAGTTGAACCTCAGGAGCGGTAATGCGCTACACGCTCTTGGGATGTAGTGGAATAGAAACTAATAAATAATTTATCCAAGAGCTTTGTGTAATTAACTATATTTGCGCGCTACATGACTCTGGTAAAGTAGTCTATCACGATCGTGATCACAGACCTTAAGGTATTTTTGAAAAACTACTAGAATAGACTGGATGGAGTAGAAAGAAACTGGCTTTAAATAATAATTAATTAAAGGTATAATAAGTTTGGTTATGAAAGTCTTGATTCAAAATATTAATTTAAAATACTTGAAAAATTCGCTGTTGGTCTTTCATTTAAACTTGATAATATTTACACATCAGTCATATATATAATTTTTCCAATAATTTTGTAAAAGCTAAATTTAAAGTACCGCAGTCAAAGTAAAGTTATGCCGTTCCTAAAAGCATTAAGTTCATTGGCAAAAGCAGAGAAAGCATGTGCACAAATTTATCTGTCGACGAATTCCCTCAGTTGGCATTGTGCCACAGCGCCTGCGACCCACATCGGGGGTCAACGGACTCCAGCAATAAACATGTTTTTTGTTCCACCGAATATTCCTATTATTGAACTAGTTTTTTAATGCAAATTCGGATGCTCCTCTTTATTTTTTCAGATTAAAAAACTTAATTTTACTGTATCTGAGTTGAAATTTTGTCTTGATTAACACAACAGTTAGAATACCTAGTTTTTGAATAATATGAATGAATAATTATACTTTTACAAAAAAAAAACATTTTTTTCATAACAGTTGAAAATATTTAATTAGGGATTCTGTACGAAATTGATTATCCTGTTAAGTTAAATTGGGTATTTAATTAATTGGCGTGTTGAACAATGAATAAATTATTGACCGAACAATAAAGATGTTACTTTAATCTCATTCCATCATTAATATCCGTTTAAAATGAGAGCAGCCTATATATATTCAAATTAAAATTACATTTATTCATTCTGTATTGTGCTAGTATAAGACGGTTAGTTTCAGTTACTAAGTTAATAGATTTATATATGTTTTAATGAATATAACTTTGGATACAGAGGAATTTAGAAAGTGGGGTGCAATCAAACTATGAAACTATAGGATTAAGAAGACTCAGAAGTGGCTATTCTTCAGAAAGTTGACAAAGAAACAGTCAAGTTAAACTTTGTCAATTACATTAAGTTTTCTAACTGACTCTGTGAAGGCAGTTTGTAACATGGCACATTCTAAAAGTTTATAGCATTCGACGCGCAATGTTCCGACAAGCACGAAATAGGCGCCACGAAGTTTATCTATGAATAACTATGTAACATTTGAATGCATAGCGTTGCTGGGAAACTTTTTGGTTATAGCCTTGTAGCGTTGCAGTTTTGCATCACCGTTTTGGATTGCTACTGCAGCTGTTTTTTTTAATAGAGTTGGTTTCGGCCTCGGTAAAGTCACACATAACCATTTACAGTTTTAATATTTATTAATTTTAAGCACCTTAACAAAATTGGGTTTTGATGGTCAAAGTGTATTGGCACTGGCAGCATGTCTCCGTCTGGTTGGGGCTTGGATCTGTTGAGACACCAATACTACAAGCTTACAATAGTTGGTCTCTTGTAATAGTTTAAAATGTATTTAATTTTAAAGTTGCAACTGCATGTTATAAATTTCTGGTTTAAAACTATAGCAACCTCAGATGAAATAGCAAAAAGTAAGGCATTGTCAGAGCCGGAAATAAAATAGCTTTAATAAATAATTTAACAGGCTGTCATCATTAACCTCTTACAAAGTATAAACAAAGGATAGGTAGGTACTTTCCTAAGCTTTTGCGATTACCTGAAACGTTGGGAAATATTATTAAAAAGGAAAATAATGATTGTAGTGAAGATAAGCGACACTGAATTTTCATCCATTTTTCGTGCAATGTCTTCAATATAAAATGCAACTAAGTAAATGGAGACCTGCCATCGAAAATATTTGAGTTGCTCTCAGGAGGGACCTGAGGAAATTGAAAAATATTTTGACTTGCCGAAGTTACTTCAGCTTTCAAGTTTTGGTCTCATGATGCTCTGAAAATATTGGTTTTCATACCAAATGCTGTTTATTTTTAAAGTAATGTTTTAAAGTGAAAAATCTTACTAAAAGATTCTATTCCGGGGCAGGATTCTAACCTGGGGTGATACAAGTGATCGCACTTAAGCAAGTGTTATCAATAATAAAAAAAATATTTAAAAATGTAGCACATGAACAATGTTGGTTGATTAAAATAGCGCCCTTGCCTAAATTTGAAGTACGTGAGCTTGAATCCCACACAGCAGCAGTATCAATTGCTAAAACCAATTAGTACTTTTAAACAAAACTATACATTCAAGCATATGAAGCATGCCAGCTAAGCAATTAAATTTTTTTAAGACCTCAATATCCAGACATTAAGACATACTTCATACAGTCTTAATTTCTAGATATTTCGCATCATAAGCTCACAAAAACATCAGTTTAGGCAAAGACTGCCTCCTGACGCTGTATAAAGCATCAAGTAAAGATATTCGAACAAAATCCTGAGTTTTTTTTTGCTATCAAAATGTTTTGAAATAACTCTAAAAAGCCACAACAAATCTCGATTATAAAACGAACATAAAACGAAACAAAAACAAATATAAAACGAAACAAAACATAAACAGAAACCTCATTTGTAATTTTAATTACTGCATAAAATCTCTTAAAATTATTTTATCTTTGTCGCATTAACATCAACATTTTAGAAATTCGAGAGGCGGTAAATTGTATTCTAAATTGTAAAGGAGTCGGATGATTCAAACTCTGCTTTAATCTGTACCGTCGGTTCCGTAAATACGTTCAATGGAAGCGTCTTTTCATCCGGAAAATTTCTAATTTGTATCCGGGACTTATCAGTTTCGTCCGGCTGAGAACTATTCTGTGCTGCGGTTTTAACTTCCTTTAACTCGATACGAGAAGAACTAGTCCGATGGAGTGCTTTTGCAACATGTGCGTGCATACACTTGTTATGGGTAAATAGATAGTAGTAGTATTCTGCCTGACCGATTTCGGCCTCGGCGACTGCCCTAAGCTTCACACGGATGAGCTTTGGTGGTGTGCTCTGAAATGACTGATGTACCCAATCTTGGCTGTATACGTGCGTTTGTAGAGGTTGCACGTGAGGGTACCGTTCTCGTAAAAGTAAGTAATATTTGAAGGCGGTTTGACATAAACATGAATAATAGTGAATAAACTACAATGAGTTCGAAAATTAGTAAGACACTTTGTCTTAACACAATATAAGAAAAGATCATTTACTTTTTTATTATAATATCTTGATTATCACCGGGCCAGTACCAGCTACATTCATTTGCGGTAATTGTTTATTAAAGATTCAAGGCTCTCTAAAATTTGAATAGCTCGTTTCGAGAATAAGAGACTTTTACCTGCTTCTCAGTTGGAATTATTCAGCCACCTTAAACGAAGGAGAGGTGTAATATCCACTATCGTAAGGGTTGGTAATCTACCTTGATTTAAAATGCGCGAGCTCCGGCGCCAACGGTGCTACAAAAATCACTTCTAACAAGCAGATTATACCACGCTGTGTTTTTTCCATTTAATCTCAGCAATTTCACTTTTCCAGTTGGTTTTCAGAAATTACTTGTAAATTATTTAGATAGTGGCTTATTCGCAGAAGTAGGAAAATATTTGTTCTGCTTGGATATAAAATTATTCGCCAAGCTTTTTCAGTAAATATTTCTCATTCCTTTTGTAGACATTGTCGTAATCTTAGAAACTATGATAGCATTACATGACGTAAGCGTAGTTTATTTCTTTGTGATAAATTGTGTACTCAAGGGTTCTGAGGGCCGCGGACGAATGTTGAGTTCATACAAATGGAGGGACAAAATGGCCCATACCACATAAAAACAACCTTTTATTGAGCAAAACTTCACTGACTGGATGAATGAGCAAGGTCTTAGGACGAAATTCTTAGGAAAATAATTTACTATTGTTATGTAACAATACAATGGTCGTAATGCTGAAAGTGGTCTGAGAAATAATAAAATAGCAAACAGTAAATGCCAGTCTTGTTTTCGTTTGAATTGTCTTTTTATAGGTTTTATGAAGCCACTTAAATATAATCTTAGCTTAAAGAAAATCTGTTATATAAAATGATCCATACCAAGCTTTTTTTTGTGCTTTGGGCGGTGTCTGATTTAGTTTTATGCTAAATATTAAATAACGGTATCAATAAAATATTGTTTTGTTAAACGCTAAATTTAGGTCAACTTAAATAGTACCTTTCCTGGGAACAGAAAATATTAGTTATGTAACCCGTCCTTAGAGTCGTCTTTGAAATTAAACATTGAACTACCTATTTATAAAATTAAGGTAAATTTATATGTCACGTAAATAACCTGCTCCTGCGTAGCAAGTTCTAAATAGTTCATTCAAACATCAATCTTAAGCGGAGTTTCGACCCCGGTAATTAGAACTTCGTGGCTGAGTTGGTCCAAGGCAGTCCGCGTTCAGGACGATCGCTAGTATCATCGCAGCTTCAAATCCTGCCGAAGTTGTAACTTTTATTAAGATGTTTAAATTTTTCTGATTAATCTCATATTTGACTCCGACGATTACCTTTAATCGTATGATGCTATCATTTTAACCTAAACAACATTATTTACATAACACAATCCCCAAAACCTAAGAAAACCAGAAAACCATGTCACGTGAAAAACTTTAGACTAACCGCTCTCGACATCTTAAAATTATAGATGTCTGGGATATTTCATAATACTCTATTCTTCTAAGTAGAAGAGAAACTTGAGTTAATTCAAGTCTCCATCCAACTCAAGTGGAAATGTAGACGGTTGGTGTAATGTTATGCTTAAGATACCCAACTATTCTCTTTGACCTATATGTAGCTAATGGAAAAGGTAAGCCAACACCTGTATTGTAGCCATTAAGGGAGTCGTAAATTTACTTTTACGGCATTGTTTTGTCGGCGGAATAATCAATTCACTAGTGCTTCGGTCAAACTCTATCAAAATGTGTTTATTGGCTTTCTTGTTTTTTTATGTGCGAATGCTTTTAGTGGTATTAGTGACGAGAATGTTAAGTAAGAAATCAGTAATCTCTTTCTCTTTAAACTTCCCTTGTTCTGTTTTCTCATGCCTCTTTACAAATGTGTAGGAGGTATGTTTGTTACGTATGCAAATCTCCCTTCAGATCGGATTCCATACAGTGTTTTCCCACGGCCTGCTGAAGCTATACGAGTGTGCATATTTTAAAGTATGCTTACAATAATGTTTCCTAACTGGAAGTCATAAGTACCATGACTTCCAGTTACGAAACAAAAACTAACCATATTTACATAATAGTAAAAAGTAAAATAAGAACCAGTTAAGCCACCTAACAGACGGTCTATAGACTAGCTCAACTAATCTAATTTTTCAGAATTTCTTTGAATAATTGATACGTCTAAATTTTAATCCATACCATAAAAAAAGTACAATACTTTCAGTTTTATCTAAAATTTTCCAATTTGCCAACTAACTTTTGCACTGGTTTTTTTCGCTAAATAATTTAATACTTGCTTGCCAAATTGGTCTAGCCGTCCTCAAGTGATGCTCACCAACGTATATCATTTATTTTCTCATTTAAATATATTTTGTAGGGTTAGAGCAGCTTTTATCAAAATCCGATAAAAAGGTAATAAGTTTTACTGAAATTGAATTCTGGGTTCACAGGTTCGGGATCCAAAACAGGTCCCTTGCCAACGGATGTCAATCGTGAAATTGTGAAATGTGTGCTTGGCGCACCCCGGGGCAATCTCCAAGCTTTGTTGGCAGGTAAGACTATCATGTAAAAGCTTAAGTTATAATGCTGAAATTGTTTCTGGCTGAGAACTTATTATTTAATATAACGCGACAAGAAGCTTATAAAGAAAATTATTTTAGCTTTTCCTCCAAAGTTATAGCTACTTTTGTAACCGTATTTTTTTCATCTTTACCTTACTGTTATATCTTTCATTAAAAGCTTTTTTGTATTATTTTATTTTTATGTTTGTTTATATGTAAAAATAAATCAAACTGATAATGAGCTTGTGGTAAGTGAATAGTTTGGTCTGTTTTTATGTTGAATGACATCCTACAGTGAGTATTAAAGTTACCTATACATATCAAATAGCATTGTTAAATTATGTACATTAATCTCAAACAATGAACCACTACAACGGCGTTCTATCGCTCGTAGGGCTCTTAACTCCGATTTGTTCGTATTTTCGAGATGTCTGCACTTATACATAAATTTATTTGTAGTAAACATGTAATTTTATGTAATTACGGGATTTTCATAATTCAAGGCTAATAGCTAATAGTACCCAGTGGCCCAAAATATTTAGTATCTCACTGAATGTAATTAAATCTTCTGCGGTTGTAGTTAATGAATGGAACATAAGAAGATACAGTGCATTCGTGTATCCATTTCAAAAAAACCACTGATTTCTCATCTTTTTTAAAATTTTGTTTTCAAATGATAAATTACATTTTCAACTACATCATATTACTTACACTCCTAATCTAGTCATACCTCATTCTTCAAGATCAATCGCTCAAAGCTTTTATATTGAGTGGCAACCGTAACTTATCGCCTGTCATGGTAGATCGATCGATGCGATGATAATATTAATACCCAGTACTTAAATCTTCAGTCTATATTATTAAGGTATTGTGTGTAATGTGAATCACTTGTACCTATTAATACTAGTGCAGTGTTCAAAATCAAATCAAAATGATAGATATAGGCGGATGCCCCAGTGAAGTGTCCCGATACCTTAAGGTGAATTAAAGTAACTCAAGTAACTTTTGCAACAATATTAAGTTGGTAATCTATGATAGACATTTAAGGTTAAATATAAAGCACTAGATTTATAAAGATTAAAAAAGTTAGGAGTAAATATTTACAAAGCTAAGAAGATACCTCATAAATACGTAAGGCGAAATGAGACTACAGCCAACTAGAAACTAATTTAGAAAGTTTCGTTCACTTGTAGATGCCATGTTGAAAGGTTCTTTCCCAGTTTTATTTTTGTTAAATCAACGAAATAAAGTAAAAGAAGCTAAAAGGACCGAAAAGGAAGCAAAAATCAGATAATAATCAGTGTTATAACATTACACAATAAAATTTATTATATTCAAAAGTATTCTACCAGCTTTTTGTTTTAAAACCAAACGTACTTCTGCTACCTAGTGTCTCCACTTCTCCAGTAAGTCTCTTAAGACGGCACAGGGACAGGGTAAAATACCTATGTCATCAGAAATAAACTATGATGGGTTAAGTATTGTCTGTTAAGTATTTAGAACTGGTTTTATTTATACAAGAATGAGAAGCCGATTTTCAGTAAATAAAATACTAGACAAAAGTTTTCTAGTGATACAAAGATCTTAGCTAAAGCTTGATCAAAAGTTGCTTATACCAAGGATCCAAATGTGTAACAACTGCCACAAGTAAAACCTAATTTTGTTCAAGTGATCAATATTTTGTTAAGTGTGTTTGCCGTCCTTTTAGCGGAGTAAACTCACTACATAAATAACCAATTAATCTTGTTTGAGACTGATGTGTTGGAGATCAAGTGTCGGATCCTTGCATGTAGGTCGCGTCGCCTTCACTTCTTAAAAGACGTCGACCGCTATAATCACCAGTTTTTCCTAGAAAGCAGTGACCGTATAATAAGTAGATACCTCTAATTAAAAAAAAACCCTTAGCAATCCTCACGAAAATTAGGGCAGAAGCAACACTCTACGTATTGTAATTATAGCTATAGGATGTTATTTATAAGAGCAAAGAATGAAACATGTGACACAACAAAAAGTTGATCCAACCCATCACTGAACAATATGACAAATATTCACAGTTCCAATAAATTGTTCAAGAAATAAACCTTACGTTTCTGATCTTAAGAAATACATGAAAGGATACGGGTAGACACGCTTCGTTAGTTTCTTTGTTACGAGTTTGAGGAATTTATTGGCTTTCATAAATATTGATGCCTTATGTCTTATGTTTTCGGGTATGCGTGGGTTGTTATTGAACTTTTATGGAATAGGTAGCAGCGTAATGTATTATTACTTACATGACGAACTGAAGAACAGAAAAGAGACAAAATAAACTTACACGTTACGCAATTATTTAGTTACTCAAAAAGTTGTATATATCTATACTATACATACTAATATTATAAATGGGAAAGTGTGTGTGTCTGTTTGTCCGTCTTTCGGGGCAAACCGGAGCGACAAATTGATGTGATTTTAAGTGTTGATAGTGACATAGGTTTATCCCGATATTCCCACGGGAACGGGACTTACGCGGGTGAAACCGTTAGTTTCACATAAATGCGCGAAAACTAAGCCGGATCAAAATATCAAACAAAAAGTGTTTCGCAGCCAGTTTGAAAATAAACCTTCCAAACTGTTTGAGCCCTTTGCATCAATGATCAAAAGGCACGACCTCTGTCTATCTTACTCAACCTGTTACAGGTAGACAGGACTTTGAATATTTCTGCAGGGTATTAGATGAAATTCTTTCTATTCTTTAGCTGTCTTTTGATGACTTTTGTCATGTTTTATGAAAGAAGTTGTACCATAGAGTCAACATAAATGTTTACCTGTAAGTATTTTTGTAAATAAATTAGAGACTAATGTCCGAATACTCAAACGCTAATTAAAATAAGTGGTTTTTGTATATCATGACATTTGAATTTTTTTTATAAATCTGTCAAAAAATGACTTCCTTAATGGTTAATACGGCCTTAAATATTTAAATAGCGCTTGAATATTCGGGCACAGCAAATACATGACATTTTTTTTTCAAAATGTGATTTGATAAAATTTATCTTGAGCTTATGAACAATCACGTTCCAAAATACAATTCAATAGAAACGGTGCTGAAAAGATACACATTTTCAATGTTACGTAAGACTTTAATCAATACCTCCTCGTCTTGGGATCTTGCACTCGTTTGAAGTTGGTCGTTAGACTTTGTAGAATGTACCTTTAATAGTTTGAACAGAAAAACCTTGTCTACGAGAGCTACGACTCTAGTGCTACGAGTGCTACGAGTTTCGTAGCCTCTCACCTCAAACAGTTTCTCAAACCAATTAGTAGCTACAAAGCCATCGAAACTGCTTTTAAAAAACTACTATGTTATGCGCTAGATCTTTTCTAACAGACAAGAATGTTTCGCAATCTACTTTTGAACAAATTGTACCAAAGATAAACATTTTTATAACTCTTACGAAAAGATTTTGAAATAAAATAGAACGTGATGGAATAATTTTCCAAAAAAATAGACACACCAACAACTGTATTATATTGTAGCCATATTATTTTAATTTGAATAGCCAGTAGTTTTGGACTACATAGGTAAGTAACAACTATATTCCGCTCAAGGCTTCGCTCGATATTTAAATCAAAAGTTGCCTTTATGGCCATGATTTCAAATCGAAATTTGGGCATGGCCAAAACACAAATAAACCCACAAACTTTGAGATTTACGGTATTTGTATCAGTAGGATTACGAATATCTATTAAACAGTTGGTAACATAACCCGTTTAACGTGTTCGATACCCAACTTATTTATTAAGGCGCAGAATTGTCTGCTAATATTGAATAAGTAATACAATACTGGTTTAGGTGCAATACAGAAATAAGGGCTTAGTTCAGTGAAGATAATGGGAAAATAATCGAATAACGTATTACTATTTCGCTGCGATGATATATTTTTTCCGGCGAATGAAATATTATATCAGAACAAAAGCTTTATTAAGTAGGAGAATTCAATCGATTGCAATTTTGTTTCCATCTTTGTTACTTAGAGCATGTTAAAGGAAAACACTTTTTGTATCAGAAGTTATTTCAAACAAAATAGTTATAAAGTAGGTACTTATCTTAATATATTTAACTACTAATGACAATTCGTCGTTACTGAATGATAGTTGCAGGCTTACTATGACCGTTAAAAGCTTAGAGCAATCTGCTTCCTCATTGGTTAAAAGCGATTCAGTTTAGGTCCTTTAATGCTTTTGACGTAAGCTGAGTCGATGATGTAAAGTTAGAACCTATACAGAATTGTTTTATATGGTATGCCTCCTGTTCGCAAAATACGAATCTGAACTCAGTTACTTCAAACGGCATAAACCCACAAAATCAGATACGTTTTACGCGAGGCATAAAATGAACCCTCAATATTTATTCTAAAATTTATCGGCTATTATTTCCGCTGTAAACCAGAACGAGGGCGATTGTAGGCACATTTACTCCCTCTTAAATTTAAGCATTTCCCTTTTGAAATAAATTTTTAGTGCCCATAGGTACTTTCACATCACCATGTTTATTTCACCTAAAATGGCTAACACTCGAAAAAGTTTATGATCAAAATATTCAGTTGATTCAAACCCATGAATAACGGTTTGGTCTTGCATACCGTAAATGGGACTTAAATCAAATTCGGAATATGGTTTTCTTTTTTTACCAAAAGTAATAAAACACAATCTGAAGATATATATACTACAGTGTAGAGCGCTCGTTACTAATCCTAAGAAGACTTTGATAATCTACTCATCTTTGAGTAACACCTAAGTTTTGTACTCGAACTTTTAAAATACTTTTTCAGGTATTAGTTGCCCCTTTTAGGGGTCCCTCGAGAAGCGGTCTAACCAAAGAATATGGTAGTACGTGGCTAATTCCTTTATGGGTACAACCTATGTTTTTGTGCAAACTTTTTTACTATAAAATAACACTTTTATATCTCTACCTTTCAGTAAGGTCATGTGAGCTGACTTATTGAAAATCCTATAAATGGTTTTTACACGTGTTTATACGTCGTCGGTTTGCAATACTGTCAGCATACCTATTCCTGTATAGGTAATAAATAATAATCATGATTGAAACATTATATGCTGTAAAGCCAATCGCCATAGGTTTTATCCTTAATCTGTGGATAAAGTAAAAAGTAAATAAGTAATATTCGGTGAACTTCTAAGCCCAAGATTCTTTCGTTCCCAAAACTAATCCATTAAGTAGTTAATTGATGAACTCTCTAACGTATATTGGAGGTAAAACTATGTCTCAAAATATTAGTGATTCCGTAAATCAAGATAAACTCGAATAGGGTGTTTTCGTTACGTTTATAAAAATAAATGATGTCATTAAAATAGTAATAGAGGAATCAAAAAGTGTCGAATGAGACGTGACAGGATACAGGATGCGCGGAAAATATCCGATCATGAGATTAAATAGAAAAAATAAAGAAAAAAAATGATAACGACTGTGTCCCAGGGAACGGTAGACATTTCTTTCAAATCTTTATGTAAATAAATATAATTTTGTTTAATTTAATTTAAACCAATTTTGTTATCTAAAAAGGTTCATCTCCTCTCTATTGTCTGCATAATCTACCATCGGTAGTTAATTAACCCGCGATCAATCTCTGAACAACGCTCTCATTGTATATTGTGAATTAGACTCAATTTCAGTTAGGGCTGCCAAAAATACTTGTATAGTTAATTATACCAATAATAATAGTCCTTGGACATTTCATTCGGCGTCATTTAGTCTTAAACTAAGCAACTGAATGTCTCACAACAATGTCCCAGGTCAGTCCCGGTCCCAATGATTCTAGTAAAGATGTAAACACTTGTTTAACCAGATGACTGATATACGACTACTAAATATATGGCTGAATATTGGCTTATATCCTATGGTGAACAGAAAACGGCCGGAACTAGTATATGCACAACATACAAATATAGGGCATGTCTTGTGGCGAGATTTAGCCCGCAACCTCCGCTTCTCAGGTGGGCATCTAATCACAAGATAGAGGTCGTCAATACTTTTATTTACTAATTTTACTCCAAGTTGATTGTCGCTTGTATTTGAAAGGAGTTTTCTTTCATTATGTCAGGGGTTAGCGAGTATGGATCAATTTCTTTAGAAATGGTTCACTGAAAGACTCTCAATTTGTAAACTTTTGAAGAAGAACAGTTAGTTGTTTACCCTCTCCCGTAATTTTCTTGTTGATCTGGTTTTCAAGTGGATCCATTATAAATGAATAATGTATCCGGTCGCTAATGCTAGCGGGCTGCGTCGCTATCGCGGACGGCTGCATTTGCATTGACGCGAATCCTAGATTTATTAAAGCTTTTAGTTATAAATTGCCTGTATTTTTTAAGAAAATTCATACTAATAAGTAATATTGAATTGAGTAAGTGATTTTTTTTTAAAACTTCTAACAAAATGTTTTTCCCGTAAATATAAAATATTTAAAATGTTAAAATTTTGTACTTTAGTTTTATGGTTCTTCAAAAAAGTCTCAAATAAACATTATTAGTGACTGAAAGTGATTTTGCTTAATTTAACAGAAGAGACAACTTTTCTAAACTCTTTTTCTTTAAAGAACTTTGTTTGAATTGTTTGAAGCTATAAAAAATTCTAAAATTTTGCCGTAAATATTAAAAATAACAAGCGAATGACAACCCTAATAGCATCCAACGATCATTATCACCATCGTTGGAGTAATTATTTTGTGAAAAACGATACGATAAATTACCGTTGAGTGTTTGTTCACGAGTTCACAAAGAACTCGTACCGCATCGTTAATATGATTTCAAAAGTTTTAATTTATTACTATAGTTTTTAGAGTTCAGAAAAAATCAGGAAAAAGATTTAATATATTCATATTTTAACCTCTGCAGATAAAGTAGCCAAAATGGTTACCTTACTGACTTGGGGAGCAAAGCAAAGCGTAAAGTTTGAAAATTATTAACGCTCATGGACTTGGAAATAATTTGGTTTGAACTTTAGCCGTGTTACTAATATAGGTAAATAGTTCTTAAATAGTTTCGAAATCAGATAAATTTGATCAATTTCATTAGCATTGTTTGCAAAATATGCGAATCCGAAATTTCAAACAATACAAGTGTAGCAAACAAAAGGCTCTATTATTTGTTGCCAAACTATTTAACATATTTATTTTAAGCACAGAGGTTAAATTGTGCTTCAATCTATTTTTTTTAGTCAACATAACAGATTATCGTAAGGGGAAACTAACATCCTTCGGACCCAAAGTTAGCCTAACCTACTCAGGATGCCTCTCGACAACTAAACAAGGCCCTGGCAAAATAAAAATAAAAAAAATACAAAATTGAAAGATCAAGGTATATTAATACCTATCTATATACTATAAGATCACTTTGATTCTTAACAGAAAATAGGTGAAATACCGACCAAACCCGCGTTGAACCAGCGTGGTTAGATTATGATATAATTGATAAAGGATTATTGTTATATTATCTCTCATCACTTCTTTGTTGCAGATGTATGAGTTCAGTCTTCCTCGATTATATTTTTTTCTCTTGGCCTTCAAAGTTGTGGCTTCCCTATTATTAGACGTTGTAAAAAAACAAATATTACAAACATACTTTACCTCGTTATAATATTAGTATAGATAGTGATTAAGTAATATACCTAGCAAAGAGAGCAAAGTTTGCTACCATACAAGTCTCTTTGTTTTCATTTTATCTTTACAATACTTGTTAAAATTATCCATTGAGCATAAGACCTAATGCCGTTAAACACGGATGTTCCTTGAACCGTGCCGTGCCAATTACAGCGCTTTGGAGAATTCACACGCAATTACACGAAGCTTGAATATAAAATCGTTTAAAGTCCCATTTTATTAAAATCTTTTGAATAGATGCGCTGTCTTTGTTTAACGCTTGAAATCCGAGTGGGAAAGCTGAGTTTCTTATTAATCGTTTGTGAAATTAATATTGTTACTCTGTTTTGATCTTGATTTTTGAACAATTAGTGTCGGTTTGACAAAACGGGGGCAAAAAAGGTGATACTATATAAAAATAAATTCTATTCTATTCTATTCTATTCTAACACAATTAGTAAATAGGCTTCATATTATTATGCCTGATGCGAGTAAAGTTTTTAAAAGCTTCTTGAAATCTCTTTATTTTACAGCTCTATAAAGATAACTGAATATATTCGAGGAATGAAATACCTACTACAAAGGCAGCCCGAGGTTCAATTCAGGCGTTTCTCTCTGAGAAAATTCCTAGTTCTACAAAAAATTAAACTGTTTTAAAAATCTTTGAAAACAAAATTAAATGATGCCACCGCGATGAAAGTAAACGCACTTATTTCCAAGTAGTGTTTGATAGTAAACTAAGTTAAACTAATGCGTAAGTAAATTAAATACCTACAATATCAACATAATGGTAAGGAATTTCAAATAACAACATTTTGTTACCAGACAATGCAAGCCAAATATGCATGTAATTCTCGAAAAGGTTTAAATTTGAACCTTTGGGGGGTTGAGGTCTTTGCGCGTAGGGTACTTGGACCTATCGCATTTTCAAAATTCTTTCAGCGCGTCGTGATGGTGGATCAGGATTATCAGTCCGTCTGTGTCTTCGCTTCCGTTTGGCAGCGGCTTAGGTCAGTTAAGCTTCTTATATCTATAAGTTACCTTTACAATTCAGCTGGTTTTATTTGTATTTCGTAAAGTTATTTAAATACGTAGCATTACACGTTCAAGCAAAAGCATCTCGGCCATAACTAGAGTGGGTCACATTCAGTCCACTCAAACAAGGGTCCAAATAGTTGTAGTTTCATTTCGGGGGCAAATTAAAAGGGTCTGGCTACATCTACTGAATACGTAATGAAGCCTTATCCTAAGCTCCTTTAGTATCGAACATTCTTAATTTGGACATACGTGTGCAACATAAAAGTCTGTAATGAATTTTGTTCGGAAGCCCGAAGAAAAAAGAAGCAGTTTTGAAAACTATTTCATTCGGGAAGTTTCATACTTTTTTGTTAATGCTGAAAATTTTTCAATGAATTTTACGCTTGGCTTTGAATAACTTTTTACAAAAGTTTCTCTTTTTTCTAAGCAACCACGGAATAGCCTTTTGGTTAGTAGTGCTTAAGTTGAATTTACTCACAAAGTTGGTTTATTAGGTAGGACAAGAATATAAAAAGTTACGTGTTTTCGAAATTCTCTAACATTAAATTATTTATGGTGTTGGTAATTTTACAGCATAGTCTGTGTTATGGTACAAACATGACTAATTTTTTACTGCTTATACTTGAACCACTAGCGGTCACTCATCACTTCTCTTAGAAGCAAACTTTAACTCCAGTCTCATCTAGTGCATACATGCACGTGCTAGCATCAGCTAGGATATGCACCATCATACAGAAGCTTGTTTCAAATATAAATCAGAAGTGCGATTGATTTGACCAGATTCTCATTTCTACATCTGTACGTGCGTGGCTCTAGGCATGCCCTCACCGATAAATATTGATATGTCGCGCGGCTGTGAAGATATTTTATGAGCTCGCTATTTTATTAGGTGAAATGTTTTGAAGACGAGTTTATTGAGGATTTTAGCAAAATATTTTCGTAAGTGAATTAGTTTACACAATGAAACAGCGAAGTTTGGTGCATAACGTCGTATTATACTGAATCTACATTATTCATGAAATGAAAAACTTAAATTATTTCTAACCGTACTAACTTATAAAAAAGCTTTTAAAAAGTAAAACGACCAATCAACTTTTGTTTTCGTTTACGCGATACAACCGCTTTGCGCGGTCGTGGGAATACGTGTGTAGATAGCTAAGCCCAACAAGACCAATTGCTGACACATATCCACACGTTGGGACTACCAATCCTAACGAGCTCTCCCGATAAATATTGATGGTGCTACGAGTCCATTTCAGTTTAATTTGTGAGCATCGACGCGTTTACTAAACTGTCAGTATGCAAATTACGATGGGATTTGAACCTACTTATTTTGTAATGTGATTTTTACTTGCGGATAATATTTATTGGTCATTCTGCCACGATCGATTAAACTTTGTTGTTATACATTTACAAGTTTTGGCGTATCGAATAAAACACTAAGCGATTATCGCCTCAACAAAATTAGCTCGTTCGTTGCATGTTTTGCTGCGGTTATTAAAATAATGTTCAATTAAATTTTCACATCATGTGCCAGGCTTTGTGGGTTATAAATGTGGCGAAAATGATTTAAATATTGGCTTCGCTGAATTAAATTGGAATAACAAACTGATTTCTGGCGGGTTTCCAACTGTACTTATTTTTTGGGAATAATATGAATAAGTTTAGTCCTGCTGACTCGTAACTTTGTAAAAGTATGAACTTACCACTAACAAAATCAAAAGGGAAACATTCCTTATCAATAGAGCAATATTCATTTGTAAAGTGATTTAAATAATGCATATCAGGATTTCATATAAACTGCCTTCACAAAGTAGGTATATTATTCGAAAGCAAATTTACTATTCCTGTTGGCGTGCATAATAAAAGCAAAATAATTATAATGCTGTCTCTAGACTGGAATAAAAAAGATGACGTCCAAACAAACATCGTTTTGATATATTGTTAAATAAGTCATTTCTTTAATTTTTTGATTGTAGGACATCATAACAAAGTAAAGCTCACAGTATTTTTTTTCATTTTCCATTTTCCTTTAGCTTTTACAAGTAATCAAAGAATTCGTACGCATACGTATTAAATACGTACGCACCTGCTTCCTATCATACCGGTAGGTACGTATCTACGAGCACTGAAGCTGTACCTATATTTGCCTTGAGCCAAATACCACTTACACAATAAACGGTCGGTTAGACAATCATCAGACGTAATGAACTCATCAGTCAAGTTTTATATCATACTAGCTGCGCCTCGCGATTTCACCCGCGTAAATCCCATTCACAGACACACACACTCTTCCATTTATAATATTAGTATGGATGTTTCGAGTATATTACACGTTGAAGTTATAACGTTCGTACGTTATGAGCGGTCACTATGTCTAGAGATTGCGAAAGTTTAAATCGTAAGAAAAATACAGATCCTTATAAGATGATCTCTTTGGTGAACTTTACCTTTATTTTATTATGTTAATGCTCTACACGTTTAGCAGACGCTTCGTAATTTTGTATAATTGAATTTTGTAGGATTTGTCTGAAGCTTTCAGACACCTTTGGTTTTCGTCAGTTTCAAATTACAGGAAAGGTTTTTATCAATCTGAATTATATTATTATTATTATATTCAGCCGTTCGTGTCCCACTGCTGGGCAAAGGCCTCCCCCCATTCCTTCCAGACGTCGCGATCTTGTGCTAGAGTCTCCCAGTCGGCTGTAAAGTTGTCAAGTTCGTCCCGCCACCTTCTTTTAGGTCTGCCGCGTCGCCTTCGCGACGGGTCAGGGCGATCGTTCGGGGCGAATCTTAATATTTTTATTAAATTATCCGAAAATGACAATGATTTTTCTTTTTCATATAGAGTACAAGCCTTGATATTAGAGTAGGTACCCACCAAAATGAAAAAGTTATTAGACTTTGAATGTGATGAAACAATGATTTATCACTACTTCCAGTCACGTTACGCCAACCCACAAAACGTTTTGAAACCTTGTATTTGAAAAGGCGACGCTGTTACATGACAACCATTTTGTATGTGACAGTTTTTTTATTATCATCGGTTGAGATTTACTACTGGACTTACTTTTTATGGTTCTTACCTACGAGTAGATCTTTTCGATTCGTACAAATGGTATACTCGTAGTAGGTGGTGGTTATTTTAATCCGTTCGTATAAGCAAGTGGGTGGCCAATTCTAGTAACATGTTAGTAACTAATTATTTACCCGTTTCAAAATGTTTTAGTTTCAACAAAATCCCACATTTACTGATTTCTGTTTCAACATCATATAGCGGTGCCCGTTTTTTATAAATACAAATCGGAACGTGTGAATACGCTGCCATCAAAATATCACAATGAAAAATGTTTTGAAAAATTGAGAATATTTTTGTGAAACAAATATATCGGTTCATTGTTAGATATGTTTTGCTGTGATTTTTCTCGTTCCATTGAACGAGTGAACCTTTTTTTAGCATAAAAACATACATGTGCCTGGTATTTTTCTATAAAAATAATCAATCTTTAGGTAGGTACTTGCTAGGTATCTACTCTAGAATTTTGGAATTTCCAAAACAATACATATAGCCCTCACTTTTGGAATTGTCATATAACACCTTCATGATTTAACAGTTATAGCCCATAAAAATGTCTCAAGTTTTAAAGCAATCCTAACATCAAAAACATGTCTTTCGTATCTTGAACTCCCAAACTTCCAAGTAATGTGCAATTAAAACTGAGAAGTACCATAATTTATGACGATAAAAGTTAAATTACAAACAGTGGACGACATAACCTTTGACATCCAAAGTAATCAGAGACAGGAAGCACCGACAGCGTTTTGAACAAAAGGGTAATTAGGTTACAGTATCCGGGGCTTGATAATGCCCATGAGATAAGTGATTTATGGTATCGAATGAACCCAAATAAATATCTTTATACCTGTTTTGGCGATATTTTACATATAAAACATTTTACCGGAAAAGAGAAAATAAATACCGTGACGTGAATATAGAATTAGACTTTTATTTTGGTCCAGTACATCAATTTGCTTTTCCTACATTCGCCATAATAATTATGTCATCAAAATAAAATATGAAAACGTATCAACTACACTTTCTTTTATATTGCACAACTTAAATAAACAATTTCTTCTACTTATGTAGGTACTCTCATAAATTCTGGGATAATTCTGTTTTGGAGCATGTAGGTACCATAACACTTTAAATAGACTAAATAGATTTTCAACATAATTGTTAATTATTATGGTGCAATAACCTATTTGATACGTACTATAATACAATTCGATACCCAACAACACTGAACGGTCGCTACATACAATTCATGGCACATATAACAATTGTACCTACAATGTGTGATTATGTAGGATATTAGGATGTAGGACAATATTGTAACTGTCTCTAAAATATTAGCATAATATATTTTTTTTAAATATGAATTGTCCGAGACAGTATTTGAATAGTTATATCTCTATATTTTTTGAAGTAGACAGTTAGTGTACCTATTGTATAATTGCCACCTCCGACTTCTCCAATGCAAATCCATAAGGTAAAAATATACCAATCAAGGGGAAATCTCCTGTGATTAGTTTTCGATAATCCCACAATAACTAAACAATTGTTCGATTTAAGTTTCCTATTTGTTAAGCAAGGTTATTTGAGCTGAAATTTGGTGCATTGTACCAAATTTCAGCTCAGCAGTTTTTGCACGATTGAATAAAAAAATCACACAAACTTTTATAATGCTAATAAAAATTAATAGGACACTACAGCAGTGCAGTCTTGATTGTTTTAATGAAAATGTAATTTAAAATTATGCAAAGCCAACATCCCTTCACAAATGCAAATAAAAGTGCCGCATACTGTAGTTTTGAAGCGGCAACATGAGGAAAATTACCAGTTATTAAACTTTATATAACTTCTCATACAGTTTAGAATTACACGTGATGTCGGCGCCAGGTTTCTTTCAGTTAATTACATTGTTGTAATTAGGAGAGGCTTTAGGGCTACATGAGAAGGAAATTTTAAACTGAAAAGTTACAGTTACATTAATAAGGTTTTATATTCATTAAAATTAACACAGAGCTTAGGTAGAGTTAGTAGCTTAGGTAGAGGATTTCTAACCAAAAAAAATATACAGTTCCTAAAAAAAATACTTACATTTTGAACATTAGGTTTCTACCCGTCAAAGAACGACGGGTAAAAAGAAAAGAAATACGTAATATTTAATTTCCGTAGAACGTCACTCTTGAGATTATCCCGACATATTTCCTTACCTATTAAAGCGGCTGAAACGTAATTTCTCGTAAAATTCCACCGCTGCCTTTTCTAATTCTCTTGAGTTGACCTTTCTTACAATTTTACGAACTTGAAAATTACTTTGGCACAAATAAGTTTTGAAGGAATAACTCGACTGTAAGTGACATTAACAGTAAATATAGAAAAGCAATTGTGTATGTTTACGTTTTAAGTGTTGTTTGTTATTAATGTTGTTTCTTGAAGTACCCAACTTTAGTCCAAATTGATCTTAAGGGTTCTAAACTACCAATGTGTCTCAGCTTTTGTAATAAACCATAGATGCGGACTTTTAATTGTTTTTTTTAACTCTCTCGATTATCGAAGGAGTATAGCAAAACTTCGGAATTATAAAAAAATATCATTATCGATCGTTATTATTTTTAATGAAAACTTGCTTGAAATCATGTTTTAAATTTTGTACAAATCTCTCTCTCAAATCTCTTTCTCTCTTATTATTTTTTAGCAGTTTTGCCCCACTGCTAGGTAAGGGCCTCCCCCAATTCTATCCAGACGTCGAGTTCGTCCCGCCTCCACACACCACACAAAAACATTCAAGAATGTTTTGTCATTGCTACAAAGCTACGCCAGCTCTAAATGCTACGAAAGTGCTACGAAATATTACGCAACGTAATACAGAAATCTTTTGTGATTAATATATCAGAATAACACTTGAAATAGACGTTATAAAAGGAACGGATACAAAAAGACATTAAGGACCGCAATACAAAAAGGGCAATATACATTTTTAATAAGAATTTCACACGTCTACCCCTGAGAAGCGAGATTGGAAAATTATTAACCCTCGTAAAATATACATTAGCTCGGAATTGTATGCGAGAGCTTTTTTATAGCTTTTAATTTGAATAGGGTTACACATATACAGGACGTTTAATCCTTTAATAGCAATGCTTTATACGAGTTTTAAATAGACTTCACTTTGATAACTGACACAACTGACTTAACATTGTTTCAACCGACTCATGTGGCATATTTGATACAGGCTTTGCGGCAGTCCCCTTCAACACTGCAGAACATAACATTGAACCAATTATCATAATATTACAATTTCATTTACATAGAGACCGATGAGCATCATTAAACAGCTAGGCCAGCCTGTTTTATTAGCTTGTATTAATGATAACTTTTAAAAAGGAGGCACGTGTCACGTGCAAGTAGTTTTCAATGTCTGGTGTGTCCTATTCCGCTGTTTAGGTAGAAAAAATTCTGGCCAAGAAAGAAAGAAAGAAAAAAGTGTTTATATCTGTAGGACCTCAAGGATCACTTAAAAATGGTTTTATAAGCTAGGTGATACTAACCGCGGGTCGCCGAACAGCTTCTTGTTTAAGGTTGGTGTCTAACGGATCTTCCTACACTCATGACAGACAGTGACAGGGCTACAATTTGTTATAATGGATAATAACTTTGTAAGAATTAACTGATTTGACAATAGGCAGGCGCTTATGCAAACTGAACTGCACCTTGTTGCGTCACAGTATTTTATCCGTGGGTCATCAGTATTTGTTTTATTATTTATTCAGTGATATCACTCTCTACTGATAGTTTGTTACATCTCCGTGGAATTAATTGCCGTCGTTTACAAGCGTCCGTCAATGACACCGTTTGTCATGGACCTAGTATTCTCTGGACTAATAGCCACCGAACGGAACAAAAAATGCTCTGACTCCACAGTTTTGTAGGTAGAAAATTCGGAGCTTTTAAGTTTCCGGTCATACAATAAAACGTCACGCGATGACGGACAAAAGATATAATGTTTTGTCTCATTCACTCGCAAAAATGTTGTATATTCTTCTTTTAGTTTATATGACTGAGACCTCTCAGATATACAATACAGCGCTCTATATTACTTTATTTATCGAAGTCCTTTATATTTTAGTACAAGTTGACGTATAGCTGAAACGATTACATACGCATAACTGCTCTAGAACTTTCAGATGAAAACTATAAATTAACGCGATAAGAGCGTTATCAAGGCGTAAAGCCTATAAACATGTCTCCTTGTGACAGATAACCGCACGGACGCTCATGCTAAAGATTAATTAGAGAATTCGGGATACAAGGCACCAGTTTCTGTACTTTACGGCACGTCTTATCAAACTATTACATTTTAAAGGAAAATCCAGAATTCATTATCATTAGAAGCATTGTTGAATTAGGTAAGTTAATTCATTATTATTATTATTATTATTATATTATTATATTCAGCCGTTTGTGTCCCACTGCTGGGCAAAGGCCTCCCCCCATTGCTTCCAGACGTCACGATCTTGCGCTAGAACCTCCCAGTCGGCTGTAAATTTGTCAAGTTCGTCCCGCCACCTTCTTTTAGGTCTGCCGCTAATTAAGTTAATTCATAAGTTTTTTAAAATGTTGCGTGCCTATTTAAAATTCACATTAGTTTCTACAGCAACGTATATATTGTGGTTGTTCTATACCTAACCAAGAACAACGGAGCTAACGTTAAATAAATATTGTGTTTTTTCCATCATAGAACTTTTCAAGGGAACTATTGCAAGTACCTCTTAATAAGTAAAGTTACTTACTACCATACAAAACCTTTCATTTCTTTCTAAACAAACCTAACATTCATATTAAAAGACTCTTTTAAAAGCATTATCAAAGATAAAAACGAGTGCTGAGTCGAGTCGTTGTTAACTGAAGATAAGAAACTCGATTTTAAGGATCTATGAAAATGGAGCGCAAAGAAGAGTATTTCTAATACACAAGCAATATACTTGTTATTCATATAGACGTAAACATTTTATGAAGGCGTGAGTAATAAATATGTATTATGACAACGGTGTAAATAAAAAAACATTTCATTTTATCTTTTAAACTAAATAACTCTGTTGAATTGGAAATATAAAAACATCACATAAATCTGTATCAAATAGACGTTTCGAAAATATTTTTTTCTGTTGTTGGCACATGTGCTTACACAGATGCTTTCAAATAGAGTAAAGACAAGTGACATTCAAAGGTCACGGACGAGGTTTAACAAATAAAGGGTCCAATATTATGGAATCGCCGTACAGCCCACGCTTGTTATTGTCGACCACGCTCCGTTTGTTTAGTACAAGGAAAACTTTCGTGTCATTCTCGGCGTCTAATGATCTTCTAGACTAGAAACTCTTTCTAGCTAAATTAAAATAAGCAAATTGATATTAGGTATTTCACATACTTTCCTAATTGCATTTCCAATTCAGAAACATTTTTTTAAGTTTCATTAAAATGTGATGGCAAAAGATTAACTATGAGTTTGAGTGGCGTTCAAAAAACGTAGTAAGCCCGGGTCAGTTGAGCTCTAGTAAACATAGCATGAGGTACACGAATAAAGTATTTAAAAGTTGTCAATTGTTCCGAAACATACCAAAGATATCTTAGGCTATAAAAATAATTTCTAAATGTTTTCCGTCTACATCTCTCAGCACGAAGCTCAAACAAACATTACCACTATTTCTTACTTTTTTTCCGATAGCACGCGAAGATACGCACACAATTTATGAGGTTTATTCGTAATCCAAGCTAGAGGAAGGCTAAAGGGCAAAGAGCCGGCTACAATGAAAATTGATGCCGGACATTCATAAGGACTCATGAGGTGTGAAAAATGAACAACAATTTTTCAAAGGACTTGTTAGATAGTCAGGGATGGACTTGTGTTATAAATGACACGCGTATTATAACTTATCTTTTGTACAGTGCTGAATTTGCTATAAACAAGAACTTAATATCATCGAACTAAACAATACTTATTTTTAATTTAAAAGTTACTATAGATGTTTGTTACTTTTTCATGCAAAAACATATTTCATAATACGAGTATAGAATCTCACTTAGGATATTTTTTATCCTTGAATATTAAGAAACCGTGGCTGTATACTAGTTTATATGAAAAGGTAATTAATCCAGAGAATATTTTATTTTATCTGAATATAGGTATAAATTGGATGTCGAATATCTCGTTATCCTGGTGTAAAAAAATAATCCTCTTTGATCGAATTGAGCTCAAATATTTTCTGAGGCAAAAAAATGAAATGGATGTCATGTCATACCAAATGCGGACCGACAGCGGTATGGGTTTTTAGGCATACTTTACATTTAAAAAAAATGTTACTTAATAACTTTAATCAAATCAATGATAAGACGTAAATGAAATATTTTATGAATTAATGAAAAATGTATTTGTTATAAACGACCCTTCGCTTTAAATGAATGTTTTCAATTCTTTTTACTGCATAGACAAGAAACTTTTATAGTTAATTCACAGATGTGTGGAACGGTACAATTCCATCCAACTGCCAACGCCAAAACAGCCTGAATTCAGTTATATAGCGGGAAAGGCAACAATAAAGGATAACGAGTATTTCCGTCTTATTCCAATAGGATTTACTGAAGCCTTTCTTTATTAAATTGAAGAAAATAGTCGTAAATATTTTGCGGAGGTAAAAATAACACATAAATATTACCATAATCCGCAACAGAAATGCTGACTTTATCTCAAAAATCTTGTCGAATTTACGCGCACATTCAATTCCCAAGGCTTGAGCACTAATACAACATCTGCTTCAAATTTATCAAAACTGAACCGTATATCTTATTACGTAAGGTTGTTATGGTCGATGTCTGTCGAGTGTTGAAATGAAGCTCCCAAGTTTATGTTGGTAAAAAGTGTGGGAACATTTTATGGCAACGATGATTGAGCACATTCCCGCTGAGGTCCAAATTAACGTTCAGCTCAGCCTATGTCACTTTGCATCTGCTTTGAATATACAATTTCTAACGTAAAATGAGGTCCTTGAGATAAAGAGGCGCATGAAAGTATAAATATTCTATTTCTTTATTTTGAAAACTACTGAGATTTCGGTCTTGAAAGTACAAGAAAAGTTTATTTATTTATTTATTCACCATAAAGTTATATTTCACAACATAGGCAAGTCAATTAAAAAGCATTAGTTTAAAAAGTTGACATAGATTTACGTGTTGCAGCTGTGCTTAGTGTTCTTTTTTCTTGAAAAGCATTATTGTATTTTAAAAAGCATTAGTCAATGTGAAACTTCCGCACATTAATACTCTATTCATTCTGTGGCTTAGGAATAGGTTTGCTTATTTTATCAACTGAACTCGAAATATTCGCTTCACTTTGAAAAGAAAGTTATTTTGAGCAGGGATTTGGATGATGAAATTAAAACTGCGAAGTGTGTTTTTCTTGTTTTTTAGTTTTCAAACTATATTTCTCTATTTTTCAGGCTATACTTAATTGTTTTTACTTACTACTAGCACAGATAAAATAATACTATGTACTACTAGTTGGTATAATATAAGCTGAGCTCGTGTCTTTAGGTGGCTTACTTGGAACTAAGTAATTGTGATTTGTAGGTACCATAGAAGTCCATTATGAACAAAAGGATTTAATAAATGTTTTTGACAGTACACTAATTTTAAGTACCTCAGTGATAAAGTCCACTACACCCAGGAAGCTATGAATATTAATGTCATTATCTTCCATTGCTCATAGTTCGTACTTGAATACTGATCAGACTTCAAACGGAAGTTAGACTACAATTTGCAGTTGCCGGCTGTAGCGTTTGCACATTAGAGCGAGTACACACAAACTGCCTTATGCATAGGTATTGGGCCAGTAAACTTATAGCTTAATCCGATATTTCTTATTAATTATCAGACTTTACCTAAAATATATCGCACTATAAGATTATATACCTATGCCAAAGTTTGTATTTACACAAGTGGATGTTGCTTTTTCACGCAAAACTGTTTACTTTTTTGTTAAAACTTTGAATATACCCATAGTTTATAACCTAGGTAATACTTAAGAGTTCCTAAGATATCATAGAACCGAAGCCGTCACCTAGTAAGCTATGTTTGAATAAAAGTAATTAAAATTCTTTTCAGAAGAATTTATCAAGATTCGAAATTATACTTATAACTGTAAATTATATTTGCAAATCGATATAAAGCAGGAGGCAGTCTGTGTGTCATATTAATAGCCAGTATCTCAATAATACTACATATTTCATTAACAACGCATTAATCTTCCTCTTTGTGTAGCGTTAACAGGGGAATTACCCAACTATAACTTTAATTACCTATCACGGTGAATTGTTGGGATCAAAGGAATTTAAATAAAATCTAAGTTACAAACGTAATTCCCTCGTTAAAATATAGAAACATGTATTTATAGAAATTATCAGTAAAACCGTTAGTACCTAAATTAATTAAAGTTTTTTTTAAACTTTCACTCGATGGTCTCAATGCAAAAATTGAAACTATAGTTCATAATCTAGGTACTTTAGCAAATATTCAAAGTTAAAAATCTAGACGAACAAAGTCACAAATACTTTACTGATTTCCTGTCAGAATCACCAGAATGGGGCGGACAATATTCTGTTTTGCCGAGACAGGATTAAATCACCCTTCTAATTATAATTTCATTTCGTCACACGACCTTCTGAGCCCACGGTACAAAGGACATCCTGAGGGTGACCTATGTCAATTAAGACATTTCACAAATACATTCGACTTCAGAGCTGTTGTGTTGTGACATTAAATGTAGGGAGCATAGTTAGATATTGACGACCTCTGGGGCGTAGTGGGCGTAGGCCTGACTGAGACTCGGAGGTTGCGGGTTCGATCCCCGCTACGGAACAAATGTTATGCAGATATTTAAGTATTTTTTGTTATGTTCTGCAGATATTTGTTCCGTGTCTGGGGTGTTTTCTATCTATATTATGTAGATATATATGTAAAAGAAAAGAAAGATGAAAGTACTCGTATTACACAGATACAGTATTCAAATGAAAAATATTGTTCAAGAGAGTTAAAGAGGCACATAACAAAATTATTTGATCATGTGAAGCACGGTTAATATTTTCTCGTCTTCTTCTTTGTGTGTCTTTAAATAGGTCTTACTTATATGAGGGTAATGCTATTAGCAAGTTAGGGAATGATCGAAGTGGTTATATTTATACCATGCCTTGCATTGTCGATAATTAGGTCAGAACAGCATTTACGCAGGCCTCAAGGAAACTGTCTGTATATTCATTGTGTAGGGTTGTGACTTTAATAACTGCAGAGAATTTTCATTAAAATTACATGTTGATGTTGTATAAGTTATTTTTACCTACAAGCTTAAAACCGCCGAAACAGATTTGCATTTAATTTTATCGAATAACTTGCGAATTTCATAACACAATTAGTTTATTTTATAGACTTGTAAATGCCATTCTTCATAACGTATTTGTCAACGTACTAATTGATAAAACCAATAAAACTAAGGTATTCAGTATATTTCTCGATTCTATAGTGGGCGCAGAGAATGCAATTCTAAGAAAATCCGGTCCTGAAACGAAGAAATGAGGTTGAATACGAAATATAAAAATAGCGTAATAAAGGATTCTCATTCACACAACCCAAATTTTAAGTAAACGAGACTCAATTTTAAAATATTTTTAGCTAGTTACAGTTTAGTTTAGTAGTGACAACCCTATCGAGCACCTAGTCCCGAGCACTTTAGACAGACTTGACAGAGAGAAATGACGCGACATCCCGTGACGTCACGCCTAGGACGATTGAGATGGCAGAAATTGCTTCTATTCATTTAAATAAACAGCACTTCATGCCCTTTTAGCGTATTTCTTTGAGTTCAGCAAATAGATTCGTTTAGGTACCGGCTTGTTTGAAAAACAGACACAAAAGGATACAAAACTAGTTTCACAATAAACTTTTCATTAATTTTTCATCTAGAATAATATTGTTTTTATTTATTCTAGATTAAAATACGTACATTTATTTAGCATGCAGATACGTTTATATATTTCGGTCAGATGGTTTAGTTGTCTGATTTTCTGTAGTTTCTTATAACCGTTGTTGGACCTATATATAGTTAAATTAATAACTGAATAATTTTAATAAAATATCCCTGGGTTGTTTCGAATATCCCTATCCCTAATTACACAATTAAGAACAATAGCTCTATTATTTTAATTAAGCACCTGATTCTTGAAATGATCCTTCAAAATTTAAAACAAATTACCTCATAATTTTGCATCGTAATAATCTTAACGAGATTAAATTCTCATCATCGCATCATAAATTTTCAACTCTCAAGATTATTACGAAGCTAAATTTATAATTGATAAAATGTTTCGATGAAGTTCATCATTCGCTAATATTTTTACATCTAACTTTGATATTCCATTAAACATCTGAAAGCAAGGAAATTCAATTAGAAGTCTCGGAGTGAAAATTACTATGAGAGTGTTCAACCAAGAGCCAGTTATTGGCCTAAGTGGCTTCATAGATTGAGCGAGCTTTTAACATACGATCAATCCTGGTGGCTCTAATTTTGATGTGTTAAATATAATGTTTTGCAGAGAAAATACGACCATTTCACAGAGCAAATTAGTTAGGTACTTACCCACAGTTTTTCACATCACGAAAGCACATGGCATGTCCTGCGTAACCTGCGTTCTTGATAGGCTTACCCCCGGTTCCTATAACAAACTAACGGATGTCCGTAGGACTTTCTCCATAGCAACGTTGTTATCTGTCAAAAAGTTTCATACATTTTATGTTGAAATAACAACGTTGCTATGGTGATGGACCTACGAACATCCGTTAGTTTGTTATAGGAACCGGGGGTTAGACGTTCTTGGTAGATTTTCGTGTTTCGCTTTGGATGGGTGACCGCAATTAGAGTTAACAGCTGAGCGCTTCCGTGAACTAGGCACGTTAACTTGGCGGTCCCGGCTTGTCGGAGGCTTATCTCCGTCACCTGAGTCTACCATATGCCATAAAATTAGATTTCTTTTTTTACGATAATTCTTGTCGAAGCGTATGTATTACTACTCTGGATCAAAGCCCCTCTAAGGGCAAAGCGGTGTAGGCAAATACTGTAAATGGAACTTGGTCCTTCGTGTACAATTTTGTTCTTTGTTAACTTTTCAATCTATCGAACAACAAAAGCTTTTACGGCTCTCGCAATATTTTAGGAGTTTATTTGTATTGTACTTTTCGTTCTCCCGCCCGAAGAAACCTATTGGATTTCAAAACTCTTGTTATAATTACTTAAATAATTTGGCTACGTTTTGCTTATTGCTTTTTGAACAAAGATAAATTGGCAATTATAACGCTGGGTCAAAATAAATTGTTAAATATTGAATCAGAACTAGCATTGATACTTTGTACCTAATTTCCTAATTAAGTAGGTAGAGCTTTAAAAAAAGCCTTTGTGTAGATGATTTTATTTAGCTATCTTAGCCAAGTTCCGTTATTTTAATTTTTTTTCTAAAACGATGGCTGTTGGCGTTCCTATCAATGAATGAATAAACAAAGGCTATAAAATAAATAAAACAGCCGCCATTGTAAAACACACAGTTTTTCAGGAACCTGGTAGGGTGAAGACTTTGAATACCTACTTATTATTTGATCGGAACCCGGTTCGTGCCGGGGGTTCAACGCTACAAACGGAATTTCCCTTCGTCGGCTGAATAACAATTGATATATATTTTTACGTATATGGAGCGGTATTGTCATCCATGGGACTTGTAAATCCAACTGTTTATTACCCAACTGTGGTATAAAAATGGTGCAGCAGGAATGGTAAAGATAAGAGTTTTTACATTTCTGTTCTTTATATTTCGTAGATCGAATAAAACAAATAAGAACATTTAATAAATAATTTTATTTCCATTTATTTATCGTTTCCTCTTTTTATAATAATTTGAAGAATACCTCTTTATTTTCTATTGTATTAGTTCACCATTTATCATTTATGATAGTTACTTACAGCTATAATCATAAGTACATCAACTTACATTTAGAACAAATAATGCAAATATTGTATATTATTACGAAAATGTATACAGGACGACTTTTTACATTATAAAAAATCCAAATATTTAAAAGTAAAATTTATTAAAATGTTGAATAAAAAATTCCGGACAATTATGTAAATAAAGTACAATTATATTCTTACTTTTATATATTATAATGAAATTCTACTACTACTCATAGTCGTAACTAACTTTCCTTTTAATTGAAAGAGTGAAGCGAAACGGAAATATTTCATATCAGTCTTTAAATTATATAATACAAAACAATCTCATGTTGTTTTAGGTTACTCTATGACACAAATGGGAGAATTAGGTATATTATTTTTCTCGCTACTTGATAGATGAACAGAAAAGAAACACACCCAGGACTGTTTCCAATGTATTTTAAAGCATTTGCTTAGATATTAAGAAATTTTGTTGAAATGTTAAATTTTAGTAACGAGAGATACAAAAAGTATAAACCAGAAGTAACTAAGTATTTTATCTGACAAAATATTAACATCTAGATGACCAACTACATATTTTCTTTTTTATAGAAATTTGCTTAAATTACAGTTTAATTGTGCACTTTCACTAATAAAATTTGACTAGATGATTAGGTTGAACAAGTACACTCGCACCATTTACATTTTTACACTACTTGGTGTTTAAAGTTAATTGTTTGTTTTTGTCACAAAAATATAGTCTTCTTAGTATAACAATTGATAAATCATATCTACTTATACACTTAGAACCTTTAAGTGCGAATATCTACTGAATTAGGTGCATTATCAACATTCATTTGCTACACAATATTCATTTAAATGTATTTAGAATTTGAGCTTCCTATTTTCGTATGATACACACTTATAAAATGAAACACATCAATTTACATTTTTACGGCACACACTACTAAAACGTATTCTATCTATTTATGTACCCTTTAGTTAGACATCAATACCAAGACATTATCACTTACAATGTACAAGAGTTCTTTACATATGCCATAAAAATCTTGGTAGAGATGATGATAGCAGCCATATTGGAGATATGTCTGTCGAGCAGCGGGGCGCGTGCTGACGCCGATGCGACGGTAGCGGGGCGGGGCGGGGCGGGGCGGGGCGGGGCGCGCTCAGATGGCGGGCAGGAGCGGGCTCGGCGAGCGCGGCAGCCGCCGCACGCTGCCGCTCCACGGCTCCATCATATCCTCGTCTCCCTGCACACGCGCACTCGACATACTCTCAGCATCACACTCCTCAACTTCCCAACTCTGAGATCGAGATTTCATTAAATAACTAAGAGCGGGATCTAGCCACTACGACGGAAGGAGCGGAACGACGTGAGGTTACAGTGACAGACATCTACGGTTCTAAGGGTAGAGGTGCAGGGTTGTGCAAATTAAACCACGTATTACGGTGTCAACACTTACATATAAGAGGTAATTACCATCATCGTGTGAGGCGCTAGTGGCCCCGAGTTCATGGGGGCCTGGTTTACTGGGGGCGGGGGAGCCGGTGGGGGCTCAGGGGAGACCGCCGCAGGGGAGAACGACGCCGGCGCAAGTGGAGATTGCGCTACGAAAGAATTTTTCATCAGTACACTTCAGATATGTTATCTACTAGGTTTTTCAGAATACTCACCAGCGGCGGTGAGGGCCAGCACGAACTGGCTCCAGTGCACGCAGCAGCCGCAGCAGAGCTGCAGCGTGGCGCGCCGCAGAGCACGGTGCAGCGCCATGAACAGTAGCGGGTTCACTGCCGCATGCACGTATGAAATGTGCAGCGTTATTTGGAAATACATCTAAAAGAAACAGGAACTTTATAATTATCGGAGCATAATAGACAGAATTGGTTCCAATTAGCTTTGGTATAGAATATAACTTCCACTTTCATAATATTAAAATCTCACCTCATACGCTATGTGTGATGTGAGCGCCGGGTGGTGAAACAGAGTGATCATAAACAGTGGTCCCCAGAATAGCACATAGGCGGCCGTGATGACCAGGAACATGCGCACCCTCCTCACTCCCTCCCGCTCAACTCTCGCCAAGTACCCTCGAAGCCGGCGCCCTCCGCCCAGAGGCAAATTACCAGACGGTCGGCAGTGACCATCTAACGTACCGTCTACTGTCTGCAGAAAAAAAATACTCTAAAATCTGCCTAATAAAGAAGTAAAAAGTTGGAAAAAGTAGAGAAAAGTGCTCCAAATTTTATTGTTGCTCAGAAACTTTTAAATCTAGGTGCGTTAGATAAGGATACTCGGAACCGTGTAACATACTTAAAGATTAGTGCAAAGAGTAGGTAGAGCAGGTTTAACACAAACAAAAATTATAAATGTTATGATGAGTACATGCAAAGATTAATCAGTTACATTTTCAAAATTTTTTCTATCTACGACATATACGCTAAGAACGCACATGCACATACTCGTACATACCCTGGGTCCGACGCTGTTCGGCAGGCCGTCCATGCGTCTGTTGTCCCCGGCCATGCTGACAAGCGTGGTCACTAAACCAGCTACTCGCACTGCCTCTACGTTAGCCTGCATGCGATAAGATTTAAATTTATCGAACACTTCATCGCGAATTCAATTCAGCAAATGCACGCTCGACCTGATGTTTAGAAATTTGCAGAAAGCGCCATTTATTTCAGAATGGCGCTTTCTGCAGCAACACCCATTCGAGTCAACTTCCCAAAATTTAAATCTTATTTGCTCCACCGCAAAGAACATTGGCAAGATACCAACAAAAATACCAAGTTCGGCCAACGTGAGACTACAAGTATGCAAAATATTGTATAGGTAGCTGGAATTTATGTGAATGGCTTCTTGAATCTCAACTTAACTTGGAGACTTTAAGAGTGCAAGAGAACTCCAGTTTCGGCTGTGAACCGAACATTAGCACTACGTAACTTCGGTCATTCCACTAGGTCGCTCACGAAGCAGCAAGAATATCTCACAAATGACCATGGAGAAGTTTTTATCTCGGCATGGAAATGGGAGCAATGAATCTGCAAATTAACGCAATGACGAACAAAGCTTTTACGGTATAATGAAACCTCTCCATGCCATCTGTTCTGCTCTCACGGCCCTAAGACATAGATTACAGGAGACACCAACCTTAGTGAGGTCACGATGGAGTTTCTTCAAGTGGAAAAGTGTCAACCCGACGCATACGGCGTTCACGCCTATCCAGAGCGCGTTAAGCACGTAATGCCTGAAGGGTCCTCGGACCAAAGGACAGGACGGGCCGGGTCCGTAGGATGAGTAGGACCCTGCACTGGCAGCCAAAGCCCCAGATAAGAACGTCGGACCGAGATTAATGGTGATGGATGCGAACCATATCATAAACGTGCCGAAAAGGACGCACTGTAACAAAATTAAAAATTATTTTGAGTACGTTACGTATAACAACTTCTAAAATTATTTGGCAAGTTAAAGATAGCAAGATGACTCATGGTAATTTCTGCGAAGTTCCCAAAATTCCCAACTCAAATTATAAATTAGGTCGTTATCATAATGGAAATTATTTTATACTGTTTTACCTGGGGGCTGTCCATCAGTAATGGGGCAGATAAATCAGCTTGCTCTTCCTCGTTCTCCGGAAAAATGGGGCTGTCATTTAGGACTGTTGTGAGCATGTTTACCGTCGACACTGTCACCTAAAAACATTTCCCTTTTAAATTGGGGTAAAACATTTTGCCAGTAAAAACGAAAGCGTTTGCATCAAATTACAAAGGGCTGTGCGCAAAATATGAAAGTTGTTGGGATTTGTTTGTGAGCATATTTGTACGCAAACAACCCCATTAATTTGATGCTGCTATCGTCCTCTTACTTACAGAAACAAGTTTGCTTTTAAGACGCCATCAAAATTAAGAGCAAAAGATTATTCGCAGCTCACACTCGTCTACGGACCTTGCAGTTAAGTGCCTATTAATCACTAATAGGAGCGCGGCTGCCATTGCCTTCCAACAATTGACGGGAAGCATTCCAACAATCTGTTACTTCGCGATGACTGAGCTACTTTAACTTGTCGTTTCATGAATTCCTTTAATTATGACTTTTCATTAGTTCCTCGAATTTACAGCAGTTCAATAGTTCTTCAAAGTTTGAATCATTGATTAAAGTTAATTTTGGTACAAAACTTTGGCGGACATTGATGAAGGACTTGAATTACAAATTTTCTTTGTACGTTCGCGAGATATTAAAGGGCCTTTCATTTGCTGTCCCTCTGATTGATAGCTGGTTCTGATACGAACTTTTTACATGGATGAGTTATTCGGCTGTGATACGAAATAATCACCAAACTCGCAGTTAGGTGTGAAATTGAAATTATTTATACCTATCGAATAGAAATGGTCGTTGTTACTTAATATAGTAATATTTTTGAATTAAAGTATTGGCATTAATATCGAGATAAACGTTTTGGTTAATCTTTCATAATTAAGACCATTAGGCAACTATAACTAAATACTCGTATTGACCATGATTCGAAGATTTTCGAGTTTCCCGGTCCCTCTATTTCAGTTTCTTACTACGCAATATACCCTACCATCGTTTATATTGTTGAACACGACTCGATCTGGTCACAAATCCACGAGTAATTATTGCAAATATCCCAGTTCTATTGCTTAAAGATAAAAAATTAATTAATACATAATATTTTTTACTTACAAGTAATAAAAAAGCAGTTTCGACCAATGAGCACTTGTAGACAGGCTGGCACCGGAACACTGCGATGCCGAGGGGCAGTAGAATGGCTGCGCGGGCCATGTCCACCACTGCCTGGTGGAATAGCAGTCCGTGGGACCACCTGGTATCAAAAAAACGAATTGTCACATTTATAATGTCGGTAAATACTCGCAATTATGTGACTTACTAAAAAACTTCTATTACTTACAAAAACGTCGTCACAAACTTTTGCATTATAAATAGTTAAGCTTAGTTGTAAAAGTCCCAAAAAGGTTGAAATAAATCAGTATTGGTATAGGTAATTTATCAATCATCCAAAAACGTCACGTGCGTATTACGTGACGAAGGAACGCAGACGATCCGCAAAGTACCTGAGACGTTTTTGCGAATCACGTAAATAAAGGTGTGAGAGGCGACCCAGCTATTTATGTTCCCCGGTAGACCTTTAGGGCAGGGAACCCGGTTCTGAATTTTGATGAATCAGGGTGCATGTTATGAACGATGATATGGCAAGTTTTATGGGAAGTAACGAGTGTATCAAAATGAATGTTAATGATTATTTATGTTGTAGGGCTCATTTTAATAAAGTCTTAAAAAATGAAATAATACAAAGAAAGAACCGACAACGAAATTTAACTTTGTGTAACAGAGTATAAAGATTCAAATTTTCTTCAAAGCCTTCTTAATTTCAACAATTTGTCTTGACATTATCTTGTCGGTGAAACATCAATCAAACAAACAAAGCCAAGCCGAGAATAGTCGTCCCGAAATAATTTTTCACTCTTTTATCTTGTCAATCTTCGACTTTATCGTCTTGGAAGAGATTGAAACATCATGAAACTGGGTCAAATAAGCCCGTTCATGTAACAATAAGATTGGCAAAATGGAACTCTATTGTTAATGTAATAGCAAACAAAAATACATCTTGGAAAGCCATCTTCTATTGTGGTTGACAGGACGAAATAGACGAATTTATTTAGTTTGTCATACAACATCCTATCCTATCTTATAGACTCAATAATGGACGAAAACTGTGCCAGGGTAATTATTGTCTCAAGGTTATTTTTATTAAATTTTTATAAAGAGCTGAAAATATAGTCGATTGATGTAGTTAGGTAGTTCTATTCAGAAATCTTAGGATTTAATATTATCTATGGATGTGGATTCTTTGCAGAGTTTTTACAAAATTTCTAGAGTCTATGAAAATGGAGTTGTCCTTTGATTGGATAATTATAATTTTTAAAACTTTAAAATGAAAACATTACTGAGACATACACGATGTCGGAATTGTAAAAACATTTTACACAATCGATCAAGAATTTGAACACAAAGGTATCTAATATTTTGATTAAACATTGAAACCTCTAATTTCCTTTTTCCTATCCTCACACAGTCGATAATTTTATTAGATTGGATGGGGACTTCAGAGTCTCTTGTCGTTTTAAATCATTTGAAGGGCTATCTCACATCTAAAACGTACTTTCACAGAATTAGCTTCACCGAATCTTGCTTAACTGTAATAATGTACCTCAGTTATTACATTAGGGTAATAAAATTATAGAAAGTTGGGGTTTTCTAAGATGGTTATGTCCCTTAAAATGAAATCCAATACTAGTCACTTTATAGGCACGAGAGTTAGCACGAGTGTGTTGGCCGAATGGGTTAGTAGGTACTTCGACTTTTGTTTTGAAGGTCAAGAGGTTTGATCCGGTCGTGCATCAATGAATTTTCAGAGAGTTGTTATTCCTGAGGCCTATTATTGACTATTATTGACTTGGAATCAATAAAACAGTTCAGTTTTTTTTGGTGGATACAGAATTCTTAACAGTTCACAAACATAAGCTGGACCCGAAACTAGTCGTAACTTAACTTAAATTAACTTCAACCAATAAACGCAGGTCACACAACACTACACAGGCCCTTCAATTTGTTCCTATTGATAAGTTAGAGTGTCACATTGCAATCATAAACAAATAACATTCACGTCCTTCTATTCTGATACGAGGTGAGCGTAGATACAAGCTAAAGCTTTGTCAGTCTGTTGTATATTAGTATATACCTACATAGTATGAATGTGTAGGTATCAAACTACAGGTACTATGCACAGGTTGGAGCGCCGCGCTGCGGTCTGATAAGTGAGATAGCTCTATTAGATATCTATATATCCCTTTAATTGATTTTCAGATAAAATACAAGTTAAATCTAAAATGGAAACCTTTGCCATACTTTGTGTGCCTAGTTTTTACAATCGTCAAATAACTGTCACCGTAAAATTAAAACTTCAGATGAACTCACTAAACGAAACAGTCCTATTTCCATATTTCAATAGCCTCTTTACTTTTATGGGCATAAGGTTATGTTGGTTATTGTTGAGCTTATATCTCGATGGATATAAGCTTATAATTGCCATTTAAAAAATTAGAAACTCGTATTTTTTTTTAAACGCTTCAACAATTTAGTTTCTTATTCAATCTAGTTTTATTTGTCTTTAGAAGATTTACGACATATTTTTTGTATATAATCATCATTCCCCTGCCCTTGTCCCACACTTGGTGGGGTCGGCACAACATATTTTCTTCTTCCATTCATCTCTATCATTCGTCAATTCCGTATTCACTCCTCTCACATTCATATCCTCTTTCACACAATCCATCCACTTCTTCCTCGGCCTTCCTCTACTTGTATATCCATCCACACTCATGCTCATAATTTTTTGTATATAATATTAATTAGTATAAATACCTACATCATTATTTGTATTCTTTGGACTGTTTATTGCAAATTGTAGACACCTACCCGTTTTAACACAAGTACCTACAGCTGATTTTCCTTTTTGATACAAAAAATTGCGTCTCTTTTTTGCAGGGGCTCAGACCACAGATTTCACTTTATAAGATCTTGATATGTATTGCCGTGTTTTGGCCTCACCTACCTAATCTCATTACCTTAATGGGATCATACCCCATACCCTTTTGTTAATCAGACATTTTATCAATAGCAAAAGGCGCGATAGACATTAGGTATCTCAAAATTATTGCAACTCATTCATTAACTTTAAAGGTCGATTCAATGCAGCTCTCTTGTCTGTAGCTTGTTGCATCTATGAGTATTAAATTGACTGTCACCATGACTTGCATTATCTAATCAATTTCAGTGTTTGCGATGAAAGTATAAAGCATTGCTTCAATTTGATTGTATCCAACAGGCAAAAGTTTTGCATCGCGTAAATTGGACTCAGGTAAGGTGTCTTAGGGTAAGATCGGACTAGTTTTCAGAAAACCAATCGAGTGTTTGAAAATATTTTTTTGTATCGCCTCTGGTTATTCTTTCCTTACGCAATAGGGTGTCAACAAATGCAAAAATACAGAGGTTTCATTTCTTATATTTAGTTTTTAGGTAAACCCAACGGTCGATGTTTTATGAATGATAGAAAAGAGCACAATTTTTCAAAATGGCCAGGGAAAGATCGGACCGTGTGAGAGTAAGACCGGACTATCTAATAAAACCACCCCAGGAACAGATAGAATAAGCTCTATCACTAGAAAACATTCGGACTTATCCTAGTAAAAACATAGTAAAAAATGGATTGAATCCCTTCACAACTTTGAGTTTTAGCTTGGATTTTGTAAAAAAAATTTGCCTCTATGCCGATCTTACCCCTGCATGTCTGAAACTCTGACTTTTTAACTAGTTATCCAATTAAAATTAGTAAAAAATGGTAAGAAAATGAACAAGTTGATCAACTAACATAGGAATTTGCAAATACATTAAATAATTCACTGGAAAATGAAACCGAAAAAATGACCGGATGATCATAGTCCGAACTTCACCTATTGAAATTTCCGAGGCTAAAGATCGGATCTCTGTTTACAAACGTCTTAGACGTGAATGTATAATATTAATCAATAAATTTAACTACACTCATAGTGATAAAGCCGCGAAACTTCAAAAATCATGAAAACTACTTACCAAAATGCTTGTTGAAAGTTTGAAGTGAAAGATCGGATCGTCTCCTTTTTCATTTTTTTCCCATCTTTTGCTAGAACGATGATTACTCGCGTTCGGCTGGGCCTAGCGTCAGTCGCAGGATGTAGGGGGGTGCATAACAAAATGGCACAAAAGGCAATGTTGCCATAATTGTAAAATATCGCCAAATTTAGTAGTTATGCGACTTGTACGGACTTACCCCTTGTCCGATCTTACCCTAAGACACCTTACTTTGTTTTTGACGAAATAAATCAAGCATAACTCAGCAGAATATTCTCAGTCTATTGTCATAAAACGTTGAGTCGTATTTACTTAAGTGGCGGTACTCCCTAGCTCGGAGTATGAACGTGCCCAATCTGGCCTCCCCATCGAGGATCCGCATTACTTTATGTTTAGTTTTGTCATAATCTCGGGTTGGAATAGAATGAAAAGGGGACACTCGCTTTTAAGGTTTATTTACGTAATAAAAGAAATAATCTGTGAAAATGAGATTTTGTCTTTCTGCTGTTTTATTATTACTTAAGTACTTAAAAATATGAAAGGAATACCACCAGGAGAGCCCTTCACATCTTTTGTTCCTACTTATTAAGAAGATATCAATATAACAATCAATCAGTTCAAGTTTCTCTTATAAATAGAGTACAGGTAGATACAATAAACAGTTCCCTTTACAAACAAAACAATGGAATGTTGTGCGAGGAGTATATTGAAACAATTTTCCGTGTAGATATATTTTACTACACCCCCAAAAGAAATACTGCCAAATCCCTAGCTGTATGTAGCCAATAAAAAATACTTGAGATTACGTTCAAAGAGTCCCAGATACCGCTGTGTTATGAACTAACAATACAGTTGAGACCATAAAACCTTATATTACAGTGAATAATAGTTTACTCTTGGACTTGATAGCTTGTTAGTTTTTGCGTGCCTATAATGTTTGAGAAAACTATTGAAATGTATCAAAAGTGACCCAATATTTACTCGCGTTGATACCTGATTAACTAGTATTTCAAATGTTTGTTCTTGTAAGCTAGTAAAATCCCGAGATGTCTTCATAGGCAGTACGCACAAATGCGTACTTAGTTGAAGCGTGATTCAATATTTAGTGAAGAGAATTATCATAATAATGTAAGGTAAGCAACTCTGCCAATCAAATCAGACTATGTTAATGAGCGTCTGCCATAGAGCTTAATATTCTGAATACCAGACAGATTGTCTAATTAAATTCGATACGTAAGATTAGATATGTACCAAGCATTCTGCAATTCATTAGCATAAATGCGAATACGGTCATAGTAGTAGCAGTTCCGGGTCCGAATTTAGGAGAAGGAACAGAATTTTTTTTTGCATTGTTTGGTCTGTCTGAATACATTTTATGGATCAAGATTGTTTTATACATTATCAAAATTATGATATTTTATGCATATAAATCGATACTTAATCAAAATGATGATAAGGTTGCTTAGTGGAATAAGCCTTATTTTATCCAAATAAATCGATGAGTATGAGTAAAATGTTCCAAAACTTTACCAAAAATGGGTGTTATAATTTCTTTACATCTCTCTGTGAACGGTCTTCAATTGTCCGTGTAAGGGCACCCTTACCTCTAAACCGCTTACAACACAAAGCGAGACGTCCGACGGGGTCAGACAAGAAAGCTTTGCTGTGACGATCTCGTTCTTAGAGACTTGTGCTCAACTCAAAGGCTGACATTTAGTTCTCTGACATAATTAAAGGGGCTCTAGTGTTAAATTGCAATACATTTAATTAATGTCACAGCAAAGTGTGCTAATGATCTTTAGATATGCATATTAGTTAGTAAGGCCTATCTAAAGCCCTTGTTTCTGTACTTACCTAACTAATTAAAAGATATTTAAATTCGCTGCTGAAATACTGAAATCCATAGTTACTATGGTACGATAATACAGGCAAAACACTATTAAAAAAAATCCCAACATTGATACGGTAGACGAACAAACTCACCTCCTCAACTGTTTCTTGCTCAGTATCACGGTCATAAGCGCCAGATTAGCGGACATCCCCAATCCTGACAGCGCAAGTAAAGCCGCCGCGCTCGCAGCGCCCCCTGGCGGGCAGTAGCGAGTGTTGTTTAGGATCGAGGAGTTAGAAGCGCCAGCCGAGCCGAAGCGGAGGTTTGCACCGATCATTGCTACTGCTGAGCCCGCTGTGAAGAAAAAGATTTTAAGGGACGCGACGTCACGACGAAGTAGATTTGCTGACAAATCAAATAAATGTTTACTTGGCAAGTAATAATTTCTACAGAGCCGTGTGCCCAATTTTTTACCTTTCTCATCCAAGAGAACTTTGCTTCCGGTCCATAAGAACTTAATCCCAAAATGTCTAGCTAGTCAATAGGACTGAATCTCATAATGCCGGAAATTAAATACGCATGCATCTTGAAACAACTGAAGGTCATTATCAGTTTATTACACTTAGGTGTTAGGTACTGAAACATGACGGGTTTGTGATTCATTGTTACTAAGCATCTTAATTCCTGGTGAAAAACTCTACAATTTTGAACCACCGCTGGTTTGACATCCATTTTAAGACCCTCTCTTATTCCTTGAACAAGTGACTACACTTTTAGCATTAGATAGATATTTTACACTGGTAGACCTACCACTTTCATTAACTTTTTGGTTCTAAACCGAAAACACTCTGCTTTCATATTCCAGTTCATAATTCATGCATTTGCAAAAAAATTATGAATCATAAATTTACCTGCCGACATTTTGGTGTCCAGACGTCTGGTCTCAATGGGAGTGTGCTATCGAATGCAATGAATCACGGTGACATCCAATCAGAACGCCTCCCTCCCCCCCACCGGCCCATTGCATTGTCGCATGTATTACGCTGTTTTTCACTGACATTACAAAATACACTTTATTGTCCGACGAAGTATTTTTCGGCTATGTGGCGATCACTCACAATTATCACTTGTCACTTTGTTCGTAATGTTTTCAAAACTTTCATAACATTTTGTTTCACATTTATTTGCTTATAACTTTTTGATATTTCCTGAAACAAAAAACATACGTGTTTAGTTCATATCTGATAAATAATTAATGACAGTAAGCACCCACTGGTCATTGTGGCTCATGAAAAAGATACCCGCTGTTACAAAGCTATCCACATTTTACGATGTCAATAATCTTGCGCAATTAAACATTATGACAAAGGGCAGTAAACTCGAATATCAAAGGCTCAATATAAACCCTTAATAACATTCATACCATGTCATGTTTGCTATGAAACCCGGACCATATTGCCGTCGCCACAGAAATTCTGTATTTGACAAGGGTTAAGCAATTCCGTGGTAAATTGTGACTTTTCATGACTGACAAGTTTATACACCCCTTAGCAATAAATTCGTGTCATCTGGCAGATTATGCAGCGTTTCCGTCAGGGGTATTTTTAAGTAGGTGGTGATCCTAACACCAGTTTGGTACACTAGGGAGTTCATCGAGTCAAATATTGACCTGACAAATTTGATTTCAAGCTACACGCAAATGATAGAAATTGACCCATTGTTATTTTAACAATGGTTCGATTCCTAACTTTTGCGACTCGCTCTGAAAATCTTTTGTTTGCAAAAATAGTTTCCATTTCAATAGAAAGATATCAAACACAATTTTTACTCTGCATGTCAATGTCTGTGTTGATACATGAGAAGGACGTAAATAAGAATGAATGTACCTGGTCTATTGTGTTCTTTCCTCAAGGGTCGTCGGAGTGGAATATCTACTGTGTCATTTTAACGCATTCATTATTATTTTTTGTTCTCAAGAAGTAGATTATTGTATCCTACTTCGCTTCATGAACTATATTTACATTACTTATCTAGATTTTGTTCTATTCTCACTTCTAGACCAAATATGTAACACAGCTTTTACGCTCGCTCAGTAATACCACGTAATACCAACCTAATAATGTAGACAATATAATTAGTCACTACTTAGGTATCTACTAAGGCACGAATACCAATTTTGGCAAACCGCAGCTAAAAGCTTAGTCAGGGTTTAAAAGGTCCCCGTTTAATTGCATACCTACACTCCAACCTATTTGCTTGTTAGAATTTTACCTTTCTGTCCAAACGGGATAACCTTTCTGCTCACTTGGAACAATAGGACCTTTCTGAAAAATGCAAGTGTGGTCGAAAGCAAGTCTTCCTCGAATTAGGTTTGTTCTAATTTCGTTTCAAAATAGATTGGCTTTGATCGTAGGTTCCCATGTTTAAAAAGTTAATAGTTCCAAATTTACTGTTTAAAATAATTTAGGTGTGAATACTAAAACAAATCTTCTTTATTTACTATTGCACATTCCATACAAGTATTGTCATTTATTTGTAAGCGTCAGTAAAAAAAGTGGAAATGTTTCCACAAAGCAAACGCTTTGCAAGGTCCGGACGTTTATCCCATTTCATCTCATGGATCCGTCCATTGAAGATTGTCAAAGTAAACCATTCCTCAACACATCCCTAAGTAATAAATAATGGAGGAGGAAAATACGATACAGGCAGATTTACTTTAGATATTTTTAAACAATCTTCGTCGTCATAAATAGGACGTTTTGATTTACTACATATCTCATGCATTGAATTAAACTTCTGAAATAAGGTTTCTCTTGCAGTAAATCTCTATCTACTGGATATTTTTTAATTATCTATAAAATGACTCAACGCAATTTATGTAGAGCTCTAATTTGCATTATTCCACAACTGCCTCCACTCGACGTAGACGGTTTAAAATTCCCGGCAAAAGGTAGGAAATTAAGAGAATTTTTGAGCAAACCTACTTGTGAAGTTTAAATTCTCGGGGTAGTTTTGTAGGGTTCTCGGTTCGACCTAGTAACCCCGAATGAATGGAACTACTCGACCCACCACAGGTGTGTGAATTTGTGGAATATGTTTTGACTTATGAGACCTCTCGCTGGCACCGGATTTGCCTGTGATTCATGCTAACTGGTAGATAAATTATTACGAGATAGTGAAAATCGTATTTCGTAATGCGACTGAAACTGAAAACTTTTAAATGGTCTTATGATTTTAAGCCAGTACAAAAGGTTCATTAATATAGCTCAGCCACTAAAGAACTCCCTTTTAAAGTAAATTCAAAATTGTGTAGTTAGCATAAAGCTTGGACTGCGTAATTAGGCCGGTCTACGTCATAAAGGCTGTTTACACAGGCACGGCTTTAGAAGTCCGTTTCTACGAATGAATGTTCCACCTACAAACTAAATCATAATCAAAAACTTTAATGAAAGGCTTCCTGGAGCTGGAACAACGCTGGTACTAATTACTGGGATAATAAACCATACATAAATACAATACATACTCGTATACTGACTACATAATCTACTGCTAATTGCTACCAAGACCTGTGGTTTATAGTGTTGTGGCCGACTAATATCGACTATGCAAAACTACAAAAATATTACACATACAGATAGAACGGGATTTTGTGATTAAAATGGTAAAAGTAGTCTAAAATAACACCAGCTTAAAACTTAAATAAATATCCTTACCTCTTTATAATTATAAGTATAAAAGTATAGATGAGTATTGAACAAAGACAATTCTATACAAGTGGTATGAGTGAATCTAACAAAGTGTTTCACTACCATACCTACTCGTATACTTATTATATACGTTTAAGTATATACAATTGTGGTTTCTTTCTGAGAATTCAGAAGCCAATCTGCAGCTTCAGCAGTGAAATATACGATATCCCGAAATCTTTTTCTCGTTTCCCTCTTTACCGGTTCTTTTTATAGAAATCTGCAATTTAACGTACGAACGGAGAAAGGGGATTCAAATCTCGTGACCCTCCGACAAATCACACAGTAAAACTTTGGCGTTATAAAAAGCAAAGAATGACAAAATATATGACCGTAATAGTGGTAGCAAATTTGTACCTTATGTCTTTATTTTACGGGTGTTTCTTTGCTCTAACACTGTCATTATATGAATGTCGTTGTTTGTTGGGATCCTTGTTGTTTGCCGAAGCAGTCCCCCGCTGTGAACGTTTTGCCTTGAGACCTAGGTAGTACGTCTAGAATTTATCATAATCCTTATTAATATTGAGCACAGTTTAACTTCTACTAGCTCACTCGATTTTTATGTACCTACTTGAGATGTTAATCCCATCCTCCATGGTCTGACCCCCTTATGAAAATAACCGTGATTTTGTTTGTATGTGTGTAGGAACGCAAATTCCAAAAGTAGGTATATGAAAAAATAATGGTTAGTTAATTCATCTCTGTTTTCGACAATGTTTGTATCTTGATAGCTAGTGTTCGTATACATATTTATATTTGTTTTCTCTTCATTTCCGCTCAAGGGTCGAGCAACAGAAAAACATTGCGAGTTATCTGCTATCGTGTTTTGCTAGAATTTATTACTTTCACTAGAGAACACGTGTTAAGGAAGAAGAGAACCGTTTTTCAAATAAATCATTCCTGTGCTTAAGAAGACATTAGTTCAATACACACTTATACTCATTCAACTAAGTAACGTTTATTTTAATTAATTCCATGTCGTTTCATTCGTTTAAGTAAGATGATCTAGCTAGTAAAGTTTGAAATGTTTTTTATATTCTAACCGAACAAATACAAAACGAGAAATTCGAATTATCTAATATCCATCCCGCAACGCTGTAGTTGCAAAGTTTACCAATAATGTTCGAATATTCTTACTTCGTGTATCCTTTTATCTGACGCCCGTTCGAAGTTCGTACACATGTGCCAGCGAACGACCCGGTTGACTTCATAAGTATTCTTTATTATTTTTGTAGCCTTCGATCGATATTACAAAATTGTGTTGGTGAATAACAGTCCCAGCTATGTTATTTAAAGAACGGCACTTCTTTTTCATGTTTACACTGGTCAAGTTCTTGTTGAGTACAAATATTGGCATGGCATAGTTGTAATTTTTTTAGCGCGTCCTGAAGATTTTGCAAGAGAAAAAGAAATAGTCTAAAAAGGTATTTTTAAGAGATTTTTCAAATAATTATGGGCAGCAAAAGTTCAGCGTGCGGTGACCAGCGTAACTAACGTGGCCAACATTATCCACTGCAAAAAATTAAAACACAACGTAAACCGCTGTTGCTTTGGCCATGAATAAAGTTCACAGTCAGCAGAATAACGGGTCTAGTTTCGCTACATTAAAGTGATACCTATAGTTACACTGATAAGGCTCAAAAATAGAGTTAAGGACCAGACAATGGATGTACTGAATACCTAAGAAAGTATTATGTCAAGAAGTAGGATAAGATCTTTGCTGACCATACTTGAAGATAAGAAATTGCTTCATATTTTGAAACAAAAGCTCTGTAAATCTTAACCTCGGTCTGTCTACGTAAGAGATGCCTAACGACCGACAAACTGCAGTTACCAAGTTTTACAACATTACTTTCCAAGCACATTTAGTTTAGATGTTCTTTGCACTGTATCTCAAGGAAATAAGGTTCAAAGTGTTCTCGCTGCTACATTAACAAGCAAACTTGCTATGATTTACGAACTGTAACGCTACCTGTTTGTAGTGCCGTCACATGTTTCAGAGTTAACTCCAGCACCGATATCACTTATAGTATTAAGTTATAGCATTGTAGCTGGTTAATATACTGTAGTTTTGTTTGTCTGTTAACTTGATCTTTTCCTTAGATACTTGATATTAAAGTAAATTGTTTTTACCCACATAATAAATTGAATAAACTATTTAAGAAAAGCTATAATTATAGTTCTAACTTTTGATTACTTTCCAAATTCCTTTAGATCATCAATTAAAACAAAGTATGAACGTAGCTTGCTCAATTCCAAGAAACTCAATGTGTTATCAGACAGTTTTCCTTTTTATACCTAGAACTTTAAAACCCCAAACGCTTCCCCTTTATTAAAAGACCTCAAATTTCACTTTTATTTAGTTCTAGATCTATCGTTGTCACTTTGTAGAGTTTATTGTGTAAGCTGTTTTCTAAGTCCTTGTGACACTGAATTTACTATTATTGCGTATTGACTATAACTTGGGATATAATGCGTTAGCATACATGTTAGTATAGCCGATAGCAAAGGCCTTGCAAGATTGTACGGCTGTTTATGTATCACGTAGATACCTACGTGACACATAAACTGATATACTTACTTGGGTATAGAATGGGTATAGTCTCAAGTATTATACGCACCAGTGACTTATTCAGGATAGTATTTCTCGATGATAAGATGGTCACATTAATTACACGGTTGCTCAGTTGGTAGAGCAGGGGCCATGGCCTAGGTAAGTAAAGAAAAAGATAAGACGAAGCAAATTAGGACAGTTTGAAATTTTAGATTGTATTTATTTCTTTTGACACAACGCGCAACGTACTATCTGATTACTTTTTAAATATTTATGGTAGGCACTTTGCTACAATTATAAACGGTTATAAACGTTTTAAATGACGCGCACACGTATACGAGTATAACTATCGGTTTTGTGATGAGTACCTAGCAATTTCTATTTTCATCTCCTTCACTGAAAACTAAAAAGGAAATAGTAACGGAACGAAGCAATACTACCCTGCATAAACCAGCATACATAAACTGAGGCCTGCACGGCATTTGTTTTTCTCTGCTTTTCCGCCTGTAAACATCGAAAAATTTTAACTGCGTTCAAGGCTATACAATGAAGAAAAAAAAAGGTACAGTATTTTTCGGATGTGGACAATATCAGAGCACCCTTAATATAACACGAGTAAGTGAGTGCTGATATGAAAGCGGATAAATAAAGAAATGGATGAGAAATATATTTATATTGACATCCCCACGTAACGTGAGACAAAGAAAACTGACGATGAGATAATATTATTTCAACAAATAAAACTTCTGCCCGATGTTATGCTCTTCATCTCACAAAGCGATGAAAGTACCAATATATAATGATATAGGTAAAGTATAGGTACCTTCGTTCTACAATGCTGTCGACGCAGCAGCATCATGACAAAATGTATGTCCGGTGTAACATCTACTACATCTCACTATAGCGATATAAAAACATAATATGCAGGTACCTACATTACATAAGTACGTTCTACATTTTAAAATAGGCACTAAAGCACTGCTGTCGACACGCCAGCGCCATGATACAAACACTAATGTCGAGCTGGCTGACATTGAAAGATTACACGATGTACCTATCTGGTAGTGCTTCAGTGGTAATTAGCCTTAAATTGTTTCTCGAAATAAACACATTAGGTTCAAAATGAAAAACAATTCAATTTAAACGTATTAATTACGCATGGCGTGTTTTTAAATGTTCGTTACAATACATTTCGATTTTATGCTATAAAGTAAATCTTGTATTTATTTTCAGATTCAAGGGATCAGGATCTAGAGTGTAACGTAAAAAGATAACAAAAATATTATAAGTGGTGCTTATTTCACAATTAATGAATACTTGAATTTTTTTACATTAATTATTCCTTGAATAATCTAGCCAAACATAAAAAACACAATTGCGTCTTTGCCAACATAAAATACCAAAATGTGATTGTTTAGTAACATTACCTGCGATCAGCGTAAATTGTGTGTCTTCAGCTCAGCTTAAAGGATTATAGGATTTACGAAAATTTCGAAATACTTCAGCGAAACGTGAGAAAAAAGCCTCGGCTGATCTCTTGAACCAATCACACTGGTATTATGAACGAAAAACAAACGAACTCGATACCGCCGTGGAAATAAAATCAAGGCATCAATTCAGCAACGTACGATAAATCGATTCGCAGGTGATGAAAGCTTATAGGCCGGCAATCGGTAAGGCTTACTGTTTTACGCGGGGCTGCGAAGGGATATACGAGTATATAAGCACAGGATGTAGATAGTAACGGAGATTAAAGTCACATTTACACTGCAACATCTTGCCTTGTTGCAAACAATTACATTGACTGTCACCATGACTTGCATATAAATTACTTATATAGATATGTCAAGCACTACTAACTTTATAGTGTTTAATTATTCGGGCGATAGAATTCTTTCTGTAATCAGAACAATAATAGACTGTTATCTTTCATTCGACTTACAAAGAAAATTACAATTTCACATATGGGGTAGCTGACCTTGCTTTTGACAAGTAAACACCTACATCCGAAGTAAATGATGTGGAACATGACTCTATAATAAAGCAGTAGCAGCCTTGATTAATATCAGCAGTTTATATGTATACATCGCGTTCACTTTATTCAAACAGAGGCATTATGTTATTTTATGGCACAACATCAGAGTTTTATTCACCCTCCTTTATTTTTATCAGATTTAATAGGACAAGATAATGTACGAGTTTTGTTCCGGACATTTTAACTTTCTTGCATACCAAGAAGTTCCCGGTTCGTGTGAAGTCAGCCAACTTAAGAGACTACTTTAACAAATGACGGTGGTTTAAGAATTTTGAATGAGATCTAGAGAACTAAAATAAAAGGAAAAAACGAAAACCAAAAAACAGTAAAGTTTGAAAAGTGGTTCACGTTTCAATGATTCCAAAACCATCAAGTGAAGTTTAAACTTCGTAGAAGATAAAAGATTTATCTTACATGCTTTTAAACTTTCCTCATCTATATTCAGACAATAATTGTTTCCTCTATTTTAGACCGAAAAGTTTAATCGTGGAATTAAAAACTTACGCTGCTAGAAATCTGTGGCCACAATATGGCTCGTCCAAGCTGGCCAGCAACGTTTCTAATATTGCCTGTATTAGGCCGGAGCCAAACCGCGAGCACAGTTATCCTGTAGGTAGCAATTACGTCATTTGGAACTTTCACGAGCGCGATTTGGTTAGAAGCACCTATTCGTGCTACGATGTAACCCCTGATAGAGCGACGTGCTAGGCCATAAACTCGGTACATGGAAGGTGCTACTGTCAAAAAGGTTGGTCGTAAATTGTTGATATATCGCCGTAGCTAGAGTTCCTGTGTCGTCATATTTGCTTATGCGAAGTAAACTTGCTTGATGTATACTCAGTCACTGTAATTAAGTTTTGTATTAGTCAATATTAAATAGAACAAACGAGACATTATTAATTTACGTTTCGTGTTTGTATTTTAAATAATAACTTAGAAATTTGGACTCTGGATTCGAATCACTAACAGATGCTTTTTTAAACGCTATTAAAATCAACATTTCTGAACCACCTAGAATGGGTTGTTATTTTTAAAAGTGTTATGTTATATTTAACCGAATTCTTGTTATGGTTCTTCCAAGCCGAGAGCACTCGCCTGTAACGTTACAATTCGAACATTAGTGCGCAAATACAATATGTTAGTTAAATTTGTACTCGAAATCAAATCTAAATGTTTTATTACAAAGGTCGACTGTTATTCAGTCAGGGAGCATTGTAACGTAATGCTCTCGGCGAGGGACCTGTACAAAGTATGAAATACAAAATGAAGTTTTGCTTGCATCGCACGCTTTCATTTCAAAGCGTGAACAAACACGAATTGAGCGAGCTGCGATTGCTTTTCAAACTCTATAAATAAGCCGAAATTGAACAACTTCTCGAAGTGCAGTTACGCAATATTAACAGTTTTACAGAAATGCTTGCTTGCCGAAACAACACCTGTGCTCAGAGCTCATATACTTACAAAAATGTATACGAAAAAAAATGTATCGTTATCAGTCTTGGTCATGACAAAACCCTACTTTATCATCTTCAAGTCAAAACCGAAACTTAACAAACTTTTGAGAAATAAAGAAAAATATTGCATAATGATTATACCTATAATAATATATGCATTACTGATCACGACTGTTTTCTCAGGGAGCAGTTAGATAATTATATTCTTAATTTATTTTCCTTAAAATTACTTTAGGTTTGGTTTTAACTCTAAAAAGGCGACGATGCGTAGCCACACCACTCCTGGGCGCAGTCAGGGGCTTGTGTCTACGCAGGTTGGGCATTATAGCTTTTATATCCTTTACGACTTGGAATTCCCACGTCTTGAATTTATGAGAGACTTCAAAAAACATAAACCATAAAATTCAAAGAAAGATCGTGACGAGACCTGATGCTTCGTTTGAAATTCGGCGCTGATGCCGGATGAAATTGTAATAAGGTTGTTTTAACGTTTGTTCCCTCTGTGGTTGCATAATGTCACATTTCCATTCTAGTACGAGGACATGGCGACGTGCGTTCAGGAGCTGCCTATGCTTACTTGTGTTATGACTTGGAACATGTGTTCTACTTGTGTTGTGTCGAGTTTTGTGCTATGACTTGAAAAGAATCAATTTACTGGAGTGTATATACAAATTTTTTAAAGAGTGAGAAAGATTCCTCTTAAACGAAAATGCTGAGGACAGATTTCGCTGAATTATAAAACTTATAATGTTTTTAATATTGACAACTAAAGCTTTTAAAGTCGTTAAGCCATGACGAAGGCCTTTAGGCGGCCTAGAAACTCCGACCACTTGCTCATACGAATGATCGAACGAATTCTGACCATAATCATTTAAATCTGAAACTGCCAAAAGAGTTATGAGTAAATATAATACTTATACTGTACCCTGCACGGGTTACAAATTAGAAACAGTAGACAAATATATTGTTATTCAAAGATATCGAATCGAAACTATTCTCAAACTTCTTGGTGGTAATTTCTCTGGCAAACAACAATCAAGTTTATGAGAACAATAAGCTAGATACAGAAACTCAACGGACATAACACGAAAACCTAAAGTTATTAAAACAATGAGACGACATACAGTTTCAAATAGTTGGTTTGTTACAGAGTACTTACTAGTAAAGTTACTAGTCTTTGGTTTGTTAATAACTATCAGTATTTGGTTTCCAATCAGGAACAGACAGTAAGTAATAACAGTATCACTGCACTTAAATGTAGTTACGTCAACATTAACAATAAGTATTTAGTATGTACTTAGCTTCATGGAGTGTTTGAAACAGTAATGTATATTTTCATCTAGAGCTCATCTCCTCCATCTGTATATTTAACTTACAGCAACAAATGTACAGCAGAAAATCTGAATACATATTATTTAAAATCAATAATGTATACAAGCAATTTCAGTATCCAATTTATCCCTAATTTTGTAAATCGAAAAACGAAAAAGCTGAAATGATCTCGATCCAAATTAAGTAGGCAAGCGATGTATGGATGCGCCAAAGGTCTATAATCTGGAGTATCAGCTACGCAATCTGTCCCAAAGGCACTTATCCCGTAGATTTCTGATCGAAATGTTTTGTAAAATGAGAAAGCTGGCGGTAAGCGCAAAATAAGAATTAGCAAGTGCTAGTGCTTTTACATTACAGAAATCACTTTTACGATGATTTTAACTAAATAAAAATTATGTAAACTGTTATGTTACAATAAAAATTTATGAACGAGACTATTGATATACCTACCGGGAAGATATATCGAAGAGATCATGATTGCTATTACTCCATAAAAGCAGAAGACATTAAAGCAAGCTTGATAGCTTATAACTTCTGAAACTTGCGACCGAGTAAAATATATGAGCAACAAACAGAATGCCAAGACAATTTTCTCGCCGCCCGAAGCGCTTGGTGTTCAGTGCCAATAAACTTGGCTTGTTGGTTGGCAGCCCGTTTACGCAATACCACACACCATAGTTGAAAGTGACTCTAATGCTATTTTTATAAATTGTTGGGTCGACAAAGTAACAGTTTGCCCCATATTTTACAGAAGTGGCTGTTAAATATAAACTGAGCCATGCCGAGCGGAGCTTACCAATTAAACCGCAAGAAAGGAAGCAAGATCCATTTTTGATTTGCTTTCAAAAGTGGTTATGGAATGATAAGTACACCATGTCAATTACAAACATGGTTTAAATTATAGCCCTATTTAAAAAAAACGTAATTTAGCAAGGCATCATTTATGTTTTTTTTTGTATCACTGACATTTTTTGTATACCAAAATTTGCTTCTATTCTTGGTAAGATTTTAAGTTTAAAGTAATATTAAGTAACATACCTACAACCAAAAGACCTGAAAGTATTTTTCAATTATATTTTTCGGCCTAATCAAATTGTTTTTATCGTTAAAGTTGATCTGGCAGACTAACAAGGATCATTCGAAGACATTAATGATCAGATAGGCCATCTGATCAGTTAATTGAGCCGTAAAGATCAGGCACGACTATACAGACCACCATTAGGCTGATGTAGTGTAAAAAGCGGGTAGTAAGCGTCTGTCTATCGATCTAACCAGCTTTTATGTTTGTGTTGATAATATCACATGGCTGGGCATGTGTATGATGCATATATCATTGTTGAATTATATGACTATGGTAGAATAAGTAGCCTAGATACCTACAGCGTTACTTTTCTAACTTTTACCAAGGTGGTTATTCGCCATGACAAAAGAGGTAGGTAGACTACCTTCCCAATAAACTCTAAATGAAATCTTCGGAGTTCACGGTGTCAGGTTTTAAAAGCTATGATTGGCGGCCCAAAAACTCCGTCACAGGAGTCACTTGCTCATACGAACTTACTTACTTTACTTTTATCAGTCTCCCATGACCACGAGAGATGCACTGCAGTCAATGTGTTGAAACAATAAAATAAAGTAAAAACGTGAAAGTCCCATAAATTCGTTATAATTTTAACTAGACTAGGTTTCTGTGTGACTACAGTCCAAAGTTCTGCAAGGCCGGGCGTCCAACATAATTTCCGATTCATTCGGTTTCTGAGAAAAAGTTCGGCAGTAACATTTTGACTTTAGATCGTTACCGTATTTACCTGATATACAATTATTTTTATACAAAACAGAGCCTAATTAAACAATTTTTATAAATCGAAGTTCTTTTAAGGGTATTTTTACAATATTTTAATTAAATTCACACACAAGAGGACAAAAAGTAAAGTAAGTTGCAAGTTATTTATTTAGCCATAAAGTTTACGTAACATAACATTTTCAAGTCTAGAATAGAACTTTAAATATAAACAAAGACTAATGGAGGTTTTACTTAAACGTATGTTTAGCTGTTGTGTTAACTGACTTGCACCGGCAATGCACAGCTAAGGCATTCTCTAAGCTACGTGGCTAGTCCGTGACAGCTTGAGATAACTTAGCTCAACACTTTAGCCAGAGGTTAAAGCCTTGATGACCTGTCCCTTCTCCTCTCCTTTTAAGCCCGCGACTTCGCGATATACGACAATATAATGTACCTACATTAGTAACTACAAAACTTTAGATCTCTTTGGTAGTAACAAACATACTTCCACTCATCCATCCGTCCTAGCAGACTTGTGCATCTATGTGATTAGGATAGGTTTAGGTCACATGTTTAACACCTACAAAATAAATCATCTTATATGACGTACCCTCAGCTTTTTGTATTATTAAAACTACAAGATAAAGGATTGATAAAAAAGAGTAAAGTAAGGAAAGATTCCCTTGTGTATTTGTGTTTACATTATTGTATTTCATTTAATACTCTTAGCCCCTCCTGATAGACCCTACTATAAAAAGTGATCGTTGATAATATTTTAAGCCTTATTTTATGACGGCTTCCAACAAATAAAAATAATGCCTGCCTCGATAACAAATGAAAGGTTTCTAAGGCTCACTCAATCTCTTTATAACAAAAAAAAATGCTATAAACCATTTATTTATGAGCGAAGTATTCCTCGAAAATATTTAAAAACTGGTCAAACTTTTTGAAATGTAGCCTTTTAGAATCGATATGGCATAGCGTCGATAACGTACCGGCTTCGAACGAGATGTAAACATGAAACATTGATGAGCAGCATCTGATATGAGGGAATATTGGGGATAAAATAAACTATCCCTTGGATATTCATTCAGCATTCACACTTGTTTATTTATAAGCGCTTCGAAAGATTAAATCAACTATTTATAAACTACGAATAGTTTCTCGAGACAAAAGTTTAACTGACTCTCGACTTTATATCATCAGTTGGTCTTTAATTTAACTTCAATAAGATCGTAGCAAGTTCTTTGTATCTCATTGTGTAACTTTATTTAAGAACTAGCTGCGCTCTGCGGTTTCACCCGCGTAAGTCCCGTTCCGGCGATAATATCGAGATAAAAAGTAGCCTATGTCACTTCTCCATCTCTTCAACCATCACCACTTAAAAAATCAAGTCAATTCGTTTCACCGTGAAAGACGAACAAACAGACAGCACACACACACTTTCCCATTAATAATATTAGTTTGTAAAATATGTATTTTTTTATGGCGTTGGATTAGATGAATTTCTGATGACGTTGCAAAAATTAAAAAAATGACACTAATATTATGAATCAAAAAGTATTTACGTAGGTATAATTACTTTGGAACTCTTCAACTGGTGCTCTTCATCATTACCTGAGCTAGGAAGAATACCTCTATTATGCTACTTAGTTGATATTAACATTTTCCTTTCACCTACGTCAGTTTTATTATAAGTTGATTATAAACGGCCACAATATTACGGTCTCTATTTGTCGAGAACTGTAACTTAAGGAACTCCCTTATCAGGGCACAGTTAATCGCAGCCAAGGGCAACACTTCAACTTAATCCATTCGTTAGGGAGGTTGGGAGCAACTTGCAAGCAACTGTTACAAGAATGTTGTTAGACTGTTTTAATTAAACCTGCTAAAATATTGTGGTTTTATTCTCATTTCGTGTTTCGCTTTGTTTTCGGAGATGTTCTTTGAGATTAGGATCAGAATAATTAGTAGGTATCTTTATTGTGAATATATGTAAGTGTGGTCGTTTCTGCGTTGAATAAGAATATCTAGAAAACTAAATCTAGTTTACAAATCTAGAACTTCTGTGATTGGGTTTATGAGCTTGCATTAGTTTGCATTTTATTAAATGTTGTTTCATTTACGTGAAGTTTTTTTACTAAAACTTTTACACGTTCCTACAAGGGTCATGGTAAGATACGGGATAGGCAAAAACCTTAAGGCAGTGTTACTATCTTACATTTAACAACAAATCAAAGAAACATCATAACATAACGTAACATCATAACAGTTTTTTCAGGAATTAACAAAGGGCTTTTTTTTAATAGTGTAGAAAGTTTGTGTGAAAAAGTGGTCAATTGTATTGGCCGAGTATTTAGGCCTTTAATACTCTTGTTAAACATGACTACGCTCAAGACAATTTCAAATGAGTTAATTCACAGTAGTATCCCTATGTTACACAATAACCCGTTAACACGTACAATTACATGGTTCTGGGTCAAACAGTTCAGAAATTACTGGGTTCAGAAGGATTAGCGACTGTAATAGGCTATTATCTCTCACACAAGCTAAAATAAAGCCTGTAGAATATGCTTGACTTTGTTCGTGTGAAGAGGTATCACAGTAATAAATTGAAATAGCATCAAGCCACACATTTTTATATCATGAAATAGTAATAATATTCTGAAATTAAAGTCCTACGGAATTTAAGTTTCCAGTTGCTAGTTTTTTTTAGTTACTACTGCTTAAAAATACGAAAGCGAATTATTAAATCGAATTTGTTTCATTTATATTACTTTTCAGGGACGTTTAGTCAATTTGTCACCCTTAAATTGTATATTATTTAGATGAAACGACCAGTCATTTTCGTAACTGCTTTAACTTGATAATCCTGTTAATGTATTCCACTTGAGCTACGACACTCGTAGACCTCGTAGACTCTACGACGTAGAGCCTCTACGAGAGTAGATTATGGTAATAGATCTTGTATATTTTAAGGATCTTATTCACAGATTCCTGTGATATTATGGATAATTTAAGCATTTACAATTATGTTGACTTCTTAGTAAATATTTCACAACATTCTAAACTTCTGAAGTACTAATATCACTATTTTCCTTGAAGATCTGCTCTGATGTCTTGGCTCGTCTGCTTCGGTTTATTCGATCGTTAAGAGTTATATTGTGTGACTAATGGATTCTATGCGATGCCTTGGACTCTGTATTGGAGCCAAAATATAATGAAAGATATTTTCCGTATTCAGAAAGGTTCAAGTATATTTATTTGGTTTTATTTAGAAGGAAAAGTCATATTACAGAATTAATGGTGGTATTAGTGTTTATTTTACTTATTTCTAAGACTTATATCAGATCTATATATATTACTGGTTTCTGCCGCAGCAATACGCTGAGTAGCGGCAATTTTGTCATTTCTCTTGTTAATTTATTTTTATGTATTATAGTTACAAAACAAAGATGTCTCTATTTCAATTTTTCCGTTTTTCTATTTAAATCTAAATCAAAAAGTGCATGTCTAGTGAGCATGTGCTTCATTTAAACACAAAGTAAAGCATTTAAATTTTAAAAAAATATATTAAATATGGTCACGACTGTATCCCAGGGTGCGGTAGACATTTCTATCAGGTCATTTATGTAATTCTTTAAATCCTTCGAAGATGTCTAATGGGGTAGTCAGAGGTATGTCCAAATACATATTTGGCCCACATTTTACAGAAGTTAGCTTTCCTTATGTGACAGTTGTAAGCCCATCGACGCTGAAAAAATGTATTATTTCTTTAATTCACCGTCTTCGTTAATCTCTGGATATGGCATGGGGAAAGTGCGTACGTTTTATGCTATCTTGAGAGGATTAATGGCACGTCTTATTGGGGAGTGGCAGCTTGAGCCGCATTTGCACCAACATAAGAAAGTTTATTTGAAATTTATTCCTACTTACAAGTCAAAAAATATGATTTTGATGACACGACATGATATGGAATTACTATACAAAAACCCATTTTGAGATAATAATGTGATTGAGAAATAAATGAGAGAATTCATAGTATTATTTTCAGCCACAGAATTCATAAATATTTTAAATAAAAAAAGAACTTTATATATATATTTTAAATACAATAATATGTGCTAAGTAAAAGAGTTCTAAGATTATAATCAAGGGATTTTCAAATGCAAGTTTCAATTTATCGAAAGATATTAATCATTGAGCTATCAGTTGTTAGATAAATCAGTGTAACTAAGATGTTTTTCAAAAAGCATTCACTTTAAAATTAAATAAATTAGGTAAATACTACTACTACATCTATTAAATAATAGTCTAATTGCTCATTCGTTTAATTAGGTCAAACTTGTTTATACATCTAAATGAAATAAATACCTATTCAATTAGTTAGTCTATACAATATCATTAAAATCAAAGGACGTAAAAAAATTTAATTAAATGTATGTAAATATAAAAAAACAATAAAATCAAATGATCCCCAAATGAGTAAACCATTTAAACAAACATACCGCTGAAATGATCTCAAGCTAACAATTAATTTTAATGAACTCATCACATACCCGACATTGCAAATCCCACTACATCCCGCCAAAAAATTAATTCAAAAACAGAACACTGTTATGTCACTAAAATTATTTGTAAATATTTGACAGGTCGAAAGCTAGCTCATTCCGAGGTCGGGCGGTCGGGAGGCGCGAGCTACCGTTTCGGCCTCCGAACGGATACTGGCATTGCCGCAGGAGCCTGCGTCACAGCCGCTGGACCCCGACACCTTTTTGCGGAACCCTAATTAATAACCAACCGTGACGGGAACACGCGGCGCCAAATCTCAATTCATTGGGCGGATCTGCGGAGTGCTAATGAAACGCGCCTTGATAGTGTCATCAACAATTCAGATAGTAAAAGCTTTACAGCGGTTAACCGCATCCTTTTCGTACAGAAAATAAGCGCATAGTTTCAGCTCATTTTAGTGACTCTTTGCTTCGTTTGATATGAAAAGCCGAGGTGCAGGAAAACACTTCCATTCGTTTTGTACTCTCACGTGCTTGCTTTAGGGAGTTTGTTTAGATATGAGCTTTTGTGCTCTTGCTATGTTTTCTTTTTATCCCCTTTTATGCAGCTTTTGTAGAACTAATTAGCTCATAATACGCATACAGATTAATTTTCATTTTATTTAAAGTTTAGAACAAAAGCTTGCACGTTATGATTTTTTTGCAATGTTATGGTGCTTGCAACCATAATAGTCAGAAAAAATGACCCCGCCAATGTCTGCATTAATAAATAATATATTTTATTCGTTAAGCTTGTTATTTAAGGTACATTCCCATGGATAAGCATATTTCTTATGGTTGAATTAATCTGTGCCTTTCTAGAAAGCATAGGTACAATATAGACATTATTTTAAACCAAAATCATTATTAGCCGTTACGTTTTTCCTAATTTATGGCATGAACAGATAGTGATGAAGATTTATGCCTATAATTCGAATAGCTTCGTATTATAATTTATAGCCTTTATCAGTATTGAATAGCTTGGCGTATTCCGCCACCAAATTAAATTACCTACATTGACGCTTCCAAATTAATTACAGGTAAAATTTACTGTTCTAGAGTAGTTGATAACGTGATTATTTTGTTCAAACATTGTGTTATAACTATATTATTATGGCGTACATCGTTATTCTTGTTGCTAGTTAGGCAGTCATATCAGCCTAGTGGAGTGGTAGCCTTGAAATTCAATTGAAAGGTCGAAGGTTCGAATCCCAACAAAAAGTTAAGAAAGCTTGCAAACTGTCACACTCAGCTTGCATACTGCTAACTTAAGTTATTTTAAAAGAAACACAATTTCATGGTAAGCCACTTATTTTTATAAGCATATTGTCTTGCTGTAGGTATAGTGTTTCTGTTTTATATAACTGACCTTCACTTGAAGGGTGGCGTCCCTCGATTCGAAGTGCCTAATGAAAACGGATGAGAGTGGACCACAAAGGCATCAATGAATATTTTTGCCTTTCAGAACATTGTGTTTTCGGAGTGTTTTTCGCCACATATGCTTAGAATTGCTAAAAGTCTGAGCGTCGGACTTATTTTTGTACTATTTTATGAAAGACTCGGATATTTTTATTGAACATTCGCAACTTTGTCATAGATAAGTTTTTGTTCACGGTTAAAAATTTAAAAGTAGAGTAACAAACCTAGAGCAACCAAATTCAATAAAGTTCACTCAACTATCAAACTGGTACTTCCAAGCCATTTAAGAGACTAACATCACAGACGTGGTAACTGCGTCGCTGCAGGAGGTCTCTAGCCACCAGCTGCCCTAGTTACTGTAATCCTAGTCTCTGTAACACATGTACCGTTATTAAACAGGTCGTAGATTTACAATTTTCTATTATTAGCGACTAAACTGTACACGAAAAATCAATGATTTAATTTTACAAAGAAAGTAAACTAAAAATGGAGGTTCATAAAACCACTGCGTCATTTTGTAAAACGATTATTCGAAATATTTAAACATTAAAAAAAAACCCATACTAGGGCATAATGCATTTTCTAACAGCAGGTTAGTCATACTAAATGGACATTGATCCAAAATGCAGCATTAGTTACCCTAAGCTCTAGAGCGTACACGGTTAACTACCTACTAACTTACTACTTAACTAACTTAACTACTAAACAATGGACCGTACGCGTTCCGTACGTGTAAGTTGAAGATTCCATGTAACTCATTTACCATCAGTTTGAATGAAGTATATAACTATTCTTACTTACAATAAATGCGAATGTAAGTTTGCTTATTTGTTAGATAAATTTTTACATGCAAGTTGTTTGGGTTCTAGAAAAGAAAGGTATTTTAAAATACAGAAAAATATTGTTTTTAAGGAATAGTGCATGCAAAGCCTAGCTAGTTTAAGATGTGATACTTTTAATTTTGATGCAGTATCTCCAATGTAATGTAATGCGGTCTCTATTACTAGGATATTGTCTGACACATAGAGTAATCGTCTCTACATCTGCTGGTAATCTGTAAAGCGATTTAAATAGGAAGAATATAACTAGATTCCGCTCATAGCTTGACTTCATTCAATCTACACATATTCCAATTTCATCAAAATCAGCCATTGGGTTAATGCCGTGATTTAATCATACTTATTTGATATTTTTTTTTTTTTTTTTTGCTAACCTATGTTGTCCCACTGCTGGGCAAAGGTCTCCCCCAATTTTCTAATTTTTCAATTTGATAATTACAGATTTAAAAAAATAAATTATTAATATGAAAAAATAGTGTGGCGATATAAAAAGGCTATAAAGTACTACTCGCATTGTTTAGATCAAGTAAATTTTTAATTGTATACAATACAACAGGCAAGAAAATGGCATCATGTAATTGTTACAATGCTCATGACACACAACTTAGCAATAATCAAACATTGTCCTAAAAAACATTAAGTAGAAACCTTTACAAAAGTTCCTTCTGATCGCCAGTGACCGTCGAAAAAGTTCCTAACTTATTGAAGTTCTGCAAAGCTTCTGGCATACAAATATAGTGAAAAGAATTTACGAATAAACCGAATATACAGTCGCATTCGTAATGTAATAAGACAGCTGAAATGTAATACTCGTATGCATTTTGCAATGTGGTCCACTTCATACCCTTACTTTTATTAAAAAACACAATTGTTTTTATTAACCAGCACTTAAAACGACACTGTAGTACAAAGTTCACTGGAAATTAGCGTTTCGATCGCTAAAACGCATTTTACAGGTATTGCTCAGCAAATCTTCGTACAGCAGGTATACCTATATTGTGATCGTGGGGCAGCAAGGGCGAATATAGTAAGGGTATTATTATTTATTAGTCATAAAAATGTTAAATTGCCTACATAAGTTTGGCTGTAGGCACTCATGTCATCAAATCGAAGATCATCTAATGGGTATTGGATAACAGTGATACATTTATTTACAGAAACTAAACTAATGCATATTTACATAACTGTACAAAATACAAATAGAACCAGTTGAGCCACCTAAGGACCTGGATAACATAGTATTTTATCGCGTTTTGGTGTTTTGGAAGAGAAAATGCTCCCTCGAGATTGGGCAGAAAAATATTTGAGCATGATGTAGGTACAGCGGGTAATCTTTTGTTTGAGTTATCGTATAATTTTATGCCATCTGGCGAATAACAATAACATCAAAGTTGCTCAGTACCTACCAACACCAAAGAATATTAAGGTTATAGATACATAAACACATATTATAGAAGTAGCTTGCCGCTAACGCAACAACTCGGCCGTGACGGTAGTCATAGTCACCTAATTATACTCGTATATGTTTGTACCTATCTTAGATACTTTTATTTCTTTTTTTTATTTTTAACAATTAAGTATTAAATAGACTAGTGATACTACCAGGTTTTCTGCTAACAAACATTTTTATTGAAATAACAGAAAGCACAAAATTAAAACTCGTGGAAAATAGTGCTATTTTAATTGATGGTCTAATGGAATACCTCGTTTATTATTTACCAACCAGCTTATATATATCAGACAGATTTCCACATCCCGCTACGGGCTTCCTGTCGCTCATTTGTATGATTAACAATGAATATTACTCGGTTTCAAAGTAACATACTTAAATGCAGTTGCTAAGAAAAATATGTCGGAGAATGGTTGATTTGACTTGTTGAAAGTCAGTCAATTGGCCTACTAGTGGCGCCCTCAACTACTCGGGAATACTCGGAGCGCCAGCGCCATCGTTCGGCGCTAGGCGGAGTCTACTTCGGAGTGACGGTGGAGCGAGGAGCAGAGTCTTCGTTCGATCACCGCCCAGTACAGTCGTAGAAACTGCCTCGCGTTCCGTGTAGACCTAAGTTGTTGATTAAGTACCTAGTTCATCAGTGTCGTTATAAACTCAGTACTGTGTTGTTAAAGTTTGGTAAAATAATAAACGTTGTGATTGCGAGTCAATACTGTGTACCCTTATTGAAATCGACACTCACCCACACTGTGCCCACATGATAGTTGCCTACTATGGCTGAAAATAGCAGTAACGAATGCACCTATTCCGTTATCAGAAGTGCGATCAGTGTCGGTTCAATTGCACAATGAAACTAAAAGTGAAAATGATAATTCGCGTGGCTGTTATAATGACTCATAGTGGCGGTATGACGTTATCTCAATAAACGAAGTAAACAAGCACGGTTTATCAGCGTCGAGTCGTGACTTTTGCCGCTACCCTCATTAATTTGAGAAAAATGGCAAACCGAAGAAAAATTGAGTGACTGTTTAAAATGAGGTCATACGTAGCTGCCTTATCACGTACCTAGTTGATGGTTGAGCGGAAACGATTTGATTGCCGAACAAATCTTTGTATCGACGAGAAGAGACACAGCGAATAATTAAAATGATGCTGTAAATGTGAGACGTCAAAAGTTTTCGGCGTTATCGTAGACAAAGTGTCGTGCCTGTGATGCTAATCGGAGACGACACGCGAGTGGATTATCGCAGTAAGAAGAGCGATCCGAATAAAACCTCATCCTGTGTGCTTACATTGTTCGAGTTTTACGAAAATGGAAGAGCATGCTGTAAACTACATCAATGATTGGTTGTGGAAGATGTGAACAGTGCAATACCTACCTACCGACTTCTTACAGCATTTGAAAAGGTCATGTAATCGTTTTGTTTTTCTTGTCTTATTTCGTTTGAAAACAAGAACCAAACGTGCCTGATGTTATTTGTTTCAGTTGTGATCATCTTGTTGTGAGCGGCAGCGCCAGCTAAGCGGACGAGCGGTCCTGTGGACGAGCGATCCTGGGCGACTGGTCCTGTGAATGCTGTGGACCCGTACTCGAGCGGTCCTTGCTCCTGATGACGCGCTGTGGACGAGCGGTCGAGCTCGCAGGCGAGCGCACAGTCCCGCCAGCAGGCGATTACGCAGTCTCTCCAGCAGGTCCCGCCAGCAGGCTCCGCAGCAGGCGAGCACCGCGCAGGCTATCACCGGCTCCGCCAGCAGGCGAGCACCGGCTCCGCCAGCAGGCGAGCACCGGCTGCGCCAGCAGGCGAGCACCGGCTGCGCCGCAGGCGAGCACCGGCTCCGCCAGCAGGCGAGCACCGGCTGCGCCGCAGGCGAGCACCGGCTCCGCCAGCAGGCGAGCACCGGCTGCGCCGCAGGCGAGCACCGGCTGCGCCGCAGGCGAGCACCGGCTGCGCCCGCAGGCGAGCACCGGCTGCGCCGCAGGCGAGCACCGGCTGCGCCCGCAGGCGAGCACCGGCTGCGCCGCAGGCGAGCACCGGCTCCGCCAGCAGGCGAGCACCGGCTGCGCCCGCAGGCGAGCACCGGCTCCGCCAGCAGGCGAGCACCGGCTGCGCCGCAGGCGAGCACCGGCTCCGCCAGCAGGCGAGCACCGGCTGCGCCCGCAGGCGAGCACCGGCTGCGCCCGCAGGCGAGCACCGGCTGCGCCCGCAGGCGAGCACCGGCTGCGCCCGCAGGCGAGCACCGGTTGCGCCGCAGGCGAGCACCGGCTGCGCCGCAGGCGAGCACCGGCTGCGCCGCAGGCGAGCACCGGCTGCGCCGCAGGCGAGCACCGGACGGCATACAGCAGTGGTGGCCCGGGTGCGACGCAATCTGAGCGACGAGTTGACGTCTGCTTTATGTAAACGCCATTGGAGACAATGGGTCTTTAAGGTCAGCTGTATAGTTTTTCTTTTGATTTTAGTACTGAGTAGTCGCTAGTTAAAGAAAATGTAGCATCTAAATTGAGTGACAAGCGATTTAACAATATTGTTTCAATGATTGGTATTGGTCAAACATGAGTATTCAGCACTGAACAAGTCTCATGTTGGGTAACGACCCTTGATCAGTAAACGTTTTAACGTTGCACGTTGCGAGTTTAAAATTCAGATGTACCTTTTGACAAAGTTAGAGCAAAGCTATGCTAGTAGGTCATGTACCAGTCGTAGAAGTTTTCAGTAGTGATAATCATGAAGTTTTGGTGGCTCAGTGAGAGCGAAGTGTAACGACTTCATCAGCCGTGGTATGAGTCGACCGCTTGGTGATCATACGGGGTGTGAGTCGACCATAGGGTGTTCACACGGGGTATGAGTCGACCTTGGGTGATCATACGCAGCGGTGATGATTGGAGTGGATACGCGATTAGTATTGTGTTAACTGGATTTTGAAATTTTAAAACGTTGGTACATTGGCTCTAGCTGGTTATTGTTTTTGTAGTTAAGGTGAAGTTTGGTTTAAATCTTACTTACTAGATGAGATTAGTACACTTGGTTACACGGTAAACTGAGGAAAGTTTTGAGTTTTAAAGTTCTTTATTTTTAAAAATGTGAAGTAAAGTTAAAGTATGCCGGAAAGTCATGTACCTGTCGATGTAGAAGTAAATGATGAGTTGGAAACTAATGTTTCACAGTGCGAGTAAACACTCTATCGACCGTAAAATGTGGACATTGTCAGAAGCTATTTCGTAGTCGTAGCCCAATAGAAATCGGTGTCTCTTGATCCGTCAAGTAGTCCGTGGGTGCGCGATGGGCGGTTAGCTTTGGCGGAGGTCGTGGTCTCGGGGACCGTAGTGTGAGTCGACTGTAAGGTGATCACACGGTGTGTTTGTTTGTGTAAATCACAAATGTGTGTGAGTCGACTGATAGGTGATCACACGGGGCGTGTAAGCGCAAAGAAGCAATTACGATTGCTGGTCGGCTAGTATGAGCCGTGGTTATAGATGCGTGTGAGTCGACTGATAGGTGATCACACGGGGCGTGTAAGCGCAAGGAAGCAATTACGATTGCTGGTCGGCTAGTATGAGTCGTGGTTATAGTTGCGTGTGAGTCGACTGATAGGTGATCATACGGGGCGTGTAAGCGCAAAGGAGCAATGACGATTGCTGGTCGGCTAGGATATGCCGTGGTGTGGTGATAGTGAATTTACTCGATGGTCTTTGATAATGTAACGCGATAATGATGGTACACGACTAATGGCTCTGTTGATTAATTTGAAGTTGCTTTGTTGAGGTTTAAAGTTTCTTAAATTTTGAAAGAATTCTGTTCGACACAAGAGTCCCTAAGTGTCTACCTGGTCAGGAAGGGCCGAGTTAGAAAGAGATATTGGCCTTGGAATGTTTTGTTGCAGGATAAACACACGAGGACGTGTGTTGGCAGGATGGCCGTGTCGGAGAATGGTTGATTTGACTTGTTGAAAGTCAGTCAATTGGCCTACTAGTGGCGCCCTCAACTACTCGGGAATACTCGGAGCGCCAGCGCCATCGTTCGGCGCTAGGCGGAGTCTACTTCGGAGTGACGGTGGAGCGAGGAGCAGAGTCTTCGTTCGATCACCGCCCAGTACAGTCGTAGAAACTGCCTCGCGTTCCGTGTAGACCTAAGTTGTTGATTAAGTACCTAGTTCATCAGTGTCGTTATAAACTCAGTACTGTGTTGTTAAAGTTTGGTAAAATAATAAACGTTGTGATTGCGAGTCAATACTGTGTACCCTTATTGAAATCGACACTCACCCACACTGTGCCCACATGATAGTTGCCTACTATGGCTGAAAATAGCAGTAACAAAAGCACCCTATTCCGTTAAATATATTTATTTGTAAAAAATGTATCTACTTCTAAATGTAATAAAGTTCGTATACGAGTATAAGTGGCCAACTCTGGTGCCGGAGTTTTAAATGCTTGGACTGACAATTTTAAACTTGCCCTCTGAAGCACGAAAGCCCACATTAAGTATAAAAATAAAACTTTAGATCTATACAACATCCGCAACCTGGATTGAATCGAATAATTTTCAAATAATTGGACGATCGAAATTGCAAAAATGATCTGGAATATAATATTGATGAGACTTATTGTTTCTGAATTAATTTAATCACGATGCCCGCATCGCGGACGCTGAAGCTGTTTCTCGGTATAAGTTTCGTTGATTACATAAGCTGCGGTAATTATCGAGCTAAATGCTCATTAAATAAAACTTAATTGCTGAGTTATTGAGTGAGAGTAGTGTGAAGACATGAAACTATGGCTTGTATTATTTAATAATAGTAATAAGTTGATAAAAGAAAGACGGAATATGAGAAGTGGGTACCTGAATACACTCACTTAAAGTAGAAGGATTCTTCGAGAACGAAACCAGCCACAACAACTGATTAAAAAGCAGTTCTTACCTACATAAAGAGTTTGTTTTAATCAAAAGTTTAGAAATAGCACGGGCTCTTGCAATCTTTATTTAACTTTGACTAAAGCTGAAGAACCTTGAATTTCAGTCCACTTGACAGAATGTTTTCTCACGATTTCACATAATGATACAAAAACATTGAATAACTTAGTAACACTAGTGGTCACGTTCCCTTCACAACTTCTGATAACATGTCAAAGGCATTTTCTTTTCAACTAACTTCATAAGAAACCTAATAAAAGGACCATAAAAGGAATAGCTACATTCGTGGCTATAAATTGTATTAGTTTCCCGCAATACCACGAGAGCGGGCAGCAGATGTGGCTTTATTAAATAAACGCTATTTTTCAAGCTAAAGCCATATTTGGATTGTTTTTATAATTCTGCTTTTAGAGCAATTTTGAGGGAAATTAAGAAATGTGAAATTCAATCAGTTGGGGATGAAACATTCGTTTAACTGGTTTCGTGACTTTATTTCACCGGTTTTGTTCTTATAGAAGATCTTCATGGAAGTGCTTTTATTTTTTGTTTGCACAAATCCTGTCCATTCAAAGCTATAATAACCTCGACGATATCGCTTGTAGCATTTAGGTCGCCCATTGTTATTCTGTTTTAAGTAGGTTTGTGACGATTCTGACACCGCCAAAACTTAAACTAAACTATTAACTTTTTATTTCGATCGTCATGAAAGGGACTGCAATATCTTTAGCTAGTTTTATTTTTGGCGACATCAAAATCGCCACTCCTGTTTTGATATTTTCTTTGATATTTTTTTGTTGTTTTGGTGTGCAAAAAAGTTATATTTTATTCTATCTTCTATCTATCTTCTTCTATTCTAATCCCAAATTAGTCAGAGATACTTAAATTACCACCATACCATCTATACTTTATACCGTAAAAATACTTATCTAAAAACATACCTAATTCACTAGTCCATGACGCCATTTCAGTGCTAAATTATCAGTCATCCCAATTTTTTTAAAACGCTGTGAGGGGATTTCGCTTCTCCCTTTTCAATCTCCAAGATTGATCAGTCGGAAAATTTCAAATAACCTCCAAAGACCCCGAACTCTATAATGTGGAGTCTTAACTCAAATATGTGCTTCAAAAGTTGCTTATACAAATGAGGCTGAAAGGTTTTCTAAGTCCTACGTCTGAAACTTGGCGTTTATTTTAGGTTTTTTGGAATTTGTTTCTGCTGATGTAAATAAAACATTCGAACTGTTTTATGTGAAATATATTTATAAATATTATCGGGACTTATCCGCGTGTTGAATTTTTCCTCGAAATTTTAATGACGTTACAGTCACCGTGGTTACGACGAAGTAGACTACCATTTTAAAATACGCGATTCAGTCCTAGTAATATTTATAATATGTTTCTAAGTCGCGATGGTTTAAAAATATATTTCAGAAATTAAATCTTTAAGACTTTGATTTCCAGCTGTTGAACAAATTTCTTAATATTTTAGAAATTAATAAACGAGTTCACCTGCTGCTTAAAAAAAATTAAGCGAAGACCAACCAAAATAATTCAATCGTACCATGGAAAAAAACAAGCTGCCTAGGTAGTCTTAACTACTACCTACTACAGAGGATCAAGTTAAATATTTAAACAACTGTATCCCTAACGCATAAGATCTTGTATATACATAGGTATTTTCAAATGGATGGTGGAAAACTACGGAGAAACGCATGATTAAGACTACTACTGCCTGAAAACAAACAAATTTGTATGATGAGTAACACCACAGATTACATAAGTAGTAGCATGAATCTTTTTTGGACATTCACATTTGTTTTAAAATAAACAGTGCATTGTACCGAAAAGAATAGCAAATGTTGAAAATGTAAAGCCATTTTGCAAATTCCTTGTCATTAGAGATGCTATTTCGGGCGTCGCGACAGCTAATGAGCAGAGCAAAGCAAAGTTTTAACTTTTAATGGATGCAACAGACGTGTAGTATTTTTGGTAGAGAATTTGATGATGCATGTTCTATGTTAAATATGATTTTATGAAAACATTTGCAAGCTAATTCCGCTATTGCAGTGGTAGAGACACGGTGTTAAAATTGGAATGTTTCATTTGACTTAGAGGAAATAATCTACATTATTTAGACTTTACAAAATAAACTAAAACACACACAGGCATTTAAATAATTAAATTCCGTCACCAGAGTTAGTTGGCCACTTGTTCATACGAGCAAACGAACAAACTAGAACAGTTGAACCATTTAAGATTCGTTGCAATCTATAGATAGCTCAACTGATCTAGGTTCTCAATTCAAATTACCTTAAAGATTTCATAAATATATTAGTTAAATGCCTTTACTTTGTATTCAGTAATAAATTACAAGTTGATACTATCAGCAAGATAGCGGTAGGTCAAAACAAGGCTCTGGGAACATTACTATTAGATCCGATAAGCAGTTTAGCTAAACAACAGGGCCCTGTAATAACAAGGGTCTTTGTAATAATAATTGAGCTTCACGATCATCATCTATTCGGCAGCCGACAAAGATTTATATGTGGCATGGATATTCTCGTCGTCATCCTCTATAATCACATTATCGAGTGATTGATATTGACTACGTCTACATAAATTGGCTAAAGGATATCAATCACGGATTAGAAAGACAAAGCACCGTCCTGTTTATATTTACTAGAAGATACTACTAGATACCTACAGCTGTTCTATTTACAAGAAATCTGTTTCGTGCACTAATTATTTGTAAGACGTGTTGACCAAAGTGCACCTAATAATACATATTTCGCTTTTGAAATTTCACCAAACAACGTTAGGAAACCATTTAGGATTTCTAATAGGCGGATATATTCAGATGATGGATTGATATTCCAATATTACATGTGGGCGTTATAATGCTGTAGTGCGTCCACATCGCAGTTAACTTTTGTGAAGCCACACTGTGCATCATGGTAACATTTAAGGTACCTACCAAACGTATTCATTATTTTCAAGTGTTTAAAATCATTTTATTTTATTGGTTGCTCCGTAAGACTTAGAAACATTATTCAGTAAAAAGTTAACAGGGTTTGAAGTACTATCACATGGTGTCTGAAAAGGAACAGACACCAGGTGATACAGAAACTAAACTAATACATATTTACATAACTGTACAAAATACAAATAGAACCAGTTGAGCCACCTAAGGACCGTTGCAAACGGTCTATGTTAAGCTTAGTTATAATAGAAAAGTTGCGAGAAACCATCTTTATGTGAGCATCGTCTAGACCAGACTTTAAACTTTGAAGAGAAACTCAAAACTTTAAAACCCTTATTTAAGTATTCATTTTGATAGACCTACTTACCCAGTTTCGCTTCCCTTTTTTAAATTTGCATTTGAATATTACACCTTACCACTTAGGTACTCACTAACCTTATATTGTCATCTACCTACATCCTAATGGATAATTATTTTAATAACTTTATTTATACGTACCTACTTATTGCTTTTAAAAACGTAAGGTAACGTGATAGGGTAAACGGTACTATTGTTGGCACCCCCCCAATGATTGGCAGCCTAGCACTTTTTCTTGAATATTATGCAAGATTTCATCTTTTCAACAGTGGAAACATAAATAATTGGCAGAATATCCAATTTCTTATTCTCAGAACACTTATTTTTAAATCAAACGTCATTATCAAAAAAATTATAGCCATTTAAAAAATATGTCTGGAAAGTTGCTGAATTTTAGTGATTTTGTTAAGTCTAGTGGGTAGAGTTCACTTGCAAAAATAGGTGTTTTTTTGGGAAGTTTGCAAAATATTTTCTATTTATTCAATACATAAAACTATCTATGGCGTGCTAAGATTTGTTTTAGCGTTGTAAAATTTATACACCGGCTTTTTCGTGGGTGCCAATGACTATACCATAATTTGTTCGACTACATAATGATTGGCACGTATGCAACCCACTGAAAGAACCAATATAACCACTACAAACCCTTGACCGCTTAAGCTCATTAGCTTAGCCGGGAAACTTCTTATCACTATCTATATACCTTCCAAGCTCCATGAAGATTGGATTAACAGTTTTACAGTTGTACCGGAATATACAAACAGCCCAAAATCACCCAAGTTGCTAAGATCTTTGTTTGCTTCGCTCACTCGATGAATTATAAAAAAACGAATAGAAAACTATACACGGACGTACAATAATATGCTATGCTAGACTATTTCAGCTACTAATAAAGAAATTCTGAGGTTGAGTTTGAGTTTCTATCAATTTTTAGTACTGTCAATAGTGCCAATGACTGTACTAAATCATAGTGCCAATCACTATACTCAGGTGCCAATGATTGTACTTTTCCGTACATTGATGTTCAATTACATTTTAAAGTTACTAAAAAATATTTTTTTCATTTTAATTAGTTTTTGTATTCATGCCTAGACATACTAATACACGAAAAATCGGTCATACAAATAATCTATTTGTTTATTTATGAGAATCGACGATTTGTAAGAAAAAATCGGCTTAGGGTGCCAATCATTATATGGTTTACCCTAAATACCCGGTCATATAAATGCTTTTAAAAAACAATTTTTTAAAATGCTTTTAAAAAAACAATTAAAAAAGTATAAATCTAAATTTCTTTAGTATGATTATAATGTCTCTTACTTTACAAAAAAATGAAACTTGGAATGGAACGATTTCTTTAAATAATGGAACCCTAAAAACTTTGGTACTTTAAAAACATTTTGCACTTACTTGATAAGTCTCTGATTACTAAAATATAAAACTAAGTACATATTTTAGTCTGGCAACAGACTGTATTTTTCCCTCCGACTGCGGAACTCGCAAAAAACAACATGGCGCCGTCCGGGGCCATCTTGGTGGGTGGTCTGCCACTTGAGAAGTTTGTTTACATTATGCGTTTGTTTATAAAAACATGTTCGAGCGGTGTTCAAGTGTCGCCTATCGACGTGTTTATGCTGAACCAAGTTTGTTTATAGTTTAAAAATATAAACACTTGCGTGTCTATGATTTTGACAATCTTTCGTTTAATTGGGAGGATAGGCTTTTTTGCCGTATTTTTTTCAGGAAGTTTTTGAAAATAATTAATCTATTTAATGTTTTAAGATGTTCTATTTAATTATTGGAATAAATATTAAACTAACATCTAATAAACCCAAACCATAGACATAAATAACATAAACAATAAAACAAAGCACGACAAAAAACGTCGAACAATGGCCGAGGCTAAATGGCCGTTTTGAAAAAGAAATACAGACCATAATTCTATGGCGGCAAGCCAACTGAGTGTTTAGTTTGTTTGGTTCATTCATGTCGTTCTGACATTTGAAAGTTATTTGGCGTTTCCTGTCCTTGTTTTTAAATGTAGAGTAAAAATGTCGGACCTCAGCTGAGCGACCATAATATGGCTCGTGCGCAGATGAAGGGTAAAAATTAAAAACCATATTATGTCGCGTCCGCAGTGCAAGGGTGTGCTTGAAACTTAAGTTTCTTGCAAACATGTTTGTTTACCCACCTCCTTTAAACGGCAGAGTTGTGGTGCTTTTAAGGTTTTATTCTTAGTACTTATTGGTTTCCAAAAGCGCATTTCATTTCTAAACTCTTTTCTAAAATGCTAAAAGATTGTATAAAACGGGGGAATATAATATTCAACTTTTAACATTATTTTAAGGGGTATAGGTTAGGTACTATTCCCCTTAAAATAGGTAATGGTAGAACCTAACCAATAACATAACAGTGTTTTGACTCTTTAATTAAACAAAACTGTCTATTTAGATCAAAAGTAGATAGTAGGTACAGTTAGTAGTGAAATCGTACTGTTTTTATTTAAACTTATTTTGAGGTACCAGATGTTATATTGCGTGTAAGTTGAGTTTTAGTAAAAAAACAAATTGCAACACAATAATAAATTTATGTTACGGGGTTTGCTTGTATAGGTCTTAGTAATCTAGTGGCTACCAATCCTTTATTTTATCTTTTAATCAAGTTATGCTTAACTTATCAACAAGAGTAATTCCACAAGTCCATTTACCATTATCGCAACTGTGTATTTCGACTGAGGCAGCATTCTCTCAGATTCAGTACTTTCCGAACTTCGATGTGGAAGTTTGACCACTACTGCTACTTCTGTCCGTCTCTCAGCCTAAGCCTCCTCTCTAATAACATAAGTCAGACTGAATGTGTCTTTTAGATACGAACGAAACACAGTGGTTGTACAGTAAAAGCCTGAAGTAGTAGATTTACATTATCATCATCATCTAAAATTATTTACACATGCCTCTATTTCGACTCGGACAGACGCTAGACTTTACCATGTCGGTGCTCTTAAATTGGTGCTCTTTAAAATGGATAGAACGAATACCTCCATGTGCATTGTGCAACCTGTGTTCTAGAAGTTCACAATCGTATTTGAATTTATATACTGAGGTAAAAAAAACTGAAATAATTTGATTAATATTGCCTAATTCAAACACAAAGATGCTCTTTCTGTAAACATTACTTGGATTAGATTAACTCTTCCTCTTGGGATTTATTCATGGAGAAATTGTTTCATGCATATTGTATGAACTTATAGAGATACCTACTGTCAATACGTTTTCTCATAGATTTTGAAGAGTTTTGCTTGCCAAGTTGATTCAAATCTTGGATCCAATAGGTAGCAACAAGATTGAATAGCTTTAGCTTGTATTATATTATCTGGAGCTATATTTTAGAAAGAACTTCGTATTTTGGCATGAAATTTATGGTGCAACCTAGTATGTTTGTTATATTAATCACAAATAAAAAGTACAGTCATAATCATATTTCATATTTTTTACATATTCGGGTTCGCTAGGAATGCAATTATGGTTGAACTAAAGGACTGAACGTTTAGTTCAATACATCGAGTGGTTCACAAATTATTTTTCTGAGATTCGAAGTGAATATTTCATTCGTGTTCTATCTGAGATATTGCAAAGTCTCGCGGGTTTGGCTTTGATTTATTTTAAGCGCTGCTCCGAGCGCTGTTATCTAATGTATTCGTAAACACTATCGTACCTGTGTCGGGAGTGAATTGACTGCGATGCATGTCGCAGGAGATAGCTGCTACATACTCTAATGGATATTTTTCAAGCGATGCGGCCGCTTCGACCGCGAAGATTTTGAGTTTGAAAAGTAGAAGTTGAATAAATTTGTTGTGACCATTTATTTACACTTTAAGCCTTTCCACTGCTGAGCAAAGGCTCTCTTCCCATTTCATTAGAACTTAAAATAAAAAGTAAATCTAGTAAGTAAAGTCTTCAGTCGTTATACTCGTAGTCCTGAGACTGATGAAATGGTAGCATTTGTTTCATTCTATCTGCATAAAAAATAGATGCAATTATTTTGTAATAACACATTATTTTATTATAGAAACTGACGGAAAAATAAATCTAGTACTTTATAAAAAGATCTCAAAACAATTTCACAAAGTAATAGTGTGATAATCCACTTTCATTCGATGTTTTCTCAGGCAAGCCTCGGAAACATCCACGCTACGTACGCTGTTTATGACACTCCACAGAACATGTATTCTCTTTGAAGAACGAGTAAAATTTTATCATTTGTGAAAGTTTTCAACAACGCTTATGTTTTGGTCTATTCTCGTTGAAATACACTTTTGATATGAAAAGGAATATTCTCTTATATATTGTACCCATGCTAAAGTGTGGGGTGGATGAAGATAGATAATAAAGGATAGCTTTAAAGTTGACTATAAATACACAGAGGTAAAATTCTACAAAATGCACGTACAACCCGTAGCTTTACTCAAAGGAATGTGCCCGATCCTAATAGTTCAAATGGAAATTTAATTGTCGCTCACCGTTCCTCAACTTCAGGTTCTGTCGGTGTGCCACAGTTTGAACCAACTACGTGGCAATCATGAAACGATACCCTCATGCCGAATTTCGAACAATTGGCTTTAATTTGTAAAGCCAATTGGCTGTTGAAAGTCTAGTCACGTCTATTTACGCAACTCAATAATAAGAGACAACTTATGTCAAAGCTTTGGATTGTAGTTTGGGATCAAGGTGACCTTAACCTCAAAGTAGTATAAAACAGGTATTCGAGCTCTCAAAATCTAAATTCATATACTCGTAACTTCAGGTAATAATAATTATCAGATTGTATAAAAAGCTTCCAGTTTACGAGACGAATTTAACTACAAAAGGATTGGCCTGCGATGAAGACCATCTGTAACAAACTATTTATGCTATAATGTTAAAGGTGAACTTTGGACTAAAGGAGCGGTTTCTAAGAACCATCGTAATTTTCAACAGGAGTTATCTAAAACTTAGAATAATATTGCTCTCATATTATCTTCCATTCACTTAATCTAAGGCTTTTAAGTCTTGAGTTATAACGGAGGTTTTGAGACAAGAGTTAGTCACTATAACTAATACTTTATTATATACTGACAAACTTAACTAAAGGTAATATAAGGTATAAATAATTATAGTCTTAGATAATAGAATACACCAAACTAGTCAATAAGAATTTCTTAGATGCTCCAATGAAACAAGTTATACTCAGCAAACAATGAGGCAAATTGCCTAGAGAGTCATCGTTATTGATCAGTACAACATAAATGTAATGTATAGCGTACAGCTGTGTGGTACCAACGTTATGTCCCTTCTTCACTTTCCCAGATAACTGAACTTTATTGATCAGTCACCGACAACTGACATCCATTCCTCTAGAAGGTCAGGGTCGGCAGTGACAGTAACTTTACATATTGTTTGGGAATAGTTAGGACTATTTTCGTCTACCGTCCGACTGGATATTCATATTTACAACCTTGTAAGACTTTGAATTTGAATTCTTTCTCTTTGTCTGTTACTTTTAAACACACGCGAGTAGTGTATTTTAATGTTCTACGTTTTCGGCTCGTAGACACGACCGTAGACCCTCTACACAGTAGATCTCTACGACGTAGACCTGCTACGAATTTAGAATCATGAATCGCAGCATAAATACAAGTAAAATTGCAGGTTTAACAATATCATTTTATTGTTAGTCGACATGTCACTATCAAATCAATTATACCGAAAAAATCACTGGCTTAGAACGAATTGACACGATTCAATGCATACAACATCCAAACAAATTGTTTTAATATTTTACTCCGTTCGCAATCATTTCTCATAATGCTTTTCACTATAAAAAGTCTGTTATAATGGAAGTTTTTGTCAATGGTGCCGCTAATGCGTCTAGAGTTAACGAGATTCTTTTGTAAGAGTTCAGGGAGCGTGAGTGATTCGCTCCGCTTGTATTTTACAAAGATACCTATCCAATAAATCCAGGCGTTCTGAGAATATCTCTGATATAATTATATTTCTGAGAGTAGTATTTAGGTCAGATTTTATTGCGCGTAGTTTCTCTTAATATGCAGCTTACTTTAATTTAGTACAATTTAAACTTTCACGATCTTTAGACATCATTTTATGAAATTACGGGACTTTATCACGTATTTTCCTTCTTATTTTTTTTCCCGACGTTTCGAGTGCGTTACAGCTCTCGTGGTCACGGGTACCCGTTACCATGAGAGCTGTAACGTACTTTAATTTTTTATTAAAATGTAGGTATTTACTATTATAATCTGCATTTCTTAACTCTTCAATCGCTTTATCAGGTTATCACTAAAGTGTGGGCTCTCAGTATTTTTTACGAGCGGGGGATTTTAAGCTACGCTTAACGCGGCTTAGTTCATGAGCTTCTTCAAATCATCTTCAAACGATAACCTCTTATGTTTTTGCAAGATAATTTATTTCGTTATATAAGTTAATGTTTGAATTTTGACTTGAATGTTTGCTTGTTATCTCTAAAACAGCTGTACACTCATTAAATATTAAACTTTCTTGCAAACTTGCTTATAAGTGTTGTACTTACAATTAATAATGAAACGCGCTGATGAAACAAAACAAAAGATTTGATCGTAAAAGAAAATATAAAATAATATACATACAACCAACCCAAAACTCGGAAGGGGGGACAAGCTTAGAATTGCTTATACTGTACCTACAGCTTGTAGGTCCTCCTAAGGTAACCTACCTGCACCGTCGTTTATGGGCATAATCGCCAACAACACTTAAAACTAAAACCAATACATAATTTTTTAGATTAAAGTCTTCATTAGTCAGAAACTCACTTATATAGAGTCTGTTGCATTTATGTAAAATAGTTTATCGTGCTAATGTCATGACAAAATGGAGATCGAAAAGATTGGATTTCGATTTACAAAATCGCAAAACTTACCCAACTTTATATGTTATTCAGCTGCCCAATTTCACGTCAATATTACAAACCAAACAAAATTTACACATTTTTCGTATTAAGCATACTGGTTTAAAACAAACGGAATCCCGCTGCTGAATACTGTTCAAAATTCTGCTAAAAATTAAACTGCTCTTACATTGCTATGCGGCCATCTAGTAATTCGACGTACCTACTATTGTAAAAATCTGAATGTGAGTCCATCTATACTATTTACTCGTAATACAACGGTACCTGCTCTATTCTAATTTGCTGTCACCAACATAGTTACAATTACAATTGTAACACACAGTTTAAATATTTGAATGTGATACTGCGATGCAGCTACTTACGAATACGTGTAATGCTGTAGAAATTTATTAGTACGTGAGTACGTTATTGGAAAAATTTCAACTTTGGCAAAATTTGGTTGAGAATCGGCATACCCAGCATCTAAACCATACATTTTTTAACCAAAAAGGCTGCATGTAAGCTAATATTTCAATGAAACTCAGTAGGTAGGTATGTATGGAGCCACAATTTATATGCGACGGGTAATTTAAATTGGCCGAATTGAAATAAAACAAATGAATATAAACAATGTGGTTTATAGCAAATAACCGTAATTAAATTACGGGGACTATACCTACGACGAAATACGTCGGTTTCAAAAAATATATTTAATATCAGTATTTTAAAACACACAGAATATAAACGACAAAACGTAGTTAGGTTAGTTGTGTTAATATTTATATTATATTAAATTATGTTTTATTAGTTTATGTTTATATTATGTTTTGTGATGTTTGCATTTTGATGTTTTTGCGTCCTTCGGTGGCTTTGATTTTTTCTCTACAGAACTCTCAGGATCATAGTTTTTGGTGATTCTTGTGTATTTTGTCTCCCTGGGAACTACGTCTGAAATCATCATATTCAAATTGTATTTTGAGATCTATTAATACGTAAAAAATGAGGGAGTTAATTAAATTATGGTATTTGTAAAGAGCGTTGCTATCTCCAAAAAAAATGTTGTTCCACAAAGTTTACTTTAGTAACTGCTCAGAAGCATTTTAATAACCACTAAACCATCCTATTTCTATAGTTACTGACCGCTTTTATGTTCCCAAATGATTTCTTCAGTTTCCTCCACATGAGTGCCATTTGCTAGCACATACGACCTGCTGTTTTTCTCAATAACTGGTTCGTTAACGTTCACGTTAAAGATGAACAGCTCATTAAAGCCTCCTGTGTCGTTTGTTGAGTAGACTGCATCCCAAAAGGCTTTGTCTGGGCGGAAATAGAACATAGATTTTTTAACATTCACTAAATTTTTGAAATCTGAAAATTTTATAGACATCGTAAAAATATTGGAACTAGAGTAGATATAAGCATGATCACAATGACATGTCAGGATTTGGCAATGTACTCGTAAAAACTTTTTTTATTACAGTTTTATTAAAACCATCATTTTTAACCGAGCGTACAAAACATTAGATAATAATAGTATCAACACACTCACCAACTACAACTTCATTTTCACCAAGTTGATTCTCAGTGGTTAAATCTTCGATTAAAATGACATCTTCTATCGGTTGTTCCTCCTCTTCTGCGTTCTCAACTTCATCTATTGCAGGCTCTGTATCAAGAGGCTCTATATCAAGAGGCTCTACACTTGATAATGTGGTTTTATCCTTTGCAGGAGACAATGATGTGGTGTCTGCTGCGGGAGATGACAGCGCTTCATCTTCTGAAGTTATTTGGGTATTAATGATGTGTTCTGTATTCACCTCAATACTAGATCGGTCGATGTCATCGTCATTGTTACTTTCAATGTTAGTGTCTTGCATGTCAGTCGTGCTTGGAGTTGTCTCATTAACAGTTCTATCATTATTGTTGTCAGCATCAGTTACATTGGTGTACTCGTAATTGGTATTGTTTTTAATAATAGAAACTTCATTAGTGAGGTTTTTTAATTCAACTGTAGAAACATTTGTATTCCCTGGATGGTTTTGTACATTTGAGCTTGTATCATTATTAGTTTCTTGGGGTCCTTTTTGAGCAAAGCTATCTAAAATATTTGAAGTTTTATGTTCATTTTCTGGGTATATATTTATTATATCAGATTTATTTTGAATATTCTTAGACTTAAAAGGTAAATCAGTTGTAGTGGGTTCAACAAAACGATTAAAAACATCAGTATCTTTGGCGTAATAAGCAACTGGCGTCTCAACGTATTCTAATGGAGGTTTGTTATCATCATTAAGGTTAGTTTGAATTTGAGAAGGATTGTTTGAGTTTTTGTGTTCTGGATAGTAATCTTTGTTATTATCGCTTAACCGGTGAATTCCGGTTGGGTTACGATATTTGTTCAATCCAGCAGCTTCAATTGAAGAAGAGGAATAATTAAGTTCAGAGTTTGGTTGACCTGAATTGGTTGCCAATGGTTTATAGGGATGCGTATTTTGATCATTTACTTCAAAAGTACCAATTATTTTCGATTTGTCTTTGGTAGGATTTCTGTTTTGAGTTATCCAAGGGAGTGTATTATGTTTTGGTTTATAATTATATGGAGTGGATATTGTAGGACCGGTTGTATTTTCTAAAGGAATGTCTCTATGTTTGATCGGTCTTAGTCTCAGGTCATTGGATTTAAAATAGTGAGAGTTATCCAATAAACTATCATGTACGCTGTCCACATGCTCAACCGTCCCATTTTGATGAAATATTAGATATCGTTTCTTTTGGGATGTAGATGCCAAAAAGTCTATAACTTCTGGTCTATTAGCAAGTTTTTCCAGAGTTAACGTTTCTGAAACCAGTTTTCTCTATAATAATTTTTAAATTACAGCATAGCACCCAACTTATAAAAGAGTTAATGTAAATTACCTGAAACCAATGGACGTTGTACTACAGGTTGTCCTTTTAGTGGCTGTGGCGTAAATTGCTCCGGTACATTGGAGGTGTTTGGTTGTTCATCACGACTGTCAGAATATATTTTGTCTTGCACTGGTTGAATCTTAATTTCTGAAACAATTTATTTATTTTCTCAAATAAATCAAAATATCAACCTCAAATACTTAATTAATAAAATTAAGTCATATTGATATTGAGTTTATTGATGGCAATTTACCTGAACCTTCAACAGGCTTAGCTTCTTGTGGTTCAGCTACATATTTCACATCGTGGACGTTTGTTTGTTCAGAAGGACTTTCGTAGTATTCTACTTGTCGTATTGGTTGAGTCTTCGTTTCTGAAATAATGTTATTTACTTATAACACCAAGACAACAAAAACTGATATGAATTGGAACTTTGGAAGTTATCGTTCTGTGTGATCAAGATCATGTAGATGGCATGTTACCGAAAACCAATGAAACTTCGACAGGATTTGCTTGTTGTGGTTCTTTTTCATGTTGCACGGGAACGTTTTGGATGTATTTTTGATCATAAGGGCTTTCATAGTATTCATCTTGTTGTACTGGTTGAATCTTCGTTTCTGAAATAGATATTTTCTCTTATTATTTCAAGATAATAACTCTCAAAAATGCTCAAATTTTTATATGATCTAAAAGTGTGTATGATGTGTATGAGTGTGTATGATCTAAATGAGAATTTCATTACACATTAGATGTGTAATGAAATTGTCATTTATGCTACCTGAAACCGATGGAACTTCAACAGGCTTTACTTGTAATGTTTGACTTTCGTATGGCACTTCCACGTTTTGGACGTATTTTCGTTTGTAAGGGCTTTCATCATGTTGTATTGGTTGAGTTCCCGAATCTGAAATATTTTTCTTCATTTATTCCAAAATGAAAAAAACCTACAATATTTAAGACCTAAATGTTATGAGGGTCTGAACGCACAGTGTGGTTGTTGATGGCATTTTACCTGAACCTAATGAAACTTCGACTGGCTTAGCTCGTTGTGATTCTACATATTCCACAAGAACATCGCGTGCGGGTTTTTGATGATGACTTTCGTAGTTTACGTTTTCTGGCTGTACTGGTTGAATCTTCGTTTCTGAAATATTTATCTTTACTTATTATTCCAAAATAACAACTCTCACAAATGCTCTGATATAATTTGAAAGTAATATGCGTAGTTTATTGATCAAGGATGACATAGTTACCTACCTGAAATCGATGAAACTTCGACAGGCTTAGCTTGTAGTAGTTGATCTTCATATTGGACGGGCACGTTCTGAACGTATTTTTGTTCATAAGGGCTTCCATAGTATTCACTTTCTTGTTGTTGAAAGACTGTTGGTTGAATCTTTGTTTCTGAAATATAATAATATTTTTTTCATTGTAAATGAATATTTTTTCATCTTATATACCTACTTATAACAGGTTCATGCAATAGGTAAGCCTTAAATTTAACTCTAACGGTTGACTCTTACCAGGAACAGGTGGTGCTTTAATGGGATCGGCTTTATGAAGATGTGCTGGGTATCGCACGGGCACATTGTGGACAGCTGTATATTCATTTTGAGGGTTTTGATGGAATTCATTGTTTTGTTTTACCACTTCTTTCTCAAAAACTTCTTCAGCCTTGATTTGTTCTGGTCGAGCAATGTATTGAAAGGGTGTTTTGTAGGTATTTTGTCGTAAAGGGCTCCTGTTGTGTTCATATTGTGGTTGTACTGGAGGAGTCTTCTTTTCTGAAATAACTTAGATACAACTATATTTTCGAAAATTATCTTCTAAATATAGGTATTTAAAAAAGTATTGCCAAATTGGGGATTAGGCTTTGTTGTTTTACTATTTCAGATTTTACATTTTACTGCAGCAGTAACGATGAATTTTCGAATTTCATAAATAAACAGCCATAACGATATAATGGTAATTTACCTGCACCTGATAAAGTTTGAGCATGCTTGGATTGTAGTGGCTGTGAAATATATTGCACGGGTTTATTATAGGCATTTTGTCTAGTATAGGAATCACCGTAGTATTCATTTTGACGCGGTATGGCTTTGTATGCCCTCGATTGCCATTGAGGATAGGCAATAACTGCACCTTCTCTATAGGGTTCTTGAACTGCAAAATTAGGTTGGTATGCGTTACCCCAATGTCTCGGTCCTTGTGTTGGGTAAATGTTAGGGTATGCTTGACCGTACGTATCATAATTCCTTTGCGGTAGTGCTGGTGCTATATAAAGCGAAGGTCTTTCCGGATAAATTTGTGATGGGGTTTGTTCTTCAAAGATGGCATCCGATTGTTTTTCAATGACTTTCTGCTGAATGGCCACTGGAAGTTCTTCAGGTTTCCGATCTTGATGTCTGGTATCTTGTTCAATTACATACTTGGCTTGAGATGGACTGGGTAAGTAGTTGGCCACTTGTTGAGGTGATTCGTAGTTGATGACTGCAGGGCGATGGGCTGGATAGACTGGGCTTGGATTTGGTGGATAATTTTGAGGTTGGTATGATCCTTGTCGAAAATCCGCATATTTCTGATAAGGTGCTAAAAATAGAAATTAATTTTAAGGCAGGTAATTATGTTTAAAAAATGACTGTAAATATCTCTATTGTAAAACATAAAGTTGGGATACGTGGGAATGCGTATAAATAGAGAGCTTACCGACTGTATTAAAGCAAAAACACAAAACGAAAAATATGAATATTTCAGACTTCATTTTGGGACCACATGAAGCTCTGGGGTCCTTTACAGCACTGCCGAATAAACATGTTAAGAAACGCGTGTGTAATTATACAAACACCAAAAACCTGTTCAAACATAACCGTATGTTTTGTTCTTCGTGTATTGTTTTGTAAAATTTGCGTAGGCATTTAAAATCCATTATAACCCATCGGCCTAAGACTAGGTTCACCTACATAAAGAACGGGTCATTTCGCAGACAACAAAGACAGGCACCTGTATTTAATGGTAAAGTAAACACGAGGTTTACCTGAACACTTTTAGTTAAATTAACATGGTTTAATAAATCATTTTACTCAATTGCTAAATAATGATCTTTATGTAGTTTATTTGCACTGGTTAGATCAAACACAGTAAAGACTTATGAGTTTACATAATTAAACTGTTTTACGCAAATGGGTAGTAAACATAATGCATAGGTATTGCTGTTAGGTATACCTACTTACCCACACGCTTACCTATTTCCGGTAGTATCTACTTCAGTACAAAATGTATTTTTGAACAATACGATTCTAAATTACAGTGTCATCTAGCCGCAAGCCATCTTTATTCTGTTCCCAAGCTAAGCAACTTGATGTACATATCTACCTACCGACTTAGGTAGGTACTAACACAGATAAAATAATACTATGTACAGATGGTCCATCTAGAACATTAATTTCACTCCTGTTTTTCTTCGGGCTATTTTTTTGTGTTTGATTTTGTGGCGTCCCTAGCAGTGTTTAGGTCTTACCTGCAATCAAAAATAAGTAACTCCATCTAGTGCTAATATTTTTAATTGCAGGCAAGACCTAAACACTGCTAGGGGCGCCGCAAAATCAAACAAAAAAATAGCCTAAAGAAAAACAGGAGTGAAGGTATGTTCTAGCTAGATGGACCATCTGTACATAGTATTATTTTATCTGTGGTAGCAGCTACCTAATGAATGACAAATGCGACAACAGTTGTACTGTACCCTATATTAGATATAAAATAAAGAATAGTACCGACTTTTGTGCAACATGATAGTTCTATTTTAACTCGTTAGCATTGTATTGTTCTTGGATTCAGGGGGCTAAAATGGCCGTTTCGAGCATTTCTGCTAACAATTAATAAAATGCATTATTGTTTAGCATTTTCACCAAAATTTGGTAAAATGGATTAATTTGAGCCATTTTGTACACATGTAACAGGCAGGACACAATTATGGACTCGATATAGACATCAAAACTTATCCACTTTATTTGTTTAGGGTAGATATAATGTGAGATGATAAAACTTAAAAGTCTATTTCCATGAAAATTGGCCTTTGCAAAACACTTAACTTTTCCCCAAATGTACTCCAGTAACTTCATAACAGTGAAACAGAATGACAATACGACCGTTGCTTATGAAAATAGCTTTAAACGAGAGCCCTAAATAATAATCATCCCCTCCAGAGTACGTAGGTTAGAGGACATAGTTAATATTCAAGGACCTCTATCATAATGTGGTTTGATAAAGTACTTATCACACCTTTTAGATTCCCTACTTTTATTAAATTTCTTAATTTAAATAGGTATTTTAAGAGCAAAATGCTTATCAGTGGTTTAAACTAAATAAAAATTAGTTATGCTGTAAGCACTGAAGGGACCTTTAGAAAACATTTGCTTTCTTTCATTTATGTTTTGGAAAACAATAGGTAGGTTCTTAATTCGGAACTTATAAATTAAGGTGCCAATGTGTTTCCTACAAAAGTCATGTTCTGCAAATCTTAGGTCATATTTTACAGCCTACAGCCTACAGGCTTGCTTTAGGATGCCTAGCATTATCTGCAAATAAAACTGTCGAATACTGAGAAATAGCCGGGGCAGGCAAAGGCATTTTCAGACGCGGTAAAAAGGAATTGTTCTCGGTTTAGACGTGATTTAGCACTGCGGTGCTCTGTTGTTTTATTAGGTCTGCTATCTAGAGCACTGGAATGAAACATTCTTCCGCCTCTTCCAGGATATTTGCAATTTTATATAGGTATCTTATAGATAAAACATGGAACCATCGATCAGGTTTATAATTACCTACCTATTATTGTACTATTTGAATACCTATCTGCAGCACAATTTTTACTCACAATAGTCGCCTAAGTGTTGTTTAATTTAACCTTAGGCCTGCTTTAAATGCTAGCACTTTACTACCCTGGTGCTTCAATTCGTCACCTCAATAAAAATAGTATGTAGGTACTCTATATAGGTAGATAGATACTCGTACCTACCTACATCATCCGCCATTTTCATCAAGCACATTCCCCATAGGACCTCTTGGTTACTACGGTTAGTTTATCGTTCCCTCAGGCTTTGCAAAGATCCTTGCACGTGCCAACTTGACATTTAAATAGTTTTCCTTACCTATGTTCCCTTCTTTGCAGGCCCTTGTTTATCTACTGTGATGTGACATTCTTTATTTACCTATGCTTTTATTTAACTTGCACTGTACTGTATGAATATATGAACTTTTTCGAGTGGAATCTTGCAACCTCAGAGCAACCACTTGCAAGTTGCAACTCAATTTTGTGGCGGAATACTCAAGATGGCGGACTTTCAAATCCACACAATATCACAGAACACTACTACTCCTAGCGGAGCACAATATGGGTATCAAATCAAATGAAAGGGCTTGGTGCTAATAACTCGAAAAATCATGGTGACGTAACTCAAATAAAAGCATGTTTTCAATTGTTTTTTAATATTAACGTTTTCCGATTGGAATATGATTATAGAGGAAAGAGAATACAGCTTATAACCTATAATATACCGTTTCATAGATCACTAGGTATTCGACTGCCTTGAAAGCCATGCTAATCCGAAAGCCTACTCCATAAATCTGACAAAAGGAGGGAACACTATTGAGAGCAAATGGAACGGAAGAGAGAATATCGGCTCTACTGGATACTTCCATCTCTACTGAATAAGTAGGTCTACCTATCTACCTACCGACTGATAGATACCTCTTAACGAAAGTCAATAGGTTCAACCTTAGCCTTAGGATATGTAGGTATACGTATAACCATCTGTTGATAAGTAAAAAAAAGATATTAATCGACGCTATTTCTAATAAGAAACACTTTTTCTAAGGTAACTTAGGTAGGGCAGAAGTATGGGTTTAGGCCATTGACCCCCTTCTGGCCTTTTGGTACTTTAAATCGTTATAAATAAGTCATAAAGAATTATATTCTTCTTCTGTTTACGGTTTTTAAAATAATAATTCATGGCAATTCTGCTACTGTTGACAGCTGTCATGTGTCGCACTTCATTCTCTTAAAACCCGCTAATTTCTGTAGCCGGGTGTGAATTTGACTAAAATCTTAGCAAAAACACTAAGGCGAGCGGGTTAGTAATCAGTTATAATTAAAATACTATTTAAACTATCGCGACTTGGAAACATATTTATAAATATTAACGGGACTTAATCGCGTATTCAAATCATATTATTTACCTCGACGTTTCGGTGGCGTTACAGTCACCGTGGTCACGAGTAGACTGAAGGCCGGCACCCGCTCGCATCTTCAACTGACGAGGTTTTGTCTACCCTCAATCAGTCAACACAAAACTACTACTAGGGTTGCGACACACCACACTCACAATGTCCGGCGAAATGTTAGACGACTTTTTTCGATGCGAACACATTTTTATGACTGGATCCCACGTTGATGACAATTTGTAACCACTGTCCCGGTTAAAATTCTTGTGCTTCTTAATTTCAACCGCTTCACGCACAATTCGGCTATAATAGTGGCGATCATTGGACAGGATTATTGGCTTGTGCAGTTCTATCCAGTGGTTTGACCCAAATTCAAGCAAATGCTCCGCTATCGCTGATTTTTCTACCTGGCGGTTTTTGACAGCTGCGATATGTTCTTTGACTCTTTCAGCAATTGTCCGCTTAGTTTGTCCGATGTAAGAACTACCGCAACTGCAATCGACCTTGTACACCCCAGGTGTCTGATAGGGTATGGTGTCTTTGACAGTTCCTACTTGCGCTGCTATCTTGGATAGTGGAGTGAAAACTGACTTTATTGCGTATTTCTTAAGCAATGAACCGACTTTGTCTGTCACCCCTCTAATGTATGGCAAGTATGCTCTTTCTCTCGGAACGTCAACCTTCCTTACTCTATTAGTACGTCTAGCATTCATATTCCTCATCCTGTAACCATTCTTCTCCAGTACTCCTTTTACATGTGTTAGTTCCTCTTGTAAAAATTCCGAGTCACACAATGCATAGGCTCTGTCGACTAGTGAAGAAACTACCGATGCTAAATGTGACAACACTTGAGGACAACATCATGCCAGAAGGATACATTACTTTGTTAAGAAACTGTTTAGAAGGGAGTTATTTTTTGTATAGAGGGCAACACTACCTACAGATAGATGGCGTTGCTATGGGTAGTCCTGTAGCACCCGTAATGGCCAATATCTGGATGGAGCACTTGGAGTCACTAATACAGTTTCCATCTGGTTTGAAGCTATGGAAACGTTACGTAGACGATGTGTTTTGCATTATGAAAGGTAACAAGCCGGAAGTCGAACAGTTTCTACAACACCTGAACTCTATCCATCACAAGATTAAGTTTACTTATGAGTTGCAAAGTAATCGTACATTACCTTTTCTGGACATCAAAGTAATGGCGAGATCGGATGGTTCTCTAACACACTCTGTCTACAGAAAACCTACTCACACTGACAAATATTTAAATTCGGCGTCCCATCATCATCCTACACATTTAGCATCGGTAGTTTCTTCACTAGTCGACAGAGCCTATGCATTGTGTGACTCGGAATTTTTACAAGAGGAACTAACACATGTAAAAGGAGTACTGGAGAAGAATGGTTACAGGATGAGGAATATGAATGCTAGACGTACTAATAGAGTAAGGAAGGTTGACGTTCCGAGAGAAAGAGCATACTTGCCATACATTAGAGGGGTGACAGACAAAGTCGGTTCATTGCTTAAGAAATACGCAATAAAGTCAGTTTTCACTCCACTATCCAAGATAGCAGCGCAAGTAGGAACTGTCAAAGACACCATACCCTATCAGACACCTGGGGTGTACAAGGTCGATTGCAGTTGCGGTAGTTCTTACATCGGACAAACTAAGCGGACAATTGCTGAAAGAGTCAAAGAACATATCGCAGCTGTCAAAAACCGCCAGGTAGAAAAATCAGCGATAGCGGAGCATTTGCTTGAATTTGGGTCAAACCACTGGATAGAACTGCACAAGCCAATAATCCTGTCCAATGATCGCCACTATTATAGCCGAATTGTGCGTGAAGCGGTTGAAATTAAGAAGCACAAGAATTTTAACCGGGACAGTGGTTACAAATTGTCATCAACGTGGGATCCAGTCATAAAAATGTGTTCGCATCGAAAAAAGTCGTCTAACATTTCGCCGGACATTGTGAGTGTGGTGTGTCGCAACCCTAGTAGTAGTTTTGTGTTGACTGATTGAGGGTAGACAAAACCTCGTCAGTTGAAGATGCGAGCGGGTGCCGGCCTTCAGTCTACTCGTGACCACGGTGACTGTAACGCCACCGAAACGTCGAGGTAAATAATATGATTTGAATACGCGATTAAGTCCCGTTAATATTTATAAATATCAGTTATAATTTTCGAAATCTTTGTTTATAATCATTAATGTTTTTGTTAATTTTATAGGAAAAATATATTATCTAAGTAGATGTAAAGCTATTTTGTTGCTACACTTTTAAGAAGTAACGTTATGAGTAGGTGGCCACAGGTGACACCACAATTTTGCCATTTCACCACTTCTGGCCATCTATTTTTGTCATGCGCTTTTTAACACGTTGGATGCCCCGGACCGGCGGCAGAGCTGCAGCACGAGCCGGACGGGTTGGGCCTTGAATGGGTTAAACACCAGGCTTGGGTTTAGTTAAAGGTTACAGGCTTTGAGAGATAAAAATTATCAAATCTAGTAGGGTTTTGCTTCCTGATTACAAATCTACCACTTTTATTTCTAAGAGATGATTGGTTTTCGAGAAATTAATAAAAACATTTTTCATTCAATTTCAAACGAAACGTGAAACGAAACAGGATAAAAATAACTCTACCTGAATTTGACAGCTTATTTGTCGCAGTTTGTTATCTATGGTGTAAAATGGCGCGCAAAAACGATGAAAGGAACGTAAAATTTTCCAATCAAAAAATCCTCAAAAAATCAAAGACCCTAACTTCCATAAGAGTAGGTTAGGTTAGGTTGTTATATAAAAAGGCGAGCAAAGCGAGCCCACTCATAAAACTGAGGTACAGTGGCGTCTCATTAAGAGGTTTTTTACACAGCAAAATTACAACAATAGGGTTTATCATTGAATCTTTAATGATGGAATATTTATAATAATAATAATAATAAATATTCTTGGACATTCTACACAGCGTCATCTAGTCCTAAGATAAGTAACTTAATGCTTGTGTTATGGTAACCAGATGACTGATATAATACATAGATACATTTTTTTTGTAAATACATACATTATTATAGATAGAAAACACCCAAAGTATATGGCGAAGAGAAGTGGAATGAAAAAAAAAGATCCTTTTGATGAATTGATAAATTATGTAAGTAATCAATTTCGGTTTCATTAAATGAAAAATTTATGAAAAAAAAATTAATCTTTACCTACTTTTTGCCTTACCTAGCGCTAATCTTAAAATAAAAAAACTAAACCTTAAAAAATTTACATTCCGTGCATTGTTTTTGCGCGCCATTTTACACCATAGATAACAAACTGCGACAAATAAGCTGTCAAATTCAGGTAGAGTTATTTTTATCCTGTTTCGTTTCACGTTTCCTTTGAATTTGAATGAAAAATGTTTTAGTTAATTTCTTAAAAACTAATCATCTCCTAGAAATAAAAGTGGTAGATTCTTAATCAGGAAGCAAAACTCTACTAGATTTGATAATTTTTATCTCTCAAAGCCTGCAACCCTTATCTAAACCCTTACCAAATATAGCCTACTAGTTGCGCCCCGCGGTTTTACCCGCGTAACCCGCGTAATTCCCGTTCCCGCGAGAATATCGGGATAAAAAGTAGCCTATGTGTTAATCCAGGGTATCACCTATCTACATACCAAATTTCAACCAAATCAGTCCAGCCGTTTTTGCGTGTAAGAATAACAAACATACATACATTCTCTCAAACTTTCACATTTATAATATTATATAGTAGGAGTAGAAAGTAAGAAATAGGATAGGATAGTAGGAAGTAGGATAGGATAACCTCCAGGACAGTCCATTCTACACACCCATGAAAGATTTTTTTTAAATCGGTTCAGTAGTTTCGGAGATTACCTCCGTCAAACAAACAAACAAACAAACAAATTAAAATACGTTATTATTAGTTCCTTATGTTGAAAAATATATGAATCTAAGATGGTTAAAAGAGCACGGTGTAGGTATGTATCCTATCCTAGTGTCCTACTTCCTTCCTTCCTATACTACTTACATTATAAATGTGAAAGTTTGTTAGAATGTATCAATGTATGTATGTACGGCTGGACCGATTTGATTGAAATTTGGTCTGTAGATAGGTTATACCCTGGATTAACACACAGGCTACTCTTTAGCTCGATATTCCCGCGGGTACGGGATTTACGCGGGTGAAACCGCGGTTCGCAGTTCGTATCATAATCTTAAACAAAATCTCTCTGCAATTTGTTACCAAACAGACTTGAATTAACTTATATTTTAATACTCACTTCAATTTTAGCTTTAATTGTTGTGCAATATGCCAATAAAATGGATTATTTTAATATATTTTGTGTTTTACTTTGGATGGCCAGAACTGGCACATGAGGTATGGCCAGAAGGGGGGTTAAACTGGCCAGAAGGGGCACAAAGGACCCTTTTTTTGCTTTTTCTTATAAATAATTGTCTACGTGTGTTTGATTTCTTTTTTTACTTTTCGTTTATCAAATTAAATATATTTTGAATAACTTTATGCAATAATAACGTACTTGAAAGCATTAATTATTAAATTATAACGCCTCAAAGTGAGCAAAACTCTTAAACTGGCCAAAACCCATACTTCTGCCAATACCTACCTACCAGATCAAATCGTAAGTTTTTGTAATAAGTAATAGAAAAAAACAATAGAGTTTTAGGCTACCTTTTAAGCCTTCGTTATGGCAGAACGACTTAAAAGTTGGGGCCGACTAATTATTATTGTGTCCTCAGCTGCTAATATCACCTTACTGTCCAAGTTGTGAAGGCTCAACGATCATCAAGACCGTCTGAGCAAGCTAGGCTACGAGCGCTATAGCTACTTATTCACCCATAAGAACCCGCAAATGAAGAGTGGGCTTTTATCAGATTACGTTAGACTGGGTAACTGGGCTCACACAAAACAGTAGGTAACTTTATCTCTAGGGATAGTCCTTTACCTTCCTTTAGGTAATGCGTACAATCTGTCGCCATTTATCTTGTCCACCTTTTATCCTTGGCCAGTGAATTGATAGCTTAATCGGAGTAATTACTCAAGTATCTACTTTGGGACATTTCATCTCAATTATTGTAAAAGCATTGATTCTGGGTTCTTCTGACTGACCTTATTGCCAGTATAACCCATCTGTAGACAAGCCGATGGCAAATCCGCAAAGACCTTTTGAGAGCGAGAGGGTTCTTTATGTAGCGCAGTCGGCTACACTTAACCTACTAGATTTTTACTTCTTCACCCTGACTTTTAATGTTTAATGAGCTTTATATAAGATGGTTACTGTAATATTTATTACTATGCTCGCATGTACGAATAAGCCAATTCGTTTATATGTACTCGCTAGTTCAAGTATTACAAATTTAAAAGATTAGTTAACTATACAATTCGAAACTGATGGTACACGGCTACTGTATTATACCGCTAGACTGTACTGTACTTACCTAACTGTGTGTGGGGAGTAGAGTTTCGCAACAATCACTTTATAATTAACCGCTTCACTGTGGCAACGTCGTGTGGCTCACATATTGTTTCTTAAATAAATATTTCACTGGGTAGGTACCGATATAAGTTTGGTGTATAATATTATATGTGGTTTGGTACAAAATAAAACAGTTTAAAGTATATTATAAATGATTCAGTTCATATTATTTATTAGAGATTGAGCTAACTATAATACAATATCAAAATAACTGAAATTTCGAATAGTTCTGTACAATTTCCAACTAATAAATGAATAACAAAAAGTCAACATAACACAGCACTCAATCACTACTTACAAAACATTATTTACTGGCAATACAATAATAAACATTAAAAACTAAATACATACTAAATTTCGTTTTATTCGGAATGTGCCTCCAATTATAATTACAAAACTTACAATTTTTAATTCTTTAACAAAAGTTTATCATACTTAGGCCACATCTCTATAAAAATATTAGTGTACACACAAATCATTGGTCTGCAGTTGCAAACAAATTAAAATAGCTCATCAGTGTTATGACGAAATTTTCCAACCTACAGGCAAGATAAACTGAGATTAAATTGATAAAAATAGACCTCAAAGGAGCCTCAATTTTGTATTTTTCTTGGAGCATTTTGGCATAACACGGTCCTACCAACACTACAAAACAAAGACCTAAATACGTACTTGTGCCAACCTTAACAAAAAATACGTATACGTAGTTTAAAAGCAATGTTCAAAATTGTTATTTAGATTTTAAAAAATTTACCTTATTACCTTTTTTATTTACCTTTTATTTGTTTTTTTGAGAATGGGGACTTTTTCAGGTTACTTTAATTAAGGTATCATAAGCTCTCTTTACTTTGCTGCAATGATGATGACGATGAAACATTTATGTGAACTTGGTTGGCACAAGATACATTTTACAATACCTACTTACTTCTACGGGATATGAAAAGGCCACAAGATTAATATATCATTTCCATCACATTATTACATACTTTTGTATTATTGAACTAGTTTCCGCCAGCGGATTCTTTCGCTGTTGTTTGATATTCCAACTATATCTAGTTAGAAAACATGAGCTTGAGCGTTACAAACATACTGATAAGAGTACCTACTATATAATAGTATGATTCTTGAGAGGCAATCGTCATAGAGTATTTACAAAAGATTTATTGTTATTTTTTTAGTGACATCACAGGCAGTTAAAAGTCCAATCAATGAATCTGAATTATCCAAATATTAGACAAAGACGTGTTACTTTCACAAACATAAAACAGCATTTAAAACGGTCGTGTGTAATGGCATCTTATATCTCTTAAAATAAGTTAAACAACTGAGTAACTTTCAATCAGCAGAACTATAACACCCACTTTATTATATTTAAATTCGTTGATCAAATAACATAAGTTCATACATTCATCAATACAAGTAGCATGGCATAATCATACACGTCAACTGGTTAATCGATGTTTTTATTTGTATATCGTGAGATGTCAAGAAGTTGCTCAATGTTGATTACCGTGTAAGCCTCTAATCGCGGTACGAATTCCAACACTAAGCCCATTGATAGATCGAATACAGTCAAAGGCCGCTACTCATTACTCGAAAACCGTCTGGCCACTACTTGTTGCCCAATAGGCTAGTTGACTCTAATTTTATGTAGCTCTTATATGATAAATAATTGTTCTTTTAGACCAAAAAAAATACTACCATATTTTTTTGGACCTAAGAAACCGCAAAATTTTATTTTAAAAGTTCTACTTTTCAAAAACAGGTGAAAACGCTACCGCCATATTGGTCTATGGAATTGTCTGTGCTGTGACGTCATTCCTAACCAAAACAATACATTTCGTGATTTACGTCTAGGGAACATGCACATTTTGAAAAGTTGGCATTACTGTAAATTGGTTTTAGTTATGTGACATTTGTTTATTTCCGATAATAATGACGTCACCATAATGGCCGTAGCGTTTTCAGAGTTCCAATTAAAAAAAAAAGAAACCGTTTTTTAAATTGAAATTATGCAAGCATCATGGACTTTGATTAACTGAAATTATTATATTTTGGTTTTGCAAGGAAAGTACTTCAGGAAATACTAATTTATTGGGTCAAATTTGATATGAGTCAAGTAGCCTATTTCAGTCAGAATGACGGGTACACTTTTACGGTTATCGAAAACCGACGCTGCTCTTTATTTGAATACCTTCAAAAGTCGCTATAGATTTTTTTATCGCTTTCAACCGTTTCCGCATGTCACATGCACTACCTGAGCGTACTGTGGCATTTTTTTTCTGGGCAACGCAACCTTGGCAGTAATCGAGATAACCAAACAACGTAAGACATTTTTTAGAGTACGAGCCGGTATTCGTCCGTACTTTTATATTTATATCAGAATCAGTTTTGCTACTCATTGCTAGAAAACCTACAGGCCGCTACTCATTGCACGAATGTTATTCGATACCATGCGCGAATATCATGACAAGTCCTGGCTCCACCATCATGTGTTCTTCCACGTGACTGTTGTCGCATTGCAACACCAGAACTGCCTGTTTTCCGGGAACTCGCTTGCATACGTACTTCTCGTATTGTCTGTTGAAAGAAATTATATTGAAAGTTATAGCGCTATTAAGCTTTCTGGCTGGCTTGTCTGATGGGCTGTTTTAATGCTACTTACGAATGAGATTCAATATGCTACTTACGAATAGGTGAAAAGGCGCTCATATTACTAAAACAGTATAAAATCCTTCATACGCATCATAGGTCCAGGAGCACCACTGGACTTACCACTTTACACACCGAAAACTGTACATCGTGCAATTTTGAGTTGGTTAGTCTTCTGAATTTAGTTTGAAACTGCGACAATTGACACAAATTAAAAATATTCTATAGTAAAAAAACTACCAGGCTTTTTTGAAGGCCCCGCCTTTATTTGAGCAGTTATTTGAACGGCATTTGTTTAGTTAATTTTCTGAAAACTGAAAAGATCCTTGTCAGCTGCTCGATTCTTGACGACACTTAAAACATGACGCGGTAAGAGATTGCACGTTATCTAGCTTTTGTTTTCTTAAATCCATAGAATTTTCAAAATAACCACGCCGTGACGTGCCGCGCTAAGACATGGTTATTTGGTCTTTGATAATAATCTACTATTACCTTCTATTATTCTGTCTGGTCTCCAGCGAGGAGAGTCCTGGCGGCCAGCGTCGCTCGTGACAGTTCTCCATGAGATCGTCGATGATGTGCGGAGGACACCCAGACTCGGACAGACTACGCTTTATCATCAACTGCAATAGTGGAACGAAACAGCAGTTCAAGGAGGGTGTACAGAAATTTTATGTAGTATTAATCTGTAGACTCTAGTAAAATATTACAATACCACAATACTCTCCATACATAGTACCATAGACGAAAGATTATCTGTTGTCTGTGATAGTACTTACTATACATCCTTCCTACTATCCTACAATATTACAAATGTGAAAGTTTGTGAGGATGTATGTTTGTTACTCTTTCACGCAAAAACGGTTGAACCGATTTGGTTGAAATTTGGTATGTAGATAGGTGACACCCTGGATTAACCCATAGGCTACTTTTTATCTTGATATTCCCGCGGGAACGGGTGAAACCGCGGGGCGCAACTAGTTCTACTAAATAAGGTATATATTCACCTGCAGTACTTCGTCGGGTGTAGAGATCATGCCGCCCCACCGCGTGACCCGCGCCCGAGACAGCGAGTTGGCCCAACGGACCACTTCTTCCCTTTCCATCTGGTCGGCGAGCGCTCGCATCGTCGGATTCGACACTCGCATCGCTCTCATGAATTCCTGTGAAAACAAGACATGTCAGACTTGAACCTATGCATCCAAAGCTTTTTATTTAGATGAGTTTATATTGCCTGCATCGTGTATTGTTTGTGTATGCGTAAAATACGTGGTTAACTTACGCCCGAATTCTGAAACACTAATTAAAGTAAGTGGTGCTTGTCTATGACATAATTTGTCATTATGTCAATACAAATCTGTCAAAAATGAACTTCCTTAACTGTTAATACAACCTTAATTATTTAATTAACGTTTGAGTATGGACCATTAGCCTCTTAGAATTGCTTTGATTAAAAATTCTAATCGGGCTCGTGTAATGGTGGTTTGCAATTGAAATACCTATAAACATTTAAAAACATACCTTCAGTAGAGCCAGTTCCCGCTTATGTTCATTAATGACCAGTCTCTGCTCGGCCAATTCCTGCTGATAATCCGACAGCTTGCCCTGCTGCGTCGCAATAAGCGCGCGCAGTTCTCTCACACAGTTGTGGTCTGCAAGTTCGTCTTTTGGTATAACAAGGCCACAGCCCGCTTCGCAGGGCATTGGTCGTTTGGGATTGAACTCACCTGAAAAAATATTACACATTTTTTGATGAAAGGAAAAGTGTGTGTCTGTGTGTGTTTGTCCATTATTCACGGCAAAACGGAGCGATATTCCCGCGGGAACGGGACCTACGCGGGTGAAACCGCGGGGCGCAGCTAGTAGGCTATATTTTATCCAGGTAGTTTTATTAGTACACCCATGCAGAGCCGAAACCTGCTGTTAGTTCTATTATAATGTAGCAGAAACTTTATACATACATTCAACTAAATGTGATGCTAAGGAATCCAGTTTAAGAATGGAGTGGCATCCATGTGGGTGATTATCACATCTTGTGCTGAGTCTGTAACACATAAAACATACAATGGGTACATTTTGGTTCACTTCAGTTTGTCATAATTATAACATTCAAGCAACTTATAAGTTTCCGGACTTTAAAATGAGTTCAAAACCATTTTCTAATACAAATATGATAATAAATAATTTAAGTATGATTTTGTTGTTTGATACTTTTTGTCAGATTACTAGATTGTTTTAATTTAAACATAATAATGAATGGAAATTAGAATCTAGGTCATTAACTTAAATAATTTATCACCATACAATTTGGGTTCTGATCTTAAGTTACAGCTGATATTGACATTTAAAATTATGATAATCATCTTGTTAGCAAATCAAACATGGATCTATGAATATTCAATGAATTGTTAAGTGTCAATGTTGGAATGAAAACAACTCTTGCAACTTTGACTGATTGATTGACGTTGTAAATTGCATTATAACTTAATAATATGACCTGCGGGCTTACCATGACCGTTTATAGCGATTCAGTTTAGGTCCAACTACGAACCAGTTTTGACGTAAAGTAAGACGCTGACGTAAAGTTTTGACAGTAAGGCAGAACCTAAACTGAATCGCTAACACCTCATGGTACGGCTCCTGCTCTGACTAACAGCAAAGGTATCATTACATAAGGCAACAATAGGTGTTTGACCTACAAATCCAATCAGAACTCATGCAAGGAGCAAGGTGGTTATGAAATACCTACCTGGACAACAAGTTGCGAAGTATTCTCGGAACTGGTCGGAGCTGGCTAGCGGTCACCGCCTGGCGGTCTACGGGACAGGTGGGCTGACGACTGATCCATTCAGTAATACAGGCACGACAAAACGCGTGCTCACATGCAGGTGCCTATAAAACAACGTACATCGTAAGGAGATCAATAAAAATAGGAAGTAACAACAGAATAATTAACAAACTAATTAGAACACGACAAACCTGTAGCGGATCCTCAAGAACCCCCGAACAAATAGGGCAAATGAGCTCTTCATCGACATCACCTTGAAACCTCTTGATATCAAAGCCCATGTTTGTTATTTACACAAAAGATTGATAAACATCTGTCTGCAGTTTACGTTTAAATGGAATTTAGCTTGAAATGCACTGAAATCTGAATAACAAGGAAATTGATAAACAAAAGGTAAATGAGACCAAATCGCTTCGTTTTGTGAAACATCAATCAAATCAACTGTCTGTCTGTCTTGTCTTGTCTTGTTCTGTCTGTCTGTCTATCCATTCACAGAATAAAAAACCAAAAACTGACAAAACCATGGCCAAAAATATTTCTGAACGAAGAATATAACGTCAAATAAACGTCACTCACACGTTAATTGTCAAGCAAGAAGTCGCCAAACAATATTTTGTTTGTTTTGTCATTCCGTCTTGCATTTTTGAGAGTAAATAATTGCAGAAAAGCAATAAAATGTCTGAAATGGAAGTAACAGAGGGTGCAAATGATGGTTCCAATGATCTAAGTAAGTCATATGTTATGAACCCGCTATCACTCAAGTAAATCGATAGAAATTGTGCAGTCACCATATGATTTTGTTGCCGGCTGTTTTCTTATTATTTATCACTACCAACTGTATGTTCCAGTGCTATTAGATCGAGTATTCCTACGCCTCGGGAATGCAGACTCTGATGAGCAGCTGGAGAGCTGTCTCAACAGATTTCTACCACCTGTTATCCTCAAGTTGTCATCGCCTCATGAACAGGTATTTTAAGCCACTTAGCTCATGATAATATGTCTAAATGTAATGCCAATAAAGCCTCTCATTTCCAAAGCGCAATAGCCAAAAAAGATTAAATAAGTAAATACAGATGCCTCAGAAAAGGTTTCATCAAGTACCTACTAGTTTTGTTTTTAAAAATCCTCCAGCCAGCGACCACACCTAAGATACAGGCCATATTATTTTTAAAGTGTTTGTCTTACAAGTTCCAAATTGCATAAATCTTATTTTAATTTTATGTGCATATGCCTAATACAGTTTCATATTATGTACAGGTGCGTAAAAAAGTGATGGAGCTGTTAATCCATGTGAATAAACGAGTGAAGTGCCGCTCTGAAGTGCAGCTGCCTGTGCAAACCCTTCTGCAGCTCTATGCTGATGCAACCTCCAACAGTTTTATCATCGTAAGTTGTCCACGCTCTTTGATTTTAAACAAAAGCTTCATCAATAAATGTAGGTAGGTACTTAAATGTATACCTAAAATATTAGGTGTTGTAAGAAGGTGTTGTATGAATGAATGAAATGAATGAAAAAATGAATGAAAATACTTTATTGCACACTGAAAATAAACTTATGAACTAAAGGTGTTGTATGTTTCAGAATTTTTCAATAATTTACATAACTATGGGTTATCCAAGGCTTCCCCGTGAGCAGCAATTAGCCTTAGCACCCACTCTCATCAGTGCTATGGAGAACAAACCTCAACCTCATCAGGATCAGTAAGTTTAATTCTACTCTGACTCTACTATTCAATTTCACGTGAGAAATGTGTTGCACTTTATATCATTGATTTAGTAAACAAGTGCAATTGATTTGTCAGCGAGTGTGCCATACCCCCACCGCTTCGCCTAAGCTTCCTTTTTACGTGATGTGACACTCTCATAGCCAAACACTATAAAATGTCTTGTAAATTTGCAGTGGAAGCTCTTGTTTCATATTTTGTACTATATACTATTCTTATTTCAGGATACTGATGCTGGTGATGCCGCTTCTCGGTGACATAAAGGAAACCAATCTGAACCTAAAGGAGAAACCCAAAGTGGCCTCACTTATTCTTAAGTTTGCAACCGACGTACTTCTCCTTCCTTACAGGCAAGTTTCTAATAATTATATAGGCTTTAAATGAACAGCATGTGTGTGTGTGAGCCAATTTTGGTGAGTTATAAGTACAGTAGGTAGACAGACACTAATCCATGTTTTCGCAGGGCTCTGCCACACCCAGGAGACAGTGATTTCCAAGTGCCGCCCGGAATGAGCATGAAGTCCTACAAAAGAATCATTGAGAAGAACCAACTCAATCCCAACCAACTGGAAGAGGTACAACTTGTGTTTCATTATTTACCAACCTTGACAAGGTCAAAAACCTAGGACTAAACTAATTACTTTAAAAGAATAAGAATAAGAATATATTTATTACAGAAAGATTTAACTTCATAACAAATCAGTTAGTTCATCTTATGTAGTATCAAAGCTGGTTAATTAAGTGTTTATCATCGAGATCCAAACTAGGCGTATAGTGCCTGTGTCTTGGGGCTCGAGGGTTCGGTCAACTTACACAGGATAACAGTAATACATGAAATAATTCATTAAGATATGCATTAACATTTAATCCTTTTATCTCTGAAACTCTAATTCTGTTTTTACACAATTTTTCTATGCACCTTAGGAATACAGAAATGAACATTTTTTTTATTTTATTTTATACCTACCTTTTCTCCTATTTTATAGATGAAACTCTCAATAGTGAATTTCATAAGCAAGGATATATTCAACTTGAACGACTGTCTACTCACTCTGATCGTGGCCGCCGCCGACTCTCGGTTCAGCGTTGCTAACCACGCCAATAGCCCTTTGATAAGAGTCAACAGGTAAATACTTCTAATATTATAAATGCGATTGTTTCTGACTATGGATGGATCATCTATAATCTATATGATGAAATTTGGTACTTACCAGGCTATTCACATAAGCTGCTTTTGTACGTTTGATCCTGGTATTCCCAATCGAACGGGAACTATGAAACTACTTATCTTACGGGTTTCTTACCTGTCAAATGAGGTATAACTCAGCCATTTGCAGCAGACACCTGATTGTCTTTATATTAACATGAGAGAAAGAAAAATTTGGTTATTTCTGTAGGACCTGTAGGACCTCAAGGATCACTTAATGACCTAATAACAGAAGCTAAGCTTGATTTCTACCACATTCTTGGATTTTTTATTTATATTAATTTTGCATAGATGAAAACTCATAGACATTGTTTTTTTTAGTTCCGTTGATTGGTCGCAGCCGTCAGTGGTAGGTCCTTTGTATTCCCTATATTTGGGCACATGGGGCGGACTGAAAGTATCCCCTGATGATCGAAAGGTAAGCAATATTTTATAGATAAAAAAACACTTATTTCATTAAGTTAAAAGTTTATGTATAAGTGTGAATGTTACTGCTTCAAGCTCAAAAGGCTGGCAGGAATTAAATTTGGTACCAGGAGCTTAGATCCTCTCACCGCGGTTAGTACCGTTTGGCGCCGTCAGTCCTACTAATATTATAAATGCGAAAGTTTTTGAGTATGATGTCTGTTCCTCTTTCACGAGAAAACTACAAAACCGATTGCGATGAAATTTGGATTATAGGTAGCTAAAGACCTGGAATAACACGTAGGCTATATCCCGATATTCCCGCGAAAATGACTTACGCGGGAGTAACCGCGGGGCGCAGCTAGTATTAAATATATCGCTGGCTCATGTTAACTTTTATAAAGCACTGTTCTAACTTTACTTCAATTTTATTTCTTAACAACATTAAAATATATACAATCATTTGAATGCAGGTTGCCGCTTGCACAAGACTGCGTTTAAAGTTGATACAGTATTTAAACAAAGCCACTGGACCTGGTATCATGTTCCCGCATTGCGTACAGGTAATTATAACCCTTATGAATGTGCACATAATGATGTATTTAGTGTATGCACAAAGTTCCGAAATATACAAGTTCTATTTACAGGTTGTATTCTCTTCGCTGTTCGACCCGAACACAAATTCGAGACTGAGGAACATGGCTCTAATGCTTTTGCTCAATGTTATAAACAAGTAAGTTCTTTTTACAGTACTAGCAGCATGTCCCGGCTTCGCACGGGTGTACTCATGAACCTACCGGGATAAAATATAGCCTATAACCATCCCGACAGTCCATTCAACACATCAGTGAAAAAATTTTTGAAATCGGTTCAGTAGTTTCGGAGATTACCTCCGTCAAACAAACAAACAAACAAATTTTACCTAGTAGATAGTAGTCCTAATATCCATTTACAGTATCATTTGATGAATCTCATAAAACTGATAGGTACGATGTTAACGCAATGATTCTGATTATAGTGGTGAAGAAACCCAACTGAAGAAAGTATCAGCGGCATTCCTTCAAGGTATCTTGAAGCTTATAAGATCAGACGAGTATACCGAGCAACAACCAAAAGCCTATATGTGCTTAGGTAAGCCATATTTTAAATAACTAAATTAATACAATGTAACGAAAATTATACGTATTTAATTGAAGTCGTGAAAACGCAATAAGTACTCTTAACTCTAAATATAATATCTGTTTATAAAATAAAACCAACGAGATTCATCATTGAACCCAACAACTAGAAGTTTCTATTTTTTAGTCTTGAAAATAAAAAAGTGTATTGTAGGCAAGTAATGTCTGAACCAAATAAAATAAAACATTGTGATAGCACAATGAAAATAACCAATTTTAAGTTTTAAAAAATAACGTGCGTTGATACAAGCGATGGTCCTTAAGCCGGGTTGCCTGACCGCTCGGCCACGGAACTTTTAGTAACTGTGGTTTAACACTATAAACAAAAATAACATTTAAAATATAACAGGTCGTCTAGCAACGAAGTGTCCGGAGAGTATCAGCAACCAATTCGCGCTACTCGAAGAACTTGTCAAGAAAATACCAGAGTCACCGCCTGAAATGAAAACAGCGCTGCGAGACGCCCTGCTTGAGATGGCAGTCGCTTATAAGGTTACTTTTGAAGGTAATTTAAATAATAGTAAAACGTACTATAATTTAATAATATAAAAAACTTCAGCTGTAGGTACATAAAATTATAATTAAATAATGTAATACGATTGCTAGGTGAACTCTGTGGTAAAGTATGCGAAAGCCCGCTTGAGATGTATGTGGTTGCGGGTTCGATCCCCGCCCCGAAACTGATGATGATCTGAAAATATTTGACGCGAGTTTTCTATGTTTAATTTGGATGTATTTACAGTTTGCCTTGATTGAGACTAGATGATGCTGTGTGAAATGTCCAAGGATATTTATTGGACGGTTTATAAATGAAATCGAATCGTTTCATTAAACTTTTGCGGTTATTTACTGAATAAAAATATTTAATATTAGCAGGTAAAACCCCGTCTGAGCCAGCCCAAGGTCCAAGCACGTCTGAGAAGATGGACGTAGATGACGGTGACAAGAACAAGACTAATCCATTCGATGAGCCACAAGCCCTGGCTTTGTTCGCACTACTCGAACAGTAAGTAAGCCACTGAGAACCAGCGATGAAATAGCCAAACGGTGTTGTGGAGTTGCTTTATTTTCTTGTCACTCGATTCGCTCGCTCGTGGTCGCCTGCGTTTGAATTTTCGCAAGCGATACTATGTAATAAGGTCATGAAGATAAAGTTTAAAATGAAATGACAATGAAACTGCGCGCCCCTACCCTTTCATCTCGTTGTGAATTGAGCCTAAAGGTTATAAATCTTAAAACTTAAATTAAATAAAAAAAACTTAATCATCAACCTCGTAAATAAGGTAATTATAATAAAAATATGTATATTCTTATTTTATTTCTCAACAGTTACATGCACAGTGAAGAATCAATGATCCGGTACATTGCTATGCGCTACTCAGCGGCGGTCTTCCCGCAAGATTATATACCTTCCAGATACCTTCTGCTGATAGCGAGTGGCGACAGGTAAATATAATTATATGTTCATTGAAAATAGGGAAAGCTAATCTCTTAAAACTATTTGCATCTTTGAGCCTAGTATAGGTCGCGCCATGTAAAAAGAACGCTGAGTGGAAAAGCTGCAGTAGGCGATTTTAAGGAATCTTAGGTGGGTAGCGTGGAGGGGTGACGCGGCGCACTTCACTCCTTTGATTTAGCGCGTGCTATTGGTTCGTGAGCAAGTGATCCGTGCGCGAACAAACCCCCTCCCGTTCCCCTCATTGTTCTTTTTACCAGTAGCGGCGTTAGGGCAGGGCGCGGTTGGGCGACCGCCCAGGGCGCCGGATATAAAGGGGCGCCGCAGGCGCCCCTGCACCCTTTTTCGGCCCAATGGCCGGATACTCGGAAAACCGATTTTAGCAACATTTGACCTCTAAGAAAGAACCTAAACAAACCAAGTGCTACGTTGCTTATGAAAGTAACGATTAAACAAGATTACTTCGAAAAAATTTTGCTCGCTCCGCTCGCATTCATTTTCAAGGTCTAGGAACCGGCTCTAAACAAAAACAAGTGCTATGTTGCTTTAATCTTCAAAAAATTTTGCACGCTACGCTCGCATTCATTTCCTGAATTTAAGGACCAGCCCTAAACAAAACCAGCTGCCACGTAGATTTTATGTTTTTAAATTACACTGCACTTCTAAGTTAACTACTAGTCTTCATACTAGGTTCATAAAGATCGATGAGCTACACACCGAACTAGACACCAACACCGTCAGCGACGAAATAAAGCTTTATTCTGTTAAATACAAGAAACGCCTACACAATCATCCCAATGCCTTAGCCGCACAGTTGACTACCATTAGCTATCCCAAAAGGCTAAAAAGACAACACATCATAGAACTAGACACAATATGATATTGAATAAAGCGGGAAATGATCGATGGAACACTTCCCTGACCAAGCTCGACGCACTCCACAAACCTGCTTATATGTAGTCAGAAGACTGATTGCAGATGAAACTAGAACAAAAAAAAAAAAAAAAAAAACTACTAGTCTAGAACTTCGGAACCCTACATTAGCGTGGCCCAACTCGCGCTTGGCCATTTTTTTCATATGGGTTTGAATTGCAGTTAGGGGGCGCCGTATAAATCTCGCCCAGGGCGCTGGTAGTTCTAAAACCGGCACTGCTTTTTACGTGCGACTTATACAAATACAAACAATATCAACAATATACTTATTTTAATATACAATGTCTTGATATTTTTCAGTCAAGATGAGATATCAACGGAGGCTCTAAAGTGCCTCTATGGCACATCTCGACCGCTGGAAATAGAAGACGTTGTCAACAATGTGTCTAGGAAAGAGACAGCAACAGTGAATATAGACGAGGAAACCTCAAAGAGTAACAAGGACAAAACAGATGAGGAGCAATATAAAGTGCCAAAATTCAAGGTAATTTTATTCGATGGTTGTTAGTTACTCAACCCCGTAAAAGCGCCCAAAAGGAGTCTAATAACAGTTGTGAAATATGCAGCCTGCATTAAAATTTTGCTAAAAACAAGTATTGATACTAAGTACATACCTACTTCATAAATAATGTGTATTTCTTCGTAGAATAAAATTTCTAATGCTTGTTTCAAAGGATATGGTGAACTACATTTGGGATCAGATGCAGAAGAGGAAGAAAGGTTCAAACGCGAAGCATCGCTTCGTTGTCAACAATCAGGTGTTGCAGTTTCATCCGCAGACTTATCAAGAGGTATGCTCATTTATAATCATACTTTACTATCCTACTTCCTACAAATATTATAAATGCGAAAGTTTGTAATTGTGTTATGGTAACCAGATAACTTATATATTCCTTAGATACATATTATAGATAGAAAACACCCAAACACTGAACAAATATCTGCAAAATATACAAACATTTATTCCGTAGCGGGAATCGAACCCGCAACCTCCGCCTCTCAGGCGGGCCCTCGCCCATTGCGCCACAGAGGTGCCGTATATATATATAAAAACTTTTTTTAATAGCTTTCTTATATAAATTACTTATCTACACTAATATTATAAAGAGGAAAACTTTGTTTGTTTGTTTGTTTGTTTGTTTGTTTGGTTGTAATGAATAGGCTCAAAAACTACTAGACCGATTTTAAAAATTCTTTCACCATTCGAAAGCTACATTATCCACGAGTAACATAGACTACTTTTTATCCCAATATTCCCGCGGGAACGGGACTTACGCGGGTGAAACCGCGGGGAGCAGCTAGTGTTATTATATTTTTACAGATTCTCCGCTACCTCCGAATGTGTTTGAATCGCGACGCGAACCTCAAGGATTGCTCTAACCACCCCAACGCGACGTCACCGCTACTAGCGAAGTACTTCTATAACAACCTGCTTGATACGGAAGTGTTGGAGAATTATCTCACTTTGGTCACTTTGCTGCTGAACGCTAGTCCTGGTGAGTTAACAGCTAGGCCCAGACCACCAGGTTCTTGCCTGATTCTTTCCCTGGTGTAGGGAATTGTTTTGGAACAGGCAATAGAGTCAACTAGTTTTTAAGACTGTACTTTTTCGAGCGATCCTTGAGGTCCTATGAAATAAACATATTTTTCTTTCTTTCTTTCTTTCTAAGTATAAGTCGCGCTACGTAAAAAGGACGATGAGGGGAACGGGAGGAGGTGTGTTTGCGCATGGGTCATTAGCGCAAGAACCAATGGCACGCGCTACATCAATGGTGTGAAGTGCGCCTCATCAGCCCTCCACCAATCGGACCTAAGATTCCTTAAAATCGCCTACTGCGTAGCTTATCCCCTCGGCGTTATTTTTACGTGGCGCACCTATAGAGCTCGTAGGTGTAAAGAAATCTATAAATAAGTACAAGATACAGTTTTGTTTGTTGACGACATTAAAGAAGAAAATACTACGTATCTTATGGCTGTTCTCTGAATATAATGAAAATGCTTAATAATTATCTACGTGATTAAGTCCCGTAATTTCATATAAATTAATATCCCTTACAGATGTAATGTCCCTAACCTGTTTCCTGGACATTGTTGGCTGCGTGCCTGAGAAGATAGCATCCAAATACACTTCCCTTCTTCCGTTCCTGCGCAATCTCTTCACCACCAGCACTAAGGAGGAGATAAGAGAGCACGCTGCAGTTATATTCGCGATCATCACAACGAATACTAGCGAAAAATCCGCTATTGATAATCATGTAAGCACCATCGACATAATACCCAGTAGACACTTTATAAAGGGCGAACATGGTATTTATACCTTATAACAATCCGCGCCTCCTTACGTTGGACCAATAACGACCAGATTAGTGACCCGTGAATATTTCTGATTTGTCATGATTTTCCCGTGACCTTAAACGGACATATAAGTATATCCATCCCCACTCATACTCATTACTTTCTTAGTTACACTCTTACTCTCTATCGTTATCAAATAAATTATTCAATTTTGACTGCTGATATTTAAATAGGCCACTTGTTTATACAAACAAACAAAACATAAATAAAGACAATTATGCTTATCACAGATCAAAGAGTTCGTTGCGCAAGGAATTAACAACAAGAACCTCGAGTCTCAATGCGGCTACGTGGCTGCGTTTGCGCACATGTGCGAGCGTTGCGTGGCGCTCTCCAAGCGAGCCAAGTTCGGCGGGAAGGGATTCACTCCCGCTAACTGGGAGCCTTATCAGGAGGGCGCTGTTTGTTTGGGTAAAATTTTGTGGCGCAGCCGGTAGGATAAATGTTTCGTATGTACATACACTAGCACGTCCCGGCTTTGCACGGTTGCACATACACAACACGCCTTTTTCAGTAGCTACTACGACTTACTGCTTTTACTTCTGTATGTAGGTATAACGTTTTTGTATGAAATAAGTAGTGGCCATCTCTGTTCAAATAATTAGTAGAATTCCTGAAAGACTCAGTTCTAAGCTAACAACATTGTTACCTTCCAGCAAACCATCTGTCAAGCCCGCAAACCTTGCTCGTCAGTGTATCCTGCACCGCTGTATCTTTACTAGCCAGAAGCAGCGGTCTACCCCTCCCTGTCATATCTACCAAACAAGACGCGCTATTGCAATCCGATACACCGTTCAACACGTCACGAGTGGATGACGATGACGTCATAACTAAGTACACAGTCGCTGAGAGACTGTTCAAGATTGTGGGGAATGCAAAACTGCCGAGTAAAGTGAAAGAACGTGCTTTGTATACGCTGGGGCTTATGTGCTGCGGGGAACAGTTGCCGTTCGCGAAGCAGATTGTTATGGGTTTCTTGCAGATGGCTAAAGATGTAAGTTTAAAGCTTTTTAATTATACTTCATTTCTTGAAGCGAGCTAATAGGAAGATAAAATAAACTCGCGTGCCTATATATCTAGCCAATCCGAGAATAGACAATTATTTTCGACGACTAATCACGTGCGTTTATTTTTCTTCCAATTAGTTCGCTTCAAGAAATGAAGTATAGATTACTTGTTGTAAATATCAATATAGAGATACCAACTTCTTGCTGTCTTATGTAGATATGACAGATGTATGCAGTTCTCTACAATCAATTGTTTAGTTTGAATAAAAGCACTGGTACCTCATCTCGAACATTGAAATCACTCATTTTTTTTTTTTGGGCCCGAAGAAAAAGAAAAGAAGGAGTGATTTCAATGTTCTAGATGAGGTATCTGTACTTATGTAATCTGTGGTCATATGTATTTGTGTCTACTGTGTTATTAAATAAATAAATAGAGACGGCAGCTAAATAAATAAAAAAATGTTTTCTAAACCCATGCTAAAATTGATCTTTATTTTAAGTTGAGTTTGTATGCTAATTTTAATTTTGTGTTTTTTTTCCAACAGAGTAAAGAATTTGAAATTCATTTGCAAATCGGGGAATCATTAGTATTATGCGTTGAAGGTGTGAATTCGAATGAAAACAGAGATCTATGGACCGAATTGCCGAGGGAGGTAAGTACATAGGTATACAAAAATAGATTTTTTTTGTCTGTGGTACATAATGTTTAGATCAATGATTATTAATTTTAAATTTAACTAGCTGCGCCCCGCGGTGTTACTCTCAGTTAATAAACCCCGTGAGAATACAGGGATCACAGGTAGCATATGTGTTAATCCAGGATTTAAGCTATCCTGGTACTAAATTTCATTCAAATCTGCCTAGCGGTTTGAGCGTATATGAATAAGAAAGATACATCAATTCATAGTTACAAACTTCCGTATTTATAATATTAGTAGATATTTATTTAATATATTTCTGTTTATTAATGTTAATTGTTTTTGTAGGGTTCAGCAAAAATAAGAAATACAGATGCGTTGAAGGAAAATGATGTACTACTTGAGTGGCTACTGCAAGAGCTATTTAAGATTGGAAAACACCCCCATCCACATTCCAGACAGGTAATCTATCCAAACTCATTTATAGTTTTAGGGTCACGTAATAAATTTCATTAGATGGAACAGAAAACGTTCACTAGACATTGTCTGTCAAACCACTGCACTTTAGCGCGGGTAGTTGGCAAATGTACACTTTTAACTCAGTTAGATAGAGCGAGTGTTTTCTCTATTGCAGTTTGCTTTAACCAAAAAACGGATGGCCGTAGGACTTTCGCCATAGCAACGTTGTTATCTCTCAAAAAGTTTCATACATTGTAAAAACAAAGTTGCTATGGTGATGGACCTACGGACATCCGTACGTTAGTTATAGAATTCGGGCATAAACTGAGGCTTCCAATAATGTTGTTTCTTTAGTGCTATATAAAACGTACTGTGTTTTGTAGGCTACCAGTATTTGGCTCTTGGCGTTATTGAAGAATTGTCCAGAACGCGAGCCTATCAAGAATAAACTCCAGCATCTACAGGAAGTGTTTATGGACTTCCTGTCAGAAAACAGCGGTGAGTTAGACATTTTATTTCATTTATTCCTACAAATTTGGGAAAAGTTGCAGATAAAAAACATAAAAAAAAGGACACAAGTTTTAATTATAAGTTCGCACATTTAGATGTGGTCTTACCTAAAGCTAAAAGACTAAGCTAAATTTTACAGTATGTACACTAAAGGTTTTTTTTTTGCACGTCAGACGTTTTCAAACATAAGCTCCGCTCCGGAATCGAACCCGCTTTTTAGGCAGAGTTAAATAAATATGTGTGTATTCTAGTAGCTAATTCTGGTGATAAAGCTTTTTGACCACCAGACGCATATACTATTACCTGGGTGTTGTCTATCTATAACTATGTACCTATGTACAAAAAACTGTATCTAAGTATTATATCAATCATCTGGTTACCATAACACAAGCATTAAGTTGCTTAGCTTGGGACTAGATGAAGCTGTGTGGAATGTCCAAGGATATTTATTTATTACTCTAAATCTAAAACTAAACCGTTTATCCATCTGAAATGATAACAGAAATCGTCCAAGACGTAGCGAGCAAGGGTCTAAGTCTAGTCTACCAGAATTCCGACGAAAGTCAGCGGCAGGGGCTAGTCGGTCAGATTATAGAACAGCTGACGAGCGGCAAACGATCCGTCGCTAAAGTTACAGAAGACACTAAGATATTCGAAGAAGGACAACTGGGGAAAGCACCTACTGGGTAAGTCTAAACTGATAATTATTAAGAGGTAAAGTTTGTTTATTTGACGGAGGTAATCTCCGAAAGTACTCAACCAATTTCTAAAATTATTTCATCGATGTATAGAATGGACTGTCGGGATGGTTAGAGCATAAGTTTTACTAAGATTTTTAAATTTTGTAGATGAAATACCTATGTGCGAGTTTAACTATATTTTTCAATATTGACTTATTTCAGAGGAAACCTGTCTACTTACAAAGAACTGTGCTCGCTAGCTTCCGATTTAAATCAACCTGATCTACTGTACAAGTTCATGCATTTAGCTCATCACAACTCAGCTTGGAACTCTAAGAAAGGTTTGACTTTTTAATACAATGAGCCAATATTAAACACACTGCAACTGCATGTTTTCTTTCCACACTTTGCAATTTAACGCTTGTAACTTGTAAACTGAAAAATTGAGTCAAATTAAAATCAATTTTATATATCGGGATATACATATATCAGAAATATATGTATATCCCGATATTCCCGCGGGAACAGGACTTACGCAGGTGAAATCGCGGGGCGCAGCTATTAATTATACTCGTATATCTAATCAATTCTAGGTGCTGCATTTGGTTTCCACTCGATAGCTTTGCAAGCCGGCGCGCAGTTGTCTGAACATTTGCCTAAAATCGTACCAAGATTGTACAGATACCGTTTCGACCCTACACCCAGGATTCAGAACTCTATGGCTAGCATCTGGCATGCTATTGTGCCTAGCACACAAGCCACTGTAAGTCTTATTGATTCATATTAGAATGAGGTGTAATTTACTTGTGAAATTTATAACGCATGTTACGAATGGAAATGGTAGCATTTATAAATATTACCGGAACTTAATCACGTATTGAAATCAGTCAAAACGTCGAGGTAAATAAAATTATTACAAGACGCGATTAAGTCCCGACAATATTTATAAATATGTTTTCAAGTCGCGATAGTTTAAAAAGTGGAAATGGTAGCGTTTATAAATGTGGTTTTGTACCAAATGAGTATGCTTAGAGATCTAATAGAATATGTCTACCGATCCTGGGGTAAACAGTTAAAATTATTGTTTCATTTTATTACTATATATTGTGTTTTCAGGTACACAAGTACCATAAGGAAATTTTGGATGACTTGGTAGCGAATTTGACGTCGAACCAATGGCGAGTCAGAATGTCTTGTTGTAACGCTTTGGCCGATTTACTTAGGTAATATCTATTTGCATAAATTCTAAAATGAAACAGACGTATCGATAAAGGAAATACCTTTATCGCCGGTAAATGAGTTCTTTAGCTGGCTTAGCGACTTTAAAAGCCGTGACCATTTAACGTGCTCTCTGAAGCACGGAAGTTCTTGGCTGTTAATGCCACTTGCGGTTATCCAAGTTATGACTGCTCATAACGTTTAACATGGTATCCCGTCCCGTATTTAAGACATGCACCTTTTCAACAAAAGTCACAACGTTTCGTTTTCAGAGGAGCCAACAATTTACATCAGTCACTGCATCAGTTGCCTACAATTTGGACGCAACTGTTCCGCGTTATGGACGATGTTCACGAAGGCACGCGGCAGGCTGCTACCACCACAGCTAATGTTCTGTCTAAGGTACATGTTGTATTATTTCATTTCTATTATTATAAAATAGGAAGTAAATACAAAAATATTCTTGAACATTTTACACAGCTTCATCTAGTCCCAATCTAACCAACTTGATGCTTGTTTTATGGTAATCAGATAATTGATATTTTAATACTAATACTTATTTGGGTAAATGACACATCTGGAAGGGGGTGACATAGGCGAACATATTTGAGTTGGTGACATTATGGAGAAAGATTGAGACAAAAGAGGTGTGTCAGGATCGTAGCAAGTAGAGATCCGTGGTCTCTGTCTACCCCCCTTATCCGGAAAGAGGCTTGATTATAATGTATGTATGTATGATATACATGTATGTAGTGGGTAATATTTCAAATGTTTTTAGCTGTGTATTCGAGCGTCGGACGTGAGCCAAGGCAAAGACGGCAAGGAGATTGTCTCGGTAATATTACCTGTGATACTCGACACAGGTATTACAAACCTCGTCAAAGAAGTCAGAAGCGTGAGGTGAGTTAAGCTACACTGACGGTATTATTCGATTAACAAGCTAGTGGTCGGTCTCATTAAGCAACACTTACTAAAATAATGCACATTTATTGATAACTAACTTCAATCATCAAAATAAAACCAAAGAAGATTTGTCAACACATTCATATCGAAGCAAGAGGCCGACAGCCGGCTTCTGAAACGCACATCATCTATCTACTATGAACAAACACTTGTCACGATAATGACCATTGACTAGTTAACTTTGGAGACGATCTTTCGAGAAAACCGGCTGTTAGTAAAGGCCAAATTTTGCACATATAAATACTTTTTTTTCAGCTTACAAACAGTGTCCAAACTAGTAACAGCTGCAGGAGATAGCCTCAAGCCATTCCTACCCAAACTGATCCCCGCGTTAGTCGGCGCGGCAGGCGATCTAGAAAGTTCTAAGCTGTCCTATCTGAGTACTGCACTAGCTGACACAGGAACCAGGGAATTGTTGGATGATATGCGAGCCAGCGCGGCCAGACAACATTATACTACAGACACTGTTGTTAAGGTAACTGTACTAAACATAAACAAAGTACATTTTGAGTGTAAACGTGTGAGCGGTGCAGAGTTGTGTTATATGATACATGAATTAAATAAATCGGTGTATTCATTAAAAATATCTTCCACAGTGCATGCCATTCGTCGACATAGAAGTCGTGAAGGAAATGCTGCCAAAAATACTAGAACTGATGAAATCCCCTCAACTGGGCACTAAAGTCGCGTGCTGTCATTTCATAGTACTCGCGGCACACTATCTGAGAGGCGAGTTGGAACCCGTCGCTGGGAAGATCATGACTAATTTGTTGAACGGCACGTTTGATAGAAACTCTACTGTCAGGAAGAATTATGCGGAAGCGCTTGGACAGATCTCCGCTTTTGCTAAGGTAATGTTTTATAAGGTTTTTGTGGTTTTGATGTTTGTTGTTGACTGAGTGAAATTCAACAGCTGTAGGATGTTAATCAAATAGTTTATCGCTAGAAATAGTATAACGTAGTAAAGCTTATAAATATTTTTTCAACTTATGGTAAACATTCTGAAGAAATCAGCGTTTTATTATTTTAGCCGCTGAAATTGTTATCGACGGCTGTTAATAGGCGGCATTCCTAAAATTTATGAATAATTATAAATCATACTGGTGTACGATTTTCCCAACATTTTTATGAAAATAATAAGAATGGTTATAAATCCAAATCATTAACCATACTCTAATATAGATTAATTTTTTTAGCCACAGTCAAACCAATCTTTCGTTGTAAAATCCATAGTTCCGTACAAAAAAAATCTTCATAACTTATTATTTTTCTCACCCCCCAGGCACAATCAATAGAAAAGCTGATGAAGAAGCTAGTTTCCCTCTACGAGACGAAAGAAGACGACGCATCGCGTTCTGCCATTGGTTTAGTACTCAAGTCAGTTGCGAAGGCCAAGATAGAACATATCAAGGACAATGAGGAGATCCTAGCGCCTACTGTGTTCTTGGCCATGCACGGTCCTAAAGACGATGGTAAATTATATATAGTACATTTCGTTACGTTTTGTGTCGTTGCCGGCTTTATTTACGTAAGAACGAAAAGATAATCGTAGATTGACATACCTTGTTTATTGCCTGAATCGAGGTAAATAATATGATTTATACGCGATAAGTCCCGTTAATATTTATAAATATGTTTCTAAGTCGCGATAGTCTCTACTAATTGTATGGATTGGATTTGGATTGACTAGTTTTTATTCAAGCTTCCATTGATAGTTTATAGAAAGTTTATATATTAGATAACTGATATGTGACGCCAACATTTTATTTTTATTTTATTTTATTTTATTGAAGAAACCAACAGCTACAAAAGTAAAACAGGTAAACTTAATTATAAGATATGATAGATACAGCCAATAATAGGTTTCTCTTGATATTACATATAAGATAACAACTTAATCCTACAAAACTTTGTATTATGTAACACTTAAATAACAATTTACGGTATCACAATTTACACAAATGTAGTTTTAAAGCTAGGTTTCTTTTCCAAATCAGTTAACTTGAAAACTGGTTTCTTAAGAATTGGTTCAGGAATTAATATTTAGAACTATTGACATGTCATTTTTTATAATTATGACTCTAATATATTTAGAAACTTTCTATTTCATAAAAGCGTTACCAAAATATTGCTTCTACTTCGATGACTATTATGTAAAAGCTCTTTTATCCATAGATTCGACAACAGTGGAAATGTTCGAGGAGATATGGCAGGACATAAGCCCGGCGCGCGCGAGCGGCATCAAGCGCCATCTGCCGGCAATACGCGCCAGCATCGAGGAAGCTCTTAATTCTAGCAGCTGGACAAAGAAAGTTCAGGTATTCACACAATTATTATGAGAAACCCATCAAAATGATGATGAAATAGGTCGCGTCACGTAAAAATAACGTTGGGGGGGAAAAGCTGCCCAGTAGCAGCAGTAGTAAGTTTTTAGGAATCTTACCCCATTATGCATATTCGACCTAAAACCTGTATTAGCTAAAACGCATATTAAATCTGTTGCTATCTCTTTTCGTTGACATATGGGTGACAAGAAAAAAACGTTCTTAAAACCTGTATTAAATTGTCAAGTTTTTATGAATAAGACCCTAACCCCATTATGCATATTCGACCTAAAACCTGTATTAAACCTGTATTAGCTAAAACGCATATTAAATCTGTTGCTATCTCTTTTCGTTGACATATGGGTGACAAGAAAAAAACGGTCATAAAACCTGTATTAAATTGTCAAGTTTTTATGAATAAACCCCTTAGTCTATTCATAGAGCTAGAGTGGCTTCACATTGAGGTTGAAAGTTTTGACAAGAAAGTGATGTTCTATAGGCGTGTCGTAAATTGCCCGCGGTCCAATATAAGAGCCCTTTCCATCTTAAGCGTTTGTTTTTACCCACATATTCTACCCAGAAGCCAATAGTAATCATACATTTTTTTTTATTTTTGTTATAGTACAAATCAACCATTAATTATTTCAGGGCGCAAACGCAATCAAAACGATATGCAAAGAGGTGTCATCAGGATTGGGCGAGCAAAGGGAGCAGCTAGTCCGCTCACTACTCGCCGCGGTGCACGGGAAGACATTTGACGGCAAGCAACACGTCATAGACGCGCTCGCTGAGATGTGCAAGTGAGCTATCTGTTTTAATGCATTCGTTATCCTATTTATTTGCGAATTAGTTGACGCGCAAGGAGTTTCATTGGCAATTTGTAGGTAAAAAAAACTTTTATTCTGCAGAGGTTGCGGGTTCGTTCCCCGCTGCGGGACCTATGTTTGATTTTTATGATCTGCTCATAATTGTCTCGTTGATGTTTTCTAATTCTATGTACTTATACGTATTCTTCAGCACAAAAGAAGACGAGACGCCCCTATCCCCGGTTCTGGCCACGGAGGTGATCAACGCGTTGCTGGTCGAAGCTCGGAAACAGGAGATGGTTTACAAGCGTCACGCCATCGCAGCGTTAGGCCGCGCCCTCGCCGCGACCAACTGCGATCGCTTCAATCACGTTTACGAGATAGTGAAGGTTATCCTGTCGAAGGTACGCATTTATAGACGACCTCTGTGGCGCAGTTGGGCGAACGCCCGGCTGAGACGCCGAGGTTGCGGGTTCGATCCCCGCTACGGGCCAAATGTTTGTATGTTCTGCAGATATTTGTTCCGTGTCTGGTTGTTTTCTATCTATATGTATGTATTTACAAAAAAAATGTATCGAAGTATTATATCAGTCATATAGTTACCATAACACAAGCATTAATTGCTTGGCTTAGGACTAGATGACGATGTGTGAAAATGTCCAAGGATATATAATCTCTGTATTAATTCAGGATGAATACTCAATGAGCAAAGACTCGGATGAAGAAGATAACGAAGGTGCTAGACAGAGGCGGGAACAGCTGACGGCGCTCAAAGAGGCCGCCTACGAACTACTCGGGAAGGCCTGGCCTAAGGACCCCGATACTCAAGGTATGGTCTTACACGCTATAGTTTGCAGTTAGCCTTTCATGAAAACCGCCAGGAAAGCGTGTATGTTATAATATATAAGCGTGTGAGAAACTCGGTTTTATACTTGTCGGCTATGTGTGTTCAATGCAGTCTTTAGCGCTGAAAGTCAAAAGCTTAAATATTCTTTCGACAATTACATTTATATTCGTCACTTAAAGAAAACCAGTTTTGAATTAAAATCAACGTTTTGTATCTTTATTTGTATCCACCACCAGCCCTGGGGTTTTTCTCGAATTTTTCTGACTGTCGAAAGATGAAACTTATTTAGCTGTTACAAAGTGTAAACAAACACTTACCCCATTATGCATATTCGACCTAAAACCTGTATTAAACCTGTATTAGCTAAAACGCATATTAAATCTGTTGCTATCTCTTTTCGTTGACATATGGGTGACAAGAAAAAAACGTTCTTAAAACCTGTATTAAATTGTCAAGTTTTTATGAATAAGACCCTAACATTTTTACATAAGTGTTAATTATTTCAGAAAAATACCAAGAAGTATTCTTCGAGCACTGCGCGAACTCTTACGCGTCGAGCTCGCGATCGACACAACTCGCCATATTGACGTCCATTGCGCGTGTAATAGAGCGCCTGTCCATACTCTCCGATACCGGGGAACCGATGGAGACGGACAACGTGGTAGCTACGACCAGGGAGAAGGCTATAGGCTGCGTTACGGCTAAAGTCGCTTCTGTTGTCGATTATACGCTCAGTAAGTTACTTAAACTAAAATAATAAATAAATCAATCAATCTCAAATGAGGTTGTATGTTCCATTGTATGTATTTTTGAAGTTGAATAGAATTGCATTTCGTGAGTGAAGGAGATTTTTCTTTTCTTACTCAATTTCGTGAGATTTAATCGGTTTCAAAAAATGATGCTTGTATTCAAAACTTACGCCAAGATACGATGATCTGTTTTGATCAGCATCATCGGACTGATTAATCGGACTACTGATACTAGGCCATTATAAATTCCTATTTTGTTTTCTTTTCAAGACAAGTTTGAATCGACCTCACTTAACATATAAAGACAGGAAAATGATGTATGTTTACTTTTCAGAAAATAGCAACCAAGTCAGACACAGGCGGGATGCGCTCAACATAATGGAAATTCTGGTCAAAAAATTGAAAGGTATGCAACTATTATTATTGAGTATCTAGCTTATTATGTATAAGTCTTCTTTAAATTGATTCAGCTATTAAAATGAAATGAAAACACGATACTCATACGTTAAGTGTTTTTTCACACAACCTAAATAATACCATTAATTTCAGATCTCAACAAAACTGAGGAGCTGAACAAATTGAAGAGCATTTACCAGACATACGCACAAGATTTGTCCAAGGACTCCTCACACGAAATTAGAACTAAATTAGACGACATCAAAGTTCATTTCAAATAGTGGATAAGTATTTATTGACTTGTATTGTATTGTGAATGAAATAAATGATAGATTTGCAATTCAATCTTTTTATTTTATTTTTTACTATTTCTCAAAGTTTTGAAAGTGACTTTTACCTAAGGATTCTGTAGTTTTTTAAAGTTGTAAATAAAACAAAGTGGTAACAATATCACATCAGTGTTTAATACTAGCATTCATAAAACTATGGAATGAAAAAATAACAAATAAATACGACTGCATAAATTATTACGCTATAACGGTCTATACAAATCAAATAGGTAAAAATGTTGTTTTCATCGGTTTTCAAATTCCATAAATCAATGGGATAGTTTTGGATAGAAATTATATTCAAAACCATAATTATTTGCTACTTTCTTCTTACTATATTTCTTTGTTATACTTGGTCTCAGAATATAGGAGATCTGTTATATTCCGAGTAGGTACTGGGTCTACATTACAGTATTAGACAATTCGACTCGCAGTGTGTGACAAGACTAGCTATATGATTTGCTACGCAATAGAAAGGACACACAATTCCTGTATTCAAATCGAAATTAATGTTTGAGGCAAGTTATTGAGTTGACTGTGACGACACATTTAGCTAACATTGTTTTTAAATTAATTGAATTTGCAGAAATTAAGTAACGTCTATCTTTTGTTAAATTTATGATTGTGGTTAGTAATAAACTTTACAGATCTATGTTATTGAAATAACACTAAAAGGGGACGTTTTATAGAATCAAAAGATTGTTATCACAATTTCGTATATACACAACATAATTTGCGTGGTTAGTGTTTTATCAGAGAAATAGCGTTAAATTATTCGATTTAGCTGCAACGGTGTTGACTAACATAAAATTTAAACAATTACTTCAAATGTACATCAAATATTACATGCAAAAATATATATCGTGAATATCTACGTTTATGTCCAATGCTTTTATGTGACGAGATGCGATTTTAAGGCAAGTACATACTATTCTATAATCTTAAGCAACTATAAAAGATACAGAAAATGTATGTCTTAGATAAAGACAAGGCACAGTTGCGCACTACATTTTAATACGATTGACTAAATAAATTTTTGAATGATATTATATTCTTTGATTAAAAGCTAATGTTGATTGCACATGTGTTATAGCCCGTTAAATAGTTAAATTAAAAAATTCAAATGTACATTATTTTACAATCAGTGTTATTATCTAATAGAATTTAATTACTTATAATACCTACATTACGTCAACCTAAGTTTATTCCGGCGATTTCAAGTATGTAAACTCGGTATATTATTTAATCTAATGATTAGTATGTAATGAAAATAGCCGCATTTTGTAATTCACATATCGTCGGTTCATATTAAAGAATATTTAGCACACCTAACTGGACGAAGCATTAAACTTTGTACAAAAATTACTCTCACAAGTCAATAATTACTAAGAAACTACAATTACGTTTAGCTACAACCTAGAAAGGCTAATTGTAGTTTTTGTGAAGGTTCCACGCTAGACTACAGTATTTTAACAACATGATTTTACTAGTACCTAACTACATAATCTACTTGACCTGTACATCTAGCTTTTTCTAGCTACTTAATGTTCCTATAGGTCGTCGCTGCTTGCTAATTTTAACCCACCTTCACAAAAACAACACTATTGCACTATTTAAGTTCACCAACATGAGTCGATCAGGCCACAATAAATTGTAGGACTACTTCTTATAACAAATGTGTAATCATTGATTTATATGGATGCCTTAACGTGACTACCTCAGCTTTAAGTACTTAAACTCCGATTGCTCTTTGTAAGTCAGGAGTTTACAGAACAAATGAAATGTGTGATAATTATTACCAAACTGGTTTGAAACTTCTGCTTTTTTGTGTTGCTACTAATATTTTTTCCAATAACTACGATTGTGTCGATGGCACAACACCTCCAAGAGTGGCGTGATAGAGAAGAGGCCTTTACCCAGCAGTGGGTGTTACCGGCTGAGTAGATAGATAGACGTCGATTATCTCATGTGGTGAATTAGCCTAACCTAATTAAACGTCATCGAACAAGCCCCTAGGCGGCATTGTCATCTTATCCCGCCTTCTCTCATCCGTACTCGTTCTTATAGACGGCAGCGTGCTTTCTCCGAACCTCTGATCAAGTTCATCTTCTAAAGTCCTGTTGTATGGTACCTCTGCTCGTTGGTAACCGGTTTGTAATGCTCTGTCAGGGCTCGGAGTCACGTAATAGTCTGAGTCGACATCGTTGAGTAGCCCGGTGTTGGCTGAAATGTGATGACATGCACAATAACGGTTGATTAAGTGATGTGGAAGGAAGGGTGCTGGGTTGGGGCAGCTGTTGAATGCATAAAATTGTTTTATATCCGAACAATTACCAAGATGAACTTTCATTTACTAAAAAACTGGAAACTCAACAACAGTTTAAGTTATTATAAATCTCAAAGTTGTTGAATAATTAACAGTTAAATAAATTTTCTTATTAGCACGCGACTAAGCTACATTTCTTGAACAGCTGCCCCAAACGCCAAAAACAGATTACAACACAGAAGAATAGTGCGGAAGTGGTGAGATGATGTGCAAACACAAACATTTAGTACCTCCACCTAAGTAACATACTCTTATCATTCCAGACGCAGGAATGACGCTACGAGCCAAAGGTTTCAATCTAACATGCACCACTAAAATATTAAAATACTAGCTGCGCCCCGCGGTGAGTGAATAGTTTTCGTTCATACTGGGATCAAAAGTAGCCTATGTGTTAATTGAGGATATAAGCTATCCTGGTACCAATGTTCATTTAAATCCGTTCAATAATTTTCGCACGAAATAGTAATAAACACACATCCATTTATAGTTACAAACTTTCGCATTTATAATATTGATAGGATAGGATATTTTACTTAATATCGTTTGGTGCTAGATACGATGTTTTTTAAACTAGTTCATCATCATCATTCCCCTGCCCTTATCCCACGCTAGTTGGGGTCGGCCCAACATGTTTTCTTCTTCCATTCATCTCTATTATTCAAGTTACTACAAACAAGTTATAAGGATCTAAAGTATAGATTAAGTTGTAAATTCGTATTACCTCCATCCTGCGCGTCTCGAGTGCGGTAGTTGGAGAATCGTTCGCTGTAGTCGCGGCGACGGCTGAGGGACTCCTCAGCGCGTTGACGCTTGCGTTTCTCTGTTTAAATGTATTACAATGTTATACATTACACACATTTACACTGACAAATGTATTTTGAATATAGTATTGACATGAGCGCTGGATATTTCTTTCTTAGTCATACAAAAAAAAATTATTCTTTTTTTAGAGCGTGTGAGTAAAAGAGACAAAGCATTATATTTTGTCTCTAATAGCATGCCGCTTTTTAGTATGGCCGAAACTACGAAACTGTGCATTCATCATTTTTTATCCCTCACGCACGACAGCCTCGCTGGCTATTCGTCCAGGTATAATCCGTCCACACTAATTCCATGCTCTGGAGGCGTACCATGACGTCTTATTTAGCGATTCAGTTCAGGTTCTGACTGTCAAAACTTTACGTCAGCGCCTTAGTTTACGTCAAAAGTAATTCGTAGTAGGACCTAAACTGAATCGCTATAAACGGTCATGGTAAGCCGGCTGTTCTCTTGTCTTTGTCGCTATAAACATATCCGTCACACTCGTACAGTAATCTAGAATTTGCCAACTCAATCTTACCTCGTTTGACAATCTCCCTGCCTTCATCAACCAGGTCTGTCGTTAACTCATCATCTCCCACAAACTGTTGGAAGCCGCACATAGACAGTAGTCTACTGCCAAGAGAGAGGTAAGTGGCAGCGCATAGTAAAACTACTAGCATCGGGAAGTAGATGTTGAAACCTTCTGCTATTATACCTAGCACGTCCATGTGACCCATTATCTGTAATCGAAGTGTTTATTATAATACGAACGAGACGCTTTCGCAGAATGGCAGACGAAGGCACTGAATCGATAAATTGAAGATACAATTTGTAGTACTAATATAAATGGGCTTCACAATTAAGTACAGTGTCCTACAATCAGCGGTCTTATCGCTCATGGCAATTTATTTCAGAAAACCGTAAACTATAAGGAGAAATGCAAAATACCACAATGAGACCACATGGGCATTATATCAGTTGTCTGGTTACCATAACAACATTAAATTGCTTTGCTTGGGACTAGATGACGCTGTGTGAAATTAATGTCCATGGATATTTATTTATTTATATTTAAAAACAACAATATCAATTGATTGAAACTCACCTGCGTATAATAAGTTTCCATAATCCGTTCCTTAATAACATGCGAGTCCATATGCACAAGACTTAGAAAGTTAAGGCACATTGCCGGCGTCAGACGACAGACCATCATACCGGAGAATATCAGACTGTACTCATTGGTTTGGTGGTGTGGAGCTAAGTAGTACAAGTTGAGTAGACGGATCTTTAGTACGGTGGAGTAAGCGCAGTAGAACATGTACGCTATGATGATGGTTGATATGGTCTGGAATAGAGTGAACGTTTTATTTCGATACACAAATCCTACTTATACAATTATGAAAGTTGATAGTATAGATCTATATTATACATTATTTAAAATTTGAAAACGAAAAGAGATAACAACAGGTTTAATATCCTTATTAGCTAATATCAATTTACCAATCCAATATGCATAAGAGGCTTAATATTTGTAACTAAAAAAGTACTAAATAAATACTTACAACAATAGTAGCATAGTTGTATGTATCCTTCGCCGCAATGACGATGTTTGCGAATATAGATAGCACGGGTTTCTTGCAGAAGAATGTCATCTCCGACCAGACGACTGCGATGGACATGATGCCAGCGAGAACAGCCAGTGTCTTCAGGAAATACTGGCGGAGGAAGCATTCCCAGTACCATTCTGAAAGGCAATTATATTTATAGCAAGAATGTTTATGTTTCTATGATATTTTCTGAAATATTTAATTGCAATTAGAATATTACTGTAACTTAGCTAGGCAAGGTGAAAGATACGTAGGTACAAATCGCGCCACGTAAAAAGAACGATAAGGGGAACGGGAGGGGTATGTTTTCGCACGGGTTACTCGCTCACGAACCAATAGCACGCGCTAAAGCAATGGTGTGAAGTGCGCCGCGTCACCCCTGTAGGAATTAAGATAAGTAGGATAGTAGGAAGGAAGAAGGATAGGATGGATAGTAGGAAGGATTAGTAGTATGGTCAACTTACCAACTACAGGGGGATACACAATACGCTGCACACGTGGTCGGGGGGTGGGGAATGTGTGCTGGAAGCGTTTGTCCGGCGAGCGCACGTTGGCGGCCACGTCTTCAAGGTGGAAGATACGCTCTATCATCAGACCCCACTGGGTTTCCGTCCTTTGGAGGACGTGGAGCGCTTTGATTGTCTGAAATACATATATTGTTATAGTGTCTTACTGTAAAGAATTATATAGATTACGATGATCTTAAAGCACCTTTAGATTTACCTTTAGATATACCTTTAGATCTTGACTTTTAAGATCATTATGTATTAAAAAAATCCAGATTTTTAGGGGTGTTTTTTGACGGGTTAAGCTTTTCTTTATTAAGTACTTTTTGAGTAAAAATTGCAGTTTTTTAATATAAAAAAAAAACGCTGCATGAAAATAATTAGTTCATAAACATGTTTCAATAATAGAATACATTACGCTACCTATTATATGTACAAAACCTTGCCATTGTAAATTTAGTGTACATTACTTTTGATCTGATACTGAACACAATAGGTACACTCGCACATAATTAGCTAGAAGTAAAATTCTACAGAACAACACAATCACGCGTTTTAAACATTGAACATGTTCAAAATGCGTGGTTGTGTGACTTTATACTTGTGTCTATACAAAGATTATTATCTCATCGTTACATAGTAATTTTGTATTTTTAAGTTGAAGCCAATAAAAGAATTTTGTATTTTTTTGTATTTTGTATTTTGTATAGTAATGCTTTTTTGATAGGCTTTTATTGTCAAACATAATTATAGATCATCATGGGAATGGGAGATCCAAAATATTGTTGTTTATGAAATAGGGAAAATGACAATACCCTCACTCAAAGCGCAGTTATTTGTAGCTTATTCTAATACGATTTGTGTCATTAGAACGACGACGCCAAATTTTACAAGTACAAAAGTAGGTACAATAACCACAGGACACAACACAGAGGTTTTTTTTTTTGGCTTGCAACCTGTCACATTATGGAAAGTTAACTTCTGCAAAAAGTGGGCATGTACCAAATATGTATTTGGACATACCTCTGACTACCCCCTTTAGACATTTTCAAAGGATGAAAATAAAGAATTACATAAAGATCTGAAAGAAATGTCTACCGCTACCTGGGATACAGTTGTGATCTTCTTTCATTATTTTTTTATTAATTTCTGGTCCATTAAAATAAAAGATCGCTTACCGCGGTTCAGATGCGCTAGCGCCTCAAATTAAAGTTCTTAGAACATTACCAAAATGAGCTACTAGTTCTCACCTTTTTATGCAAGTTCACAAGAGACTTGAGCGAGGGTGAGGTAGGGCGTTCCGGTGGCGCCCTCGAGTTCAGTCGGTCTCGGAGCTGCACTGGCAGCTTCTGAATAATAGTCTCCACGTGACGATGCAGCGGGTGACCGGGTCCTACCGCCGCGGTGACGGAGTTCAGACTCTGTTGGATGATTAGAAGGTTGAAATTATTGTGGCAGATATCATGTTTTTTAAAATATAATTTCGTTTACTCTTTTCTTGTTGAAATGAATATAAAAGTTCATTGATATTTATTCATTCATTTTATTCATTATTTATTTTTTATTCATTAGCTAGAAGAGGCTAGCAAAGGTACAATGTTCTTGTGTTTAAAATTATTTGCCAAAATGCAAGTTTCCAGCTTATCATTTCTGATTACAAGGTTAACTGCTAGAGTGACTTACCCAAAAAGTATTCTGAAATTACATAGTTACTTACATCTAAAATGTCATCCACAGTTTCCTCAGCCTCACACTTATCAGTGCTCAACTTAGCAATCTTGAAGTAGCTGTATGTCAGTGTATTGTTCTTGATAGAATTGAACCACAGATTCCTTGGTACCTCTACTAAAGCATATCCCAGAAGCAAAATAAGTAGGAACAGACCCCACGTGTTACTAGCTGATGATGCGATAGCTTTGATCTTAGAGCCATCTAAAGAAACACCAGGTTTCAAGGCAATGTATATAAGTAGTATGCCACATATGAATAGATATGAGCCGTAATATATGGCATTGTCTACAAGTGCAGATTTTAGTTTGCCTTTGACTGTGAAGTCCCCTGCTTTGCTGTAGGACTGCATCATTGGCATTATAAGCCTGAAATTGTAAAAAAAAGACTTAAAATAGTGAACTTGGCAATATTTTATTTTTTATTTATAATTTGGGGCACTAGCGCATCTAATAAAGAGCGGTAAGTCTTTTATTGTAAGGGAGTTATTAAAAATATACAATGGAAAATTAGATTTAAACAACACAAAAAAGATTTGAGGTGGTTTCATATTCTCACAAAAAAAAAATTGCTCATAATTGAAATAGAACTATTCTAGATTTTGGAAAATCAAATATTCCTATAGAAATAAAGGAAAATAAAATAAAACATAAACACAAATACTAACCATGTAAGACACTGTGATGTCCAATACACCACTCTCCAGAGGTTAGGGAATACAGCATCTGGCACATAGCTCCATGGCTTCTGACAGTGCTCAGCCGGGGGGACTGCAGTAGTAGACTCATTACCAGGCAACGGCACAGGAACCTCCATTGTAGAGTTGTCTTGAAGGCATTGTCGGTAAACAGTCTGAGAAAAGTTAATATAATAGGTCACAAATGTAAGAAAGAACTGACCATATATCAATGTTATAAATAACTTACAGATGACACATCCAATGGCAAGATGAACATAATAACAAATGAGAAATACCATGCTGTGAGCACGGACACTGTGACCAATAAATGGTTTCTGTAGCAGTCTCCATATCGGTAGAGAAGAGTGGCGGCTAATATAAATGCCGATATGATTTCTACAACAAATAACGTGTAAACCATGTTGACCAAAACTGGTTTGACGAAACAAAGTTAGTTCTTCTTGGCTGTTTTCTGTTTATCCCTCCAAGTTCTTGCTGCTTCGTGCTGAAGCTGTTCAAAACGAATTTGCGTTGTAGATTTCAAAGGCAACAGTCTAGGCCGATCGATTTCAAACTCAGCTGGACATTCTTCATAAAACAACACTCCCGTATCGGGCAAAATAGAATCAAACTCAATAATAGTATTTTCCAATGATTTCTGCTTCTCCTCTGACATATTTTACCAAAAACCAAAACACCGTATTGTCATCGTAGCAATTTCTTTACGAACAATAGGATTTAATCGCTATCATGGGCTAAATAAAATAAATAATCAAATAAATATCAAGAAGAGAAAGAAAGATTGCTATCATCAAAATGAAATGACATGACATGACATGCATGACAATCTTTTTGAGTCTAACTATATGCCAAATGAACTAACATGTCAATGTCAATTTTTTTTCTTCACTGATTTAGGCCCTTTCTAGACTAGAAGTTTATTGCATCAGCTCAGCTATCTTCATTTCAATCAAGGCTTTTGGTTTAGAACTAAACTTCGTTGAATTGATTGTTTTATTGTATTGTATACTAGCTGAGCCCCTCGGGTTCACCCCGAATTTCGGGAAAAAGTAGCCTATGTGTCATTCCAGTTTAAGTTAATGTTATTGATCGTCTGAGCTGAGCATGAGCTGTATAAACGGTGTATGGTAACATTCAACGTTCTGTCTGCCACTGCCACTCATTCATTTCATTGCTCTAGCTAATATAGGCCAACAAACCTGTCAAATCGTTTTCTGCCATTGTAAAATGGACCCTGACAGAGGGTGCTGATTTATTTTAGTAATTTTTTCCTTTTTTAGTTTTATCAAATCACCTAAATTATAATTCAATATGAGTGTTTTTAAATCTGCCATGGGCTACTTTAGCTCAGGAGGTGCAAATGGTAGTAGTGAAAATGATTTCGTTGGTCAATTTGTCGAAATTGGTAACATGAAATTGAGAGTGAAAAAAGTAATTGCAGAGGGTGAGTCCTAACCAGATTATTGTGTTTTAGTGTTCTGTACATTAACCTGCATGGGGACAGAATAGTATCTTTGTTAAAATGAACACAGAGCAATTTGGAAAGCTCTATTGTGTAGTGTAGGTCGCTACACTCTGCGTACGTCATAGTTTATTGGGGGCGGAAGGGCCTAGGTATAGTGAAAACCCTAATTTGCTGACAATGTATTTGTTAGTCACCAATGTTCAGCCAAAAAATTAATAATTCATTTTATGACAAGACAAAGACCAAAAATGATCCCAAAATCCAGCAACATGAACTTTGTGGAATAGGGGATATTCCATTCAACAATTACCTATAATTTGTAATAAAAGACATTCTGATACTTTTATCTAAAGACATTGCAATCTAATTAAACAAAAAATATTATTTGTCATGTTTAGTTTAGTCCCCATGCAAAAATAAGTGTAATATGATCATGGCTGTTTCCAAGATGCAGTAGACATTCTTTCAGGCCTTTAGACATTTAAGATCTTTTGAAGAGGATAGCCAGAGGTATATTATCAAATACATAAATGGTAAATGCCACTTTGTACATAGGTATTTGAGTAAAATAGTTATGAAAAGACTCATAACTATTTACTCTCTCAATAATATGTTATATTATGCATACATAATAAATAAATTGAGAATACAGCACTTACATAATGATAATATTAAAAATACTCAAATTAATGTTAAGTGTTATTTTGTTTTCTGTAAGGAGGCATGTTTCAGATAGGAGTTCTTTTTACTTTTCCATCAATATGTATTAACATTTTTATTTTGATTTCTGTATTCTTAGCAGTTGCAAGCGATGGTAGGTTATAGTACCAATCCTCTTTGGTTCTGGAGGAAGTTCTATACTGTAGGTAAAAAACATCACAGTAGAAAGTATGTCAGTTCAAGTGGAATCTTTCAATTCAATTTTGAAGCAGATATCTTTAACCGATTTTTGTATACAGAGTAACAAACAAAGCTAGTACTGAGCTTAGAAACTTCAGTACAGAACTTTATATTAATCTTAAGAGTTCAGCTATTGTCAGTCTAATGATGCAATAACCTCCATAGACTTCTCTTGAATGCAATCTCCTTAAAGTAATGAAGCAACAACAGAAGTACAGAACTATAAAGTGCATATTCGTTGCAGGTGGATTTGCATTTGTATTTGTTGCTCAAGATGTTTCTACGGGTACAGAATATGCTCTTAAAAGGCTTATGGCAGCTGACGAACAGGCTAACAAGAATATAATTCAAGAAATAAGCATACTGAAGAAACTATCTGGACACCCCAATATTATTAAATACATAGCTGCGTCATTTATTGATAAGTCTAAGACCTCACACGGGATGGGAGAGTACTTGCTCCTGACCGATCTGTGCAGTGGAGGTAGTTTGATGGAGGCGTTGCAGAATAGGGGAACAGCTTTCCCTCTGCCAACCGTCCTGAGGGTGTTTTACCAGACTTGCCGAGCCGTGCAGCATATGCATGCACAAGTACCTCCAATCGCTCATCGTGATCTCAAACTTGAAAATTTCCTAATATCTAGTGAAGGTAAGGGCTAGTGACGAAATAATAATGATTCTTCTATTAAATGGACGATCGTTTTTATCATCGCAGGTTCGAATCCTGCCGAAGTCGTAACTTTTTTTAAGTTTTTTCAATTTGTCTGTTGAATGCAAAAGGTAGTGGACTTGTTTTTATTGGATTAGAATAGGTACTCTATAATGAGTACTGCTTTAACTGATTTGAATCCTTATGAAATGCTTGCATTTATTTATCATTGTTATTTTCAGGTACTATCAAATTGTGTGATTTTGGGTCTGCAACAACTGATGTTTACTCTCCTAATCCATCTTGGAGTGCTAATCAAAGAAATATGTTAGAAGAAACTGTAAGTTACCAAACACAATATGATGTTAAAACTCCTGTCAATAGAATCTAAATTAATTTTGTCTTTTCAGTTAGCGCAGTTCACGACACCAATGTACAGAGCTCCAGAAATGTTAGATACGTGGGATAACCGCAAAATTGATCATATTGTGGATGTATGGGCGCTTGGATGCATTTTATACACCCTGTGTTATATGCAACATCCGTTTGAGGACTCTGCTAAATTGGCTATACTGAATGGAAACTATAACATGAATCCTAACGACCAACGCTACAAATGTTTCCAGGAAATCATAAGTCAGTATTGTTCCGGTTGATTTTTGTTATTGTTGGTGATGTGTGTGTTAATGTGTTGTGTTGTCTTCAGGTGGTTGCCTGACTGTAAACCCCGAGGAGCGGTTGACGATCAGCAGCGTACTGGAGCGGCTGGCGGCGATAGCGGAGTCCAACAATATCAATCTCAAGCAACCACTCAAATTTGAGCGTAAAAAAGTTGAACAATCTGTGGCCACTAGCTCGCCAGGTAATAAGAAGTCAAGTAAATATTACACTACCATATCCTAAGAAAATTATCGCGGCTCGTTCATTGTGATAGAAATGAATAAAAATTTGAAAACGCCTAAAAATTGGAATCGCGCGCCATTCCATTTACGGTTCCATCATTATGTTATGTTGCATTCAAAACTCGAGCTAAAAATGGTCAAGCATTTTTTGACTTTTTACACTCAAATTTTTTTATTTCATATTATTTTGAGTTGAGTTCTCTAGAATGGTTATCGTTAAACGAATTGTGAGGTTATTACATTCCAATGTTGATTATTCACCAAAAAAATATCATCGCCAAAGGTAAGGCAACTTGGAACAAACTGTTCCCTGAAATGGAATAAGGTAGTATAGCATTTATTTGACTTTTAACTATTTACATTATTATCCATTATTTATATTGATTCATAGCTGAAATGACATTAGATACGTAATTTAGGATATGTATTTTTGAAGAATTCTATTGGCTTTAAGAGGCTCTGGCTTATCGTGCGTTATTGCAATAAACTTATGTCTAAATATTTTTTTAAAAACGAGAACACTCCCTTAGCTCTAATTTTGTACTATTTCTATCAGTAAAAATACCTTAATTCATAGGTAAGGTCATTATTATCAAAACCGGCATACTGGTGTTATTATTTGATTTTAATAAACCAAAAAGTCAATGTGCATTTATGAAGTGCATACTTTTATAGTTTTAGATATTTAAAATTATGTTGATTAAGTTCTAAAAACGCCGTATAAACTATACTCATTTGTATACTCAGTGATTTACTGGTGCAAGATCAAACTTATGATTTCAACTAATTAATCTTTTCAAAGGCGCGATTTAACGAAACTTTGCGTATTAGCTTGTGGCTAGAGAGTTTTAAAGCCGCCCGAGGGCCTCCGTCCAACTTTAGGGTATTGTCCTTTTGAAGTATGGTTTTATCATCAGTAGCCCTACCATGAGTTTTCGAGTTGTATAGTTAACTATCCTCGCTAACGAGTCAAGTATTTCAAATGTATGAAATTATTAGTTCATGCAAGTTACCGGGGGCGGCGCTGCGCTGGATTCTCATATATTTTGCGATACTTGACTCGGTATCGAGGATAGTATCAATACTACAGTAAACTCATGGTAGGGCTACAGTAGCCAGGCAACATCAAGTATATATAGGTCGCGCTACGTAAAAAGAACGCTGAGTGGAAAAGCTGCTCAGTAGGCGATTTTATGGAATCTTAGGTCGGATGGGTGACGCGGCGCACTTCACACCATTGATTTAGCGCGTGCTGGTTTGTGAGCGATTAAACCCTGCGTAAATATACCCCCTCCCGTTCCCCTCATCGTTCTTTTTACGTGGCGCGACTTATAATTGGTGTTAGAATCAAATGAACTCCAGGCCAGCAATGTGATTTTTCGTTTATGCGCTAAATATCTGTGGTGTGATCTTGTACCTAACAATCTAATTTACCCATTACTGTATCAATTATTGTATTTACTCAAATAGTATAGGATCCATATCTACTTCTGAGTTTACAATACACTTATAAATATTCCAAGGTACTAACTAGTATTCTAATTTTTATTATATTCCATACATATTTATTTACGCATTTATCTACTAATCAAAGAATAAGTTGCTACTAACAGGTTAAAAATACCAAAAATTTAATTATTGGGACTAATGTGGTTGATTGGTGAACTTCGTGGCACTTTTGTTTACACATTATGAAATGTACAAAACATTGGGTCTTATGATGTAGCTGTATGTGTGTGTATATAACTAGTCTATGGCTTATCCAATATTCAAACTAAAGTAAATTATATTTTATTACTATTCATGTAAGGTACATTTTGTGTTGATTTGATCAATGAAAATCATGGATCTGCACCATTGACAATATAAAAAAATGATTGAACAAGAGGTATAGTCTATCTATAAAGTCCTGACATGAATGTTTGAGGAACTAAAATTATTCGTGTATCTGGCAGCACCAAACAAAGGTATAACAGCTGTCGTCAGCTGTCATCGAGTGAGTTCAAGAACATATTTTCCTCTATTTTTTATTGTTTTCTTAGTTAAACTGCAATGAAATGAAACCGAACTACGCACAAAAGTATCACAAATAAGTAAAGTAAATGAGAGTGACACGCGGGAAGTGATTTTTAAGTTTTTAAGCAATGTTTAGCGGAATACCAAGTTGGACATATTTTGTGGGATTTGGATGATTTAAATGGGCGAACAGCATCTATAACGGGTATGTAATCGTTTTATTGGTTGTTTCTAATCTGCCTGAAGTAACAAATTGACCTAAATTACGATTTGGAGACCAAAAAAGGCATTGTTTACATTGCACATTTTTACGTCAGATTGAACATCACAGTAAGTCATGTTGTAGTGAGACCATCTAATCTTGATACATTAAAATGGCACACAGTCTAGCTACGTTTTCTGCCTACCTAAGTATTTAAAATTTTAACTAATTGCTTTATGTTTAAAATGCTTTTGATTACCTACTTTCAGTATTTTTTTTTTTTAATTTTCAGGTAGGTAAATCAGAAAGTACCTACGGTTAGGCGAATTCAAGAATGATGGGAAGTTTGAAACTGCTGTGAAACACAGTAGGGTCTGCCAAGAAAGCAATGGACAATTTTAATATTTGTGCACTACGGCAAAAAATAAAATTCTTATAAAAATGACAATGAAATCCAATTTTGTTTCATTTGCCTTCACCTATGTACCTATGTATGAACATTGAACACTCAACAGTTTAACCTTTTAATCCAACATTATTACACAGATAAGCACAAGATTTAAAAAATAAAACATGCCTTCCCAAATTCCCACCTAAAAGCTGGTAGGAACTTTTACATGGAACGAACTGCAAGTATCAAAATCAGTAGTCACACTATAGGGTTGCTATATACATTTTAGCAGCGCCCTCATTTATTGTCACGACTTTATAGACAGACTATACAACTATTTAAACTAGATTATATTTATATGAAAAGTCATATATTTAATGTTTACATTTTGTATATAAAGCCATTTAATAGTGTTTTGTAACAAACACTTTGAATGCTTAGAATTTGTTATTTTTGTTTACATCATGCATTCTTTTAGTCAGTAATGAAAGCTTAAAATAGAGAAATAAATATGTGTATTCTTCACAGAAGTGTTTTGTTTTTTTCTAAGAGGGATACAGTTTTAGGTACAACACAGTATTGCAGTCTTTGGAAATTCACGGGTAATAATTTTATCATGCACACATGTTTACTAATACTTGGTGATTGGGTGCACAATAACACTTGCTCTGGTTATCATATTCATGCACGTACATGTATTTTATGTGTACTTATTTCTTCGCCAATGCTTGGAAAGAATTAAGAAAGGAACTAAACATAATATGTGCCTGCAGTACTTTGTTACTAATCTATAATACTTGTGTGTAAGGCATTTTAACTTAATATACTAAATATACTAATAGAAGATACTAACATACTACTGAAATTCATGAATAAGCTACTTTTGAATGGATTATCATGACATCTTACCAAACATACTTTTATCAGATAGGATTCGTTCTAATACATTTAATTAATCATTTCTATGAGTGTATTGAGATAATGGACGCGATTTTCAGTTTTATCGGTAGTATTGTAGCGAAATGATAGGTAAACTAAGGCTAGTATTGGTAATTAGTACTGACTTACTAGGAAGGTTCGGCCTTAGATAAATAATGGAAATAGAATTTCGCATTTAGATAGAATATTATTTGTTTGCATGTATTCCCTGTCCTTTGAAGTGCTTGTTCCTATATCTTTTGAATGACCATTTCATTGCATGTATGTGTCTGTAGTGTTGCCATAATCTCTCGTAACTTTTTTTATGTTATTGTAATACATTTAGCAGAACTTCACATTTAATGTCTTCAACTTTTGGAGTAGTGATTTTTTATTTATTACAATTTTAACATTCAGTTTTAACATAATGAAAAGGCACGAGAGTTAGTATAGCACTATTATTTGGCTGCCATACATATCACGTTTTCTTTTTCATTTTAGGTGTTTTCAACTTTTTCGGGTGCCCAATTGTTTTCTCGTTTAAATGAGCTGCGCATGAGCATTGACCCCTTGCATCGGATTCTGAACGCTTGCGCTAACCTCGGACTTGCTCGCAATGATGAGTATTCATTGTTTTATTTATTCCAATCTAGTATTAATTATGTTACTGCACTTTTTTATTGTGCCGATTTGTGCCTGCTGTGTAAACCAAAAAAATGTTTCTAAAACAATTTATGTATCTATTGGTTTTACTCGTTAATTCAGACTCTTATCGAAATTTACAGTAATTTAACAAATTTTTATAAAAAAGACAATAAATCTTAAATCTAGTAGGTATTACGTTCTACACTTCCCAAAGTGTGGTAGGTATAATGTAGAAATTTTTATATTAACGCATTCCAAACAGGTACAAATATTTAAACGTACTTAGTAAATTATGAGTATTAATAAGTTACCATTTTGTTTATATATGTTTTCATATTATTATCTTTTGATGAGTAGTCTCTATTTACAATGGTTGCTTTACTATCTAAAACCATGAACATATTTTGATAAAGCATTTTTATAAAGAAGTATTTATCTGACTAATAATGTAAGTACTTTCTTAGAATGTTATCCAGCATTCCACCATGGTTGTTTAGTAAATATTTATGGTGCTATTTCTCTATTTTAAGTTTTTATTCAGAGTTTAAATGTTGCCCCAAAGCATTCCTATTTTAGCGTACTTGTTCCATTTGGTTTGGCATTTATTTAATTCACATTGTCCACGTACACATAATATTACAGCTTTCGTTATTTAAAGAAAGTCTGTGAAAGCGAGGTTTAAAAGAATCATTTTGTGTTTTAGCCTTTATTACGCATTAAATTTTAAATCAATATAACTGAAAACCAATTTATTATAATTTTTTACACTTCGATACTCCACTCCTCATTCTAACTACTACTCGCTTAAAATCGGACGCTCACGTTTGACAAATGTACTAAACTAAGTATTCTTAAAGTAAATATACCTACTTACTTCATTTACATTCGCGAATTTATACGCAAAATTTTTTACACACTTATTTTTATATTTCTATAAGTTACGGATAATTTAGCGAAAGTGTGCGACCGAGATAATAAAAGATAGGGACTTGAAATATAAAGGATATTTTGCCTATGTATTTTTTACAGATGGAAATGTTTTCTTAGATAAAGTATTTTACTTGCTACGTTTTAATACGTGTTAATTTTGTTTACTTACACGTTAACTACAATCACATTGTTTCAACTATTTTTATTGTTTATTTGACCGAAACTTGTTTGTATGTACATTTCTTTTTCATGGCATCCTGTAAGTGTAATCGAGTGATTGTTTTATGATTTGTTATATTTAATTATTCAGCTCAATATGAAAATAAATGTAGGTACTCATATGTACGAATATTTTATGACATAGCTAAAATATACTTGTAGTAATAATTAAGAAAAAAAATCGATTACGTAAATCTTATAATCTTTTACACCAATATATTAAAACTGTAACGTTGATCCATCACAAAACTTTAATTTAAAGTTACATAGTTATAGACGAGCAATATTTTTGTTACTATTGATTATAAGACAAATATGTAAGATATTTAATTAATTAGAAATAAATATCTAGTTATTATATTTGTGTTTTTGTTTGTAAGTTAAACTGTAGGACATAATCTCTGATATACAAAAACTAAAAGTTTTTAGCTGACCTTAAAAGGAGTTCATTTGCAAAGGCAACACATACAGCTTTGTTCCACTCGAACCTTCTCCTAATATCATTGCGTGTCGTATCTGCTGTCGATAACAGTACGCAACAGAACTTTTAAGTATCTTGTAATTCTTTATGTACACAAATGAGAAACTGAAATAAATAGGACATTAAAAACATGTACAAAGGCGAGCTTAACCCTAACAGAGTTTTCTACCAGCAAACCCTAAGAGAGAAGCTATATACAATGGTGGATGTAATAGTACACATTGCATCCACCATTGTATGTAGCTACTCTCTTAACTTAAGATTTATTTTACATATACCGTTGAAAATAAAAACCGAACCTTCTTTTTCAGCGGTCAAAGAGCCAATGGTGAATCAGGAGGTGCAGAGTATTAGGCCGCCTGAGCCGGCGCGCCCGCCTCCCCCCGCGCGGCCCCCCGCCGCCCCGCACTACCAGCCCCCCTTGCCGCAGCCCCCGGTCAACTCTGGAGGCCTATTCTCGTCTATACGAGGCGGGGCTGGCAGCTTCCTGAAGAACTTGAAGGATACGTCATCGAAAGTTATGCAGACTGTTCAACAGTGAGTAGCTTAAAAACTACATAATACGTGTCCAGGTCCACACTTGAACACCATTAATAACGGTGAACAGCGTACAATCGTGTTGCTTTTCAATTCTTCAGTATAATTATTTTCTCAAATCCATTTGTTTTTTTTATTAAACACTAGCTGCTCCCCGCGGTTTCACCCGCGTAAGTCCCGTTCCCGCGGGAATATCGGGATAAAAAGTAGCCTATGTTACTCGTGGATAATGTAGCTTTCAAATGGTGAAAGAATTTTTAAAATCGGTCCAGTAGTTTTTGAGCCTATTCATTACAACCAAACAAACAAACAAACAAACAAAGTTTTCCTCTTTATAATATTAGTGTAGATACGCCCGAACATTTAAACGCTAATAATAATAATAATAAAACCCGGTAACATCTCAACCACCCTCTAGCTGCTCACTTCATGTTGCCCCCTTGTTGCGACATATGCAACTATTTCGGGGGGCCCAGTTGTGAGTTGGCGAGTCTCCGCCCGCCATTTGATACGTGTTCGTTAACATTGTTTCGGCGGGTGCCATAGTCCCCATAGTTCCCCGGTAACCAGTCCACCACCCCCACACCTCCATAGCCCAGTAGTAGTTTCCCACATTTGTAATAGTCCTGCACAGACCGGGGGCTACCTTTGGATGCATTTCTTGTGTTATCCAGGGTAGTCAACGGAACGTGTTTCCATCACTTTAACATCAAAAATGTCAAAAGGCCTCTGTGTGTTGGCTTCGGCCCCATGCATGCCTACCAAAGGTCCGGGACTCCATAGTCCCGTGAGGTGAAACCTTGACAAACATAATAATAATAATAAATATCATCCAGTCCCAAGCTAAGCAACTTAACGCTTGTGTTATGGTAACCAGATGACTGATGTAATACTTAAATACATTTTTTTTGTAAATACATACATATTATAGATAGAAAACACCCAGACACGGAACAAATATCTGCAGAACATACAAACATTTGTCCCGTAGCGGGGATCGAACCCGCGCGTCTCAGCCGGGCGTTCACCCAACTGCGCCACAGAGGTCGTCAATTAAAGTAAGGGGTGCTTATCTATGACATAATTTGAAATTTGTCTATCAAATCTGTCAAAAAAGAACTTCCTTAATGGTAAACGTACGGCCTTAAATATTTAATTAGCGTTTGAGTATGCGGAAATTAGTTCCTGGATAGGTGAAACCCAATACTGCCCTTTTTCTAGGTCCATCGCCAGAACAGATTTGGATATAAGCTACATCACAAGTCGTATTATTGTGATGCCGTATCCATCAGAAGGCTTGGAGAGCGCTTACAAGACAAATCACATTGATGACGTAAGGGTAAGAATTTCATGTCTGATACATATTTCAATCATGTGCCATAAATATGTGTCAATCGCTGATTTCCTCAAACATTGAGTCATTGACCAAGGAATAGGAGAGTAGCGGCTTGTTTCTAAATATGTGACTCAAGTGTTCGTAAGTATTTTCCTCTGAAGAAATCAAATTAAAAAAAAGAAAATTAGAAAGTTAGGATACTAATGCCCAAATATTGAAACACTACTTATTGTAAGTGGAGCCTAACTATGTCATTATTTGACGTTTGTCTATACAAATCTGAGAGTTGAATCTCAAACGGTTAATAAGCTCCCACACATTCAAGTAGCGTGTCATTATTCGGAAGTTAATAACACAAATAACCCTGGAATTACCTTATGTTCCTAAGTCCGTTCCCAATTTAAAACGTAACAGATTTTGCAATGTACTTTACATTTGCAGGCGTTCCTAGAAAGTCGTCACCCGGGCGGTAAATACACCGTCTTCAACGCATGCAAGGGTGTCCGCAACAGTTTCCCGCGTCACGTGATCGTCTCAGACGCGAGCCACGCGCTACATCCCACGCCGATGCTGGCGCCGCTATATAACATCGCTAAACTCATGTACCAGTGTCTCGGGAAGGACGATAGAAGCGCTGTTGTTATCACTTGCCAGGTACGGATTTCCATTCTCGATGACTTTTAAAACATGACGGGGTAAGAGATTGCACGATACTTTTGTTTTCTGAAATCCATCGCATTATTAAAAAAAATCACGCCGTGTCGTGGTCATGGTTATTTGGAGAATAAGGCGGCAGTTTGCTGAAAGCTGGCGCGATTGTCATTTGTCTGTTGTTGTGATTTTCATAGTATGAGGGAACTGTGTGTAACTATAACGGCAACGGAAACATCAAAGAGCCATCGCACACTAGGCGACAAATCGCCGCGTCTGGTCGCCGCTGACGCCTGTCGCCACTAGGAGTCTGTCGTTGCGTCTATACTTCATTTCTTGAAGCCAACTAATAGGAAGAAAAATAAACGCACGTGATTGGTCGTCGAAAATAATTGTCTTTCTCGTGATTGGCTAGATTTGACAATTGTTGCCTGTCGCCTATGTGCGCTGCTGTTCGCTGTTCTGATTTATTGTTATTATTTAAAAAAGGAGAAAGGGGAGACCTTTGCCCAGCAGTGGGACAGTATAGGTTAAGTAAAAAAAAAAATTAAAAAAAAAATACTAATTGATTATTTTTTCAGGATGGCAAGCAACATTCCTGCTTACTCGTCTGCGCTTTACTGCTCTACGCGAAGCTGGTAACAGTGCCGGAAGATGCGTTGCAAATATTTGCAGTTAAACGATCGCCTATCAACATTCCGCCTAGTCAACTCAGATATCTATACTATCTACATAATATTATTAGGTAAGAGTTATACGGGTTTGCACTTATGTACTACTGAAACCCGAATTTAACCGCAATAAAATATAACCTAATGTTCATTAGGAAAGTATAGGTGAAAGAAAATCGGATCGGTAGTTTCGGAGATTACCCTCTACAAACAAAAAAACCAACATTAACACATTCAAGGCCCAAGTCTCGACCTCCAGAAGGAGGTAGTGCGTCCGGGGCACCCAACGTGTTAACTCTTTATAAATGTAGATTTCATTTTAATAGAAACCTCTCACGCTTCGACTCTAGTATTACAGTATGTGTTTTGTTTCAGACCTGAACCAATTCTCCCCCACTTTAGGCCTGTGTCGTTACTTTCACTGACGATACAACCCGTACCACTCTTCACTAAAGCCAGGTAAACTTACTTAACCATCGTTTTTTAATTGTTCGTTTTAACTTTCGCTTGCGGCGGATAAAAGTAGCCCATTGGTTATACAATTTCATTCCAAGTTTCAGCCCGTCCGTTTAGTAGTGACGTGAAACAATAATAAATATCTCTACAATCAACATACATACAAACTTCGCCTTTGTTATGTTAACAACTTGTCTTGGAAAACTGTATTTATGGGCTTCAAGTGTCACTTACTTAGTAAAAAATAAAATCTATCCTAAAGGATAATGCTGCAGACAAACCAAGTTTTTTTAAATTTGGCAGCGATAAAGTTAACTGGATAGTTTTTACAATGTTTTAGAGATGGCTGCCGACCGTACATTGAAATATACAACGAAGATCGTCAACTATTGTCCACACTTCAAGACTACGACAGGCTGCATGTGTACAGTATCGCTGAAGGCAAGGTTCGTATTTAATTGTTCAAAAAATAACATCTTCTCAAGACCTCATTCATATTAGCTACATTTAACTTAGTCTTTATATTTTCTATGAAGTTATATGCAGCCAGCCTGGTATTTTGCCTAACTTGGCTCGAAACGAAATTTGTCGCCATAACGAATAAACTGTCAAATATGACACACTGCTTTACTTTCATATTTGTTTGACAAGTTATTGATAGCGTAGTAGTTAGCCTAATATGTATTGAAAAAAAAGTAATAAAGTAATCTATCAGTCATCTGGTCCATGTTGTATAGCTTTGAGATTTTACAATAATATTTTGTATTCCAGGTAACACTTCCACTAGACACGACAGTAGTAGGTGACGTGTGTATCTGTGTGTTCCACGCGCGCCAGCAACTCGGCCGAGTGCACGCTGTGCCGGTGTTACAGTTGCATCTACACGCGGGCACACTGCCGCATACACAGCACGCTCTCAAGCTCACTAGGTAAGCTTATACAGGACTCACTGGACACGACAGTAGGTGACGTGTGTATCTGTGTGTTCCACGCGCGCCAGCAGCTCGGCCGAGTGAACAGCACGCACCCAAGCTCGTCTGTCTGTCTGTCACTAGAACGGTTCATGATATATCTGTGAAATTTTCTACTGTCAACAAATTTTACAGATGATTTATTTCTGTAGCCGCTAAAAACAGAATAAAATAAATATTTAAGGGTGCCTTTTTTGTCATTTATAATAACACCAGATAGACGCTTGAAATACTCCCAGAATGGTACGGAACGAAACCCTTCGCGACTCCGACTCACACTCATCTGATGTATTTCCATTCAGGTCAGAAATAGACGGCATAGATGAGTCAACTCCAGTGAACGATCACTTCTCCGCCAACACCTCAGCTGTGATCAGCCTTGTCGTACAAAACGGCGAGCGTCGCAAACCTGGCAGCGATCCTTGGGAGGAAGACCATTCCTTCCCGATAAGAACACCCGATGTACTGTTCACTACCACGCTGGAAAGAGACGAGACTATTGATAACTTTGGTGAGTCGTGCTATCTCTTTCTTTGAAGGTTTGTATAGTTGTTGATGCAGTAAACTTGTTAGGTATTCGAGGGTTTTCGAAAGGCATGATGTATTATGGATCATTTATGGGGAATTTTCATTACCTGCTTTAAAAAAAGTAACTGTAGTATTAATTTTCACAGCGAGATAGATGAAGTTTATTCTGTTATTCATATAATTGGGTGAGAAGTCGAGCTGATTACATAAATATTAAAATAAGGAAATGTTTTCCAACAATGAATGAAAGCATAACTTGTTTAGCAAGATGCTTTATAATAATTATTTTCAGTGATATTTTTTCTGGTTTTTCTAAGCGTATGTGTAAAATATGTATTTTATTATACAGCTAACCTACGAAAGAATCCCACTGCGGCACCGAAGACAAGTAGGTTGTAGTGTCAGTGTGTAGAACTTTTAAGTTTGTAGTGACACTAACATTTTTATTTTAAATCTGTTTTTTCTTCGAGTTTGCACCATTTCAGACGCCACAATTAAAACAAACAGTTTTATCAAACCATGTTCAATGCCATAGAAAGGTTTAAATCTTACACCAATAATAGCAACCTCATTTCAGGAACTTCAAAACATCATACTTAGAGCTTTTCCAATATCACACTTTTTAATATTTTTTTTCAAACGGGACTTTTTCGCGTAATTAGCATGTTTTATATATTTCCCGACTTTTCGAATGCTCTTGTCTACCCGTGAACACGAGAGCTGCAACGCTTTCGAAACGTCAGGAAATGTATAAAATAAGCCAAATATTAAATAACAATAAAATAAGTATACACATTGCGAAAGTTTTAAATGTACTAATATCTAATACAATCTTTCATAACTAAAACTTATCCCCTATCATTCAAACAGTAACCGCAGATTATCCACCTGAGAGGCCCCCACGAGCGTCCCCCCAGCCGAGCAGACCCCCACCGCCTCGCCCGCAGCCCCCATCCACCGCAACCGCCCCCACAACTGCGGACTTCCTCAACTTGACCCCACAGCCGGGGGGCCAAGCGCCGGAATTCACGGAGGCCCCCAAAGTGGAGAAAAAGTTGAAAAGCAACGATTCGTTTGATTTCTTTGGAATGATGGAGAAGCCGGTGGAATCGTTTGGGGATTTCCTCGGCGCTACTGCTTCGGGGGATGCTAAGGTTTTTATACAGATTTACCTTTTTTTTTTCACTTTTCACTTTCACCACGGTCGGAACGGAATTAAGTGAAACACAGCAAAACACTAATGATCTTATAAATTTTGGCCTTTTTTTTTACTTTGGCTAAAACTCATTGACATAAGAGTAACAAGAAAAAGAAGATTATAAATTGTCAAATTTTATAAATAACAGATTTTTTGTAATTAACTTTTAATCTATCGATGTCCTTTAAAATCGATTTATCCTCAGCCGTTCACATCGGAGCCTATATTCGGCGATCTCCCCGCTGCGTCTCAGAATGAACATCACGTGACCTCGAGCGATCCCCTCAACTTCGACCCATTCGGTCTCAACGACCCCCTGCCCAAGCAAGAACCCCTCCTTGCTCCGCAACAGATTATCGATGATGGTAAGCCGAAGTCAATAAACATTTTTTTATACACTAGCTGTGCTTATGTCTTGGCTAACTACGTTTTGCCAAAATCTGGAATGATTGAAACCAAAAAATTTTGCAATCTCTCTCGAATCTCGGTTTAGTGCGAGTGATTACTTCTTTTACACTTCATAGACATGGATATATTATATTTTCTACTTCTAAAAAAGTTAAGTCATGCCTAGTCTAGTCTAGTCTATGCTTAGTCTATGGTCATACACTAATGATTTTTAACTTTAACGATTAATATATTTTAACCTTATCCAAAGGTCGATCACAGAGCGTACCGCTAGAACAAATGCAGAACACAAAGAAGGATCCATTTGCTGATCTCGGCGTCCTCGGCGCTAGTATACCGCAGCCCGGCATGGGGTCGGGTCCGATGCCGCCGCCCGGGTCGTTAGGACCCGGTGGATTCCCGGGGTCGCTCGGACCCGGTTCATTCCCGGGGTCACTGGGACCCGGGATAGCGCCCCCGGGCAGCACGCCTATGGCCACTCCGAGAGCCTCGCCGGCGCATACCCCGGCCCATCAGCCACATACCCCGGCTAGGTCGCCTGCCCATCAACCTGATTATAGGTATGCTTGTTTTTCATATACAATATGTGTGGAGGATGGTTCGTGAGCAAGTGGACCGATGCGCAAACATACCCCCTCCCGTTCTTTTTACGTGGCGCGACTTATACGTAACTTGTTAGAAGTACTTGTGGAACAATTTACTCTAAATCTTAAATTTTCTCTGTATTCAATCGAGATTTTTTGTTGTCGATTTGAGCAAAATAACATTTAAAAGTGTATCTATGTAGTATATCCGTCATCTAGTTACCATAACACAAGCATTAAATTGCTTAGCTTGGGACAAGATTTGTGTGGAATATTTATTTTATTTTATTATTTATTTTTAACAGCCGGTCGCACTTCGAGCCAGCCAAAACGCCAGCCGACGACAAGCCGAAGAAGCCCGGCGATGTGTTTGGCGACTTGCTCGGCAGCCAGGGCTATCAGTTCGCGAGCAAGCGCGACTCCGGACCCAAGACCATGAACGCTATGAGGAAGGAGGAAATGGTTAAGGAAATGGACCCGGAGAAACTGAAGATACAGGATTGGGTGAGTTGGGGTTATGTTTGTATGAAATTGTGTAAAGGCGCGTGTCACACAGTGGTTAATTCGCAACTCCTGATTGGCGCCACTGAAACAGCACATGTTCAGGGGTTGCCGTGGAATGTCCAAGGATATTCATTTATTTATTACTAGTTATGCCCCGCGGTTTCACCCGCGTAAGTCCTGTTTATGCAGGAATATCGGGATAAAAAGTAGCCTATTTCACTCTCTATCCCATCAACTATCACCACTTAAAAAATCACGTTCATTCGTCGCTCCGTTTTGCCGCGGAAAACGGAGAAAAGACGGACAAACAGACACACACTTTCCCTTTTATAATATTGGTATGGATGTATAGTATGGATTTATTTTATTTATCCCAGGTGGAAGGCAAGAAGGATAACATCCGCGCTCTCCTATGCTCCCTTCACACCGTGGTGTGGGAGGATTGTCGCTGGCACCGATGCGATATGTCGCAACTAGTGACGCCGGCTGATGTCAAGCGGAACTATCGCAAGGCCTGCCTCGCTGTGCATCCTGACAAGGTAATATGATCTTATGATAGTTTCGACCTCGGCAAGTAGTGGCTTTGTAGCTGGGTTGGAAACAGCGCGTCCGCGCATAGTACGAAGGTTTCATCGCAGGTTCGAATCCAGCCGAAGTCGTAACTTTTATTAAGAGTTTTTTAATTTTTCTGAAGCTAAATAAAACCACTGGTATCTCCTCTCATACCTCATCTCGAACATTGAAATGACTCCTATTTTCGTCGGGCTATTTTTAGTGTTTAATTTTTGCGGCGCCACCTACCTATACACTACTCTTTTTTTACTATCATTCTTATCATGGTTAATAATAAATACAAATATTTTATAGCAAATGGGAACACCGAATGAGAACATAGCCAAGATGATATTCATGGAGCTAAACAACGCCTGGACTGACTTTGAGGGCGACGCGAAACAGCAGAACTTATTCCAGTAAATAAAGTGCCATTTACTTTATTTGAAGTACAGTCGCTGAACGAAAAGTTTGATCAGTTTACAATTCAATTCGTTTGACGCGTTGCAAGCACATGATATAGGTCGCGCTAAGTAAAAAGAACACTGAGGGGAAAAGCTGCGCAGTATTAGGCGGCTTTACGGAATCTTTGGTCCGATTGGTGAAGGGATGACGCGGCGCACTACACTCCATTGATTTAGCGCGTGCTATTAGTTCGTGAGCGAGTGACCCGTGCGCAAACATACCCCCTTCCCCTCATCGTTATTTTTACGTGGCGCGACTTATACTTTTTTAAACTGTGTATCTACATGACAAGAGTGTTGTGTCAAATGGTTATTAAACCAAGCAAGCAATAACAGATCTTAAAGTCAATCTTTTCATTCGGCGACAGTACATAACCGAATAATAGTCATAGATAGATAATATTGATTGAGCTTCTGTTGGAATTAACAGATACGTACCTACGTCTTTCTCACAACTAAGATTAAGGCAAAGAAACTGTTGTTGCATGGGTTTTTGTATCATTACGTTGTCGACAGATAAACCTAGTGTAACTTAAGACATTGTTGCTATTGGATGTTAATATGTTACTATAATTCAAATAATAATCAACCACAGAGCAGAAAAATAGAAGTAAACCTTTAGGAAGGTACTTATACAACAAATTAAGGTAACAAACGATAAAAATGTATAAAATCATACATTGGCTTAAAATGAATGAAACATTCCTTTTGTTCCATAGGTCCTGCCCCCGATTGTTTACGTGTTTCGAAATAAAAAAAAACAAAAACAACTGTAATCCGCGAAATTAATGGTCAGATGTAATTCTAAATAAGTAAGGTAACTTACTGTCTATCTTATCTCACAGTTGTTATCGCGGATCACTGTGATTTTTGTTTCGATACAATTTTGTTACAATTGGGAGAAAAACTGACTTTTGCTCACGCTAGGTGGCGCATGAACGTCTGTACCTTTATTTGACATTTCAAATGTCAAATTGTATGAACTTTTTGTAAATACTTGGTAAATACTTCGAAAACTTTGTTTGTTTTTCAAAAATGCCTCAATGTAGTGCTTTAAACTGTCGTAATAGAGGAGTTCATATATTTCCCAAGAACTTAAAACGCAGAAGAAAGTAGGAAAACGCTTTACGTATTAAAAACTTTATTAAAAAGTTTAACATCTACTACATATGCAACTTTCTTCATACTAGCTTTGCACTGTCCACGTAGTTAAGTAAAAGTACCATCAGAAGAGTAACGAGCGGTCAGAAGGTGTCGTGATTCGTACAGAAGTTGCCCTTTTTGATAGGTGTCGAATCTGTAAAAGAAATTATAAGATACTTCATCTGCACGTAAACCAAACTTGTTGTAATGACAATACAAGAAACTATATAGTTTACCTTTGTAAATATTCTTGTATTTCATGTCTGCTGATGTTAGAAAGTGAGGAATCAGCATTTATGTCTCTGAATGTATCAGAGGCTGGACATGTAAATGACTGGTCCTCTTGGACATCGATATCGTCACCAAAGTTTTGGTTACGATCATATGCTTCCAACCTAAAAATAAAAAGAACACTTAGAACACGAAACTGATAAAAAATACAAGAAATACGAACTTAACCTCAAATTTTTTAAGTGGTTTACCTTTCTATCAGAGCGGCCTTTTTACCAGCCACAGACGCTTTTCTCCTTCGAAGCTCAGCTTGAAGTTCACGCACAGTCAAAAGCGAGTACATTTTGTGTTATTTATCGCACGCAAACCGAGAAAATTCGCAACCAGAAACTTGACACGAAACGTAAACAAGGTACAGTCGTCAAGAGCGCCATCTGCTTCCAGCTTCTAGTGCTGCACCCAATTACGAAATACATAGACAATCGGGGGACTGATCACATACTAACTCTACTTTGTAACTGCTCTATGTGAAAGTTTGTTATTGTTCAAAGCGTGTTCTTCCATGATTTTCCGTTATAATATTTATTTACAAATTAACATTTGTTATGCATACGTCTCGAAGAAATGTGTCATTTGGCAACGATTCATTCGTTTGAAAATCACAGTTGTTGTGCACTTAGAATTAGACTTCTATACAGTTTTTGCAAATGATTAAAGTAAGATTAGATAATTACGAAAGAGGCACATGACCTATGTATTATTAGTAATTTTTCTTCTTATAAATGCTCTGAATGTGCTATAGGGTAAGAAAAGAGTATTATATCCTTGTCTTATCCTAGAAAAATAAAGAGAGGCATGAACTTTAAATCGTAAATGTTTCTTATGATAGCATCGCCTGTGGTTTATCTCAAGCTAGAGATCTATATTTCGCGAGTTACATAAAGATCAAGTGCGGTTTTCCTTAATACAGGAAACCGTAGGCAAATGCTAGTTCAAAAAAGTCTTGTACGAGTATTCGCTTAATTTTTTTTTCATCAATACCCCTGTTGATAATTATGACGTAGGTTTTTATAGGTGAGATATTTTGCGGTGATTTCAAATTACCTGTGTGTTGAGTATTAGCATAGACGAACATTCGTCTATGGCATACCATATATTTTTCAAATTGTTGCAGGGGCATTAGCTCATAAGCTAATGCCCCTGCAACAATTGGAAAAATCAGGATTCTAACAAATTTTTTCACATTGTTTTTGTGGTTTCTTTGCACAGTCAGTTCAGTTGAGGCCCCATAAGGTACAATAACAATATTCTGAAAAAAAAATATTCTAATCTACGCCCGGCCCTACATTTCAGCTTCGCAACAACAAAACCCTAAAAATGCCCTTCCCATAAAAACACTAACAAGTTATACTGTAGAATATCGTTCAAAATCGAATAAGAATTTTATAGTCGGACTCTGTTACTCGTTTTGCCTTAGCAGCTTGTATGACAGAGACAACTATACGGAAATATAGTAGCACGATATTAGTTTGCTTTTAATATAAATAAGTATAGCAAACTTGAAAAGTTGTAAATTAATGCTATGCTTGAGAAATGTATAGTTCGAAAGTTTATTTTTCTTATGTTTAAGAGCTTATGATAATGTTAAGTTTGTACATTCCTAATTTAATTAGAAAGTACTTATTATTAAGTTTTACTTAGTACAGCTTAATGCCAGGATATGTTTAGAAGAAAGAATGTTAAATAAAAACCCAAGATAGTTGACTTACATAATGTCTGAGGTTAAATAGGGTAACACTTTACTAATTGTTGCCAGTAATGTTCAGTAAATAAACTTCGCTACGAATAAATTTAAATAAAATAGTCAATATGTTTTCAACTATGTATGAACAATTGGAAATTAATAATTGTGTATTTTTGTATAGTTTCTCATTTAGATTCCAATAAATATGTATATGTGTACAAATTCTATTCGTAAGAACTAAGTTCTGTCACATGCTGTGAAAATAGAAATCACAAAGGTTATAGGTACTCATAAAATACAGGATGTATAATTATGTATTTTGAAATTCTAAAAACTTGCATATTCCTTTGCACACATTATCCAAACATTTTGATGAAAAAGATCAAGTAGGTACACTTTCAGCTGGTTTTCTGTTACAATCTTGTATAAGTGAACAAGTACAGGTACTGAACACGTTCATTTAAGAACATGAGACAGAATCATAGTTATATTTATTTTCTACAATAGTTACAAGAGTAATGAAAGTACGGTACACCAACCTGTTCACGCCTTTATTTGTAGTTGAAATATAGCACAAGAAATTATTGTACTTACTCCAAGATTATTTTTTTATTTTTGTAGCTATTTCTCTATTATTTCCTTTAGTTCGTATTGAGCATACTTATATTTAGAACCAGTGATCCCTAGATGTATTTACTTTTCTGAATACTGTGTATATTTTGCTTAGAGAATAGTGTAAGACCCAAAATAATACATATTATTCAAAATAAATAAAATTGAAATGGCTTCTGTTGTTTAATTTAATAATGTAAGTAACATTAATAAATCAACTACAATATCAATCACTCTAACGGGAGAGATACCAATATTTTAGCTAATTTAGGTTTACTGGCCGAATATGCATTAGAGGATTAAATTGATTAAATGAACCACCATTAAAAATAAAATCATAGTTTATTATTTTAAACTTACAAATGCATTGCCATGATACACCACAAATCACGCTATTTTTAGCTATTTTACATTTACAGAGTTGGTCAACTCTCCATTTTAACGTCTAAACAGCCATATTTTTCAAGTAACTCTTGTTTCTTCCGCCTCAAGAGCGCTTCTTCAATGTCTTTCTGTGACGGCACCGCGACCAGTGACGTTGATGTGGAGATTATCGGGTCATCCTCATCCGCCATTCGCTTATCTTCAGGCTGCGAATATAAATATTTATAAGATACCTATTGACCGTAAAGGCAGCGATTCGCGTCGCCAGAGACAAGTGAAGTGACCAAGGCAAGAGAGACAGGAAACACCTCTATACATAGACTAAGCATTATTTCGAGGAACCGAGCTATCGGTGATAAAAACTATTGGCCAAAAAAAACTTTGTACTGAGTTTCTGTAAATAGTTATTTCTGTTAACCGTTATATCGATCAAGGGTAATTCGGTGAATTATTGGTAGCTCATGCAAAACACATAAAAAGAACAAGTTTGATTTAGTTAACCCTCGTAGCACAGGGTTTCAGTCACATCAACAAAAGTGGATTTCATACAAACTTACATCTTCAGGGTAGATGTTCTCCTCCTCTGGTACTTCTTGGTCTTTATTCTGCTCCTTATTTTTCTTCCACTCTTCCACAGCTTTTGCGATTGCTGAAATTAAATAAATAAATCATGGTTTTATTACTTTTTTAGAATATGGGTCTTAGCCAAAACATAAGAATATCACTACCAGTGTATCACATGTGTAATCACAGATAAAATAATACTAAGTATTTTATCTGTGGTAAGTACATTAAAACAAATTGTAAAAATGTATGTTGTTTGAGAAAATAAATCTCACTAGTGCAGTCGACTGAACAAACGAGACAAAAATCTAGTTCAGTCCACTGAACTGGACAACAATTGTATGTAATGTTACCATCAATCTCAGCCTCCTTCTCTAGTGGCAGCAGCATGCCATCATCATCATCTCTGTACCCGTAGTAGTCCGCGTCAACATCCCGCATGAGGTCGGCGCGCGTGCGTCGCGGCGGCGGCGGCGGCTCTTGCTCGAATAGTTCACGGACACCTGATGACAAACAACGATCCCATAGCACCTAAACTTTTAGTAGTTTTCTATTATCATTGTTTTGTTAAAAAAAGATGGGAGGGACGACCTGGATGCTTATGACTCCACATGGCCGGAAACAGGAATGGACCGGGATGTGTTAAAGGAGAAAGGAGAGACCTTTGCCCAGCTGTGGGACAGTAGATAGATAGATAGATTGATAGATTAACACTTTATTGCACACCACATTTACATTAGAACAAATTACAGACACACAGAACATTTTAAGTGAAGTACAATGGGCGGTCTTATCGCTATGAGCGATTTCTTCCAGACAACCTTTAGACAGTATAGGTTAGGAAAAAAATTGTTTAGTTAATTTTGAAGATGATCTGCGTCCGATAAACCGGCAGTGTGTAGCGTACATGGCGCAGCTTACTTAGAGCTCTGATGCAAAAATACGAAAAGTATAAACTCACGGTGCAATAATTTGTTTTTTAAATGCTGTTCGATTTCACGTGGTACCTTACCCGTCTGCGCACGATGCGACGCGAAACGTCGTGTTTTTGTGTAAGCGCCCTTATTTGTTTTTACATTAACGATTTTTGCTCGTTTGATCGATATGTTAAAAACTTTCTTATATTTTACCTGGTAAATCCTTAGCGGCTCCAAAGTATTTGTACCCCCGATTACCGGGTACCTCCTTCCCGTCTTGATCGAGCATCCTCGGCCCCACTCGGGCGTGATCGGGCCCGCCGAGAGACTTGATCTGCACCTCCCAATGTCTCTTCTCTCGCATCAACTTATTGATCTCATCGTTCAGATCTCGAATTCGGAACTCGCCTAGACCGGCTGAAAGAAAGAAATTGTGTCTGGAATATTATAGTATTAAGATAAACTAGTTAAAAGTGCGACTGGCGCAGGATCGTAGTGGATGGCACAAACTAAGGGAGGCCTATGCCCAGCAGTGGGTAAAGTCGGGCTGTGGATGATGATGGATGATGAGTTAAAAGTACAACCATGAATGGTCAACCAATCACACTTGCGCCCGCAAACTGGTGGTGCTCATCTATGACAAAATTTTACATTTGTCCATACAAATCTGTCAAAAATTTTTCTTTAACGGTTAAGAGACAAATAAGTAGGCTTTTGGATGGTATTCGTTTATTAAACTTTTGAAGTGAACTATTTAGTTTTCTTTTTTCCTTTTGAACCTTTGACGGGCTTTTTTCCCTTTACACCTTTCTTATCTTTTTTCCCCTTCTTCTTTTTCGTTGATGTCGAAGATTTAGACGGCTTTAATTTCAACTTTTCCGAGCTGCACTGTGCGGCGAGACTGTTTTGCTCAGATTTATTTGGCAACTTAGGAGTTGTAAGTTCTATTTCCAATTCAGTTTTTTTATCTTTTGTGTCAAGTTTCTTTCCTATTTTGAGGACAAACACGTCTTTTCTCGGGTGTAGTACTTTTTCCATTGTGACTGGGGCGGGGCAGCTCGTCGGGGTCACACTGATGACTTTTCTGTTCTTCGTTTCGCAAGTTTTGTCGCATCCTCTATAAGTGTACTGGAGGTTTGAAGTGTGAGTTCTATGGGTATTGTCAGGTCCGCAGAGGTCTGCAGGCAGCCCCAGCTGTAGTTGCTCACCGGTATTGTATGGAGTGCTCTCACAGGTACATAACTCTTGAATCCTATCATATTTGCCCGACCTCTCAATCTTCGTACTTTTCGGCACTTTGATTTTAAGCTCATTTTCATTCATTTTCGTTAATATTTCATCGTATTTAGGGATATCATCTGGAAAAAAATATTAGTTTAGATTACTTGATGGAGGTACAATAAAAGAAGTTGTATTTAATTGTAGAAGACACGAATAGCTTACCATCATAACGGTTAGTGTAATGACTCGGCTGGTAGCACGCCACTGGAGACATAACAGACATATTATCAGGCAAACTTTGATACGGCGGTGATCTTTTATTGAAGACTTCTTCATCTAACAAGACTCTACCCTGATCGTCCATCTCAACATTCTGACACGAGTACATTGCCATCCCGCGGTCGCCCTTGGCGAAACTTGATGTGCACTCAGATTGTGTAGGCCCGGAAAATGCTGTTGTTACTTCTTTCCCGAGAAAAGACATTCGGACTGAAATTTCAATGACCCCAATCGAGTCTTGTTGGTCGACGTCGCCGCATGTCACGTAATACATATTTTTAGAGAGACGGGTTGAGGTAGTGCATGAGATATTATCAAGAGGCTGTTCACACATCCATTTCTTGCAAAGGTCTTCTCGTAGATTTATAAACTCATTCGTATAATCCATGCGCGTCTCGCCAATTCTCTGAATGCAAGTTGTGCAAGGCGGTTGCTTCGTCAGTTCTATGATCACCTCAAATTCGTTTATGCAGCATATTTTGTCGTAAGTCATAGCGAACAAAATAGATTTTCCCATGTTTATTTTGCTCAAGTTATAGAGTTTACCGCAAGATGAATCGTACAAAACAATAGGTTGTTTCCCCAAGAATGTCGCGGTTATAACTAGGTTCTTGAAGTCTATATCAAAGCAATCACATTTCATGTGTATTTTGTTAATTATTATTTCTATCAGAAAAAGATGATAAGGGAAGTTCACGTCTTCTTTCGGCTGACAACAACCGAACAGTTGTTGTTTAGTCATGGCTATATCTTCTGTCAAGCATTTAATGGACTTTCTAAGTGCACTCGCTTCGTCAGTTAGAACTTTACTCATGTTAGCTATTTTATCTATATTACTGTCTGGTACAGGATTGAGAGGATTAGATATATCTCTTGAAAGTTTATTGACTGTCTCGGTCAGCTCGTTGATATGATCGCTGAGGTTCTTGCTTTTCGGTTCAAGGCTTGCAACAGCCGCACTGACGTTTGTAGTTATTATTTTAGGCGTCGTATTAGGACTAACAGAGCCTTGAGATTTGGCAACACTTCTGTTAGACATTTCATCTGCGCCATATGAACTCATTTTAAAGCTTGGAGGTTTAGCGTCTGATTTTCTTATAGGACTTGGAGATTTTAGGGTTGGTGGTTCCTTGATATACGAGTTCTTTGAGCTTGGAGGTTTCTGCAAAGACTGCTCTCTAACATTTGAAATGCTTGGAGGTGTCTTTATAGATGGCTCTCTTCTCTGATCTTTTTTAGGGCTAGGAGGTGGTTGTGGTTCTTTTTTATTACTTGGATCTTTTGTTGGACTTGGAAGTCTCTGTATAGATTGGTCTTTAACGCTTTGGCCTCTTGTAGGACTTGGTTCCCTCTGTACTGTGTCTTGTGATTTAACACTTGATACAAATTTGGAGTCTTCCTCATCCATATCATTCGATGTTTTAAACTGAATTTACACAATGTTCTATACAAAAATTTCACGGCATTTTGTAAAAATAAAATTAAAAATATATTTCAAATACCATAGCCCACCTGAACTTGTAACAAAAGAAATCAGTAAATGTTTTCAGAGTATGTAACTATTTGAACAATCTCTTTAGATGGTCAACTATGTACCTACTAACAATAACACACATAATCACAAAATATAGCAAGAGGAAACTAAACAGATGCCAAAACCAGAGGCCGTAATTGGGATCAACGAAAACGAAGTTTCGTGGGTCAGGTAATGTTGGTGGTTACTGAACTCGTAACAGTTCACTTCACCAACATAAAGGAAACCCAAAAATTGACACCAAACACAAATTTTCGTTGATTCCATGTAGGGCCTCTCTATCTTTTTGAAACTCTTACCATTTTGTATCTGCGCCACCTTCTTAGCGATCTCCCTGACGATCTCCAACCTCCATTTTTCTGCCTTCGGTAGGTCGTTGCACTCGGCTGCGATAAAGGGGCGGCGCTCCCTTTGACCCCCCGACTCTTGTACTTGTGCTGCGCGCCATCGCGCCAGCGTTGTCCTAAGTAAATCAGCCCAATATAAAGCCCAAATTTTTTATCATCTAGCCCCAAGTTAAGCAAATGCTTGTTGCCAGAAGACTGATTTACTGCGTATATACATTTTTCTGACCTTATGCGTTATTTATTTGAAAAAGAAATTGACGCTCAGCTTTAGGACACAAGACCTTAAGTTAAGTAGTTAAGACACTATTTTGTTAAGGGCACCTAAACCTAAAACACCTTTTGTTTATTTTTAAATATTGTTCCACTGCAGGGCAAAGGCAAAGGCATCCTCTCTTCTTTCCAGCTTTTTCTGTCCTAGAATGCTTTTCTGTTGACCAATGTGGAAGGTGCAAACAGGTGTCCAATGCAGGACCACTAAGAATATCCTTGGTGGTCTTGCATTGGACACCCATTTGATTTTGGCCTAAGCCCACAATTCCTTAATAACTAGTAGTACCTAATTCAAAAATTTAGATGGCAAAACAATAAAGCACTTACATAGCCTTCTCAGCATTTCTGGCCTGAAATATAAAGCAATGTTAGTTAGACAATACAAAACTTTAGGGAATCTTAAGTTGTGACTTGTAAGGCAAATATAAATACATAATTGAAAATGTAGATTTTTTAAAGGAGTTATGGGCATGCATCATAATAATAAAACTTGTTTTAATATTGGACCTACAGCTGCTTAGAACTCAGACAACCTATCTATCTCACAAACAGTACAGTGGTTAGTAGATTAACCTCGGATTAAGAGATGGGTAGCTGGAAACTTGCACCTACACACACCGATCTGGGTGTCCTTTAAAAGTTGTCTCGAGTCAACTTTTGAAATAAGTACAATGATTCCTGATTTCTTTGTTAATGTTTTATTTTAAAAACTGTACATTACAGATAAATTATAATACAATTTTGGAAGATACAGATGAAGTCCACAATTAAATATAACTTCTCTCACTCCGAGGTTAACTTAAAGTGACTGGCCTATGAGTACCTACATAGTGGAGCCGCGTTAGCTATCGCAAATGAATTAATGGTATTCATAGGTTTTCTTAAGATACCTTAGGGAAAGTAACAGTTGTAATAATATGCCTATGCCAGATAAATTCACAAGGCATTTAGAGTTCAGGAAGTTCATGTTATCATCAAAAGTTCCAAGCTCAGGAATTGAAATTGTTTGGAGTGCTGGCAATTTAGTTTTGTGATCACTGTCTGCGCATTTTTTTAATACAAGCGCGAAACATTTATAAATTATGATTATTTTATCCGAATTAGCTTACATACCATATTAGCAGTAGTGTATTACTGGATCACTCACACACAAACAAAACAAGTCTCTCAACTTGTATAGTTTTCCAATAGTAAACAAAAACCTAACCTAAAAAGTAATTAGTATAGATAGACCATAACTAGTTCTGTGATATAGACTAGTGAGTGAGTGAGTGAATGATGTGAATGTGTTTTGGATTTTGGCCGAGGATGGAATGGAATGGAAGGGATTTAAAAAAATATTTCATTGATTGACAAATCTTACTTTACTTTTCTACCTATGTCAAACTTGTCACTTGTCAAAGTCACTCACTTCACCTATTTTGAAATGAAAAGGCCATAGATTTTTTGCTTCACGAAACTCAAGTAAGTAAACAAATAAACATTTTGTGTTAACAATGTCTCGTTGGCAATGTGCTAGTAAACTCACAAAACCCCCAATTTGGGAAGATGATATGTATAAAAGAGATGATGAAGATATAACGGATGCCAATGCAGCTCAAGTTTCAGAGACTTCGAGTCAACATGTAGGGAGCAAGGGGTTTTCAATAGAACTCATGCCTGTTGAAATATTGTTTTTGATCATTGAGAAACTGGATTTCAGCACCTTTATTGACTGTTTACATGTTAGTAAGAAGTGGAGATCTGTTACTCTCAGCATTGCTAATGCAGAAAAGGTATGTGTATGTAGCTCTATTTCAATCTTCTAAGCACAAGCTCATATTAAATTTAGTAGGTAGCTAGTTATTGATAAGTATATATGTTACTAGCAGCCCCCGCCTCTGCATAGGTGTACTAATAAAACCCGGGTTCATACTAGGATAAAACATAGCATAAGTTTGTTCAGAAAGTTCATTCTAATCGGTGAAATAATTTTTGAAATTGGACGAGTAGATTTGGAGATAACCCTTTACAAACAAACAAACCAACTTTTATCTCTATAATACCATTAGTTGTAATGCAAGGCAATTATTTCTTATATTTAATGACACTAATTGGTAAATAAAATAAATATTAATTTGTAGTTTGTAGCACCTTATACTGTAATGAGGTACAATTTTGTTTCTCATCTAAAATAAATTTACCAAAATGACAATTTAAAGAAGGTTTCTCTTAATTTTAATTCTTTTTAGTGTATTATAACACAAAAAGTGTTTATCTTTTCAGAAAAATGGAAGGTGGCAATACATGTATAATGTTTGCCTCATTGAAGAGACTTACAAAATTAAATCTGTCAATATGGCATACAAAGAAATGTTTGCGAACTCACTACGCTGGTACATACCCTTTACTTATACATTGCTGAAAACCTACCCAATGAACTATGTTAAGAAGATTAACATATATAAAGGTAAAAATAACCATATAGTTTACTTTTAAGTTTTTAATTTCACGAAATCGAGATCACAAAATCGAAGATGCATTTTTCATTAAATATTTAGCTTATTCCAATAAGTAATCCCCGTTGAAAATCCCTATCACCAGGGATTTGTGACCTTTTTGTTCACTTTTCCCTGGCATTGCGATCTCATAACGGGGATTAGTGAACAAAAAAAGTACATCTTGTTTATATTTTTCCAAAATTGTTTTCAGACAACATCATTGTGATTGACTGTAATGGTGTCAAATATTATGATGTGCACACATGTAATCTGAAAAAGTCACTCCAAGTATATCAATGTAAGCTGATTTAAAACTACAGATCAATGTTCCTTTAAGGTTTTTATTTCTATTATTATTTTTTACTATAATTTGCTTTTCAGTGATTAAGTGCCTTTTTGTGTGATAATTTTAGAGTTAATTGTTATATTTGACAATAAGAAGTTGTTTGCTTATATGTTCTTAATAGTTAAGCTACTAGCCATCCAGATTTAGATGGCTGATGTGGTGTGGTGACAGTAACAGTTGAGCACTTCAATGCTTCGGAGGTAGGGAATCCAATCCCGAGATCACACGGTTCAGGATCCCGGGATTCAGGGTAACAGTAAATCCCGGGATTGGATTCCCTATTCGAAGGGCATGAGCTCATATCAACAGTTGTCGCCCACGAACCAATAGCACGCGCCACCCCTGCACCAATCGGACATAAGATTCCTTAAAATCGCCTACTGCGCAGCTTTACTCCTCAGCGTTCTTTTTGCGTAGCGCGACCTATACCAGATTGTAAAGCCTGAAAATAAACATTATGCTGTCTAAGAAGTCCGTTGCCATCCGCTAGCTCACATATATACCTACCTACATTATACATACCTGTGTTTTAGACAAATTCCTTAAATTCATATTTTAGAACTATTATACACAGCCGCGACCACAACTATTGTAACATAGTCGAAACGTCGGGATATAAATAAGGTAATTAACGCGATAAAAACCTGTGTATAAATAGTTCTAAAATATGAATTGTGATCGCGAAAGCTTAAGAAAAAACATTCCTAAATTTTCAGGCTATGACTTCATAGAACGGGATACATTTGTCCTTCGATGTACTCAAGATCAAAATGATGGGGTCTCTGATTGCAAATTGTTTCTGTACGGCAAAAAAGATGTAGATGATACTAGTTTTGAAGAGCCAGTACAAAGAATACTGAATTTCGGTGATAATTCGTTAAACTTTGAAAATTCCATTATGATTGGCATTGTGAGTCAATATACGTAAGTATTATTTAAAAACTGTATTTTAAAATGACTTACTTACCTAATATAGGATTTTATAAGCCAATTACGAAAGAAGTACGTGTGGAAATTAATTTCTATAAGTTTTGATTAGTTCCACAAAATTTTACGGAACTTCTTTCGTGAATTGCGCTGCGATGCATTCCTTAAAATGATATTACGCCATAAAGTATTGCAAGTTGAATTTAACGAGATACTATTATTTTATCTGTGATACTAGGTAATTATTTAAAGCTAAGCACTACAATTTAAATTACAGAATAGAATACAACTGCTGCTACATCATGAATTCGCATAGCAATGTGTTATCTTGCTACATATGGCAGAGAAACCAATGGGACGTCTCAAACTTAGGCCGTTTCTACGCCAACCGCGATGACAAGGTTTACGCACTGAGCGTTCTACGTTCTGAGGTTTACCTGCTGATCAAATGGGGACAGATGCTGCGCTATTCATATGAGAAGAGGAATTTCACTGAAGTGTGCCGCGTTCGCTTGCCGCCGAACAGACATATATTTGTAAAGATAGTGCATAAGTTCTGTCTGGTTATTGGAGGTAATTTACAAAAAAAAATATTGTATCGGTACTAGGCTGTAGATTTATACAGATACTCTGAAATTTTTGGAAGTCTTTAATTGATAATTACATGTAGTAACGACGGTGGGCATAAGCCTCCACTCCACTCTAACGCTTTTCTTTCCTTTTACGGCTACAACGTCATTTACCCACCGGACTATTCGCTTGCCAAAACTATGATATGATGGCAATTATTAACGATGCTCTTACTACTACAGTGCCTGGAGACTGCGAGTTCCGTATAACACGAATGAGAAATAACGAAGGATATAATTTCTACAAGTTCGAATGTCCCAATTTGACCTGCGTGCAACAGCATGGAGATATGTTGCTCTTGGGATATAATGATGGAAGGGTAAGAAATTTTAAATTTATTTACCTATATCGGTCGCCATGTCAGCACTTACCCTTTTCTTCCTCGTACGTAGTCCTTTATTTACCTTAAGCACATGACTAATTCGGATCTATATAAAACATGCATTCTATATCTACATTTCAATCATTATTTCTTTTTGTAAATCAGGTAGAACTCTTCATGCCCAGAGCCGCTCGTCGTGAAGATATGCTCAAACGCCGAATTAACATCAGCGAGTTAGCATCTTGCCCCATCGATCCGGAAAACCTAATGGTGATATCTATAGAAGTGTTTGAATTTGTAGGACAGCACTATCTATTCATAGCAACGCATTCTGCAGTTTATCAACTTCTAATAAAGCATGATGAAGATACTTGCATATGGGATTTTATTCCCGAAAGGCCCAAGTATTATGGACAGCCACTAGCAAGATATTGCTCTTAAATTGGCGCAGCCGGAAGGATATTGAAAGGTAAAGATGAGAAAATAAAAAAAAATTGGCTAAAGGTATTATGTGGATGGATTAGGTGAGTGTTTTAAGTTTTTTACACACACTTGTTGTACGTGTTTGATGTTTATATGTAAGTTCACATAAATATTCAGGTTAAAAAAATAATAGTTGACGCTATCTTAGTTTTAGGTACTTCATTTTAGATTACAATTCTTAAATTGTGTTGAATTTTTCGCTACATGGTATGTCTAAGGATATTTATTTAGGTATTTATTTGTAGTATATAACTTAAAAGCCATTTTGAATTTATTAATATTAAACATGAAAAAAAATCTTAGGTATTACATGCACTCGTTGCCAAAGAATTGTTAATTAAGAATTTAGAAAGTTATACATCTGTTTGGCTGAATGTGACAAAAAGTCTGATATTCTGAAAAGTGTTGTAGAAGGATCTCAAAGATCTCAACTTGTTAAATACGAGTAATGAGACAGTTTTTGTCTTTGATTTTGCTTACGAATAAGCTCTGCTTTAAAATAAGAAATTGTCTGACAACTCATTATAATTTGTGATAATAAAATACTCTGCTAACTTTATTTTGCTGTTTTCGCTAAAAAAAAACTATAATTAAAAAAACTGTAATGTATTTTAATCTTATTTATTCAACAAACGATTTACAGAATGGTATGAAAGTTTGAACTTATATTGATATGCAGGGCTATAAATTAAACAATTGATTATTCATTATTGTAAGTCAGTTAACTGGACCAAATTGGCCTAATATTTACAAAATACATCATGATGTATACAATCCCTATGTAAATTTTTAATACAGGATGTGCGAAAACTACAGCTAACATTATAAATAAGACTAGATCAATTCAATTGTTTTTTACGCTGTAATGGTCCGGACTAGGTTCCTTTAAACTCGTTTTATTTGACTATAATAAAAGAGCTTAGTTGGAGTGGTTTTCGACTTTCGAGATTAAGTCCTGTACAATATTTTTTTTCAGTTTATTTTTAATATTAACAATTTGAACTATAAAATGAAACATTCCTAACCTTTTCTTTTTTATACATTTTAATTAAATTACTAGATATTAAGTAAAATGGTTCTAGTCATGTTCTTTCTCATGTGGGTGCATATTTTATGAAAGTCGATGTACATTTCTATTTTATAAATATTTATAAATGTAGTTTCTAAGCACAACTTCTGTTAACGACGATGTACTACAAATTTTAGATATCAACTTTCCATTTTTTGCTTTTGGGCTTCAAATCTTGGCAAATTAGTCCCAATCTACATTTACAATAAAAAAAAATTACGAATAAATAAACCAAATATAATTACTAACTACAAAACTAAGTATTTGTGTACCAGACACGTCATTATTACAATCTAAACATATTGATATGATAGACATAAGACAACTTTATAATACTTTATAGGTGTAATAAACTAGTGGTCAAGTACCAAAGTTTCATATTGTAACCATTCACATGAATCATGTAGTCGGTGTCTACAATAAAAATTGAAATGAACCACATCTTTAACTAAACTACCAAAATCGTTGCTCCCAGAAATTCTCGGCCGATTCTAGGCCGTTCTCTCGGGGCATGAGAAATTCGATCATAACCTTACAGTTAAGGTAACTTAAGGTTGAGTTTACCGGTCCGTGGCGTTGGGGTTTGTGTATGAGAATCCTCTGAAGGGTTCTTGGTCCATGGATCGGAGGACGTGAGGTTCGACCGCGGTGAGACGAGGCCGCTCGCCGGTGAACGCGCGGTCGAAGTATTGCGTGTCCAGTGGATGTCTCTGTTATTTGTTAAAAACGTTTATTAGATTGTTGAAATATGAATCTACTCGTAAGATAATGTAGGATGGCAACGACAAATTTGATCTGAAACTGGTATGGATATTTTTTTTATATTTACTTTGAACTTCAAAAAAAGTGCCGGGGTTCGCTTTCACTATTGTTTGGTATCTAGTTTATAAGAAAGTAACAGACGGACTCTTTGATCTGTTTTGATAATAAACTTGGGATATATTGTTAATTTTTATGTATAAATGAATTCGTATATTGCAAAATACGCAATTAAGAACGAAATGCCGCCCGGTTTATTACAAGGCCTAAAAAATCACCGTTACCAGAGTTATTCACTAACGCACACTTGACTTACCACACGAGGCTTGAAAGGCGTCTCAAGTTCCCGCCTCTCCAGTTTGTCCCAGTGTAGGGGGTGGAAGAAATCTTGTTCTCTGACGTCACCGTGCATACACTCGGTGCCGCCAAGCCGCGTCTTCGCGTCTTTGTCCAAAAGCTGCAACGTCAATGTTATCTTATCAAGTGAATATGATGTCACGTTGTTATTAAACACATAATTCTTGCTTGTTGTCAGCCCATCATACAGTCCCTTTGACGGTACAATGCCCAGTGACAACATACACGAGTACGTAGGTTTTATAAAACATACGCTAACGGGTAATTTTTAACAACTCGCAATAAATACCCGTTTGCATATCCTACTTCTTTCCTACTATAATATTAGAAATGTGAAAGTTTGTGAGAATGTATGTATGTTTGTTATTCTTTCACGCAAAAACGGCTGGTCCGATTTGGTTGAAATTTGGTATGTAGATAGGTACCCTGGAGTAACACATAGGCTACTTTTATCCCGATATTCCCGCGGGAACGGGACTTACGCGGGTGAAACCGCGGGCGCAGTTAGTGTTTTATAATAAGTAGAAAATACAAGTAAGTAGGTATGTAGTGTAGGTACTTCAACGAAAACGATTACCTCAATAGTGTGAAACCATTAAAATATAAATACGCGAACCGCCTTCAAATTCACTGCGCCAGGTAGTAAATCGCAAATAGAATGGTATCGAAGGTCGTTGCTTTAGTAAGGGAATCTGGTGGCAATTTTATTGCAAGTTTGTTAAGGGACAAAACAGATAAGACTCGTTTTGGTCGCATGGGATAGTGTATCGTGGATAAACATCCTGGATATAAGATATCCTGCCATAGGTCGCGCCAAAGGCAAAGGCAAAGGCTACCTTTGATCCCGGTATTCCCATGGGAACGGTAACTTCTCACCGCGGGTAACAGTCACGAGTATAACTTACTCTAGTCAGAATGGTGAGGGCTTCCTTCGACAGGAAGCGCGGATATGACGGCATCTCGTTGCAGATTGACCAGAAGAGCTCGTCTTCATCACACCCGCTGAATGGACTCTGCCCTATCAGCATCTCGTATAGCAGAACTCCGAAAGACCACCAGTCTACTGTCTGATTGTATTTCAATCCTTTGATGATCTGTAAAGTTTATGAGAATATAAGGTGATAGACCAGGGAAAATATAAACACAAATATACTGTCGGCTCGACTATTTAAAAGTTGGCCACAAGATCGTACGAACTTACTGCGTTTAGTTCCGTAGGACCTTAAGGATCACTTAAAAATGTAGTCTTATAAGCTTGGTGATTCTATTGCCTGTTCCAACGCTACTCCCTACACCAGGGAAAGTATCAGGCAAGAACCTGGTGATGTGGGCCTAGCTTTCTTTTTAAAGCGATAATTGTATTAATACGTGTATGACTGTTTGATGTTTTAACTATGTAAGTCCTTACCTCTGGAGCCATATAATCAGGTGTACCGCAGAACGTATCCGCAGTTTTGTCCAAATATATTTGTAACTTGCACATGCCGAAGTCAGCGATTCGCACGTGACCGTCGAAGTCCAACAAAATATTGTCTAACTTCAAATCCCTATAAAAATAATGAAGATTTATTCATTGGTCATAATGACTAGCAAAAACTTTTGTGATGCGTTTTAAGGGGTTTATTATTGTGTAGATATAGAAAAGAGCCGCAGTGGCCGAGTGTTACCAAGAAGCTCTTCGGTAAAGGAAATATCCTGAGGAAATCAGTTATCTTGGACCTGTCACGTATGGCAAGCTAACTTCTGCAATAATGTGGGCAGGGCGTGTATCAAATGTTTATAGATCTGAGATAATGTCTATGGGGTTTGAGAATACAGTCGTGGTCATAATTCATTTGTTTTTAAAATTTTGTTTGATCACTATGACCAGCAGAAATATCAGTGACGTGTTTTAGAAGTGATTATTATGATTATGTCAACACAATGTGTCCGGTAAGCATGACTTTCAATTTTAGTCTTTTAGGTTTTCTACCTGTAAACGATTCCTCTCTTGTGCAGGAACTTCAGTCCGGAAACTATTTCTGCCGCGTAGAAGCGCGCCCGTGGCTCCGGGAACCTCCCGCTTTGTTGGATGTGGAACATCAGATCTCCGCCGTTCAAGTACTCCATCACAAAGAAAAGGTGAGACTGCAATATTTTATATGATTTTTATTGATAGATGTGTGTTGTGTTGTGTATGTTATGTTATCGCTGAGGTCCGTATACATTTGAGCGCCAATGAACTATTTATTGAGAAAGGTTGTTGTGTTATCTCTTCAAACTAGTTGGTTAATCCGGTGATAAGATTGTTGGTGTAAATACCAAATAATGACATTTTTCTTGTTATTATTTTATTGCAGTGCTCGAAATTCATCCCACTATTCATTCTTATTCAACTATCACTTTGGTCTGTTTGGCATGTTCCTTGTAGTACAATAGGTTAGTTAATTGATCAATAAATACTAGAATATTGTAGGTTAGTATAATTCTAAAAGTTTTACTGAAGTCAGGAACGAAGACTATATAAATATAAATAACGCTAAAACCGTTTAATATTATTATTTAAATATAGTTTACTTACGTCCGTTTGAAAAGTCGCAAAAAGATGACATAGGTATGGGTGGTTGGTGCCAAGTGCTAGAACTTTTCTCTCGATCAGTGTGCATTCTACATCGTCGTCTTCTAAAACAACATCTTTCTTCAAGCATTTCACGGCGTAGTAGTATTCTGTGTCTCTCAGCTCTGCTAATAAAACCTGAAATAAAATGAATATTTTGCTCAGCAAATGCATATTTGTTGAATTTAATAAGGTGAGTTAGAATCAGCTTGTTTTAGAAAATGTTTTCATAACATATTTAACGATTTATAAAATCTATGGTACTCGTATGTTGTAATCGAATAGAGAAAAACAAGTGTGTCGAAAACGAAATTAACTTTTGATTTACGAAGCAGGAAATGATAGTGACAGCCGTGCGACGGGACTTTTCGTTTTATAACTCAAAATATATAGGTATCGTGCTTTCTCCGTATTCTTGGCCGGGCCTCAAAGGCATTTGGGCCAAGCACCAAACCAGGAAGACATGTTTTAACCTGGCTCACGTAATGTACGGATATATCCTTCCTAATAAACATGTTTGAAGTTGTATAAATTAATTTTAGTGCACCGAAATAGTTGGTAGGTATATACAATTAATTACTGATGGATGCCAAATTTCGTTTACGGCACATAAACCCCTCAATACATTCTAATAAACACGTAATTTACTGAGTACCGAACATCGGAGTTTCCTGGTCATGAAGACGGTTTGACGATTCATAAATCTGAAAAAGGTGAACGACCGGTAAAACATACAGAAGTTTAAATTACATGCGTTAGAGAGTGACGCGGTAAGGAAGATGCGTTCTGTGGGACGGAAGATTGTGTTCAAATTGGCGATGGTTTCGAGGGGCCGATGACACGTGGTGCTGACGTTAAAGGTGGCCAGTGATGTAGGCACCAGGAATAGCCAGTGCCTATAATCTAGTGCTAGAATACTTATGATAGCTCGGCAGGTGAACCGCGGCGATTGCGCGACACGACACTGCAAGTGGCAAGCTGCCATGTTCAATGTATCGTCACACTGAGGTTATGGTCAGAGAGTTTTTAGATTTTAAATGTATTAAAGGAAAGTTATGTAGATACCGCTTACTACCACGATCTAACTTGGTCATAAAATAATTTTGCAATTATTTTTGTCCAGTAGTAGAAAGAAGGAAACGGCATTGTGTATCTATTTGGCGTGTAATATGACGTCTTATGTTTATAAAATAATTGAATGATGATCATCAAATACTTTGTGTGTTTATCATGTGATTTATGTCGACGTAAATCACGTATGTACCTAATGAATTCATCACCAAGGTGCATTTAGGTCTATAAGTTGCCGATATTCATTGAGCAGTCAAAGTCATCGTTAATCATCCGTTTAGATAGGCATCCTGATAATATAGAAGATGTATATAGAAGCTATGATACTTCCAGATGTTCGGAAAGGTCGATGTACTCTACAAATTACATTTGACATTTCACGGCCTTTGAAGTTTCCTGCGTCACTACACTACTCACTATCATTCGCTGCGGTACCGACCTATGCTAAATAATAACAGCTCCTCTTTACCATTTTGTTGATAAAAACCGATGAAAGATTTTATAGTCTCTTGTCAAAAGAAACGAGCCAAGCAATATATTTTACACGACCACTGGCTAACATCGTGGAATTGAGAAATCTTAGAAAAATCAAAGAGAGTCTCGAATATTTTGGCTTCTGTAAAAATAGAAAACTGCAAATACTTTGAATTGGTTTAAAGGTCTACGTTTTTACGACCCTCCCTTTCAACAGTAGAGTCAAGGAGTGGACGTTTCATAGTGTCATTGAGAGACATAGTGGGATTTCATGTGGCCTAGATTCTATTTCAGAGAGCACAGGTAGCTATTTCCATTTAATTTCCTCACACTTTGACTCAGTTCTCTTATGCAACTGAACATTCTAAGAAAACTGTTGTAATTTCCACTACTACAATCCTATGTTGTAATCGTACCTACGTCATTATCATTACACATGTCATTATCCAAGGAAACTTTAATTGGATATAGAAACTGAAAGATATGTGACTATTTTAGTTACTACATAAATAATTAGCACACTCCTTTAAGCTGTAACATAAATCAATTAAATGTCGTGTAGTTTCAAAATTAGTGCCAATTACGCGTTTTAGATGACCATCTGAAACGATAATGTAGCAACATAGTGAGGATAATCATAATAAATTCCAATAATAACGTAGCGGTTTCCAAAATTGTTAATAATCTCAATTTTTATATTTTCAATATGAAATTGAGACTGCTTATAGTTGTGGAGCTTTGTCTTTTTTTGATCTTATTCAGTCCCATCAATGATAAATACTCAATCTTCACCACGCATTGCAAATCATCGAGTCTCAATGTGAGCGAGATTTTTCTTGGCAAAATCCCTTGTTTCAGTTTTTAGTTTATTTCGGGACGAGTCGGTTTCCACGTAAGCTCTACAAATTGTCTGAGGTAGTTTTTCTTTGTAATTATTGGAACAATTGTTTGTCTGGCTATTAAGTGGCAGGTATGCTCTACTTTCCGAGAGTGATTGTAAATTATGGTTCTGAAGTTATTTGTTTTCTTTGTTCGCTTGTCCATAGAGAGAGACTATTCAGGAACATGTTTTTTGAAAGGAAGTATGTGATAGGTACATTGATAAAAAGTTTGAGTCAGTTGTCTTACTACCAAATGGGCTTACGTAACTTTGAATTCTCTAGTATACCTAAGTATATCTTTTAAGTCTGAGTGCAGTCACGTCGGCGCGGTCTGGCACTCGACCCATCTGCATTCGATTTGGGTCACCGAGAGATAACAAAGATTTGCAATTATGACCGATATCTAAAGTATTTAGAAGTTCGTTGTTTTGTAATTCAGGCCAAATTGCTAGGACTTATTACTTCTTCTTTACGGAAAAATGTACTGTCATTTCGTCACAGCTAATATCCTCCCACTTGTGTGTATTTCTAAAGTGGCGGGTGCTAGAAAGCTAGCTAAAAGATAAAAACATTTCTTTTATATGTATGAAATATATACAGGCAGCTTGCAATCTCTTACCTTTCCGAAGCTTCCTTTACCCAGCACCTTTATGAATTGGAAATCTTCTATGTTGTACTTCCTGAAGCGGGGTATGGATCGAGCTGGTGGTGTGAACCTCCCAGTCTTGCGGAAAATACCGTAAGCCGTTGATTGTTCTGTAAATAAATAATCAGTCATCTAGATGTCGCATAGCATATGCCTTGACAAGTAAAATGAAGGTGAAACGAAGTGAACGACCACTTAGTCGACAATGAACTGGATGGTTCTGAGTATTATTATGTATTTGTTTGGTTTAAAATATCTACTGAGCCAATTCTTCATAGTATCTTGATGCTTTCCGTGCTTCAATATTTATTTTGCTTTGCTCTAACCGGACAAGTCTTCAATCATTTCTATATTTTTGTAAACACGAGACAACATTTACATTTCTGTCCAGTGTTTGTCCAGTGAGCGGTCACTTTTAATATAAAGATTCTGTACCTAGGATATCATAAATTCAAAAGATGTTTTTATTATATTTGGCTATCATTGCCGTTACATTTTATTTTACTGCTTTAAAATTATTTTGGAATCGCTAATCTCTTCAGTTAGTATATACTTTTTTTTAATTCGTCATCTTATAAACTTTTTAAACTATCATTGTTGATCGTCATCACAGCGCGTGTAACTGTCCCGTATTGGGAAACTTAAAATCCACGAATCATGGACCATTGTACATATTCCGTTTTAGTGTTAAGTACAATAAATAGCAAGTTAGTTTTTAATAGTTTGGATTTTTAAAACATTCAGCCTCCCCGGCTGAATGTAAGTAAAGGCTGAAGGAAGGTACGTTTATGTCCTGTAATTGTTTTTACGTTGTACGATCTTCTACGTTATTGATAAGGCGTGCCACATCGTGCACGCACTTTATTTTTACAGAGTTCGATGGCAGGCCTGCAGTATAATTCAAGTTCATGAATGTTTACATTTCATTCCGCTGTCGTAGGTATGACATAATTATCATTCAGCATCTGCTATTTATTAAATTATCTTTCCACCCGCGAGAGATCGCGAGCGTCGCTAAAAATATTAGCTCCGACAATATCAAGGTCGCCTTTATCTTTGAGACTCAAGTCTTCAGAAAGAAATGACATTCCCTAATAAGCGTAACGGTATCGATTTATTAACATGACGGTAATTTCATTCACGCTACATAGGTACGAGTATACTTTGTCCAAATACTAATTTTGATAAACTCACTATAATAAGTTATACCTACCTATATTGTTTTGGTAGGTACGTTAATCATGTTTAATTTGATAGCACATTCGTTTTATGATCGACATAATGATAATTTACCTACCGTTCAGGCATTTCATACCAATCACTTGTTCCAATAAATGATTGCCATAATTAGTTTATTTGGCATTGAAATTCATTTCAGCGTCTGCCGAACCCGTATCTCAACGTGATCAGAATAGTATTAGTAAGTAGGTACTTACATAATTACAAGTAGCTTATTGATAATACGTGTTTGTGACGTTTTACGTAAAATTTTCTATATACAAACAATATTATGCATATAATATAACGATTAATGTTATTCTTCGTTTAAAGTATCTGTGTGTGTGTAGAATAAAGTAATTGAATATTATACGACCGAGATTCAAAACTACGGATCGAAAAACGAGAGCACTAGGCCAAAGTGGCCCTGGTTTTCTAAACAAATACCAGTTCTAGATACAATGTTTTTTTCTCCCGCACCCCATTTCTGCGGTTTCGCCAAGTTTTCCGCCTCATTTATTTTACCTGTAATGCTGCATTTAGATTTAAGTGCTAAGCTTCATTTTCCTGTTTAACGATTCACATATTCTCGAAATCCATCTATTCTGAGGTAAGATTTTATGAGTACAGACACGACGCTATGTCTGTCTTCACGGACTTTTTGTTTTTATTCATCACATTCCAAATATTTTATTGTGAAAAATATACTTATTTACAATAATAAATTCGAAAGGCTCTAGTTTCTTCTGAGAAGATATTTACGTTGTCATACCGCGAATATTATTTTCTTCTGAGGAATAACTTTCATTAGTTTATTAGCTAGCTGTTGGAGAAATGTTTGGTAACCCAAATGCATCAACAGCGTCTAAGTATTTAGATCTCGTATTTATGATTAATCGTTGATACTACAGTCTCGTGTAAGTAGGTTGCTAAAATTGAACATTAAATATCACTGGCAGAGGAACGCGGAACTGAAAATTGGGGCGCCTAGCTTTAGAAAGTCCTGTTCTCTTATCGCATGATATTTCGCCAAGATTTCAATACGTCACACTTTTTACACACGCCGATATTTATTGCTAATATTGTTTTTATAAAACATTTTGCATATAATCGACTTTCTGTTTTTGTAAACATCTTCCGCTTACGCAATTTGCATTTACAAGATTCACGCGCGTAATGAATGAATTGAATTGGACTTATTTTAATGTACCACTTTGTATGAAACCTAACATACATCATTTTTATGTTCTTATTAAATGTTACAACCCACTCATTATTCTGACGTTATAGCTGCAAGCATGAAAATTAAACGAAGAGAAAAGATCTAACTATGCTAAGCGTTAGTTTATCATTTGCGAAGCTTCACCCAATATTATTAAATAACAACTAATCTATATATACACAGTTTAGTAAGCATTAAATTAGTAAAAAACATATACTTTTGCTACTTGACCCGTGAGTGCAGCATTTTAATTTGCTGAAAACATGGTTGATCAATTTAAAACTAAATGATGCGGCACACACTAATCAATAATATAATCATGGGTCTCTTTGAAAAGGTGTTTCCAAAAGCAAGCCGTCATGATAGATACGACTTGGTACTTGAAGCCAGGGTTAGGTCTCACCAAGCTCTAGTTCCGAGTCACCGACTTCGGTGTCAGGCAATTGCGAAGATGCATTGCTCGAGGACGGACCCGGAGCGGGACTGTCGCCACCTGTACACAGAACATAAAGTAATCTGTTCCTGTAACACATTGCTCAATTAAGTAAGAATGTTTATGTGGAGGCGTATTGTATAACTCTTTAATGATTTTCTTTGTGAGCTTGATATTTCTGTTTGTTTCCCTATAAAACATTAAATAAATGTTTATGTATCATACTTCAGAAGCATAGTGAAGTCTATATTTCAAAAGAGTCCAACATACGAAGAATATTAAAAGTGCAAACAAAGATTATATTGTTATATCATAGTTCGTAATCTGTTATAATGAATACAGTTGAATGTATGTAATACATAAATAATAAATTATTAGACATAATCATATCAATATCACATAGACGTTGACAGTAAAACAAAACAAGAAAAATGTTGTGAAAGTACGTAATCGTATCGTGCAATTTATTAGTGTAGTATGTAGAAGAATAGTATGGACTATCATAGAACTATATTTATGTTCTATTTGAAGTATTGAAAATCTTAATAATAATCTAGGAAGTATCATACAATTTCTATTTTGTTAAGAATTGAGCTTACGAACACCTAAATAACAAACACAAATTGTACCAGAGTGTATTCAACGAATGGGACGAGTTGGTTCGAAATAAAAATAGTATTTGTGACGTTTGAAATTCAGCCAATTGAAGATCTGGACCTATCGATCTTCTAGTCACGAGGCACATAGGAGTACACACGCAACACATACCTATCTCTCATCGCTGGCTTGCCGATGATATTGTCAAAGATGTTGTTCTAACTAAACACTGCACTTTAAAACATCTTTTTTCAGATATTTACTGACTTTGAGAAAAGCAATAACAAATCAGTACAAATTGACAAATAAATGTTTATTTTAAAATTTTCACCTGATTACGAATGATTTTATACAGGTGAGTGGTGAAAGGTTGGCCACTATCCAACTGATCTTAACGCCTACGCGTCAGATGCACAACATATTATACAAACAAATACGCAGTTTATGGCCACTTTTGTTATGTAGTAAACAATAAAATCACAACAAAAGAAATTGACAATTTGATAAGTATATTATTACGGTGCTTCAGGTGGTTTTGCAAGCTCAACGTCTCAAAAAGAGATAAATGTATCTATAGACATATTCCTCAATTAATTAAAAAGTTTTAAAGAAGGTATGATTCTATATTTTCGCCATTTATCTATAAAACAGAATTCGAAATATACCCAATACGATCTAAAAATAATTAGAAACAGACGTAGCCTACCTGACTAGCCAATAAAACATTGCTTTATTTTAAGCGAGACATCTGACGTCGCTATGACGCTACCATTTCTCGTTCCATACATTTAATGATAACGTGAGCATCCGTGATATCATCCACTGAAGAACATACAAACCCCTTTTAGAAGCAGTCCTCGTTGCCAGAGCTTCGACTAGGAGGCGCTGGTTCACGCCGCACAGGTTCGCTGTCAACTTTTCACATTTCCGATGGCAGTTTACATCGCAGTCTAAAACAAATAACGGCTATTCGTCGTCTTTCCTCGGCACCGATGCTGGGAGTTCGTATTTACATTTATACAGTTGTCAGTCGTTCAAAGCCATGCGAAAGCGCCATGCAACAGCATGAGTCTAACATACTAATGAATTAGTTTGTTATGCGATAGAAAGATATCCTGAAAAATGTTCCTGAAAAGATGAAGTTACCTTTTTTGATTTGCAAGAAACTGGCAGGAGATGTCGGCGCTGAGGAATCGAATCCAGAGTCATTCGACCCTGTCGACGTTCTCCCATCGGGATTATTATCACATTCATAAAATTCACCAGTTTCAGAGTTTTCACTAGTGTCAGATTCTTCTTCTTCTTCAGATGACTCTTCTTCTGATGATGAGTCTAAAGTATCGGAATGGATGACTTGAGGAGCTCTCTTGAGAAGAGGACGTGGCGTTGCTATCAATGGTTTTACCGGTGCTTCTTGCTTTACCGGTTTTTTGGAAACTTTTTTTACGGAAGATCGTTTCACTTTAGATTTTTTTTCAGCCTTATTTTCCTCCCCTGACTTTTTCTGAGATGGTACTAAGATTGGTTCTTCTTTTGTTTCACTAGCAACAGCTTCATTTGGAATGTTTTTGGTTTCTATCACTTTTGGTACTTGAGAAGTTGAAGCACCAGTTTCAGGTTTTAAATTAGAAACACTTGTATTTGAAACTACAGATGTATTTAAATCTGATTTAGACTTTTGTAAACTATTAATCTCTTTACTAACAGCGCTATTCACAGACCGTTCTTTTTCTTGCAATGTCTTTGTTGTTACCGATATGCTGGACTTCGTCGTCTTATCGTCAGATACTAAGGGTTTTTTACACGTTTCACAGATGTTATCTTTTGGGGTACTTTCTTTTGATTCCGACTTCACGCCACTGTTTTTATCTGATGATTTTACCCGGACCTTTTTAACTTTTATTTTGGAGCTTGGAGTGGTTGCTTCAGCGGTTGCACTATTATTTATGCTTTCAGACAGTTTTTTGTTTATATTGCTGTTTATTTCGTTTGCTGTCTTGACTTGTTTACATTTAGTTAAATCTTCCGCTTTTGCCTCGTCAGCTTTATTCTTTGCTTGTATTTGTAAAGTTGATACACTGCTATTCTGTCCTTTCAGTTCAGCAACAGTTTGTGTGGGCAATTTTGTATCACAGATGGCTTTAGCATTTTCATTGGTTTCAGCTTTATCTGATTTTAACACGGAGTCATTTTCATTATTTTTACTTTCGTTTTTAGCCAATACTTGTAAAGTTTCTGCCTCAACTGCTGTAGTTGCCTTCTTACCAGCAGACAATTTAATATTAGCGTTGCTCTCAAAACATTCAACTGTATCACTTTTTTGTGGATCTATAATTTTTGAATTATCTTCTAGGCTTTTGTTAACACATTTGACTTGTGGAGTTGATCCAATATCTAATAATTTTGACTCTGAAATAGCAGGAGTTTTTATGTTTAAACCAACATCTGTTATAGCCCTAATGATTTCGACTTCTTTCGATGTAGACTTAGGATCCTTCATTGGATCTTTATGTTCATTTTCTGTTTGTGATATATTTGTAAGACCGGAAATTTCTTCTTTAGAATCCTTCACAGAATATTTGTGTTCAGATTTTGATTGTGATAGTTTTTTAAGTACAGGAATATCTTCTTTCTTTTTTTCTACAGGAGATTTTTCAGCGGTTTGGCTGTTGTTTTGAGTTTTGTTGATTACAATATTTTTTGTCGGCTTTTTATCTTTTTCATTACTTTTGTCTTCAGCTTTTATTTTGGAGTTTTCAACTACTTCAGAAGATATAGTAGTATCAGGAGAGTCAGTCTTAATACTTTGCACAATTTGAATTGAATCTGTCTTGTTAAGCATTTCTTGATTAATACTTGTGTCTCTAATTTCTACAGTATTCACTGCTGCCTCTTTCTCTTGTTTTTCAATTTCAGTAGATTGATTTAAGGCGTCTTTGGTCTCGCTCTTCTTCGTTTCATTTTCTTTAGGTGCTTGTTTTAAATCTTTTTTTAAACTCGACGATGTATTAAAAATTTGTAGTTTTTTGACAGGGACAATGGCTTCATCTATATCAAGTGGCAATGTCTTAGATAGCTCCATATTAGTTTTAGTATCATTTATACTTGAAGATTTTTCAGAAAGAGAATGTATGTTTGCAACCGAATCGGTTCCTATATTTGCTTCGGACAAAGATGTAATGTCTTCTTTAGATTCCTTGCTTTCAGCAGCTTGGCTTTCAATTTTTTTTTTCTCATTGAGTAAGAGAGCATTTTGCTTTGGTTTAGCAATGGCTTGAGTTTGCTTTTCTTTTAAAGAAGAGTTTTGCATATCAGGACTAACCTTTTGCATATTGTCTAATGATGTACTCTTTTCAAGTTTACTTGTAACGTTTTTCAAATGTGTGTCTTTAACTGTATCATCGTTTACTTCTGGGAGACTAGTGTTTGGTCTGGTGTCACAAGCAATATTGGAACTGTTTGTTAGATTAGAAAACCCAATAATGTCGACGTTAGCTATAGAGTTTTTACAAATACCGTCAGGTTCTTCTTCTTCTTGAAACCAATAATATGATCTTTTGTTTTCCTCTCGTGCTGCCTCAATGTTTTGTTTTCTTTTCATTAAGTACACAGTTTCTCTCTTTCCTATTTTAGCCCAAAAGTTTCCATCATCTGGTTCCGGGGAGATAGAATCAGAGGATTTTTTGGATTTCTTTTTAATGCTATTGCGTTCTTTTGTTCTTCTCAGCGTGGATTTAGGAACTTCTAATATAACATCCTCAACTGGCGTTTCGTGCACCTCATAACTGAATGATATCTCTTTCTTGGGTTTATGTAGTTTTTCTTCCACGGTAACATTTTCAATAATGAACTTTAAAGGACTAGTTGGTGGTGAAATTTCAACTGATCCGGTTATTTTCGTTCTCAGTTTCGGCTTTTGTTCTATTTTCTGTTCCTTGGGTGAAAACTTGTTTTCTTGTATTGCTGGCAAATTAATTTGTAAGGATTCTTTAGGGAATTCCGTTATAGAGTCTAATCTACAGATACTGCTACCCGATTGAGACTTTTTTAAGCTTCGTCTTTTTGAAAAAACTTTAGGATCTTTGTTTCCTTTTAACGATTTACTTAAGTTTTCATGTAACGAATGGTCAGATTTTGTGGTTTTTAAAGGGTTTCCTTTGTCGTCAGTTTTTCTTCTTTTTATAGAATCAGATGAAACAAATTTATTTTTGGACTCTGGGAGGCCAACTTTGCTTAGATCTAATGAAGCTGTGCTTAAATTTTCTCCTCTTATTAATGAATCTAAGAGACTTGCTTGTTCTGCCAGCAATTCCATAGAACATCTTCTATCAGGCGATTTACTAGTTGACGGTTCTTCAAAACTTGGTAATGGCTTGTCAAGTTCATTTTGAGAAGATTCCTCACTATTTCGCCGTTCACTTTTATCTTTAACATTTGAATCTTTCACTATGAATTTTTCAACAAGTTTTGTACCTAGAGACTTTTTCTCTTTTTTATCTACGTAAACTAAATCATCAGAAAGTTTTTCTCTCCAACTTGTAGACTTTGTTTCTTCGAATACATCGTCATCAATTGTTGTTTTAGGAACAATTTGTTTATTTAATTCACTATCCTGCGTTATCTCTACAGGCTTTCGGGGTGAATCTTTATCTTTTCGCTTTATTGTATGGAGTCTTACCACTGTCCTGCCACGTTTGATTGTGTTCCTCTGTATTCCTGGCGAAGAATCAATTCCGGTTTCTGGTTTTCCATCAACTCTTGGCATAAAAGGTCCGTTTTCCTTATCCTTGACCGAGTTTTCACTTGACGACTTTGAAACTGGAGGATATGATGGTTCAGGGTCCTTTGGGCGATATCTATCCCTCGAGACATCGATGCTCTCCGTGTTTATATTTATAGGTCGCTGGATGTAACTAGGGGTGCCGTAGCACCTTTTGGCAATCGGAATCCTTCGGGGGCTGCTTATTCTTAAAGGACCGGTGGCTCCTCGCTCGGAGATGGGGGTAAGCATCGGAGAGTAGCTCCGGCTCATCCCTGGTACCCATCGCGACGTCAGGGGTGAGCGCGAGTAACTACTGAGCGAAGAGTGGTTGCTGTAGCTTCCTCCGGGGCTCAAGTACGAGGCACTGTACGATGTTCCCAAGGGGACGTACGAGCTCTTGTATCCATAAGAGGGGCTCGTGTACGAGGGTGATCCACCGTAGTACATGTTCGAAATATGTTCGGAAAATAGCGGCATTTTGTCTCGTTAATAGACGCGCGCGACGAGACACCGCGGGGCACGCGCACAGACTGGCCGGCCGCGGCCGCCGCCCGTCGTCAGCGCGTGCAGCCGCCCACCGCCCAGCGCCGGTGCCCAGCGCCCAGCGCCCGTGCACACAGACACACACCATCCGATGATTGATTGATGGAATGCAGACAATAATAGACCCTGTGACACTTGTCATGTTTTGGAAGACATTTTTATGAGTAATATTTGTTTTTAACTCATTACAGCTTATCGGTTAGGCAGTCTATAAATAACTGCATAGTGAATCCCGAACAATTATTGTACCTGTTCTTGCAACAAACCGCTAAATATAACGAGAACCGCGTGACAAATATATTTTTAGACACTCGTAAGTAGGTGGATCGGTATTGTGTACCACCTACCTACGTATTTTGAGGCTACGCTTTCAGTGCTAACACCTCGATTAGTGCACTAAGTTAAGATTAGTTAAGTAGTCTAATCAATCGACTTGTCGTTTTGTCATATTTTAATTTACTAGGTATATTTCATATAATATCCACCATCGACCCAAATGCAGGCTTCCAGCTCTTAGAGTAAAAACTGCAAACTGTTATTTTACTTTTTTTGTTTCACTTTTAAAGTGATATTATTTAAATTCTCTCTAATCCTCATAATTTTCCTCTCAAAGATTCTGTAGCAATTTTTGTTTAATTTTCAATCATAACATCGTTAAAAAATAAATGATATACCTACCTACTTATGTTCTGTCCTATATCACGTGTATGTATGTATATCTTTATGGCTACCAAAGTTCTTCAAAAATGTTTGCAATGCAAACTTTGGTAGGTACATCTACTTCAGATTGTCTTTCATCTCTTTCATATATTCAAAATAGATTTAAATTGATCGTATATTGGCAGGTGATACAGGTGTGTCACATTACCTGACCAGTCTATTTTTGTCCCTATATATTTTCCGGTATATACCTATATACTGCAAATATGCATTGCACCATGAACAAATGCACAATATAAAAGCAATTTGTTTTGATAACAACAATGTGGCCTTTAACTCGGCGTTCACTGATTCCCTGAAATCGCCTTCCAAAGTCAATTGAATATAAGTAGTACTAACGTTCAATAAATAATCACTAAGTTATTTCTTTAGCTTTTATTTTTCTGATAAGACATACATCATACATGAAAAATGATGGAGGTACCTAGTATACCTACTAGTGCATTGCTTTGTATATTATCGGAACTTCTCTTTCAGGTTCCTAATTCCAATCGGGAACGTTTAGCTCAGCTTCCAACATTGATTAATAGAAGAAAATGTCTTGTACATCAATTTTCTTTGGAACATGTATAGAACTTTACAGAAGTTTAAAGTTCATAAATGTCTAATGTATTCAATCCAGTTCTTAGCATTCAGATATTTCACTGCAATCGAAAACGTTAGTCAGCTCCACACGTATTGAAGCTTGTTATGGTGTGGCTATGGCTAGATAAGAAGCTGAGAGGATAGTTTGTGCTGGGGCAATGTCCGTTAAGTGTAGACAAAATTGCCTCCATCATTTTGACACTGCATAAATTCATCTACCAAATATGTAAAGGAATTGTTTTTTTAATTGATTTAATTATTTGAGATCTAGTTCTTTGTTACTAATACAAATAAGCACGGTTTAAAAATGAAAGTAACTAAACTAATTAATGAGATAAGCATCAACAAACCAATAATAAAATCATTTGTTACCTGTTTTTTACAATGTTAAACATATAAGTAAAACAATGAAAATGAAAACTATATTTAAATGTAAGTTTTGGTTGTTGCAGCGGCCGAATAAAAAAACAAATATTAAACCGACTGTATTCCCAGGGCAAGTAAACCTTTCTATCTTCAAGGTCAGTTAATTTGAAGATATCTAGCAAGACATTTATTCAAATATAATTATTTAATATTAATAATAATTATTTGGTACATTTTTAACATGCTCTTGAATGTCTAATAAGATTTTAAATGTCTAACGTGTAAATACAGTCGCGATCATATTTTTCATTTATCAGAAGTTAGTAGGTATTCTATTTAAGACTGCATAGCTTTAGGTTTATTATGATCATCACAAAACGGGACATTTTGTATAATTTAATTTGAGAAGCAGTTGAAGTACATTAATTGTAATACAGTTATACATTGGGGTTTTAATATAGTATTGAACATAAATACTAAGAAAATAATAATAAAAACAAGTCGAGGAGTGTATTCCTTCCTCCTTAAATAAATAATTGCTAACATTATACTCGTAATACAAGAAGAGAACAAACTGACTGATTTCCTCACGTAGTTTAAAAAAATAATAATCGTTATTTACAAACAAATAAACATTTCTAATCGGTTACAATGTGTTGTAAACGCAAATTTATTGACCAAAGTCATATAAAAAAAATTAAAATGCAGCTTTATTTATACATATTATCATTGTTAGTGGCCGTTGGTTTAAGAAATCGCGAGACACATAATACTTGCTCCTACCCGTGACTTCGCTCGCTCGCGTGGTACCAACATTTAAAAAAGCCTTTATGCTATTTCAGACCTCTTTCCACATATCCTATGTTTCATCCATAACAAATATCCAAAGATATAAAATTTAATAAGGGTCAACAGTATAAGGGTCTTCGCTCACTAGAGGGCTACCACCACGACTAATACGATGTTTAATATGTCCATGTGTTTGGTTCTTTAGTTAAATGTGGTCGTTGCGACCAATAATCGTGGTCGTGGCCGTCTAGTGCGCGAGGAATCTTGGAGTAAGTAAATGGCCCTTAACACACTATGCATCGGAATTTCCAGGGCAGGGAATGTGTTAAGTATATGATTGCATGTACCTTCACACTTGAGCTCTGGCTTGAAGAAGCCGTACAGCAACCCACCGCAGTGGTCGCAGAAGGTCGGCGACACGAACTGATGGGGACGGAACCTGTGCGGTACATCCACCTTAAACCGTTCCCGCAGGTACTGTAATAAAACTATATAGGTTTTTATCGCGTTATTTACCTAATTATTTCCCGACGTTTCGGCTATGTTACAATAGCCGTGGATGATAACTTTTCAAGGAACAGCCTATTCATTTTCAAGAAATGAGATGCATACAGAAATAATTATAAATCCGATAGTTACCTCTATGCACACTAACAAACTCTACCACTTTATTACATAAGTAGATATTTATAGCATTGACGGGGTTAGACTGCCGGAGCCCGAGCCCTAGTCGAAATAAACGAGGTACTATCAAAAAACTAATATTATTCGCTATAACCTGCCTACCCCCGCCAACCAGATTAGTAGGAGGCTTGCGCATTCTAGGGCCCGACTGGCGAACGCCATCTCGACTACGAGTATAATATGGCCAGTCCAACCCTGCCTATAAATTGTATTGCAGAGTCAGTGACTTACAACAGTAGCGTCCGATTGTGCCGACGACCCCGGACATTTCCCTAACAGTTTGTTGTGACATCTCTTGTGCACAGCAGTTTGGCACGCGGCACACCGGTAGCCCTGCTTGCCGAACCCCCATAGGAAATCCTTGCAGAATGCGCAGAAAGTCGGCTGGCGGAAGAATTTTGCCACGAAGCGATGCCCGTTGAATTCATGGATTCTGAAAGTATATTTTAGAGTTAGTTTATATTTGCACATAGGTCAAGTCTTAGTGGTAGGTTTTTAAAGGAAAATCTCGTTTTAAGTAATTGTTTACCAATCTAAACATTATTTAAAACCACCTCTGGTTTTTACCTCTGCTTTAAAAAAGCTCTCAACCTTGTCTTTTCACCTGTGCTATAAGTGTTTTTTTATGACATACCTGATTGGTTGTAGCATAATCAATTAGCTATTCAATCATGTGCTCTTTACATTTAGGAACGACTTCATCGGATCAAGAGTCATTCGACATTCGTCGTAATGCATTGATAGCAGGCGGTAGTGATGGATGGCTCTAATAAATTTCCGCGCCAAAAATGCCGGTGGCGATGCACACATACAGGGGACGAGCGAATATTCATTTCTGCTCTACAGACTTTACTTATTGACTAATGCAATACAAAATATTGTTTCTTGTAGAAAAAATATAACAGAAACAAAAACCGTTATATTTTATTACCCACAGTTTGGATCCAAAGTACCCCAATATAACAATTAAAAAAGGAGCCTCGACTCGAACTAATCACCTAACACTTCGTTTTTACAAACAACTAAACACTAGACAGCTAAGAAATGAACGCGCTGCTTACTCCGCTACGATAGCTACGTTTTGCTCGACTGGGGCTACGAATTGCTACGCTAAAGTCTACGGCTTTCCTATTGACAAAAGATTTAAACGCGCTTCACTTTGCGCTACGATTTTTGCTACGAGGTGCTACGCAATACCACAGATTTAGGTAAGTACCCAATTTTCGTCAGCTTAATTTAATTATTACTACACCAATTTAAATAGTTTGAGCTAGAAGTGCCTATCATTAGACTACACAATCCAGAAATCGTTATGCGCCACACGCAAGAACAAAATGATGTTTGATGAGTTAACGTAAGGTGAGTGCTGAGAACTTCTGATGGAAATGAAAATTATTAATATACCTATTATATAATTATTAATGGGACGCGCTGCTATATATAAATATAACTCACTTGTGGTGTTTGATGGCCCCGCGTCGCTGCGTAATGCGCTTGCCCCGGGAGCGGCGCACCTCGCCCTCCCCGCACCCCGCGCCCGGGAACCACTGGAACACCACGACATAATTATTTGTAAGGTATTTGTACAGTGAGACAACGATTGCATCGGTAAAGGTGAGAAGAGTGGAAAGAGGCAACATGTCCATTGTGGCTGGCCAAGATGACTGATTCAAATACATATGTATAAACTGCTCAGTGTTCGACTTCTACGTCTTTTACAGCCTGGTATATACCGGGATATGTATCGTATAATATCTCGTATATACGATATATAAATAAATAAATATCCTTGGACATTCCACTCAGTGTCATTTAGTCCCAAAGTAAGCAATTTAATGCTTGTGTTATGGTAACCAGATGACTGATATAATACATAGAAAGATACATTTTTTTTTTGTAAATACATACCTACACATTATAGATAGAAAACACCCAGACACGGAACAAATATCTGCAAAACATACAAACATTTGTCCCGTAGCGGGGATCGAACCCGCAACCACGGCATCTCAGCCGGGCGTTCGCCCAACTGCGCCACAGAGGTCGTCAATTTATATCCCGGTATATACCTATATCTAAACAAAAAACATAGCCTGATACAACCTTTGTATAGCATGTCACCTGCTAGTTCGCAGGGCGTTTTACAAGCATCATTTACACAATGAGGAAGTGACCAACTCTGTTACCGAGTTTTAGGCTAGATAGGTCCTAAAGCTCTCTAGACCACCCATACTAATACCTTGTAATTCATTGAAATTAACATCAGTTTCGAATGTTTTTACGTAGAATAAGCTGAATATATAACCGTGTGTCTATAATACCATAGTACCTAGTAGATAGTCTACGACCTACATGCGTAAACGGAGAAGGAAATGACTTATCACACGCCACCATTGCTCGCACCTGCATTACAGTCGCCCTTCTTTGCTCTAAAATATTATAATTTGCTTGAATCTAAAATGTATGGTAAAGACTTGGTGCGGATGACCTTTAAGCATCTCATTTTTTCAATAGAAGAATTAAAAAACTTAATCCACCTAATCTTAGCTCTTAAAAAAATGGCAGTAAAGACATCTTATTCGAGAGCTAACTGAGTAGGCAATTATGATTATGGTATAGGCATCTTTATTCTGTGGTATAGGTAAGTATATCACCAAATTTTATGGTTTCAGTTTACATTTTGTTTTGCAGTTTCTGTGCTTTATCGCACTTATGCTTTGCGCTACTTCTACTGTTTTTCTATTCTGTTTTCGCAACCATAAACGTTGTAGCCAATACAGATTCCTTCCCCATCTCTCGTCAAACGTCTGCAACAGTGCCAACATCATGAATCACGAATATCCATTTACAAGTTACAACTACAAAATCCATAAATCCATTAGTTTGATGACCTCTTTCATCTTGTCTATCAAAAGATTTTCTTATCAACTTTACGTTGTTACATTTGTAAGCTTGTTTACGTTGCTGTGAGTTGTGCATTTTATGGGTTGAAGAGACTTGAATTTCTAGACATTCGTCGTCCGTCATTTGACTTGAGTGAGTGCCAATTACCTATCTATCTGAGAATGCATCCTTATATTTATTTATTTGTTTTCATATGCTTGTATACCTACTTAATTAATTATTGAAAGGCGGAGCTTATGGGTAACGCCCTAAAATTATTCTTATTTTTCTTACTTTGGTCATGCCCAACTTACACGATTACTACTAGAAACAGTTCGTTTATGTAGAACTAGATTATTCACGCGGCTTTTCCCCTTTGCTTGATACCTATCTGGATATAAAGTAGTAAATGTTTTATAAACTTTCATACAAACACTTTAAATATATATTCGTTTCATACAAACTTTCGGAGCGGAGTATCTGACTCGATCTGTTCGCCTCGTCATAGCAGCACCTACTATACCAACGCTTTATTTACACGTATAATGTAAACACGTAGCGCTGTCAAAGCGAATCGATTCAGTTACAATACAGAGAGACGTATCTAGGCTAGATACGTCTCTCTGTATTGTACTTGCGCAGATACTTGGCTAGATAATCTAGCCAAGTATCTGCGCTCATGCTAAATCAGATTAGACATACCCGAAACCACGATGACATCGCACTCCGCGGTGTCGTAGCACCGACTCATCGCCAACTCACACGCCGAAGTCACAAGCGGAGGCGGGCAGAGCCATACTCAAATATAGATTTTTATACAAATGTAGCGCCCTTTCCGCTGAAGAGACGCAACTACAGACGGTATGTTCATAGAAAGCGTCGCGTTCAAGGCCTGCGAATTCCCTGGCATGAGCACGGGCGATCGCGTCTTCAAAATACAGCTGGTGTCAAACAGCCAGATCAAGGGCCAGTTTGTGTGGGGATTTAATGAGATCGTAAATGATAACGTGATGTGACTCACTGTCCACACTATCCTTCGAGCATCGATTAGTTTTATGAATAGAGCGATGCAATGTTATTTAGGTACATCGACAACAAATTAGTCACGAACATGGATAATCTTGCATAAACTCACAGTGTGTGAGTTGTATGAGCTTAATTATTCTGATTCCACTAAAATAAATATATTTTCAAAACTAGGTAAGTAATAGCTGTGGTAATAGGTATATTTGGGTAGTTAATTATTTTGTTCGAATTTTTGTATGACATTGTCATGGTTCTCCTCATTCAAACGTAGTTTTGTTTATAAATTATTCGTTTTAAAGAAATTAAGAATTCATTTCAAATAAATCTTGAAAATACATACATCAAATATCAAGTCACTTTTAGACGCGCTCTCAAACTTTGTCAAAGATGTCGACGGTGCCTTTGGATTTAAGATCCCTTCCCTCAAGAGATTCTTGTTTGCTTTCAAGCGTGCAAACACAATGTTGTTTTTCAGTGCCTGAAACTACAGTTCTATCGGAACCGTTCATGGTGTGTTCTATTTATAAGCGTGCATTTACCGTGCGATAGCATGCCACTCAGCCTTGATGCTCCTCGACTCCTCTCGAGTTTACTTTACGAATAACTAACATGAATGATTTGGAACAACGAACGCAGCAATTCATCGGATATGTAAGTGCCACATCGCCTAGCCTCGTAAATATAGGTGCATCGATTCTAAACTAAATTGGAGACGGATTAGAAATCTCCCTACAGATTCGAATATTTTGCGAAGTTAAGACTCTAATCACATTGATCAATTTTCAAAAGAGGGATGTACCGTACCTATCATGCTGACATACATATTTATCAGAAATCGGTCTTAGAAGTAGGTACGTATTTTTAGGGACGATATAGAAAATCGTCCTCGGTATTATAAAGATAGTCAGTACAGTAGGTAAACTGTGTGCACTAGTGAGTTGAATTTAGCTTACCTGCAACTCATGTAACAAATCATTCAGAGATACTTTTTTATTCGATTTTGGTTGATACTGCCACGAATCGTTATATCACTTTCAAAGAGCGTTTTATACACACTAGCAATTCCAACGCTCTTGAAAAGTCGTAAACAGAAAGAAACAAGGTTAATAAGCGCAAACAGATGCATAGATTATTATCATCACAGAAGAAAACATCTATAATAGTGGGCGCGCGACCGGCGCCAGACGGGCTCATTTATTTCGTGAAATTGCTCTAGCTGTCTTCCAGACAGATCAGACAAAACCAAAAATCAGGGAGCATTATAAGCTTAGATTAGTAATATAAAAAGTTTAGTTATCAAGATCGACTGCCTGTAAATAAACAATCGTAAAACTATGAGTTTACGTTGCTTTTGCAGCAATTAATGTTAGCGTACGTTTCATTTAGTTTGTTTACACACAAGTCATATCGGTTAGTGGAGTGGATAATGATGTGTACTCACGAAGTCGGGTTGGAGTCTTGCATGGCGCGGGGCGGGGCGGGGCGCGGGCGCGGGCGAGGCTCGCCGACGCGCCCCCCCGCCCGTGAATATCATCGGGCTCCGCAGCCGTGCATGCCGGAGCCCTGCAGCGCACCGAGCCCCCGACTTCCCGCAGAACTTGCGCAGACTCACGCGCCGCCGCTGCCCGCACTCGCGTATTTATAAACGAAATTCCAAGCGCGCTATTCGCGGCCGGATACAACTTTTTACACGACTTTCGGCACTTACGCCGTCCGGAGCACTGAAGAGGCGGGCCTCGGGCTCCTGGATTGTCTGCGGAGTCCGAGTGACTCACGCTCCGTTCGCACCTTCGCACCTAAACTTAAACACTCAAAACTTTGCAACTCAATAACACCCGAACGATTCTGCGGATAAATAATGGAGATTAAATTTATATTTAGACGCAACGAATATTTATTTCTCTAAGATTTCGACTAAGTATTGTTGGATTCATTGAACACGCAAAGCTTTTGCTATTTGTTTACACAGAAAATCCAGCGTAGGTATACAAATGGTGCTAATTTACATTTTATGAATTGGTTTCTGTTTCAACCAAGTTTCAAGGAGAATTCGGAAAATTAGGTTTTGTGTTAGTTCAAACAGGTAGTATCATAAGTTTCCTATTTTTGTAAGTATTGAACCATTAAAGTAAACATTGCGATTAAGGCTAACCTAACCCGAACCTGAAAAATAGTCTGAAAGCATCGTCATCGCTTTATAAAACACCAATAAATTGACGAAACGATTTAAACAGTGGTCAGTTTAACGATCGACCTCTACTCCGATATCGTTCCGCGCTATACAAACAATCCACGCTTTTTAAACCATAGCAGAGTTAAAATTAAACAAAGGAATGCGGTTGTAAACTTTTATTTCAATTCAACCTTAAAATGTTCAAGACAATTTTAGCTGACTGTGATGTCTCTATTGACAGTCTACGTTTTCTATTCTAGGACATCTTGACTGAATCCTGTGATAATAGGTACTAACTCTTGAAGTGATTCATTTGTAAAGAAACTACCGATTCAGAAATGTAAACAGCGTGTATGATGACTTTAAAACCTGAAAACAAAAAGTTGTTTAAGAAACCAAAGCTGTTCGTAAAAAGTAAAAATTGTTGCTGTTTTTTTTATTTATTTATTTATTAATCATAAAATCAGCATTTACCTCTTCCTCCTCCGCTCTACCAGCCGGTAACAACATTCTATTCCTAACATCTTTACCATTAGAAAAATTTGAAAATCTTAATAAAAGTAATGAATGACTTCGGCAGGATTCGAACCTGCGATGATGTGTGGTTTAACACAGAAATAAAAATATAAAAACTATCTTTACTATTATTATAAAGTAATGTTGGTTTGTTTGTTTTTTTGACGGAGGTTATCTCCGAAACTACTCAGCCGATTGAAAAAATTCTTTCACTGATGTGTAGAATGGACTGTCGTGTCGGGGTGGTGGCTATATTTTATCCCTGTAGTTTCATTAGTACATACACCCGTGCAAAGCCGGGACGTGCTGCTAGTCTTTAACAAAACTACACTTAAAAATAAACTGTTATTCAATTGATCGGTACCGTGATGTAAGTTTCCAATGACATAGGCACGATGTAAGCAGTGCGCGGTGATATAGGATTATAGCTGTATTGCATTATAACCAGGAGCTGTCGACGGAAACGCGGCGATAGGGGCAACCAATCCGCGCTATACACCGACTGATTGATAAACTCACTCTGGAATTACATTCGACAGAGATATGTTAATATTATAAGTACCTAAAAGAAAAATTTAAAAATCTTTTAATGTTACGATTTCGGCGGGATTCGAACCTGCGATGATATAAGCGATCGTCCTAAACGCCGACTATCGGTGCTGAAAACCGATAATTGATCGGCAATTAGGGCTTCGTGGCTGAGTTTCGAATTCCTGCCGAAGTCGTAACTTTTATTAAGATTTTTTAAATTTACCTAAACGAAATTAAAGGAGGGTAATAAAAAAATAAGGCTAAGAGAGATTTTATATCAACGGTCGGTAGATCTGTTGTAGCAACTGTAGCTAGGCCTAAATCTGTTTTCTGCTTTCATAGTTGGCGCAATCAATGTTTGCAGTAAACAGCTTTAGCAGGTAATAAAGATGGGAATTGTTTTGACGAATACATAGGTTAATTAGAGAAACCTAAAGTAATCGAAAACGATGCAGATTCCATTCAGACAGTTTTATAGTCCAAGCCAGACCTTTCAGATTCTTTCAGGACAAGTGGCCATTGCAATAGCATTTTTGAAAAACAAGGGGTTTAGAGTTGTGATTTTGAAACCACGCCTTTTCCTTTTGATTATAGATGTAGATTTTTGGTCCTTACTTCACTTGTGAGCTGGGTTCCAAAATAGCAATAAATGAAAAGCTGTGCAAGCATGCACCCCAAATACACAGCTATTGACACGAATTCTGCTGAGAGAATGTTGAGCTGAAAACAAACTTTGTTTCAGTCTGACTTTCTTCTTCAAAAGTATTGGAATCCTTTAATAAAACGTACATTAGCAATCTTGTAGACTGTCATACATAACACCCAAGCCATGACTAGGAACTGCAGGGTCATAGCTTCGCCGAATATGGATTCAATTTCTTTGACAAACCTGAAATAATAAAACTTACTGGGCGTTATTTGTAGCGTTCGCACCTACTTAGTCCGCCTTTTTTAAAATACCGATATTTAAATGAAAACATTGTTGATCAAATGAATTAGGAATTGATCTAAATATTTGTAAGTAAATCGTTATAAAAACAGATAAACAGATGATAAAGAACTGTTTATATTAGTAAAGTTCAAAGAAAGTCCTACCAAACAATGCGTTTATGATGCTCAACACATCGCATAAGACGCCTCTGTAACATAATTCCTTCAGCGTCATCTTTGTAGCAATGTTTATTGTTCCTTTTATCTGGGTTTATTTCCGAAACGGCGCCATCCAAGTTCGTCAGTTGCTCCAGATTATATCTGAGGATCTGAATCTGGGTCCTTGCTTGGGAGAAGAATGCCACGATTGTGCAATCTAGAGTAACATTACCGTAGCCTTGGAAAGATATCAGAATGGACATGTAGGCATGTGCTAGTCCAAATCTAAAAATAACAAACAAATAGAAATTATACAAGTTGGGCGTTGGTATGTAATAGAACACTCGACACATCTGGATCCGGACTTCACTGTTTATTTATTAAAAGCTAACCTACTTGATGTATCGTCGGGACTTACCTCTGACTACTTTGATACGAACTGAGAGAATGCATACCGTAGCTACAGATGTTTTAGTTGTTTTTTTCGAGTGTGACAACGAACACTTGAAAAAATACACTTTTAAGTTTTAACTATGAATAGGTAGGTTATAGCAAAACTTACGCAATGTAGCCCGTGGTATCAAAAGGGATGTAGCCTGTAAACACATCTTTTTCGCCCATTATCATTCTGTTGATGATGGGGAATATGGTCCACAGTAATCCGCAAACGTACACCGCGCAGTGATATAGCCTCAGGATGTTAAACATGACTACGCCATTTGATTTCATCACCATCTCGTGGTAAGGCTTTGTCAAGGCAAATTCAGGTCCTAAATAATTTAAGTAGGTTTAGAGAGTAAGATCAAGGAGAGACGGAACCATTATCATTTTTAGGAAGCGAACGATTAGGATCAATAGTTGGTGGATTTCACTTCTGAATGCTTGTTGCATTCAGATCCAAACACAATCACAAGGAAAATTGAAAATTTAAATCGACTTGTTAGAGGAAAGGAGGAAAGGAAGGAGGCTTATGCCCAGCAGTGGGTTCTACCAAGCTAAGAATGATGATGATGATGTTAAATTACTTCGTCACGCGACTTCCCTTTAAATAAGCTCCAAAACAATTTATTCACATGGATTAGTTGTGCTAAGCGACAGTGCGTAAGAAAATAAAGGGAGTCTTCAAGGTAAGGCACCATTACAGCTCCTACTTTCTATCTATAATGTAAAAGTAACGATTTGCGAATCATGTTTGAAAATACGAACCATCAATGAGAGCAATTATTTTGTCGATACGGGCACTTCTGGTGTTGAAAGCGATTTGTTTACCAAGAGTGTTAAGAGTCGTCAACAATATGAAGAGAGTGTCTATCACCTCATCTGTGTTAGAAGACTGAAAAAAAAACACAAGAAGGAATAGTCTGAACATTTTTCTTCCTTATGTGTCAAAAATACAAAATGGTATAGCTACAGAATAGCGCTATTAGAGACAAACTCAAACCAATAACAAAAATACGAAGTTAGAGAGGGTCTATTCCCACCTGGACAACTCTAATGATGTGTTGCAAATTGTATAAAATGACTAGAATCCACGTCAAAACGCGGTAAGCTGCGTGCAACCTACGTTTCATAGGGCTTATCGTTTTCAGGACAATTTTGAAATACGCGACTCTTGCTAGAGCATCAAAATGCGGCCGTAAAGTATCAAACGTTCTATATTTTTTCGTTTCCATTTTTCTCGCAATCCCAGTGTGATGCTTTGTAGTTGGAAATTGGAAATGCCAGTTAAAACAAAGAAACAAGCTAAACGTTTTTAATGAGGAAGATTATAAATACAGCATGTTTATAAATGTTTGTACTGCAATAATCAGTATCTTTTAGTTTATAAACAACTAATTATACAAAATCCTTCTCTCTCAAGCTAGCGCTGCGCATCTAAGCAAGACAAGTGACAAGCCGTCTATCATATCAGTCAGTATGTACTTTCTCATTTTCATTGTGAAATATTAGAAAGCACTTGAAGCAACCTGTATAAATTGTTGTCGCCACTAACAGTAGTCAAGGTGTTAATTTCGCTAAGTGGCTATTAACACCAATCACTCCCTATCAGATTCATTATTCCTCAATTAAGTTGTTTGACTAATAAGATGGCCACGACACTTTGTTATGAACTGAATAAAGTAAGGAATATCTAATGACAAAATTGAATTTTTCAAAATATTTATTGTTATAATTAAGAAAATAAACCACATCATTATTTGGTATTGAGCTCTGGCTTAAAGTGATTTAATTTGCAGTGAATGGAATGTGAAAAAACTCCCGGTGCCATCCAAAAATATATAATACTAAGGGTGTTCCTGAATGTACTCAGATAATATAAATGCCAGCATGTTTCCAGAAATGGACACTCATTAGTAATAATCAACAATATCGCATAATGCTATATTAATTTAATCATAAATATCTCTACAAATTATCTAGTTACATTTACAAGATTTCAAACCCCAGAGCTTTCAGATGTCGAATATAAAGTGTTCATGTGTACGCACCGCATCATTCCGTTACTATGTCAGGGCACTGTCTCTTGGGTGATGTTTCATCATCAATGGGTTCTTTTCTTTTCAGCAGTTTAGCATCTTTGTCTTCAACCATGCCGTCGACGTTAGATTCATACTCTTCAGTCTTTTGTTTGGGGGATTCTAGTCTGTCGTTCTGTTCTTCCGTGAGTTTCTCTGGTTCCCCGGTCTCGTCTGTTTTGTCGGGGTAGTCAGCTTCGAGGCGCTCGGCTGCTTTCTGAGAGGTTGTGTTCTGCACGCATTGGTTCACTGCATTCGTTCTCTTGCTTACGGCTATGCGTGACGTCAGCGCTCTGTGCAGTTGCGCTATGTCTACTGGTGCACCCTGTAACATTAAATATGCTTACTTAGCTTGCTGCGATATTGTTTCCTGTCAGTCACTTAGAAAAGAATGGTTGACTCTTTCCTAGTTTTACATGGGATAAAGTAGTTTGACCCCTACTTCATTTTAAAATATCGCGTCTGTAATTGTTTTAATGTCTATATGATGTACAATAAAATGTTAACCAATCTATTTTAATCCCACCCAGTAAAGGTTCGCATGAGATCACTTACTACGTCAACTGTGGTGACGTAGTTTTCAGGTCGCCTAAAGGCCTCCGTTATGGCTTAACGACTCACCATAATAAGGTAGAGTTTGACTTGATGATGCGCGTCGGCAGCGGTGATCCTGAGCGACTTGGTCCCCGCTCGCTCGGCGACCATGTCCGGCCACAGCTTGGTGTTGAGCGCGACTCGCAGCGAGCCCGACACGCGGACCACAAGCCTCGCGCCCGCCCCGCCGCCCGCCGCGTCGTTCAAACGTAAAACGCCGCGACCGCGCTCGCGCCAGCTACCGCTCTCCCACGCGAATAGGCGGCAGCTAGTCTGTTAACAATTTAGAGTAATTAATAAATATGTAATGTCAAAATATCTTTATACAATAACATCTTATTACAGACCACTTAGAATGCGTTTTTAAGACTAGGGGATTCTATTGCCTTGCCAATCCCTACACCAGGGAAGAAGCAAGCGAGAACCTGATCGCGATTGTATTGCAGATTACTTTTGATTATGACATTAAAGTAGATTTTCACTGTAAGCGCAATCTAAGTTGGAGTGAACATAGTTATTGACATTAGCATTTCAGATATCACTATCTGTCTATATCTGTTCAGCTCTTTGAACAGTACCAATACACACCCGTGAAAGAATTTTTGAAATTGGTTGAGTCGTTTCGGTGATTACCTCCGTCAAACAAACAAATTTTACCTCTTTATAATATTAGTATAGATAGTATAGATAAAGGCATTGAAATTGAAGGCCATTCACCTGTAAAACATTGATCTCATCTTCCTCGCCGGTGTGCGAGAAGTTGGCTGCTGGCGGCGGCGGACGCGCGTGGATCCGCTCGTACTCAGCCGCGGCGGCCGCTAGACTCGTCTCGCCTACGTCGTTCTCCTGAGAACAAACATGTACCTTTGTAAATAGGAACTTGATAACACTTTTTTGTTTACCATGTGGATAACACAATAGCACACACTATCATAGCATGAAATATAATGTATATAGAATGGGACATCATTTTGGAACACAAAATGTGGATTGTCTGGAATATGTTGAGGAAGAAAGAAACGGAAATGTATGTCCGCTTTTGCCGCTAATTGTGACAATGGAAGGGAAGGAAAAAAATTTTGGTTAAAATTATCTGAGTATGGATTGGTTCGCTTGTTCATTCGTATGAGCAAGAGGCCGCCTAAAAGCCTCCTATTATGGATTAGTGATAGCTTCCTTTTGTTCTGTAGAGTGGTTGAATGGAACTATATGTGTAGTGCACATTAAAGTAATACTTATAGATAACTAAACTAATACAGCTGTTATTAATAGTTATTCATTGAATGATAACAAACCTGATTGTTTTCTTTAACAGATGCTGCAGCATTTGTGAACAGTAGCTCTGTGGTGCCATTTGTAGAGTTGTGGTCTGATGAAGCTCCTCCATTATTCACATTTTCTTGCATCACAACTCTTTCACTCAGATTCTGGCCAAATACAAACCCGGAGGCATTTGATGTGCTTGTAGCCCCCTGAGGCTGTGTTACAGGATTTGCGGTACGAGATGATGCATTTGCAGAACCCAAGGGAACAAACTTTGGGGCTTCCGATTCCTCTTTCTGCTTTTCTTCCTTAAGTCTGTCCACATTTGGTTCATCTTTATCATTCTTAAGATCCTTGGTATCATCGGAAGTCACTTTGAGGAATGGGTTTATAGTTGGCTTCAATTGTGATGGACGTAACACAGAACCTGAAATATTTTTTTGCCAATATTATTGATTTATATTGCATTGTACAATTCTATACAACTTACACAGAACTATAGCTTTTAAGGACACATAAGGTGAAGATTGAGAAGAGTGTTGGTCACACTGTGCGGTGCTTGTTGTAGCACTCAGACTTGAATCTTTTAAGTATACATTTTTTGACAGTTCTCTATGGGAACCTGAGTCACCGATTTGAACACATAATATTGGAAGAATAATTACAGAGTATTCAAAAATTTGTTGAAACTTTATTCATTATTTCAATAAGCAATAGATTCCATGTCCATTCTACATGATTTTATAAAGTAAAATAAATTAATCCGTATACTATTTACATTTTTAATGAAACCAGTTCTCCATTCTATGAAAATGTATGATGTAAAATGAATAATTGAAATATATTTACCAAATGGATTACTGCTTTTGTTAGAGCTTGTAGGTAAGCTGGAGCCAAAGCCTCCTAGCCGTGGCTTAGCCAATACCACACGGGTCTGGCTGGATCCATTGTAGAAGTCTTCAGTTTTACCTGCAAAATAACCTTCCAGAATAAGTTTAGGTAAATACTCCCTATTCTAAACGGTAGGAACGATAGGTGTGACTAGCGAAGTCTGAGTGTATTTTTACGGTGGTAAACTTACAATTACAATAGGGATCATCGATGAAAAGCTACGAAAGGACAACCTTGTTTTGAAATGGCAATGTGCAACAAGATTTAAATTTTATGTACTTAGTAATTTAGATTGACTCTTCTGGTAGACGCAAGTGTAAATTGAGTATTGGAGATAGGAGTAGTCAGTTTAATAAGTGAAAAAATGTTGTTCACGGAAGATTATGTTGATGATGCAGCATGAGGATGTTGTGTTGTGTGTGTATAACTTTTGTGATATCTTTAGAACCCCAGCGTCAATGATATTGCAATTACTTTTCATTGCATTATAGAATCTAGTGACTGTAATTAGAAATAATAAACGAAAACTTACCTTGCTTTGCGTCTGCCATTGTCGAACGAACGAACGAATTCTCGAAAATTTATTTTTTTTAGAATGAGAGAGAGAGACGTCAGACGTCGAATCTACCATAGAGAAAAATAGATTTTTTGACTGACGAAAGGTTGACATTATGGTGACATGACAGTACAATAGAAATTGCCATACTAAAATCACATCCGTGGACAAATCAAATCAATTAATCTCTTTTCATACAATTGTCGGTCCCAGCTTTTAAAGTCGTTAAGCCATGCCGGAGGCTTTTAAGCAGCCTAAACACTGCGTCATTTGAGTTGACCACTTGCTCAAACGAATAAAGGAACGAATCTCTTTAAATCTAGCAAGATTGCACAAATTTTAGTCTATGGTCATGTATGTCAATGTCAGTAATGTCAGACATGTCAGTGTCGTTCGAAGTCCATTCAGTCCAGCCAGTGTGCTGTCAAGGCAAAATCAATCAGTAAGAAATGTAGAAAATGTTGTAAAAAAATAATCAAGAGTTTTTTATGTGTTAATGTGTTAATTTTAATTTAAGACTAAATAATTCCCTAGGAGAGTTATCAAAGGAACATTCCGTCCTAAAAGCTGTAAGTTATTCCAACTTAAAATATAATAATATCGGTTCCGTAACGAATATCGATAAATGCAAAGATAACTTTAGTTTTGTGCTTGGTTCTACCTTCAGCTACAATCTTTTCGTGGTATTTTCTGTGACGATGTCCCAAGGCCTCCAGGAAAGTAGTAACTATTTCCTGCTTTCATTCAGCTGCTTTTAAAAACTAAGGTACCTAAGCTGCAAACATAAATTTAACATTAGTAAGCAAAAATCAAATAATAGAAACCATAAAGATTGCGCCAGGTTGAGTAATTTATAAACCTAATAACCCTCCTATTAAAAAGATTGATTTAATCCATAAAAAAAATTTGTAAAAAAATGGATTGGTGAACATATTACATTAAAAATCGTATTTTATTTCCCACAGTAGGGCCTCTGTTTTCCATCAACTTCTCTATATTACTCGGAATATTGATTGGAATTTTAAATCTTGCATTGTATGCTGCTGCATGGAAACTTGTAGTATACTAGTATTACCCACATAGTTTATGACCTAGATTAACATGCTACTTTTTACCATTATGCAAGCGAAGCTATGGGTGGGAGCATGTAAATAATAAATCCTTGGGCACTTCATACTGTCATGTGTACATCAACTTGTCCCAAGTAACTTACCTAATGCTTGTCTTCAAGGTAATGATATTAAAGAAATAGTATTGTATGTAATACCTACCTAGAAAATTACTCAGACAAATCATACAAACATTTGCCTTTCAGGAATCAAACCTGATCCTCCTATGTCTCTAGCAAACATTCGCTCACTGCGCCACTGATGTTGACAGATAAATGAATGAATAGAACTTACAATACTATATCTAATAGATACCGTTATCATATTATCACCACGCGAACTTTTTGTGATGAAATTAGATTTTATTTTAGTTTGATTGAAATTAACTTCTAAGAAAAATCTTAAATCTTAAAATATATGCATTTCATTCAAAATGCTTAGGTTGGGTTAACCTTAATTGTTTTAAAATTATTTAAAAAAAACAATATTTTACAATGCAATAAATTTATTGAAACATTTTCTTTTACGTTAATACAAGCTATAATTTTTATGTGATTAGTTATAAAGTACCTGGCCAACTCTGGTGACGGAGTGTCACCAGAGTTGGCCACTTGCTCAGATGAAAGAACGAAAGAACTGGCAAATAAGTGAATAAAACTGCAATGTCATGAGCAAGGCTCAGGCACTCCAATGCTCACTAAGAATCATTTTCGCCCCTTTCAAGTTTGTGAACGCGTTTGTGCGGAAATATTACAATTTACTTACTTACATACTAAAGATACTACCTTTATTCATTAGTAGGTAGTAAGTATAGGATAAGGTTGAAGTTGCTACTTAATGTAATTCGTAAGACGACCTCTGTGGCGCAGTGGACGAAGGCCCGCCTGAGACGCGGAGGTTGTGGGTTCGATCCTCAGACAAAAGTTTTTATGTCTTGCAGATATTTGTTTTGGATCGGGTGTTTTTCTAATTAAAATATTACCTATTTATTTACAAAAAAAAATTATCTTCTTTTTCAACGTTGTGCTTTGTTACTTCATACTCGGGGGGTCCTACCCTCCCCCCAACACGTCAACTTACGAGACTTAAGATTTGTTCTTCTAAGCCCAGTAAATATTTCTCTATCATCAAAGAATCATTGAATTAAATTTCACGACCTGAATGTGCTCTCCCTGAGTTCCGTAAAAATAATTGAAAATATATTTTACATTAAACAGTTAAATACAGGATGTCTCCTTAAGTGACGATTAGCCGATAACTATCTAGGAAAAAGGTGGCGTATATGGTACTCTAGTACCCGTACTTAGCAGTACTACCAAGGACAATATAGAAGTCTTATCTACATTATCCTTCGTAGTACTTGGACATAACAATAAAAAATGTAGACGCATTTTATCTACTAGCTTCTGTCCGCGACTTCTGCAGCTTCCAGCAACCCTGCAGCTCCTCAAACAAAGAGAAAAAAGCACTCTCATTATATTCTTCATAAGCTCGCCGGTTTAGGGTACTTTTGACCTGGCTTCTCTTAATGTCTTTTCTTTCAAGCTGCTCATTCGCACTTTAACACTTGTTTAAACGGCTTTCATTCATCATCATCTTTACATGTCCAGTTTGCACATGTATAGCTCTCTCAAAACTCATCACAACACACATCTTTCACTCCACACTGTTCTGTTTTCGTACTGTTCTCACTCTATCTTTATAAGTTACCCTGCACATTCCTTCTACTTCTTTTTGGACACTTTTCAGCTGCTCATAAAATCGTTTTTGGGCACAGCATTTATGTTAGCATTCACTCTCCTCCTTTCAATATCCTCCTCGTGCTTCTCATCTCTCGTAAACAAATTTCCCAATTTTTTTGCATACAGTGTGCCGACGCGACGATGCTGAGTAGCTTAATGTAAAGACTCGATAGTTCTTGCAGTCTTGGTGCGAACATTTTCCCTTATGTTAAGTGGTAGATACTATTACTGCATAGCGCTCGTCCTGAGTTTCAGCACGTATTGTAGAGAAGAACAACTGACTAGCGACAGCGCCAAGTCCAGCCAGTATCATCTCGGCTTTAATCCAATACCGCTGCAGCCTCTCCAGATTTTATACATTATATTTTTAACTAAGGAAATTTTCTCTGTTACATTTTAGGTATTGATACAATTATTAAATACGACTAGACAAAAACAATTTAGGTAGGATCCTATTAAAAATACATTCAATAACATAGGTAGGTAGGTACGCAATTTAAAGTTTTTATTTCGTTGTATTTTACTCCGTCGAGAAGTTTATTTAAGTATTTTATGATATTGTTGATCAAAGTGAGGTAGGTAAATGTATTTATAATAAGTAAACAACCATTTTAATTCAAATATATTATGCATATTTTCGCCCAGTCATCGTGATACGAACGCGCGGTGCCGGTGACTGCTACAGAGGTTCCCGATTGAAATCCAAACGATCGGTAGGACGACGTAGTTGGTAGACAGACGCGAGTCGCTTCGCACACTATCCACACCATAGGGTAAAAAATTGATACTTACCCACCAAAAAACGCGCGCGTTTGTTGATTGTATAGGTACCTACCTGAGTACCTACTAGTTCAAGGATCACAGTGGAATTGAAAGTGCCAGTGACCTATGTTAGCGTAATTTATTAATATCAAAGTGTTGTGTTCCTTGGATTGAAGTGCAAAATCTTGTTGTAAAGAATAAAATGAAAATTGATGAAAAGACTACTGATAGATTTCAAAATGGATGTGTTGGTATGAATTACAAATTTTATTACAATTTTACACCCTACATTGTATTTTCTGTTAATCCCGAAAAGTGTAAACAAATCTTAAAGACCACAGAACCCTTCTGAAAAGTTCAGAAATCGTACCTAATAATAACAATAATAGGTAAGAATTATTAAAAACAAATAACTGACCTAGCAATACAGTTTTAGTTTTTTCAAATCCCTATTTTTGTAAAGATACTTAATTAAATAATTCTAATCATGTAGGTATGGCTCAACTGGTTCTAGTTGTATTTTATATTACTACAAAATGGGAAACAATACTTTGTGCCCTTAACCGCATCGCAGCAGTTTATGTCTATGTTTATCTTCTAAATTCAGGTTCCACCAACATAAGGTGACCTGTGATTATTGGCACGATGTATCGTTTTGTAGAGTAGGGGAATTGTTTTTAAACCGGCTAATAGACGATGGATCACTGAAAATAAAGCTAGGCCTAAGTTGTTGGCCTGGCTCTTCACGGTTTAGGTCGCGTGAAAACTAACAGTAGAATAACGTAAGCGTAACCATGATAAAGTGATTTAGGTACTTAAGTTTATTATTATGATCTTCTAGAATAAATTATTAATATTATTATTATGAACGAAATAAATTGATCAATAGTTTTTGTTGCACAAAAGTAAAATCATTGGAAAATAACCTTCAGAGGTCAGAGACCCGCTTGAGCTTTTTGAAACGGCTAATCTGCTCGTCTTATGTTGTATGAGGCAACGAGATTTGATGTATGAAATCTGCAACTTAATATTATTTTCCATACAATAGATTTATTACTATAAAGCGAAAGCTATGGACTCCATAAGATGAGGCAAGCAGACTAATTTCTTTGCTCTTCTGCCCGTGTCTTAAATATTTCTACACCCCTGATGAAATCTTTAACAGTATTTGGAGTCCAGACTCTTCCTTAAGTTGTAAACTATTATAGTCCGTAATCTTTGTTTGCCGTAATCAGATAGTAACGCTGTTGTGTGTTGACGACAATCAATGTTCTAGTTTTGCAAGAGCTTAGTCGCTCTACATTTTTCAAGGTAGTATCCGTATAGTATAGAAGTAAACTTATCTACATTATCTATCGTAATTGACATCCGAACCTTCATTTAATATTTATAATGATTTACTGGGCAAATCCATACATTGCGTAGTTATCGAAGTAACAGTCATGCCTACTCGACGCAAACATGCTGATAGGTTCAGGCAGAAAAGCCCTGGCGGCCGCGGGGGGAGGGGTTTATCTTCGACTTCTGATCTAAAGGTTGTGGGTTGTAATCATGGTCATACCTAAAGGTTTTTGGTTTCGGAATGTTATATGCACATTGTCACGAGCTTTAAACGGTGGAGGATTACACCGTGAAGAAGCCAGCGGTTTAATCGTCCCTCACGTTTTAACTACAACTTTCCTGTGGATAGGCCGATTTAGCTGAAGGGATGGTTTAGGTGCTGGTCTCTAAAATATCTCGGGCACTAAACTGTCCTTTAATTGTACGCATCAGACTACATCCTGTCGTCGCTGTATAAATCACTAGCATCACGTCCCTGCTCTGCACGGGTGTACTAATAAAACTACCGGGATAAAATATAGCCTATAACCATCCCATCCCGATCGGCTGAGTTTCAGAGATTATATATACTAGATATACTTAGTTATATTAGTATAGATTTAGCAAAGATGTAAAGTTGCCCTTGTTTCTCAGGTTGCACGCACGAAATTATGGAGACAGACGAGGATGTGTTCCGTGGCAACATGCTGGATGACATGCCTCCGATCAGCTGCGGATCCACGCTGGAGGGTTCCATGGGCACGGGCACTAATGACATTGGAGATATGACCTTCTGCATGGGCAACTATGTCAGTGATTTTATGCGGGTGAGTTTCATGAGTGAACCTAGGTCAGTTGATTGTAAAGTTAGGTCAGTAGTGCATTGACCCACGTAGAATGTTATTTGTAAGGCACTGTGTAGGAAAACATTGCCTCGTGATATTATACATCATCTAGAGATCTAAAGGACCCGTGAAAGTATTTCTGAAATCTTACATAAATTGTGAGATTATCCTTTGTTCAAACCTCAACCTTCAAAATAATATTAGTAGGTGTAAAATATACCTATAAGTTTTTATCTATATTATCCGTTACAAGCAAAAACAGACAAGTTTTTTGAAGATGACTTTCCAAATAAATATATAGTTAAGACATTTTGCAAGTCAGTTAGGTGAATAAATTTGCTGCACGATTCAGGCGTAAACCATGCTACAAGTCACGTCCGAATAGAGTAGATAATTTATTAGCTACAATCTACAGCCTTCAACTTACTTGCGTAGTACTTACCCATAACAAAAGCTTTGTATTGGGCGTTTCGAGCAATGCTCGAAACGGCTTTTTTAGCCCCCCAAATCACAAACTATGTTTTATAATGCGTGACAGAAAGAAAACCGTACAGTTTGTATGGATGTGTGGATGTTTTTATTACATCCACAAATCCATCCATACAAACTTTCGCGTCTATAATATTAGAAGGAAACTATAAGGATTGGTTTGTCATGTTTGACTTACTTTTTAATTTGAAATTTTACAAACTAATTACTTTATAAAAAGTTCCTTAATAAAAAATGTATGACGCGACTGCGACTACGTTCATTCTCGCCCATTTGAACACACGGAAAATGTATTTTTATGGTTTTCGTGACCTCATAGTGAAGTAGGTATCAGTAACTGATCTTAACAACGATTGAACTTTGAATCATCATAATATGAGCGATAAGATAAGACTATTCGACAAACATAGTAATGAAAACCAGACGTTTCGACAACTAACACTTGTCAAGAGGTACTTAACAAAAAATACGGGGACTTTTAGACGCGGTTCCTTTATGAGAGAATATTAGGTATCTACATGTAGTTTTTATCTAAGCAAACACTTCATGTAATAATAATAATTATTAGTTATTGACAGATAGGTACATAAAATACGTAATATCCATGGAAATCTTGAAGAAACTGCTAAGAAGATGCGGTTTCGTCATCTCTAGTTTTTTTAATTAAACTAAAGTTATTAAATTGTGTTATCAGTACCGACTTTATAATAAAAAGCAAAACGTTAATTAACCTAGATCATGGCCTTTATGCAAAAGTGTAATGCCCCGTAGTCGCTTCTTGATGACTGTTATCTTTTTAAGTCATAATCTACTTCTATTATCATTCAATGGCCTGTAAAAAATATCTTTCTTTGTAAAGTTGATAAGTAGAAAAAGTAAACTTAACAATTTTCGTTATTTGATTCGTTACCCGGGGGTAACGAAATCAACGAGTTTTTAAGTGGTGCCCCCTGGGTGGCTAGGTTTAAGCATTAGCAGGCTTAATCTCGCCCGAATACTGAACGCTAATTAAACTAATTGATGCTTATCTATGTCATAATTTGACATTTGTCCATACAAATCTGTCAAAAAAGAACTTCCTTAATTATTAATAAGGCTTTTAATATTTAATTAGCGTTTGAGTATTTGGGCATCTGTCCTTAAGGGCGCTGGTTTTCTAAGGCGGCGCTTTTAAAATTTTGCTTTCCCATGCCCTTCCGCCCAGGGTTGCCCCTGTTTGCCCCCTCCCTTGATCCAGACCTGTTCGTTACACGTTTTCATGATGAATACAATATGATATTCTGAACACTCTTTTATTATTTAAATTAAATATGCTATGTGGAATGGTGCCATGGCATGATTTCTCATATCTACGGCACAAGAGATTAAATTATCACTATGCAGTTAATTTGGAAATGACTGGCATTTTTTTAATAAGTAAATAAAATGTCTTGACGATTAGTGGTTCTCACACCACAAGGCATGGTGTGGGCTATTTATTATAGAATAGAATATTTTTTTATTGTAAAACTGTTAAATAGTTACAAGGATGGATTTTATAATATTAGTATAGATCTATTAATCATAAACAATAACCTATTACGTAAGACAGAACAAGTGATAATTGTTCGTTCGTTCGTATGAGCAAGTGGCCAACTCTGGCGACAGAGTTTTTAGGCCGCCTAAAGGCCTCCGTCATGACTATTAAAGTGCCCTCCGAAGCACGGAAGCGAATTGATATTTTTGATTTGAACAAGTGATATTGATTATAACATTATGTCAACAGATGATGTTCACAATGCGGTCTCACCACATGCTCACCGACGTCGTTTTAGAAGTCGGCAACGAAATATTTCACGTGCACAAGGTTGTGCTTGCAGCCGGGAGTCCATATTTTAAGGTAAGAACAACAATCATCATCATCTACAGCCTGATTTTACCCACTGCTCGGTATAGACCTCCCTAAGTTTGTGCCATCCGTTACAATTCTGTGCCATTCGCATCTATATTTCGGTTCCGCAATGTGGTTTGAAAGAAAACAAACTGCCATAAAATAATTCAGTGTAAAAAACATGTTTGGGTATAAAATTCACTTAATTTGGTGTAAAATTTTAAATTTTGTTGGTTCACGATGATGTTGCGATTCTTATTGCAAAGTCATCCTTACGAGCATTATTTTTAACCTACTTCAAAAAAGGTTGTTTATAGTGAACCGATTCTTTTTTGTTTGAAAGACATCGTATTAGGTATTATGGAAGTCAGCTAAAATAAGAACTTAAAAAGCAATGTGACAAAGGATTTTTTTAAGCATGAGAATGTGTATCATACTTGTTTTATAACTTAACTGAACCTGATAACAAACTAACAAGAAATGCACGCGGTTCATTTTTTCTAAGCATTACTACTGTTTTGTCCTTTTCATTCTTCAACAACTATGCTTTAAAGAAATATCAAGGTCGTATAAATTTTGCAAGCAACAAAATTCAGATGAAAAATATGTGTGAAATTATGTTCAAAACAGACCAATCTCACAAATAACATGAGTCCAATCCATGATAACGATAAAGCATGATTTGATATTTTTTGCTTGCAGCAATAATTAACAATGAATAAATCAATTTAATTAAATCACGGAATCTCGTCATTGCTAATTAGTACATTTATATGTAAAGTGTTGGCGGATGGATAAAGCTGCCTTATAATTTATCACAATATAGGTACATCATAAAAAACAATTATGTAAATGGTAACTAGCATGACTCTGCAAGAATTACTCCTAAATATAAAACAATTTCTATAGTCTTACAACAAAAAATGTACCTAGTCTATGTTCTAGGTACATTTTTTGTTTCTCTGTAGAGCAAAGCAAAGTTCTAATTTTCTCATTGCAAGTCACGAGCGAGGTCAAGCTTAAGTATAAGCTTATAAGTTTGGTGGTTCACCAACCACACACATATACATACACATAGGATTTATAACAAGTATTCTTACCAAAACTACCTACTACTCGCCTTGCGTTACAAAAAATTCAAAATTTTATAAAACCAACTTCAATTTTGTATGGAAGTCCTTGTAAGTAAATACGCTTGCAATCAACTAAAATTCTCTAAATCTATCCGCTATTGACGTAATAATTGTGTTTAATTAAACACAGAAGGAAAAGATAGAATAATAAAAAAAATACACACAGTGTAACCTCTCCTTTTTTGAAGTCGGTTAAATATAATTAAGACCAAAGACAGGAGGAAATTATGGATATTTTGAACATTTCGACACGTAACGTAATTAAGTATGTACTTAAAACGCAATATAATTCAAGGTTATGCAAATAAGATAGTTGGTACGTAATCGAGCAAAGGCTTGAGTCACCCATTCACACAATACCGAACAATCTATACTACGTGTGACTACCGCCTGTTCCATTCACGTGGTGTCAACAAGAAACCTTTAAAAAATACTATTAATAACGCATCCTTCGGAGATTTTTAACTAAACCAAGCTCTCTTTGAATTAGTTAGCTCTTTGAATATAGGTGTACTGATCGTAGTATATTTGGCGGAGTTATAAATATTTATTTACTAGATTGGTTATTCGCTATGACCCATCAAAACGTTTCGCGATAAGACGTGGCAACTACCTTTGAGATAACACAGTGACGAGCCACGTTTTGACGCAGTACGTTTGGTTGGGTCATAGCGAAAACTGATGTAAAAGTCAACAACGGAAAACTCAAAGCTCACATGAACGCGATCACAATTCATATTTTTGAGATACATAGACACAGGTTTTAATCGCTTTATTTACCTTATTTAATTTCCAATAAGGCGATAAAAACCTGTGTCTATAATTATATTTCAAAAACATGAACTCTTTAGTTTATACGTACGCACCTACGCACTAAAATGTGCACAAGTAGTCTTGTTGTTAAAAACATAGTAGAGGTTCAACAAAATTGTATTGGCAATACATGGTACCCCTTTGGTTCAAAAGTAAGAGAGATTTGGCATAATATTAGATCACGCACAGTCCTCTTGTGAACAAATAAGGTTGTAGATCCACTACCTGCATCGATTTTTCCCAAAGAAATGTTATATAAGTGTTTTTAAAAAAAGAGTGACTATTCTTTTCTGAAAAAAGGAAAGTAATATGTAGCGCAAGTGATTCTTCTGGTATCTCAAACATACTGGCTACGTTTCCGCTACAATCAAATGGAAGTATGCTAATATGCTACCATATTAGAATAAAAGAAAAGTATGAATCCAGAATAAGAACATAATTATGTAACATTTTATTATTCGACATAAGGGGTACGATGATGAAATTGTCAAAAACAGATAACTTATAATTTGTTAAATAATAATGCTGATTACATCACATAATAGCACAAATTATGTTTATTTCCATGATTGCTCATAAATAAATACTCAACTAGTTTTATGTCCTAGATTTTATCTCATTATCTTGTACAATAGCTATTTAGATATTCTAATACCTACAGAGTAATTAAGCACATTTTTTATCCCCAGGCAATGTTCACGAGTGGTCTCAAGGAGTGTGAAATGTCACGTGTCCGGTTACAAGGGGTGTGTCCGTCTGCAATGGCGTGGCTTGTCTACTTTATGTACACTGGCAAGATCAGGATAACAGAGGTCACAGTGTGCCAACTGTTGCCAGCTGCCACGATGTTCCAGGTTCGTGTTGAATTATTTTAAACATTAGTATACATTTAACATAGTAATGCTATAGGTCTAACATGTGCATGCAACGCGTCGAGACGACAAATAAAATATCTCGATGCGAACTGCTCTAACGTACTATGTTAGAGCAGGAGAGAATACTTTGTCGACAGTGAGAAAATTTGAACTGATTGCATTCAGAATATTAACAGATCATGCATACAATCGTTTCCAACGGAAATCCCTGCGAAGGGTCATCAGTCATTGATACCGCATATCTTATTGCTTGTCTACTCAAGTAGATGTCAAGAGTCGTAGATACATACAATAACAATAGTTAGTGGCCAAAGTGCTTACATTTGCCGGCCGCTTGGCGGCGCTGCAGTTGTGCTTAAGTATTTAGTCAATTGAATCGCCTCTCTATAGAGGCGATTCAATTGACTGATTGATTGAATTTACATAATGTATTTTGCAAGGTAATCCTATGATTACCTTGCAAAATACATTATGTAAATTCTCTTTGTTCTGGCAAAAAGCAAATATGTATGTACCAGCACAAAGAGAATTTACATTTTCATTTTTTGGTTACTTGAACAATTTGTCATCATCGACGCTTCTAGAAAGTCTGCTATTCCGTTTCAAGATCACCAACTCCAAGTTGATAAAGCGATATTAGTTGCGATTTAGATGTCGCCAAAACTAAAACTAAACTGATTTGACAGCACTAAAATTGATATAAGTCGCGCCACGTAAAAAGAACGATGAGGGGAACGGGAGGGGGTATGTTTGCGCATGGGTCACTCGCTCACGAACCAATAGCACGCGCTAAATCAATGGTGTGAAGTGCGCCGCGTCACCCCTCCACCAATCCCACCTAAGATTTCTTAAAATCGCCTACTGCGCTGCATTTCCTCTCAGCGTTCTTTTGCGTGGCGCGACCTATACCATCCTTTTTATTTCGATAGTTATGAAAAGGACGGCAACAATTTTAGTGCTGTCATTGACAAGAGCTCCAAACAAGCAAACTAACATTACTTTAGCCGTATCCCGACAGATAACGAACGTCATCGACGCGTGTTGCTCGTTCCTGGACCGACAGCTAGATCCTTCGAACGCGATCGGCATCGCCAACTTCGCGGAACAACATGGATGTGTTCAGCTTAAGAAGAGAGCTAACCAGTTTATTGAGAGACATTTTACGCAGGTAAGTTAAATTTCATTAAGCAGGGTACTCACACTACTCACCTATACTCTGTTCACCGAGTCGATCGAAAAATAAACAAACTGAGGCCCGTATTCAGAGACCTTACTCAGTTATTGAACTGTGTTTTAGAGTCGTTTGAGTGATTAAAAGAATATATAAAATGAGGCTATAAAATATAGGTAATTAGTAAAAAAACTACATATGCATAATTTCTTAAACGTTATTGAATCTACTAATTTTGTACTTTGACAACTTTTTTTTATTTGAAGAGTTGCGCGAACGTGCACTCACCAACGCAATACAGTTCTTTGATACCAACGCAATACATTTTCAAAATAAATCTTGATTGTTGAATAGTTTTCTATGAATGCAACTATATTTATGACTTTATTTACGTAATGCCTAACTCGCTTGCATTTTTTTATTTGTTATTCACACATATTATTTCGTACAGGTTTGCCAGGAGGAAGAATTTCTACAGCTAACGGTACAAGAACTTATATGCTTAATACGAAAAGATGAGCTCAACGTTAGAGAGGAGAGAGAAGTGTATAACGCTGTTTTAAGTTGGGTAAGTAAATACAATCATCGGTGCTTTAACCGATAATTTACCTTAATAATAGTTTCGACCCCGGTTCGATAGGACACCGTGGCCGAGTGGTGAGGCATCCCGCGTTTAGGAAGATTGCTTGTATCGACGCAGGTTCGAATCGTGCCGGTGTCGTAACTTTTATTCAGGTTTTTTTTTATTTTTTCTATAGTGAATACAATAATCAACCTTCTTGAAAAAGCTCTATATGTTTTATAGTTTCATAACAAACAATTACGTTGTTGTTGAAAAAACCCCCATTTATCGTTAATGGCTTAGGTATTTTATCATATAAATTAAATGATATGCCAAAATTATCAAGTGATATGCGAAAATGTTATCGATGTTTGAACTTACGTTGTATATTGGATTGGTAGTTTCGTTTCCGATAACGTCATTCACTTTACTGATACCCAAACTGGTCTAATATCGAACCTAGAGATCACAGAGTAGACTTGAGTTTTCAAAAACTAATGTACAAAGATCAAAAGACAAAAAACGATCAACCATCAAACAGACCGACTACGATTACCACTAAATTATATTGTTGTAGATATTGTTAACAACTTAAATTCGCAATTTTCTAACGCATTGATATTTACATAAAGTTGTATAGGATCTTTGTTGTTCTTCATCTACCTTGCTATAGCGATCAAACCAAAGGTGCACGTGTTACACAAATCTAGCAAGTGTACAACACATTAAAGTTTGGGAAACTCTGTTCTAATACGTTTCTTTTAGCCGTACAAAAACAATTCAAATCAAATATTATTTTTTAACCTTTTTTAGAATCCATTTAAAACAAATAAGATTTTTTTTAAAGATAATGTATAGGGCCACAAGTATTTTCTACCTTCAAATCAGTGAAAGAAAACAAGGGCTTATCATTAATGACTTGCATTCTACATAAACATCAGTAAGGATTACTCATTGTTAGCAGCACATACCTAAACGTTTTATCAAACCCAACGCTAACAGTAGATACCTAGTTATTTATAATATCATGTTTAGTTATCAACTATTTTGTTATACAAACTCGAGCCAGCGAATCATTGTAATGCTATTTTTTTTAATCTGTACGTCACGTTATAGCGCACGTCACGGTGTAGAAAAAGCATCGTGAGAAAAGTCAACTTTTTCCTGCTACCTACCTACCATCTACCACGTTATATGCTTGTCTTCAAAATTAAGCCATATATGTCTCAATGCATTGGCGATACCGCGAATAACTCAACATATCAGTTTTGGTTCCTTATATCTTTTTACCATCCATTTAATTGTCAACTGTCATTAACAAAATTGTGATAAAAAAAACAATTTATCTTACAGGTAAAATACGAAGAGGACAGACGACATCCGCGAATGGAGCATATATTACAAGCGGTGCGCTGTCAGTACCTCACTCCCAACTTCCTCAAGGAGCAGATGAGCAACTGCTCCGTACTGCAGAAAGTGCCAGCCTGTAGGGAATACCTTGCCAAAATATTTAAGGTAAGTTTTAAGATTTGACAACATAAGTATAGAACGCTGAGGAGAAAAGTAATAGATTTTTAGGAATCTTCATACTATTGATTTGGCGCGTGCTATTGGTTCCTCAGCGAATGTACCCACCCATGCGCCATCATATCGACACTCTTCCTCAGCTTGAGCGTTGTTTCTACGTGAGGGGTTTTATACAACAGTATAAAGTAATAGATCAGGTAATAATCATTATAATTTCCTGACAACATGGGAATAGCAATGTGGCGTAATCGTGGGCAGAAAAAACTACTTTTGGACATGTTTTTTTCAGTTGCTCAAAACAGGATGTTAGATAAAAAGATTGTAGTGAAAACATTTGTCTAGTATCAGAGACGGTGAATCACATTATAATTATGTTTTTAAGTCATCACTTCATATTTCAAACTTAATCTTAGGACTTTGTTTCTTAACATACGTGGTTCAAATCCACGATCCGTAGTGGAATTATTATTTAGACAAAATCTGTGTCGGGGAGCCGTGTTAGTTAATTTCAGATTTCAGATTTCAGATTTTATTTATTCACCATAACTATAACATTGGAAGTTATACAAGGCAAGTCATTAATGATACAATTTGAAAATAATATTAGGATATAAGATATTAGGTAGGTATTAGATATTAGTTATAAAATACAACAAGATATTCCATTAAAGTATGTCAATTATAATGCGAAAAGTAATTCATTAAATGTCATAAGGATATGGTATAGATAAATTGCTTTCCAGATATTCGGTAATAGAATAGAATGCATGGCCTTCAAAAAATCGTTTAATAATAAGTTTAAAAAGATTATAATTGTCAATGTTTGTTATGTCAACTGGTAATTTATTATATAGTTCTATTTTATTTGATTCTCCATGTCTTTGTACCTTTGCAAGACGTACCTTTGGTTTGAATAGATGATGTTTGTTTCTTAGGTTGTAGTTGTGTATATCTTTTTTTTTGTATGTAGTTTCCTTTATTACTATGTATTTCTAACAGACTTTTATAAATGTATAGTGATACTACGGTCATTATTTTATTTTTCTCAAAAAACTGCTTAGCTGACGTTCTTCTGTGTAATCCGCAGATTATTCTTACGGACCTTTTCTGGCAAATCAAAACCTTGTTTACAACGACACTGTTACCCCAGACTGTTATAGCGTAGCTTATTATGGAGTGAACATAAGCGTAATACACGGTCAATAATGTTTTTATATTAACGATTGGTTTAATTCTTAAAAGAGCATAGTTCGCACTTGCAATTTTTTTGCACATATTTTCGATATGTGTCACATGGCTCAATGTATGATCTATAGTGTACCCAAGAAACACATGAGACATCGTACTTTCTGATTGCTTCGCTCGTTTTGCTTTATATTGTATTACAACGCTTTTATTCGCATTAAGTACAATGCCATTAGCCTCAAACCAGTTTGTTAAAATCTGGATTGAGTCCTTGATTTTATCTTCTAGCTTTGTTTCTGATTTATCTTTTATACCCACATGTGTGTCTCGACTTTTGATCTGAAATCGTAAGAAGTTGGATACTGAAGGATATATTTTGTTCTTGATATCTTTTTGCGCAACGTGAAGGAAAACATTACGAGGAAATCCGTGAGTACCTATTCTTAGACAGCCACTAGCTTGTATTGTGTCAAATGTATGGATCGTATCTCTTACAACACCTAAATCATTTGAAAAGAAAATTGAATGTCTGTGTGTTTTAGTCGATCTTATAAGAGTTGGCCACACACATACGAACTTAATTACTTTTTAGGAAATCTTCTTTAACTTACCGTGAGCCTGTTTGTATTTTACTTAACCAATAACATGATATATAACGCCATTAATCATACAGCTGCCAGTTTAGCAAGGCTTTAGAATTGTCTAGGTGCTCACATGTCAATGAACTTTAGATTCAACAGTAAAAGTCTTGATGCATCCGTTACGAACACTTCCTTTTGAAACGTCTTAAGAGTTGGGTGGTTTAACTCTTGTTGTAACACGTTCAAGCGAACTAATCTGCAAGAAGTCTTTAATATCATGAATAATGTGGTAAGCTGACAAGTTAAGCGGACGAAGAGGTTACATATAGTTAAATAACAGTTATTTACAACGATTTCGGCAAAGTGTTTTAAAAACGAAAATTGATTAATCTTAGAAATAGTATGAATTTATAATGTTATTTATTTCTCATGTTAGGTACATGAGAAATAACATTATAAATTAATACTACAGTAGAATTGTATTTCTTCATAATAAAATAAACTGTGACTTATTTAAATGTTTTTACCTAATAATGGCTTCGAATACTGATACGTCATTACATTATTTTTCGTTTTCCTATACAAATCTGACCGGAGCGTTTAAATGGTTAATTAATACCCTCCCAAATATTCATGTAGCGATTCAGTGTTTCAGGCTTAGTTATAATAATTTTTGTTACAGGATCTCACGTTACATAAAAAGCCGGTGGTGAAAGAAAGAAGGCCGAACACGCCGCGTATTATCTACATAGCCGGCGGGTACTTTCGACATTCTATAGACGTGTTCGAGGCATTCAATCTTGATGACAACTGTTGGGTCACACTGCCGCGGCTTACCGTGCCTCGATCGGGATTGGGCGCGGCGTTTCTCAAGGTAATATTTTTTCTCAGAGCAATTATCTTCCTTCAGAAGGAGACGACATTGTCAATTTTTGACATGCTTTCCCCGCAGCCAAGGTCCTTGGACCAACAATCATTCTCCATATGTAAAACCCCGCGCGCCGCTGGTTACGCGTCATTTGTCAATCACGGTACACGCGGAAGGATAAGTATAAAATGCCAAATTGCAGAGTTTTCGCATATCCTAAAATATTGGAAACTTTCAGGTTACAAAAGGATGATGTGACTTTCCATCTGCAAGTATTCATTCCTCTAAATATTAACAATTTATGCACTAAATTTGAATAAAACTAAAATTTATATAATGTTGCCAACAAATCGTAACAGATTCCATTTTAGCGTATTTTGCTATGCCGCCGAGTTGGCCAAGTGGATTGCTACTTCGACTTTGATCCGAAAGGCGTAGGATTGAATCCGCACTATTCCATCACTCATATTCATGCTACCTATTTATTTTGTTATCTAGCACGAATCCCGAATTATGAAAAATAATACTCTTAGTGGCATATTATATTTATATTTTATTCTTTTTTTTAATTTGAAAAGTAGCTGTTCTATCTTCTGTTGCTTGGTCAATATTTGCAAGTCGGTTTAATTAAACGAATTAAAGTTCCTAGAATTTTTTGTATTTCCTCGTACTCGTTATAATAGATAAAAGCATTATATTTCTGCATTGAGTAAAAAAACAAACAAATAGGTAGGTAGGTAGGTACACAAAACACCTACATACCTACCTACTTCAAAACTAGTAGATAGTGCTTACCTCGGAAGAAAGACTTTTCAATGCACTTGAAAAAAAATATTTGCAAATCATCCCGTGCATCGAAAAATGTGCATATAACAAAATACTACTTTTTATCTAGATTTATCATTATCGGTGCACAATAAATTAGGTATCTATACCACGGATACCACCCCTATACCTCCAACCTACTAATTATATACCTACGTAAGCTTTCAGAACGTTAAGTAGGTAGTTAAACTTCTGTTAAAATCATAGGTAAACTTTATTAAAAAAATATTTACCATCCTCACAATATCGCAGAAATAGGTATTTTTAGTTGGACACACTGCTTGTCACTGCAGCGAAATTAGTGAAGGGACAGTTCAAAATAACTTATCGATATTGACTTACAGCCCAGTCGGATTAGCTCACCAGTAGAGGGGTAACCTGAAATTGATTAAAGGACGATTTTTTTTCCGCCAATGATTGTATAGGTGTTGTTTATAGCTTAATCGAAAAACTCAACCAATCCGACTAGAACATTAGATTTTTACAAAAATGAATGAGAACCAAAATTGTTGTGATTTTATACAACTTTGGACCTCTCAATTTTCATCGTATTATCAACATTTACATAAATAACTTCAAAAAACAAGATAAAAAATAATTTCGCCTGTATTTCGATTATTTACGAGTTATGCTAAAATTAAAGAAACAAAGATATAATTTTTTCCTTTGGCTACCACGTAAAACCACGCCAAAAGACGCTGTGATGACAGAAAAGGCTTAAATATTGATTTAAGTATAAAAAAAATCAGAAAAAAGAGGGTTCAAAGCCAGTTTTGAATTTTTCGTTACAGAATTTCTGGATTCGGTCACCCCGCTAAGGCCCGCCATAGAAGCTATGCAATAGCTTAAAATCAAATCAATTTGTGATTTAATTTGTCAATAACATTAAAATTTGTCATAGAACCAATACCTACCGTATTGGCCGCACTCATCGTTCTCTTCTCTTGTTTCTATTTTTACAACCTACCTTAAATTACTTTAAAATGTGTGTTTTTTGCGGGGCCGCAGCACACACATAAACCTACGGCGCTACGGAAGACCAGCGCTGCGACAGATTCTCTGGTTTCTGTTGCAGCAATACGCTGAGTAGTTGCCAATTTTGTCAATGTCCTACTTATTTTAATGTGTCTTATGTGTAACGCGTTTTTGACAAAATAAATATTTTTCTTTCTTTCTTTTCTTTCTTTCTTTCTTTCATCGATAATAAACTATCGATAGCTTCAAGCACTATGATTTTTACACAAAAATTGACATTTACTTATTGACAGACAGTTCCACGTCCCCCGCAGAAAATGACCTTCTTAGCGTCATAGAAAATAAAACTGATGGCTCCTCCCCTTACTGCTTCCTCTATGTATTTTTTATTTGATTGGTGTTTAAAATTAGAACATTTTAAATTACAAAAAAATTGAATTTTTAAATATCGAACACATTTTTGTACTGATAGCGATTGTTTGTTTGTTATTTTGGTTTACTTAATTTGAAAGGATGAATTTGCCATTTTTGCGCCATTAAATGTACAGGGTTTTGTAAATTAAGTATGTCGTTAAATTTTTGTTGTGCTGTGAGTTTAACGTGCCACGAGACTACTCCATTTTGTTATTGTTATATACAGAATACACGTTTGGCTGCGTCATCATTACTTGCAATTTTATGTTTACGGTTGAAAGTAAACCTTATCTACCCGAGATAAAGCCTGATTAGAATCCAGTTTAAACACATACTTAAGTGGAATAATATTACTCTATAACAAACGATGACTTTAAACATTGTTGTTTGAACGGATTGTCCAATATGTTCACCAACAATATTTTGTAGGTACCTACCTACCTTGGTACAGGCAAGGCATGACAATTACTGCTAGGTATTTTTACGTATCTATATAAAAGTCTAACGTCTCAATAACCAATCTATCCTTAGTATTGCTTACTGTAGATAGATATTTGACATTTCTTTCTTACAAAAAATGACAAATAGCTACTGCGATTTTCACACGGCGATTTTTTTTCGTATGATCCGCGCTGCAACCGGCGCCGGCGACTGCGCGTTAACTTGTTAATATCGATACAAACGCGCGGCAAGCTAAAGGCAGTCGGCAAGTTGTGACCAATACACCTTACCCTCGCGTCTGTAAAACGCACTGCAAACAAGCATGTAACGCGCCACACATATTCGTTTGGATCGATTTTTCGGTTGTATAAGTATTATATAATGTAAGTAAATACAACTCACGTTAGTTTTGAAAGTGAAATACGGGTGTCTATTCATTTACTGAACTTTACAAAGTTGGTTTTTGTTATGTAGGTACTTACAAGTAAATAATTCCTGAAATTTCCTAATCAACCTACTCCGATACTTGTCTGATACTCAATGTAACGATGATACAACATTTTATTATCACTTTATCAAAAAATATTGTTGGTATAACCAATACGTCACATGGTCAATGTCAATCATTAGCAATGGTCACAATTTCCCATTCCACGCACGTATATATGTATACACATAATTTTTTTTAGTATTAGAAAGAAGAGTGGCAAAACTTATAAGAAGTAAAAATCCCTATGTATATATAGTGTATTTATATAACATTACCGCGATATCCTAATTTTAATATTATAGACGCGAAGGTTTGTATGGATTTCATTGTTATTCTTACGTCACCCCTCCACCAATCCCACCTAAGATTTCTAAAAATCGCCTACTGCGCAGTATATTCCCTCAGCGTTCTTTCTACGTGGCGATACCTATAAATATGAGTAAGTAAAAGTAGTGAAACCTATGTATTTTGTTGTTACAGGGATTGTTCTATGCAGTCGGAGGTAGGAACACATCGCCTGGTTCTTCGTACGACAGCGACTGGGTGGATGTTTACAACCCTGCCACGGAGCATTGGCGACCTTGCAGCCCCATGTCCACTCCTAGACATAGGGTAAATAAATAATACTTCACACTCCTACACTAATATTATAAAGAGGTCAAATTTGTTTGTTTGTTTGACGGAGGTAATCTCCGAAACTACTGGACCGATTTCATTGGAAAAATTCTTTCACGGGTGGGTAGAATGGACTGTCCGGGAGGTTATAGGCTATATTTCATCCCGGTAGCTCCATTAGTACACCCGTGCGAAGCCGGGACGTGCTACTAGTATCATATAAAACCTTGGGCCGACCCCACCTAGCGTGGGGTAAGGGCAGGGGAATGACGATGACTTATTCACATAAAACCGACATTGTACAGTCGCGGAATGAAAAGGTTGAGCACCGTAAGATCAGCTAAGTATTAGTTTGATGACCATTTGACACAGCACCATCCCGACAGTCCATTCTAAACATCGGTGAAAGATTTTTTGCAATTGGCTAATTTGTTTCGGAGATTATTTCCGTCAAACAAACAAACAAATGTTACCTCTTTTCTTTATAATATTAGTATAGAGTATAGATAAATATTAAAGGTATCATGACATTTGTCCACAGGTAGGAGTAGCAGTAATGGATGGTTTGTTATACGCAGTCGGGGGCTCGGCTGGATCTGAATATCACAAGTCCGTGGAATGGTGAGTGTAATGACCAAATCAAAACATAACAAAACTTGGGAGAGAAATGCCGATAAATATATCTCTATCAAAGCTAAACACCTAACTTTTCGCGAATTCTAGGTTTATAGGTATTTACTTTACTTATGAAATTGCCGTTTTGTATTAAGACAAACGCAATTTTATAGGCCCTATTTTAAACTAAAAAAACTCCATTCATAAAAACTTGAATACATAATATAGGTTTAAATAATGTTTTGTTCTTGTTACTCACAGGGCAAAGACATGCGTTTTAGTTAGCTAATTTATGTTTGCTGTTCCAATATGCATAAGGGGGTAAAAATCTATAAGAACCTCTACTAATTCATTAACTAAATACTCATCAAAATATGGGTTCAATTCGGTCAGTCAACCTTATATTTTCTGTAAGAAATAACATTTGGTAAAAATTTCAATAAACGTTGAAGAGACCTCGTGACAAGTATTTCAAATTCGATAAGTTATCGAACATTAATCCTCTTTACATAGTTACCTACTGCGAAGAGAGGGTAACTGTAATCTTTCGTAGGCTAAAGTTTAGACTTTAAACTACCGGAAATACCAGCCGTGACATAAAACGCTTTATCATGCTTATGCTGGGAATAATATTTAATAGTATGTACTTACATTTTTCCTTAAGATTGTGTCCTTTTGGTATATGTAAATACCAGCAAAATGATTTTTTCACCTTATTGTTGTCTAGCTTCGGTTTTTGTGTAGGTTAGTAATCTATCTTCGCTCACTAGTCAAGTATTTTAATCTATCTTTGGTTTGGCTTACACCATTTGGATTTTTTTTTTAATTGCGCTAACCTACGTGAGAGATATCAATGAAAACTTATCACAGTGCTTCTAGCGGAAAAATTAAGTACTAAAATTGTACCTTTATTCTTAACAATATTTTACCGCGCGTAATTTGGCAAGTCATGTTATTGATACAGTTTGCATCGCATTATGAACTACGTAAAAGAATGTCAATGACAGATAGTTACAAGTTTTCCTAAAATTTCGCCTCAAAATACAATCAGATATCCAATTTTTTTCAGATTACTAAATGGTGTACTTATGTAGATAAATAAAATAATAAGTTTCTGTTAATTCTAAATTCAAATAGTTTTTCTTAGAATAATGCTTATCGCCTATGATTACCTAGCTGTCGTTAGATATCTATATTAGATAAGATATTTGTAAACAACTATAACTTGCCCTGTTTATTGTTTATTTAAAAAATGCATAGCTAAATAAATGTCCTGTAAAAATGTGAATTACACATTCTTTTACAATCACTGCAAAGTCATCAGCCTCAATTTGACTAAAATTAGGTAATTTTAAAACTGTCACTCAATTTTGTTTTGAACTTTATTGGGAACGAAATAAGAGCTTTCGAATTTAGGAATTTTTAATTAGTTGTACACACCGAATCACCGCCATTGTTAACTTTAATGTTTTGTGTTAGTCTTTTTCTTTTCATAAATATAGTATTTTGTCCAATTTGTTTTTGTGTGTGTGCTATAAATGCCTTCTATTCTCCATAGAAAAAGATTGCCTATGCCTATGCCTAGTCCTAGTAGTAATAAGTTGTTATTCTTCCAGCTACGACCCAGAACGCGACACGTGGACGTCAGTGAGTTCAATGAGAAGTGCGCGACTCGGCGTCGGCGCATGCGTAGTGAACCGGCTTATGTATGCAGTGGGCGGGTTCGACGGCGCGAGGCGCATTGCATCAGTCGAGTGCTACCATCCTGAGAACAATTGCTGGACTGAAGTTGCGCCTATGCATATTGCGAGGAGTGGGGCTGGTTAGTTACTTAAGTTAAGCCGAAAATGTACAAACATTATAAATTAATTTTAAAAGAAAATTAAAAAATAAACAGTTCTTGACAATAGCCTTAACTACGGGTTCTAACTATAGCTGAGAACAATATAGATGACCTTATAAGTTAGCTACTGAACTATTGTTATTGCTTTTGTACCTCCCTAAAAAGGATTGTCATACGAAAAAGAGTGACTGTGTCTTATAAAAATAAATCTGCCAACCAGCTACCGTTGGTGTTTTTGCCAATTACTCCGATTTGAAACTTATTTTGTTTGAAAGAGAAAGCTTGACTACTTACGAAACGAAAGCCTTTATAACATTTTAATTCTAACCATTTGTTTATCAATCAGGTGTGGCCGCATGGAATCAGTTTATATACGTAGTGGGTGGGTACGACGGGTCGCAGCAGCTCGCGTCTGTGGAGCGATACGACACGGAGCGGAACACGTGGGAGTTGGTCGCGTCCGTTCAGGTCGCGAGGTCTGCGCTCTCACTTACCGTGCTTGATAACAAGCTATACGCGTTAGGTAAGTGCACTGTTTGTTTATCCTAAGCGGTCGCAAATTGGATGGGTGACCGCAAGAGGCATTAACAACTGAGCGCTTCCGTGCTTCGGAGGGCACGTTAAACAGTCGGTACCGGCTTTTAAAGTCGTTATGCCATGACGGAGGCCTTTAGGCGGTCTAGAAACTCGGTCACCAGAGTTGGTCACTTGCTCATACGAACGAACTGTTTAGCTATCAAATCTGTACTGAAAAACTGTTATGTTGTTGATACTGTAACTGCCGGAATATTTGCTACGGATTATTGGCTATTTTGAATCTAACTTGGGCTACTTTAATATTCTCAGTGGCAGTTATTTGATACTATAACTTCCAATGATACTTTGACTTTCAAATTATATATAAATTCCTAGTAGGAATACAATTAGTATTGATAAAAATAAGCATAAATGTGCTATTGGAATTACGAAGCAGTGGGAATGCACTGCACACTGCTGAATTTGTTTCGCCTGTCTATGATATATTTTACTCTCTACTTATTGAAGTCTCTAAAGCAAACACTGCCCTTCTTCCCTTTATAAACAAACTATAAATAATAAATACTTATAATTACTTAGGTGGTTACGACGGCACATCATTCCTGGACATAGTGGAAGTGTACGACCCAACAACGAACCAATGGAGCGCGGGCACAGCGCTAACATCAGTGCGGTCCGGCCACGCGTCAGCTGTTTGCTACCAACACGTGTCACCTCACAGCGACGTCGAACAAACGCCTATGATACTTAAGAAACTCGGTAAAAGACCCTCAGCCTCGAACTCGTCAAATGCTTCAACGTCGTCGACGCCCGCCGCGCCGCCTCGGAACGACGACATACCAATGGCCAATAACATCATCGGCACGCTATCCAACCCCAGAAGCCCGAGTGACGACTATAAATGTTGATTAACCACAATGTGGTATGTGATTGTTAACTTTACTAAAGCCCGATTTCTGTCAACGTACGGATGTCCGTAGGTCCATCAACATAGCAACTTTCCCCCTTATGCATAAAAACTTGACAATTTAATATAGGTTTTAAGTACGTTTTAGAACGTTTTTTCCTTGTCACTCATATGTCAACGAAAAGAGATAGCAACAGATTTAATATGCGTTTTAGCTAATACAGGTTTTAGGTCGAATATGCATAATGGGGTTTGTTTTTACACCACAAATCGTACCTATGAAACTTTTTGACAGATAACAACGTTGCTATGACGAAAGTCCGACGTCCGGTCCGTGAGAAACCGGGGGTAAGTAAGAGATCAGTTTGTAGCCATATCCCGTAATGTAAGTGTATTTTTGTAGTTATTTTGAAGTTCCAAACTTATTGTTAATTTTTATGGACATTAAATGTGAACACAAGTTTCTAGGTAGTGTAGTTGAGTTGGTCGATTGTGCAAGTTATGCTCGAATGTAAAAGCTGGCTGGATTAGATATAACATGCAGTTGAGTATTTAAAACTATTTTGTTTCTATTTAACTGACTTCTAAAAAGGAGGAAGTTCTATGTTCCATTGAATGTATTTTGTTTTACTAATATTATATTTTTTATTTATGTTTCATTAATTTTTCTGGCAATTGTGGACCGTTTTTTGTATTAAAGCGTATTACTAGAGACACTAGAGTAGCGTATACACATAGTAAAAATTAAGATCTGATGAGGTTCTTCGGAGTTATGAACATGTAGTACATCGAGAGTGCAGGACATTTCTCGCAGGTGTGTGCAGAATAAATTCTCTTACGATATTGAAATCGGTTTTATAAAATTTTAAATCAATTGTGTAACTCAAGCAATATGTAGTGGCGATTCTGACGTCGCCAATACTTAAACTAAACTAACTATCTTTAGTCGATCGTTATGAGAGGGACGGCAACATCTTTGTTGCCGTCCCTCTCATAACGATCGAAATAAAAAGCATGGCATCATCTTTAGTTAGTTTAAGTTTTGATGAAATCAAAATTGCCTCTAGTATGTAGTACCTAAATATATCTAGTTTTAGCCTTCAAGCCAAAGTTCATGTTTTCTTTACCAAAACATGAATTTTGTTATTAATCGCAAGCTTAACATGTGCAGCGCGAGAAATCATCTCGTTGTCGACAAAATATTATCTCCTGCTCTAACATAATACGTTAGAGCAGTCTGACATGATCGAGATATTTCATTTGTCGCGTCGAAGCGTTGCACATGTTAGGCCTACTGAAAGGCCTTACATTGTGCAGTGTCGAGATGCCTAATGAATTAATGTATATATACAGCGGACAATAAGGGCATGTGCAATCTTTTCGTCGCCGACAAAATATTACCTCATGCTCTGCCTGCATATTTTGTCTGTCGTCTCGACATGGTGCACATGTTAAGCCTACAGGAGTAAAAATTTTGTTGACGAGGCGCATGTTAAGCCCATTGGTCGCCCAATTTAAACTAGTCTTGCTTGCCTCCATCTATCCTTGGTTTTGCTTACTGTCGGTAGTTATTTGTTGTATTTTGTATGGAGGTAATATCGACCCACATTAAGCAAAACCGGAAACATATTGGTCATGGAAACTAATTATTAGTAGTCAAGTAATGTGACAACGCGATCAACTGCTGCTGTTATCTTTTAACTATTTTATTTTCAAATAAATCAAGTGTATCTTCCGCAGACAATTAGATAGATAAGTAATCGTTAATGTTATAGTTGTATTTTTTTCCATATGTAAAAATAATTATGAAATAAAATAAATCATATTTTCATTTTACATTATTTTGTAAATAATATAGGTGTATACTGTACAATCAAATCAAATAAGATGTATATGTATGATGATGTATATGTAAATAAATTAGGTTAGTGTAAGGAAAATAAAGACTGTTATGGGCAAATCAAAATGCATTTTATTTAAAAAACATCTTGGCGCGTCTATATTACAAGAGATCATTGATAATATAGTAAATGTTAGGTACTAATCCTTTAGAACGAAAGTAAACACGTAAAGATCAACAGTATTTTTCTAAAATCCTGTTAGAAGTGCAATTTATACATGTAAGTACAAAATAATACATTATTATGTAAGTACCTATGTCACTCACATAATGTTTTCTAACTAATTACTTTTTTCTTATAACTTTCCGTCGTCGCTTTACAAAGATGGTCACATCAGGTTCATCAGTGGCGTTCGTTTGCGCGAGGTTAGTAGAATTGCCTGAAGTTACTGCTAAAGGAGTTTCAGTAATGCTGTCTTCGCGACTTTCACATCTAGTCTCCGAAATAGTTGGCTCTAAAACTTGAACATTTTGATGCCATATCTTATGAGGAGTAGACGTCGCTAAGGCTTGCAAAGCTACGTCTTGAAGTACTGTTGGTTGAACACATTGCATTACATGGAGATCTGTTTCTTTATTATCACTTGCAGTGGGGTATGTTTCAGTTGCGTCCAAAGTGCACTGAGGTTGAATACCACTTGAAATAATAACAGTTTTTACAATATTTGAGTCTTGCTCAAACTCAGGCTGAAGATTTTGATACATGGTTTGGTTTATGGAAGAAGTTGGCACTGATTCCGCATGAGTAGGTCCTTGCACCTGGTAAGTAGGTTCTACTGGGATGACAGGAGCTTTGTTATGCTCACTGTTTATACTAAAGTTGCTTTGAACTTCAAGCCCAGCGTCATTGGTATTTTTAGTTGGAGCTGTTGTAAGAGTGGCTCTGATAGGATTCATATCTAAGGCGTCTTGGGCGTCCTCAAACATAGCTATGTAATTATCAGATGGCGCGACTACAGTAGGTACTATACCTAAGTCTTCAGGAGAAACTAAACTGCTTGAATCACCAAAAAGTTCATTGAATTTAGTTTTGGAATTATATACATCATCCCTCTTTTGAACTTCCTTACTCATAGTTGTTTTTTCTATGTTTCTAGACGATTCTACTTCTATATTACTATCAGTTTTAGCAATTTTGTTTATAGGTATTGCACTAGATTCCACTGGTCCTTTTGTTTTGAGTCCCTTTATTTTGAGTGGTTTTTCTACAGTTGCTGTTTCTTTCTTTTCAGGTAATTCTTTTGGTTTATTATTCTTCTTTTTTACTAGTCCTGGTTTATTCATACATATTTTAGTGTCTTTGATTTCTTTAGGTTGAGTTTCATTATTTTTAACTGTCTTGTTAATATCGGTCACTGCACCTTTAGTTTTAGATTTGTTATCTTTCGTTTTAATAGGTTTATCTTGCAATATAGGTTGATTGGCGAGTTCTTTTGTTATATTTGCTTTTATTTTTACCAGTTCATCTATAGAAAATGAAGTGTTAGTATTTTCACCTATTTCTTGAGGGGTTTCTTGTTTCTTGACTTTATCCGTGGATATTGGCGTTTCTTTGTTCCCGAGAGCTTCTTTAGTTTCTTTTAATTTCAATGACTTTTTCCTAGCCTTTGATTTTCTGATGTCTAACATGATATCATCAGTGTTTTCTCCTAAATTTTCTTGGGTAACCTTTGTTATAATTGTTTCATCAAAATCAAACTTTAATTCAAATGTTTTTGGTGTATCTTTAGTATCAGAATCCACAATATCCTTCACTTCTGAGCTTTGCTTAGTCTTAGATATTGTATTTTGTTTTATTATCGGTGTATCCGTATTGTCACTAGTTTCATCACTCAATTCCAAATCTCCTGCTATAATCTCTTTTGCATAGTAATTTTGGAATTCACTACTACGACGCTTAGGAGGTAATTTGCATTCATTCGATCTGAGATCTTCATTAGGTTTTTTGATTTTGCAAACAATATTCTTATTTTTTAGTGTTGGTTTTTCACTGTTGTTGTCCTCTGATGAAGCACTACCTTTACTGATAGTATCACTACTGCTTTTTTTGGTAATTTTAGGTTTATTTGGTTTATTTTTTTTAATCTCATGTTTTTCAGTTAGTTCTGGAGAAGTTCTTTCGCTTGTGTTTTTTTCTAGATAATGAAAATCTTTATCGAAATCGTATACATCAGAAACAGCCTCCATGGACATGCTAGAAATTGGGTTGTCAATGTCCATATAGATCTCTTTTACAAGGTCGTCATTAGACATAGGTTTTTGGGTGGATTCATCTGGTACAGATTCTGCGCCAGATATAGGCTTCTGGCTTAAAATATCGGGCATATCAGTAGCCTCCGATTTACGCAAATATATTGAATCATTAGTAGAAAATATTTTCTGGTTATCTGGTATTTTAGGTGAGATTTGTAATGCTTCAGATGCAGTATCCTCAGTTGTTTTAGGTAATTCGTTTAAATGTTGCGGTATTTCTGACTCCTTTGGTTTTGTAAGTGCATCAGAAGAATCAGTTAAAACTGGTTTTTGGGATGATGTACCTGGCATAGCAGCTGAAATTGGTCCTTTGAGCAATGATGTACTCGGTGAATTAGGAGACACTGGTTTTGTAAGTAGAGCATGTGGCATTTTTACTGTTTTGATTATTTCCCAGCCAGATGTATCTATTAATTTGACATCAATGTTGGCGCTATCTACTGTAGAAAGTTCAGCTTTACCATCATGGGTTTTCAAAGAATACTTTTTACTTAGTAACCGGGGGTCGTCAAGCTGCGATGAGGCAGTTAGTTTAATTTCTAAAACAAATTGATAAGTATTTAAAGATACAGTGAAATTTAACTCTGGGTACAGCATCCTGCCTATTGAATTTCGGGGCTGTTAAGTTGAAATGAGGCAGTTAGCTTGTTTTCTAAAAGAAACTAAAATGTCATATTCAAAAATACTGTGTGTAATTGAAGTGAAACCCTCTTATCAAGTTACCTACTAAATCATTACTTAGTAGGTAACTTAATAAGAGGGTAACTGTAGGAAAACTCTCGAAATTAGATAGGCGTCAATTTAAACTTGCAGCAATAGACAGCATTTGTCAGTCAAGCCCAGATACTAACCTCTAGTCTGGTGTGATGCATGTCCCTCGAAATGACTCTGATCAGGAGACTGGCATGACATGTTCAAGGGATCCATTTCTAAAGATACAGGTGCAGCTATTCGCTCAACCCTCCATCTGTCATCTTCATGTTTGGGAAACGAGTCTAGTCTCATTCGTTTATTACCTGGTTCTTCATAATCATGCATTATTTTATGTTTTGTTGTGTATTTATCTTGACTACGAGATTGGTGCCTTTCAAAGTCTTGAATGTGCTTTTCATTTGTATGTTGTGAATCGCGACTTCTATGTTTATACTCATGATATTTGTCTCTAGGTGGACTAGGCACTCTCCTATGCCTATCATATTCTTGCCTTTTGTAATATTCTTCACTGTAATCACGAATATCTTTTCTATTTCCATCTGGGCTACCTCTTCTTCGCTCAAGACTCTTTTTTCTATCAGGACTTCGTCTTTTTCTGTCTGAACTGTGGTTTCTTTTATATTTTTGATATTGGCCATAATTATCTTGGTGCCTATACTTGGAACTGTCATGTTTATTGTAACAACTCCTAGTTTCCTTCTTAGATTCATAATGACCAAATGTTCTGTGCTCCACGGTTGGTTTGTCTCTAGTGAACCTATCAGAGTACCTATTGTCAGGTGGTTCTTTTGGCACAAATTCCTTAGAACTTCCGCTACTTGCTACCTCTTCTTCGTCACTGCTGAATTTAGAACAATCATTGCTAAAACAAAACAATAAATAAGTATATAGATAGGTACTTTATATCCCTTAAAGCTGTCTAAAGGGGTCGTCAGAAGTATGTCCAAATACTTATTTGGTACATGCCCAAATTTTGCAGAAGTTGACTTTCCATACATGACAGGTTGCAAGCCCATCAACGTTTTATTTTAGTGCTGAATAATTGTAAAACAGATGATTCAAGTAACTAACCCAATAACTGGCATAGATTTTCTTCTTCCACTGATTCTTGCCCTCAATCTCTGTTCATCTTTGAGCACAACATTTTCCTTGACTGCATTGGTTCTTGCAGTGTAAATATTTGGATTGGCAATATCAGGTTGTCTTGTTGTATATTTATTCCTATGGTGATTATTAAAATCAGTAGATGGTGTGGCGGAATGGTTCTGTTCTCTCCTGCAAAGAAAGAAAGAAAGAAAAATGTGGTTACATATTTCTGTGGGACATCTAGGATCACTTAAAAATGTACAGTCTTAAAAGCTAGATGACTCTAATACCTGTTTTAATGCAACTCCCTACATACTTTTTCTATTTTTTGGATCGTTTTTACTATTAATAGGCTATAATACTAATAGTATAGATATAAAATAATAGATTTATATTATGGGTTACCTTTCATTTGAAACCTGGTTGAGATGGCTTTGTTTTGTAATATTTTCACTTTTGTATTGAGCTTGACTAGCATTCCCAAACCTAGGTTCTTCTTTGTTCTTTGGTTCATTTACTGAAGGTTTACTTCTATAATTGAATCTATTTCCAGTTTGGGAATATTTTAATACCAATGCATCTTTTCTGAAATAAAATTGATAATTTTTATAACACAAAGTTGATTTGAAGAAGCTTCAAGTGACCATAGACGACATTATAATATAATACATTATCATTATACTCACTCAATGTTCAGTGTGGTAATAAGTTTAGTCTTTCTTTCAATTTCAGATCTTGCCGTCTTCAGTAAGGAAGAGTAGTTCAACTCCAACTTCCTATGTTCTGATAGCAGGGTATCAAATTCCTGCAAAATATTCTAGAATTTCAATGTGAATCTGTTCAAAATTCCAGTATCAATTCAACACTAAGATATAGGTAATAAGAATTGGTATCTGCAATTTTGTAAGTGGTTTGCAATTTTGGTAAGATTTTTCTGACAGCTACATCTTCAAGAAACAGTTGTGCTGTAAGCAGTACCAACTACAAGGTAGGTATCGAACGCAAACATTTCTCGGTCTTTTACTTTATTTACTTGTGATCACTTACTTTCTGTAGCTGCTCTAACGTCGTGGCATACTCGTCTAGTTTGATTTTCAAATTCTTATTTTCCTCGCGTAGCTACAAAAAACATAATTATCATTTCATTTAGTATTTGTAATGTGTTCTATGACAAACTACGAAAGACCAAAACTTGCTTACCTCTGCATTACTAGCTTCCTCCGTAAAGTTTTCTAGATTATCGTACAACACATCCATATTGTAAATATGTTGATGTAAGCTGGTCTACTCAATTCTTTACTATTATTTTAAGTTTCAGGAAGAAATCCTATCGTAAAGGGATACGAAGAAATATTTGTAGATTTTGAGCTTGTCTTTTTCACAATTTTCGCTCCACAATTTCTTGTGTGTGTACTGTGTAGGTGTACCTGCCTGACTGACATTTCAAATGTTAAATTGACTTGACACTGACATTTATGACACACCCGTTGCAAGTGTTTCCAACACAAACACAGACAAACAAAATGTACAATGAATGTATGAATGCATGAATGCATGTTGTGTTTTTTTTTATTATCTTTATGAACAAAACAAAAGTCTCACCAAAATTGTACTTTATATTTGAAAATGTGTTTGGTTGGCAGAAAATCAATTTCTTTTTATTACATGTTGTTCATGATCTGCAAGCACAACAAATAAAAAAATGAATGAATGAATTGATGAATAGTACACCTACATTATTTCGTCCAAATTATCTACCTATACTTCATTTCTTAAAGCGAGCTAATAGGAAGAAAAATAATCGCACGTGATTGGTCGTCAAAAATCATTGGATTGGCTAGATTTGACAATTGACAATTGATTTGTCAATCTAGCCAATGACGAGAAATACAATTATTATCGACGACCAACCACGTGCGTTTATTTTTGTTCATACTAGCTCGATTCAAGAAATGTAGTATACATACAACAAACGACACAAGAGACAGCGAACATGGTAGTAACTAAATTTAATGTTGTCCATTTATTTACAGAAACTAAACTAATACCTACATATTTCCAAAATTATACAAATTACAAAATAATAGATCCAGTCGTGCCACCTAAGGACCGTTGCAAACGGTCTATTTCCTCACGATGTTTTCGTGTGATAGAGTCACACTCACAGATTTTATATCTATAGGTACTTAAGTACTTAAAATATAAAATCTGTGCGTGTAAGCAAAGATGGCCTCCTGACGCTGTATTTAAATAAATCATCAATGATCTACAGATGTCCTGCCTGAGTTAAGAATACCTACATACATAATTGAGAATTCAATAGTTATCCTGTGTAGCTGTCATGTGTCAGGATTAAATAAAGTTAGTTTAGAAAAATTATTGTTAGGTCTAATTAGTTTCCTCGATAAACTCATATTCTACTTTGGTTTGACCGCTCTTGAGTATTATGTTCTGTGGTCGCGACATAATAAGCTTAAGGTGCAAGATATCATCATTAGCTCCTTGGCTACACGCGATGACGCGACCGAAGTCTCGTTCTTCTGTTAGTTTATTTCATTCGTTCGTTCAGAAATCGTTGAAATCGTTCTTTTGCTTTGCTTTTGCGTTTTGCTCCGCCCCGCCCAGGGGGGGTCAGCTTACTAGAGAACCAATGCAAGCACTGGCATAATAAACCAAAAGAGGACAACGCTCTACAAAAGAAAAAGATAGCAGGATCAGGCACGACTCAAAACGTAGCTACCATTTTGGAAGGTTTTATTATTGAAAGACACACCGAAAATATCATTTTACTACCTAAAAATAGAGTAAAAATTGTTTAAACACTTGATTTCGATTATTTGTAGACTAAAACTACAAATTTTAATGAAATAAGCAATTGTTTTATAATTTATTAAGATAAGATTTGTTAGAATATGGTTCTATGAAATGGCAACACTGGCTGGTTTATGGTGGTAGCAAAGTACTCTGTCTGTGGTTGTTTGTTTTGTTTACTTTACTTGACTTGGTGCCGGTAAATTCGTTAATTTCTCTAATTTTCTGTCTGATAGTTTTCATAGGACTCAATTAGTGTGAAACTAACATTTTAGTTTTCGGTGTGCTTCCAGTGCCCTCAAAAATTTGTGAGATAGAGACTTCAATGCGAAATTTACGCTATTTGTGATTTTCGGCTAGTGACTCTTCCTGTGCGAAAATGACTTTTGAAATGAAATGAAATCTTTGAAGAAAAAAATAAATAGATGTGATAGAACGTTTAAAATTCTGTTTTATTTACTATTCGTTTTTAAGTACCTATTTTAAATTTAAGGCATAAGAATTTTCGTTAACTGTTTAAACTTTGAACTTTACCCGATTGCCAAAGGAGGTTATGTTTATAGGTAGGTAGGCTAGCTGGAGGTTCTAAACAGCCAAACTTACTTTTATAAAAACATTATAAGGCATAGAAATATAGAATTTTCGTTTACTGTTGTAGTAAACGAAAATTCTATATTTCTATGCCTTATAATGAAAAGTCAATTCGATTCTATTAATTGAATCTGCCGCGCTACAGAATTTGAATCTGCCGCGCTACAGAATAGTACATTTGGCATTAAGTGGAGCGCTAGTGTGCTCCGTGTATGCATTTCAAATGTATGAAGTTGTCGTTCTTCTCTTGAGTATTATGTTCTGTGGCCCCGCCTGGCGCTCGCGCGCGCTCGCTCGTCCGTCGCAAGCTCGCAGATTTGACTGGACTTACATTATATTGACAAAAACTAGTTTTAGTGTTTAGAATTATTTCATGCTGAACTAATAAAAATAGACAAATAATAAGTGCAATAAAAATGTTAGTGTTTGTGAACTCTTGATTTACATGCCATAGTGCAACGCAACAGGCGATAGAAACAGTCGAAGGGAGAGTGTTAGTGTAAACAGAAGGGAACACGGATCTCAAGATGCCCATGGACTCGGAATGCGATTGCGACCTGGTGTCAAAAGAATGGCTTCTTGCGAAGCTACGCTCGGACGAGAGGGACACGATACTGATAGACTGTCGAGGGTCGAACGAGTACTCCGTGTCTCATATTCGTTCCGCGGTGAATTTTTCGATACCGAGCATAATGCTGCGACGGTTGGCTGCGGGGAAGATCGAGCTGGTGTCCACGGTGCAGTGTAAGGAGCTGAAGGCGCGGATCACGCAGTGCCGCACGCGAGGCATCTTCGTGCTGTACGGAGACGGCGCCCCGAGGGATCCGGACTCCGTGCACGGGATCCTGCTGAAGAGACTCAAACAGGATGCTGTCCAAGTCGTCTGCCTTGAGGGTGAGAAATTAATATTCATACCTACTGATTAACTCTATCTACTTTTCTACTGATTTTTTTACTTACAGAACCTAAAACAAGGTCCTAATTTTCTTTAGTATTCTACTTAGTTATAATAACACTTACTTTGAACAATAGATGTAGGTACTTACCTATGTTGAAATTATTTATTGTCTCAATCAATAAGATCCTCATTTATCTCTCAAGCATACTTTAGAATACTTTAGGTAGTTAAAAATACCAGTTGTAGATTCGTTCATTCAAAAATTGTTAGCATTAAGCATGGCTCAACTAAGTAAAGAATTTATGAAACCATCTATACTTTATACTAATATTATAAATAGGTAAAATTTGTTTGTTTGTTTGTTTGACGGAGGTAATCTCCGAAATTACTTGACTGATTTCAAAAATTTCACGGGTGGGTAGAATGGACTGTCCGGAAGGTTATAGGCTATATTTTATCCCGGTAGCTCCATTAGTACACCCGTGCGAAGCCGGGACGTGCTACTACTTATTAATAATTTAGTTGTGTTGGTTTTGACTGAAGCTTAAGAATAAACTTTAATTAGATAATAATAGTTAAGATAGCATAAAAGCTAATAAGGCCTTTACCCAGCAGTGGGTGAAGTCGGGCTGTGATGAATGTGTGTGATGATGATGATGAAAGCTATCCTTCTCCTGCCCTTATCCCACGCTATGAGTGGTCGGCCCAACATGTTTTTTTCTTCCATTCATCTCTATCATTCGTCAACTCTGAATTCACTCCTCTCACATTCATATCCTCTTTCACACAATCTATCCAATTCTGCCTCACTCACAGGTGCCACTTTCAAGCTTCCCCTCATAATATAAGATAGCATTTAATCACTATAATCAAAATAAAATCAAAATAGGTACAATTCTAGAAAAATAAATACCTATATTATGGTAAATCTGTTGTTTTATACTACTTGTATAGATGTGATACTTAGTAACTAGGAAAAAACTCTTCTATCTAGTTACATGCTTAATAAACAGACCGTCTGATTCTCGTTTCGTAATTATGTTCAAGTCCAGCGAAGGATTACGCCGCTCAAATATGAATGATGTTACAAAAAGGGCGGCGCAAACCGCTTAGTTTTAATGCATGAGGGGTCTAAGAGCCGTGCCGGAGGTCGCGACGGGCATCCGCTCCTCAAAACGTGGGAGAGGAAGTCGACTACTTATTGTGCTCCTCAATGCGAGACGATAGATTAAATCACTACGCAGACACAACGACTGTTTCCACTTTGTGTCAGTGGCTTGGCTATAATATCCCGGTGTTTATCTTTAAATAAATGTCTTTCTTTAGTTTTATTTAACTTTCGACAGTTTCTAATCGGAGAAGTACAGGCTACGGAACGAACATCAGAGTTTCATCAGTCCAATCTCTTTAGAACCGCGAGTTGACCAATTAAACAGCAACGATAAAGCAGAGTGGGTTTAAACGATCAACTAATTAGATCTTGATGGACAACCAGAAGCCAGCATTGAATACGAAATAGGAACTCCTGTCGGCACTGTTCGCTCGAGTTCCGCCGTTTTTATAGCGCAGCCGTTGCTTAGAGCTGCATTCTAAACGGTAATAGGATACATGAAAAGAAACTCGAGAGGGCCATAATAATCGTTCTGCTATACAAACTGGATGATCTGACATGCCGGATGCGCCGCGCGCTGCGCGCTGCTTCGGTCTTCGTCCGACGGAAGAGCGCCGCAATTTTATTAATAAGTTCCCGTTTCACTCACCACGTCCTGCCAATTTGAACCATGTACAAAACTATAATAATGTGACGGACGCATTAATCATCAGTTCCTATTTCAATAACATTCGTTTGTTGATAGTAGAAAACAATTTCACTTAACAGCAGGAAGGAAGTTTCGTAAGATTGCAGAGAAACTAAAGATGCTTGGTATTTGAACTGACGGAGGTAGTCCGTATAGAAAATAGAACAAGATCAAAGTATTTCCTACATCGCTCAATGAGTTGGTACCACGTGTTCTATACCAGATAAACGTAGATATTATAGGTAAGCTAATGATAAATATGTAATTTAATTGAAAATGGTTATTTTGATTAATCATATTTGAATAGAGAATGTTAACAGAAACGACTTAAGTACCTAATGTTGATAATCATTATCGTGATGGTTTATACTCATATCGCACATCAGAATCTCGTAATGAAAGCGAATCGATAGAAAACAGATTCATTCATAATGTACTCTGCGATGTTCAACTAAATTATAGCACGTGCTACTAAACAACAGGATATTGCAATGGTGTAAACTGTAAACCCTTTGAATCTTAAATTTAACTATGATGTCGTAGGAAACCGTGTGCATCTGGTTATACCTATGCTAATTTCAGTTCAGGCGAAGAAATATAGGTACCTATAGGAACAAAATGAGAAAAGGAAGTGGTGGCACATAAAACTGGGAAGCGCTGGAATTATCTCCTTCGTGTGGAAACAATTACGCGTTGTATGTTTTGTTTCAGTTCAGCAGTTTCATGAGCCAACTGGCCGCATGTTTCCTTTATGGCTGTGTGACTCAGTATCGCCAAACTCTACAACTATGAACCAGAAACTGATTTATGAATGTAAAGGTGCTATGGTGAATGGAAGAGGCTCACGTAAACAAACACTTACATTCGTCGGGGCGTAGCATTGGCATTGACAGTTTTTATGCGCTGATGTAACGTCCGAATCACAGATTACAATTTTGCGCTACGCATTGTATTCAGATTTTATTTATGCCTCGTTTCACAACAGCGAACTCGAATAAAAATTTAGGTACCTACTACCCACCTCGTTAGCTGTTAGCCAAAAAGGTGTAACTATAAGGTCGGCAACTTGTTTCTCCGTTTATAGGTTTTTGAAGAACACGATTGATTTCCTCAGTAATATTTTGGTTTCGAATGTAGAGACGTTGCGGTGTGAGTCCGCTAGGCCGATATGGTTTATCAGCGGAATTATCTGGTGGCCGCCGCCGCCGCCGCCGGCGCCACTCTCATTATCGGCTCGAAATCGAGCCGGCTCTCAATTAGTCCAACATGCACTGACCGTTTGTTTATTTATAAACTCTCATGTCTTTAAACGCATGGAAACACAAAGATATAAAACAATCAAAAGAAATACCTACCGCTTATGTAAACTTTAACATTCTCGTTGAATTTGTGAAACAAAGCTTTTCTTCAAAACCACGATAGCTATTTTAGATCACGTCCGCTGCCTTGAAAAACCATTTTCCATAGACGATTCGTAGAAACCGTACCTATCCAGTGACGTCAGCCAACTACACTCACCCGATCTGGTTTTAAGTCTATTATTACGAATTTACCTGGTAACATAAACGTCTGAAATGGAAACGTTGAAAGGAGTTCAATATCTGAAATGATTTTGAAATTAGTACAATTGAAACTTTCGCGATCTTTAGACATAATTTATTGTTATAACGGGAGAGAGTAGGGTAGAGTCCCGTAATTTTCATATAGGTACTTAGATTTTTAAATTGTACGTCGGGTCGTCCGCCTGCTCGACTGGTCGACGTCATAGTCAAAATTAAATTAATATTTTTCTTTTTTCAAGTGAGAAGGAAAATGATGCTTAAAGATCTGAAAGAATACGTCTGATGTAGGTATCTTGGAAATACAGTCGTGATCATATTTCATTTTTATCATATATTTTCTCCAGTTAGCTTCAAATGTAGGTCTTATAAGTCTACCTACACATATAAGGAAAACTTCAATTTAAAAAGCAACATCTTTAAGATATTGCTGAGATTCATTAAAATCAACTTTAAGCGGTTGGTAATAAGACGCAATAAAAATATTCTTGACGCAAGCCAGAATCAAAATTCCGAGAATACCATTCGGACAGAATACGGCGGGATAATAATTGTTTTTGAGAAAAACCTTGATTCATGGCAGTTGTTAGTAAAATCTGATCGCTTTGATTTTTGTTATCCTGTTGATTTACAATGAACAACCATTACACATTAAATAACTCAATAAATGTATACAATTGACTACACAGTGCTTAAAGCATAGATCCAGATCCAATAGAGGCACACGTGCAGAGATATTTTGCAACTCTGTCTCCAATCTCGCTAAATTGGTTCAATTTATCGCAACTGCCTTTATTGGTGCTATTTGTGGAGACTCGAGCTTTGTTTATTCTGTACACTGTTGGATATAGGAATTAGGAACCAACTAAAGTATATCAAATGAAGCAAACTGAATATTTTGCAACATGCAGTCTGAAAGATCCAAAATGTTAGTACCTATTTGTTATAATGTGCTTTATGACTAGGGATTGCAATCCGGTCCGGCGGATCCGGTAATCCGGCGGATCCGGCGTGTTTTTGGAACTACCGGATCCGGTGAGTCGGCGCCGGATCCGGTGGCGGATCCGGTAAAGCAAAAAATACGCCGCAGCCGACGATAGCGCCGGTTCTGCCTGCAATTGTTTGTCAGTCGCTACTTGACCTTTGACATCAAAAGTATCAAACAAAGTGTGTGAGTGATTGATTTGATTGTTCTGTCGAGATAAACCGTAAGTTGGCAAACACTTTGTTTACCTAATTAGTGGTTATGGTTATAATTAATTATGACGAAAAAAGATTGAACAATCTATGTTGTATTTGAATTGTTAAATAGGTTATGTTAGCTAGGTATTTATTGTATTGTTTGTCATGCAATGCAATGCGTCTTTTACCTATAATAATTTCAATCACTGTTTCATTCTTTTTACACGAGTACGACTACAGAAAATAGGGAGTGTTATGATCTTGACACTATGTAAATTAAATATTTATGTGGATTTGTATGTTCCATAGTTCCAGTCCACCGTAATATCTAAAATACAGAACCGATTTTTATACCTAACCGAAAGAGGAATCAAATTCAAATTCTAATAGTCCATTGAAATGTTACAATTTGAGGGCCAAGTATTGCATTTGTTAGAGGACGCAATTTTATTATTGGGACATGTGTGGGGGGTCAATAGAAGCTTAACTTCAAGTTTGTGGGGTCGCCACCCTTGTTTCCCGGCCGCCATCTTGAAAATAGTGGTAAACACGATATCTCAGAAACTATGCGTCTTACAAAAAAATTGTCAAGCTATCATTTGTAGTAAATTGTTTTGCCTACAAATGTTTCTACAACTTTTTGCCCTAAATCAAATATTTAAGAAGTTATAAGCAAAAAAGTGAGAAAATCTTTCTATTTTGCTCTATCACTTCACGCAAAAACGGCTGGACCGATTTGGTTGAAATTTGGTATGTAGATAGGTGATACCTTGGATTAACATATAGGCTACTTTTTATCCGGTTTAAGTTATTGCGCCTCGCGGTTTCACCCGCGTAAGTCCCGTTCCCGCAGGAAAATCGGGATAAAAAGTAGCCTTTATGTTAATCCAGGATATCACCTATCTACATACCAAATTTCAACCAAATCGGTCAAGCCGTTTTTGCGTGAAGTGATAGAGCAAAATAGAAAGATGTTCTCACTTTTTTGCTTATAACTTCTTAAATATTTGATTTAGGGCAAAAAGTTATAGAAACATATTTGTAGGCAAAACAATTTACTACAAATGATAGCTTGACAATTTTTTTGTAAGACGCATAGTTTCTGAGATATCGTGTTCACCACTATTTTCAAGATGGCGGCCGGGAAACAAGGGTGGCGACCCCACAAACTTGAGGTTAAGCTTCTATTGACCCCCCACACATGTCCCAATAATAAAATTGCGTCCTCTAATAAATGCAAAGTAAATGTAACATTTCAACGGACTATAAAGTTTACAGCGCGATTGTGTAGTCGTGTATTATTAACTTATCAATCAGAATATTTACCTACTTTTTGTTAAATTCAGAACGGAAATGTTTAGGTATCTTCTGATTAAGTAATTTTTAGTTTTTTAATTGGTTACAGGCAAATATATCATCACTAAATACTAGGCGCTAAGTAACTTTAAAATCCGGCCGGATCCGACCGGATCCGGCCGGATTAGCGTCAATCCGGTGAAATCCGGCCGGATTGAGAATGATACCGGATTGCAATCCCTATTTATGACGTAAGGCTAAGGGCAGTAAACGGTTGGTCTTTACTTTCCTCTACCACAGTATTCCTTTGCCATTTTAGCTAATAAAACAAATTTCACGCGAAAGAAGTCGACTGCCGCTTGTATCGTACGATTTCAGAATCATAAATGAAGTCCTATTTAAATGACAGTGTATTTATGTAACGGCTCCTTGGGCAACCCCAGTACACTTGCATATATGTAAGTAACATCATGTTTCATCTTTCTCTAGTACCCTTCAGGTGCTTTATGTTATGGTCAGTGCTCCCCTGATAAAAGCTATATTGTGTGATTGCGAATTTGAGAAGTACCATAAGCTTTTCAGATAAAAAAAATTAAATGTCAGTTAGCTGAAAGCTCGCAAGGTTGTTTGGTAAACGGTGCAGGAAGGACACGGGACGGGCCAAGGCCTGCTCGCCCGCCGCACCTGCCTCCCACGCCGCCACCCCTCTTGCCTCCGACGGTTGAGCTCATATAAACCTTTCTCGTTCACATACTTGCTGTGCCGACATTCCTAATGAATTTTTTACATGGTTCAACTTCAACCAAGTTCTGATGTAGGTTTTTCATTTCAAAAATAATATTTAAATAATCTATTGGACAAACCGACGGGCGGTGGGCGAAAAGAAGTGGGTGCCTCTCGAGCGTGTGCAAAACGATCACGTTTATCATGTGGGTGTAATAGGCTGAAGGATTGGGTTCACGTGGTGAGGGCGGATTTTATGGAGTCCTTGCTACCGAGGACGCTTGCGGGCGGGGGGTGGTACGGTGGCTGGAGGGGCGGAGGGAAGTACGGCGAGTTCATTGAGTGCGGCGGATGAATGAGCCGCTATGAGTCACCGGATCGATTCGGCGGCCCCCGCGCCCTGCGCCGGCCCGCCGCCGCGGCTGCGTGCTGCCGCCGCGCTCCGCCACAGCCTGCGAAACGTCCTAATTTTGATGAAAATGCCGAATAGACAGACAGCTTAGCCCATTATGTAGCTTAACCGTGGATGACGACATTAGACATACTTTCACGCCTATGACCTCAACTCGCGTAATTCGTATACGTGCGTCTCGTCATCACTTTTTCTTTCATTTTTTGTCTGCTGAATTCCAAATATTGCAATAAGTGCAAGGTATTTGAGTTCTCTTATTTGTTCTTACTAAATTATGAACGCAACTTTATATGGATGTCTATCACTCTTTCACGTGATTTACATAGGTTTTGACTTGTTACAAACTACATACTTATAATTTAGAAAATGAAATCCAAAACAATCAAGCAGCTATTTGTTATATGTAATATAAACAAATTTAACAATAATACCATATCTGACGCAACACCATCAGCTCTCCGTGGCTATCCTGTTAGATGGGTAATTATTTTGATGGCTTCCATTAATGTCATTGAATTATTGTGATTAACTAAAACCTTGCGACATCGCTGCTATTGGGTGCGCGGCTGAATAGGTAATAATTATTCGTCACTGGCTATTGGATGATGTGATGGACATAATGGGAGCGGTATTAGCATCACAGTGGCCGCAGCCAGCGCCGGACGACAGGAAACGTTCAACGGAAACGCTTTGACGTTGCCTACCTAATGCCAGGCTGTAGTACCCACCTGCTTTGTGTGGGACGCACTAAATATTCCTAAATGCTAAGGTATTTCGATGACCAAATAAATCAAGATGTTAGTTTCGATAGCACAAACGGTTTGATTGCGTGATGCCCACGCTTCCGCGTTCGTGTTATTGTGGAAACTTGCAAGTATCGTGAATGGGTCTTTAGATTTGAATACAAACAAGATCAATCGAAAGTTATTTTATGGTTAGATGCGTAGTATAGGAATTCATCTATACTGTACTGAGCTGCGCCGTTCTCTGCGGAAAACGGGTTGTTTTAAAGCTCCAATGCTAAATGCTTAAAAAATATCTACCTATATAATCAAGTAAAAAAATTATCAAAGTTCGCAATGTAGTCGTAATAATGCGAATAACCTTAATCAGTTTAATAAATACAGCTCAATTCAAAGTACGAGTGGGATGACTTATTTTAAATTAGCACTTGCAATTTTGGAATTTTATAGTTGTTTACTACTTCAACGGTGAATGAAAGAATATCAATGAGTTTGCTAGGTAGTATGAATGGTTCGTAAACGAACTTGAAGTGAATTAATACTACGATGTAGGTATTGTATCATTTGCGTCAGCGCTTATCAATTTATCACGGAATAAGTTGCCTTCTATTGGCGTAATCAACAAGAAAGTTTGATAAATAATGATATAAATTTTCAGTACAATATGTAGGTATAATTTTTAAAAACAAGTTTTAACGGACTGTTGGAAAACTTTGTCTTTTTGTAGTAAAACGTTCATTTGGTTGTTTTTAAGGAGTATTAAATTTTTTATTTCTTTTGTCAGGTGATTTTGCCGAGTTCCATCGCGCTTACCCTGAATGGTGCAGCGAGGCCGGACCACAGCATGTGCCGCATCTGCCGCTCATGGGATTACGGTTAGTATTCAACACGAAATAGGGATCATTTTCCTTTGCCTTTAAACAACTTATTAAATCAATAAGATATCATTTTAAACTGCGAAATATCTTATTTATATTAATCATGATATTTTCAATACTTTGTTTTAAGTTGCGATTGTAATGAGTATGCTGATAGATTTCAACTAGAATAGAATACTATTCTAATACATATTATGTAACACAATATGGCGCCGGCGCCGGTAGAAAGTAAAATCACAAAAATATACAAGTTACAAGTTATAAACAACAAGCATTGGTCTTCCGTTGGAATCATTTAGAGAACAAAAATTTTATTAACAAGACTTAATTAAACTTAGACTGTTCCGACTTGCAATATACTCGTAGATGTTAATTATCATAAGTAACGTGAAGTAAGTAGTAACACATAATAAGTAATACACTGCGTCACGTAACATGATTGCTTGATGGAGGAAGCTACTCGTGGGAATTCGATTTTATGCTGGTAAGAGGCTCGAAGAGGTTTTCCATAATCACTTCTCAGGACAGCAGCGACGGAAAAAGCCAATGTCGAACCGATTCCGGTACAACCTGATACACGATACAGACTTTCTTAATGTCGATCACTTTGTTAATCGACGCGACGACCGTGAGAAACTTCTCAAATTATCTACCATAATCTTGAGTAATCATTTAGCAATGTCGAATGAAATCAATGAGAAGGTAATTAAATAAACATGCGGTTATTATTACAATATGCCATGTCCATTCAAAGACTATGCATATTGTATTGTAATGAGTAAAGAATGAAGGTACTTACTTACTATGTTTATGGAAAAGTACAATATAAACCTGCGAATCCTGCGATGCAGCGAAGTCATTATCATAAACATAACTATTACATTGCTATAGGCTGTATGGAATCGTGATCTGAATTGTTTTAAGTTCGTTGCAAAGACTTGTTCTTAATATTGTAACAATCTTTATTACTTAGAAAACTATAAGATTTTCTCAAATGCTTACGAAGTCATTTATGATAATTGTCCTTCAAACGACCCGGTTCTGCAATGTCAAGGATGCACGAGTCAAAGGTCCTCAATAATAATGATAAATTGTAATGCCCAGACGGCACATAATGATATCATTTGAATTATTTAAAATCGTTATGTTTATATTAAAATCGATAAATAAAGAGATAAAGTAGGAGCGTGGGTCGTACCTATCAAACAAGCGGCTTCTCAGTATTGAAACCGATGACAGAGGATGTTAGTCATATCGAGAGCAGGTTCCTCGCTTCCTACTTGCTCTTTGTTCCGTTCGTCGTGTTTACCTACCGATTCATTTATTATGTATTTAGACAGTAGGTATGACTGCTTCAAAGCCGTGACTAATTATGCTCTGCGTATCTGAATGGAGTGAATAGACAGCGAGCCTCGTAAAACACAATGTCAAATATTCCATTCATTTGAGTGAGTCGTTTATTCAACTAGAATCGTATCGTTTAGTACAATAGAGTTAATGCTAGCATTAGCATGCCACCGAGAGTAACAAACAATGCATAATTTGTGGTCTGTAATGTAACAGGGTTGTGTTGAGAGAAACGCTAAGTAGCAGGGTACGTACAGCCTGCCGTGAGTTGCGTCACCTTGGCGCATTGCAGGCGGAGCCCGACAAAAGCAACTTGGTGAATAAACTCATTCATCATCCATTCGTAATTCGCTGCGGCGGCGCGGTGTGTAACAGCGGTGGCAGGCCACACATCGCCGTCACATGTTACCTCAACAGTAATTGGTGTTGCATTAGACGGTGAAACTCGGCATTGCGCTGCTGAATGGAGCGCACTCCATTCATGCAACGTACACGCATGCGCCGAACAAGCCGTTCACTTCATTCTGTTTCATAGTTTTTTAACGCGCAAAACCATTGTGTGAGTTGTTAATGAATAGGCAAGAATGTAGTGCAGGTACATTGAGCACACATAAAAATGTGCGGCTTTGAATGAAGTAAATTCACTGTTAGTTGAACGGATTTCATTTTCTGTATCGATTAAGAATTAATTACCGCAGCGCACTCATCTTAAGTACAATTTAAATGTGGAATCTTTTATCATAAAGTTCACATACAAAATCAATCCAAATGATATTTTACCAGTAGCTGATATTGTATCAGCTTTGATTTGTAATCCGCTTCCCCTGCGTGGGCTCTGTTGCGACTCCCTTTCACGATACAATATCTATGGATGCTATAAATAGAGGCATTCTTTATGGCGTAAATGTAATGACGCCTACACGGCACGGCAGCGGTGCCGGTGCCTCGGGCAGAGCCGCCGAGTGGGCTGACTGTCGGCTCTCGTCCTTGAATATAAAAGTATTTTTGTACAATTTGCGTAGCTTATACAAGGTTCATAAAAAGACTTATTAGTGAAACTACGTAATTGAGAAATCATCAGCATTACAATACCTTAGGGACTAGAATGACTGCTTTAAACAGCATCATGTGAACCTATACATGGGTGATGTTATTATTAAGTATTCCTTTGATATATTTCGTCGGTATGCCAAGGTAATTTACCTAGACTTCATTTCTTGAATCGAGCTAATAGGAAGAAAAATAATCGCACGTGATTGGTCGTCGAAATTCATTGGGTTGGCTACATTTGACAATTGACAATTGATTTGACAATCTAGCCAATAACGAGAAATACAATTATTTTCGACGACCAATCACGTGCGTTTATTTTTGTTCCTATTAGCTCGATTCAAGAAATGAAGTATAGATACACTTACTCGTATAATATAACCAGAATTTACGTGTTCTCCGTCCGCCGCAGGATGTTGAATGAATTAATAACCGGATCTGACATAGCTTACTCGATAATATTTTCTGTGATATTATTAAGCTGGTTCATGTTGATTAATGAAGCTTTTTATGTTAACGACATGTGCTCAAGTTATTTAAGTGTGTAACCTTTTTATTGAAACCGCGGTCGGTCACGCGATGTAGGCACGAAGCCCTCGATCTTCGGCCCGCTACGTCAGCACTCTGGACGTCATTCACATAGTTGATACAATCTCAACTGGTTTACCACTTGAAGCCTACTTCAAATTACAACGTTTCTTATAAATATTAGTCGCATTCAAACCGGTGTGCTAACAGCAGAAAACCAAATCCTTTGTATCTTCCCACGCATTAAGCGAAATTTTATCCTCAAAATAACTTCGCACAGAAGCTGTCTCGCTCCTGTTTTAACGTCATGATTATATTAGAAGGGATGACGCCAACCGTGGCCTTTGCTCTGGAATTAATTACTTTGAGCATCTTTTTAGCCGCTGTCTGCTACTTGGCAGATGTAAGCCGGAAACGCTATTCACTCTGTGACTTTTGTGTGTCGGTGCCGTAATCTCTGATGTCACTGCCTGCTGATGAAAGCCGTAGATCCTGGCGACACCGCCGGCTTTCAGAACCGTCTGACGTCAAACCCCTGACGTCAAGGCGTTGCTCACTCTGCGTGAGTTCATTCACGAATTTATCCGACCACGGTCACGGCCGATGACGAGGATATCTAGTGATATATTTACTCGTTTTACTATTCATCGACAAACTTATAATGCAGGCTGTACAAATTGTGCAACCAGTCGAAACCGGTATTATCTAGTCATTGTCACCGACATAATGTAACTAGTTGTTGAGATGAGCATCCTGAGCGGATTTTGCTTGCGTTTTCCTGTTATTCGATAAACAATTGGTTGCTTTATATACAGATCATAAAAAAGGATGTACACCGGATATAATGATGAAGACGAGCACAAGAATACTTTAACATGTACTTACTTATTTCATAATTATTGTGTTACGATATTTATATTCAACTTTTTTAAATTTCTCAATATATTTTTATATTTACAACTAGCTGTTCCCCGCGGTTTCACCCGCGTAAGTCCCGTTCCCGCGGGAATATCGGGATAAAAAGTAGCCTATGTTACTCGTGGATAATGTAGCTTTCGAATGGTGAAAGAATTTTTAAAATCGGTCCAGTAGTTTTTGAGCCTATTCATTAATTACAACCAAACAAACAAACAAAGTTTTCCTCTTTATAATATTAGTGTAGATGATAGGTACATGCTAAATCGAGTTAAGAATGAAGGATTGATAAGTCTAGCTGAAAGTTTTTGCTTGTAATATTCCTTCGATTGTTGATTTCCACCCATCGATCACAGTCGCTGTCTCTCGCTGTGTTTACATTGTATTGATTTTTCTAACTGTAGAAGAATCACTGACATTTTTGTATTATTATTTTGTTTTGTGTAAGGTAATATAATTTGTATCTGTATAATTAAAGAGATGCAATTCGCGAATTAGGCAGGAACCCAAGTCAAAGAGAAACGTCAAGTTAAGTTTTAAAAGTTGGCTTTTCTCGAGACCAGTCTTAAAATAGTTATAAGTACCCATCTGGTTTTCCCTCACACCGTGTAGGTGTGAGAGTGGCCTGCGACCTCGACACACTTGTTAAAATACGTACAATGCCAGCCTAACATTTGTCCATAACTAGCTTAACGTAAGGTAATGAATATGAAACCCTCGCCGATTATATCTTATTTTAAACTGCCATAACATTAACGTTGAGACTCTTTGTCCGGTCGCATCGTCTCGGCTCGTTAAAAGTCCTGCCAGGCCGGACGGGATCGAGCGAGGCTCGCGTTAAAAAACCGTCCCTCGCAGGCGGTCATTGGCAGCGGGTGGGTCGAGCCGCATTCCTGTGCGCAGGCGCGGGCGCGGGCGCAGCGACGCACTCGCACGCCTACACGCAGCGCGGGAGCCCACACCAGGCACAATGCGCCCGAGGCCCATCCGTCGGTCGCCTTCTTACTCGGCGCCCATACGCATAGCATCGGATCGCCGTTCATTAATACATGGCCGACCGTGTCACGGCTTCCGGCCGCCGCCCGCGCGCTTCGTCCTCCTCGCCCGCCGAGCGCACTCATTCAAATGAGAATTGAATTTGCACGATGCCGTCCGTCCTACCTCTTTGCTCACACAATGCATTACTAAAGTACTATGCGCGAATTTAAATGAGCCGTTCTTCATCGTTCCCACCGAGGCACGTTCTCCTCCGTCGCACCTGCACATCGACGCTTTCGTAATAAACAAGGAGCGATCGCCGATCACCCACACGAGTAAAATCAAATTGAGTAGTGTCGTTACCATTATCAGATCAGTCGGAATAGCGCATGGCGGGGCGTAGGCGGGCTCCCCTGAATGGACATGTCGGTTGGTCGCCCACGCGCGCCCACGCGCCCAGCGCCCGCACCCGAGCCGGCGGCGGCGGCGCGGCGGCGCGGCGTGGCGTGCCCGCTATGTGCGGCTGACGTAGGCTATGTGGAGCTCGATGGCCGCTGCCTCTCCGCATCTTACATAATGTACCTACCTAATTAGGCTTATTGATGATCCACTCACTCGGGGCGTTTGTTAAATTAGTTTCGAGTGACTGGACTACAAGGCATATTCCATTCATGAAACGGACAGTCTAGAAAACTCATGTTATGATGTGAAGAAACTTTAGTTATTTTATTTAAATATTTTACAAATAAATAAATAAAGAATTTATAAATAAATATCCTGGGACATTCCTCACAGCGTCATCCAGTCCCAAGCTAAGCAACCTAATGCCTGTTTTATGGCAACCAGATGGCTACAAAGCTATGCTATCAAGCGAAAAAGTTTGCTACGAATAAGATTTATTTAGACTTGTATGAGAATCATCCTTGATAAATAATTGAGACTAGTTTTATTGAAAATCTCGTCAAAGTATTTACGTGCACTATAGTTCAAAATCTGGTTATAAACGACCGAAGTAAGAAAATTACATAATACAAAATGCTCTGAACATGATCAAGAAACAAATAATTCAAACTGAAAGTAAGTTTGCAATCAATAATGATTCATGAGATAACTCATTACAAGGAAATATAAAACCAGCAGCCTGTCCCGGCTTCGCACGGGTGTATATGTATGAAACCCGGGATTTTACCGGGATAAAATAGGTATAGTCTAATTTCATTGGGAAAATCCATTCTATACATCGGTGGAAGAATTTCTGAAATCGCATGAGTAGTTTCGGAGATTACGAGTTTAAGATAACCCTCTACAACAAACAAACGAACGAAACTTACTTCAATCATATTAGTAATTATTGACATTTTACGTCAAGGAACCTTCGATCTGGTTAAATGGTAAATTATGGTTTGGATAAACTTCAACTGGAATTACGAATTCTACGAAAAGACCATAGAACTTCCTTTGACCAAGAATGGAGGATAATAATAATAAAATGGTGGCGACTGGTGGTCCACGTGACTCGTGGGCGGTTCACCGGCTGAAGTCAGGCGGGAGTATGCTCGGTTAATTTGATTACTTTTATAACTGAATGACGTCGGGACGATTGAGATGGCAAAACAGGCGAATTTGGGAAAAGTGTCGCGTGGGAGTCTCGCCCCGGGGGAAGACGGGGAGCGAGGGCGTAAGGACGCTGCGTGGGTGGCCATTGAGCCGCGGGCAGGTGGAGGTGAATGGGGCTGCCCCTGCCACCCCACCCCATTCAGCCCGGCCATCGATCGACGCCCACGCCCGGGCTAGCTGACTCTGCCGAGCTCGTGCTTAGACCTCTTTTGATGTATACTTTACATTGTTTTGCTATACTCGCTATTTATCTACGCAAAATGTCTTCTTGTAATGTTTTTACTGAATGTCTTGAATAAAATCGACTTTGTTTGAAATAAGTAACTCGGTTTAGTAAGGTACATATTGTGCTCTCTTATCATGAATAAATGATGACTAAAAGCACTGAAACCTATTGAAAATGACACATCCAATATGTCTGATACACATCCTGTTTTGCAGGACATCAGTATACCTACCTTACCTACCTACCAGGAATACTTACCTACAATATCTGCAAATCACTCGATTGGTACTTGCGTTGACTATTTGCGACAAATTTCTTGGAAACATTCTCAGTAGTTCTGCAAACCTTATTATTGTATCATCGACGTTTATATTGCAATTTATGTTGTGTATGCAGTACAAAGTAACAAAAGAAAATATTAATTCTAAGAGAAGTTGAATCGTCTCTCCGCATCAGAAACTTGATAATTTCAGAATAAATAATTTTACAATACTACATTTCTGTAACTACCTAAACATCGTTGTTATTTGATTATTTCTACTGTACACCTATTTAAAACCTATTTTGTACATCTCATCAAATATGCACCTACTTATCGTAAATAATGTAAAATTTGTTTTAGTATTCAACTTTATTTATGTCCATTAGTTGGAATCAGAATTAAAGCTTGTTTCATCTATGACTAACTCTATGGACGTGTATTTTTAAACTAGTGAATACAGATGTTTTTTTCCTTATTTCAGGTCCCTACGCATCTCGGGGTCGGGCTGCGACGACGCTCTGTCTTCGGGCTCGTCTTCAGAATGCGAAGACACGCACACACACATGCAGCAAGAGTTCCCTATAGAAATTCTGCCCAATCTGTACCTCGGTAACTCCACCAATAGTGAGGATTGCGATGCACTGGCGAGGCACAACATCAAGGTAATTTCTCAATGCGATTATAGAAATGTTAGGCCTTCGAATTTGCACTACGCCGTCGTTAAATTGTGTAAACACTAACATAGAATCTATAGGTCAGATCTTGAAACCTGCGTTATATTAATATTTAGTAAAAGTTACTAGAGATCGCTTGTATTATAAAGTTTTTAAAGTAAAAAAAAAAACATTAGTAATTCCAGCCTTGATTTGAGGTATTGCTCGTATTAAAAACAATCTAACTATATAGACAGGAGAATGATGATGCTATAAGTATATTTAAACTAGTTATAACAATAACATGTATCTTTGTAAACAGTAGAATATGTCGTTGTTAACAGTACGTTCTGAACGTGACCCCTGATCTGCCGAACACGTTCGAGGCAGATGGGTGCGGCATCAACTACCTGAAGATACCCATCGCCGACCACTGGAGCCAGAACCTCGCAGTACACTTCCCGCAGGCTATACGGTTTATAGGTCGGTATTCTAATACGCATCCTATCCTACAATACAGAAATGGAACTATAGATAGCTTATGTCAGTACGGTAGACAGGCATACACATACTTTTTTGACAGAAACAACTTCAACTGCTGCGCAACCAGAGTTCAATTAGCTTAGTTTTATGGTGCAACTTTAATACCCGATTTCTATAACGAATGTCCGTAGGTCCATCACCATAGCAACTTTTTTACAACATGGATATGTATGGACCTTTTTGACAGATAACAACGTTTCTATGGCAAAAGTCCTACGGTCATCCGTAAGTTGGTTTTAGGAAGCTTATATAGGTTAGGCGCCAATAACCCATCTACCTCTTTTCTAATAAAATATCCTTTATATAATTTGCAGAGGAAGCAATGTCCGCTCACTGCGGCGTGTTGGTCCACTGCGTGGCGGGCGTGTCCCGTTCAGTCACCGTGACCCTGGCCTACCTAATGCAGCGGCACCGGCTCTGTCTCCGCGACGCATTCGAACTTGTCCGCAGTCGCAAGACGGACATCTCGCCAAACTTCCACTTCATGCGACAACTGCACTCGTTCGAGCGAGACCTCGGCCTGCACGACCATAGCGCCAGCTTGAGTAAGGTCTGACTCTATTATACTCACGCTATTAACACTCACATAGGTCCACGTGATTTTATAAGGTAAGTGCACGCTGTTGAGGAATAAGGTAATTGGGACTTAAGGAGCTATGACAAAGGTATTTAGGACTTGCGCTGCGTAGCGCTGGTTTGAGTGAGGCTGTTATTGAAACTATTGGACGAGTAATAATTACTTTGAGCTGTCTTCTTTGAGAGCCAGTTTATACCATTTCTTCCACATGACATACAATGGTACATGTCCGGCACGTCCGTGAATGGTGATATGGAATCGATGCTGAAATATACTAAAAAGGTGAGCCAAAATATCTCATACATGGTCAATTCATCGGGTCCACCTGTTTGCTTGCTGTCGCTATTGTTATATCCTTCGCTTCTTGAGGTAAGTGTTACTTTGAGATACATGGTTGTGATGAAATAAGTTGTTGATTGAGTTGTAAATATTAGCTGCACTACCACCGCACTAACTTTTTAAGATGGATATGAAGCCTTTTTGCCCTTTTCTGTCTGGCATTCACGAGTTGGATGATTCCTCATGGATGATTCCAATCTTTAATTAGTACATGACGGAAGTGTTGAAGCCGTAATTTATCATTGCATATTCCTGAACGTGTCTACCATCATGCATGATGGCTCAAAAGATTGACAGACAGTACAGACACTACAGATTGACTTTTGTAGAGTAGGTAAGATCGAACGAACCGGCGGCCAGCTCTGATGACGAGTTTTATGCCGCAAGAAGGTTTATACTTACGTTCTAGTCTGTGGCTTCACGACTAATATTCCTGAACGTGGAGTATAAAGAGTTGTTCTATTGCAGGTGTTGCAGGAGCTGGGCGTGCGTGAGGCGGGCGCGGGGACCGGCGAGGGGGGCGGCGCGGGGGGTGGTGCGGGGGGAGCCGCGGGGTGCGGGTGCGCGGCGCCCGCCGGAGTCTCCCCAGACTCGGGGATAGAGTTCGACCGCTGGAGCGCGGCGAGAGACACGCCGCAATGACAGTTCTTCACGCCGCCCGCGCACCCGCAACAATGAACGCATTCCTACCTCCCCCCCCCACCTCCTGCCCCCCTCTGAGCGGGACTGAGAAGCTTGCGTAAGCGACGATGGGAACTGACGGTCTAGAGTACACCGCGTCTGTATTTATTCTACTTTTTTACTGATGTTGGAGGGATCCGTTCCCGGTGTCGGTCGCGCGCGCTCGTATCTGCGGATGTGTGGGATGGGTGCGGTGATGTTGAGCTGTGAGGTCGCCGATGGACTTTTGTATGAACGACGAATTTTAGATGGTTAACTAAGTAGGTATTTTGTTAACTAGCACGTTTTGTAAAACATAGTCGTTCAGCACGCTGGGAACTAATTACACCTAAAATGTAGGAAAAGCAACATACTAAATAATGATGCACTTTTGTTAAGGTCAAAGTTTCTAGTGCCACAAACTTATGTTACTGACGTGTAAGTTCGCGTAATGTAAAGAAATAATCGGATTGTATAGAGATGTACTTTGTACGCGTATCTGTTAAGACTTTTTTATAAGTTTGATATCTATCTTATAAAAGTAATGGATTCAATAAACTGGAATGCATTCCTAACTCTTCCATTATGCTGAGCATTTCTTGTGTCCAATCGATGTAAGTTTTATTTAATAAGTGTCTCGCTTTAATTGTTGTTGGTAGACGGATAATATGTAATACATATTATTTAATCTAGATGTTGTGTTTTTCACGTTGAATGACACGAGTTGTAAGTCTCTCGATGTGGGGATGATTTTGGTCAGTAGTCACTGACTCTATTTGTGCCACATTTTGTACCCAAATTATTAGTTTATATAAGTATTATTTAGAGATTGGACATTGTTAAACAAATATATTTTATCACAAAGTCTATTTTTTCAAGAAATATTTTCTAGTAACATGGGGCTTCTGATGTTCTTCCATTGTTGATTACCTGTTATGAATGCGCAACTGTATGTGTGATATTGTAGGCGTAATTCATTACATAGTTATAATTATTACTATATTTACAATTTTTACTAATGGATTAAATGAACACATACTGACCACCAAAGTAGCTACCTAGTACATGTTCTCTTTGAGCGCCTGTCGGAATCAGTAATTAAAATGTACCGTGAAAGAGCAGCTGAATGGGATGAAAACAAATTCTTTGATAAATTTGTGAGGTCAAAAAGAAGGCTTTCACTTGATCCTGAAGATATGCCAACAGCTAAAAAACAAAAAAAAAAGCAGAAGTACAAGAGAACATGAAGAGTACATAATTGAAAGTATTGTTAAATTCAAATATGAAGATGGAAAGGAATTATTCTTAATTAAGTGGAACATCAACTAATGAAACTGAAACAATGGGAGGAACACATCAACCAAGTTGATAAATCTAAGAGACTTTTGGTAGAAAATATGACCTGACTGGCCCACCTGAAAATTTCACCTATATCAACCAATCAATACCTGGTGCTGGAGTTGTTATCCCTGATCAGGATAAGGGATAAGGGAGGGCTTTATGCATATACAGTAAAGAAAAGACTTGAGTGAGAGAGTAGCACGCCTATCTACGAATGTAACAAAGCTTGTAAATGCTCACCAGAGTGTAGTAATCGCGTCGTACAACACGGGCGCAATCAAACTCACAATATTCCGCACGTCGTCGACAGGCTGCGGGTGGGGTGTTAGAACAGAGCAAAGAATACTGCAAGGTTAGTTTCTTTGCCAGTATGTGGGTGGGCGAAGTTATTACGTTTGAGAAAGCTGAAAAAAAATGAAGGGAGTACGACGGACGCTAACGGTCTCGCCTACCTCTTTGATGACTTCAATTCCGTCGAAACCCCTTACGTCGTTGATGCGGCGAATTTGGGGAATGTTTCGCATTTCATCAACCATTCTTGCGATCCGAATCTCGGGGTATGGGCGGTGTGGGCCGATTGTCTAAATCCTAACCTGCCGATGCTCGCTATGTTTGCCACGCGAGATATCGAGGCGGGTGAAGAGATCTGTTTCGATTACTTGCAGAGATGCGCGGCATTTTTGACAACAATGACAATGATATGATAATACTTTATTTTTCTATTGAAGTTGTGAAATCTCTATCCGTATACTCGAATAGCGACGTTGCGACGACGCGTGGTCAGTGTGTTATTTATAACTATTCTAGTAATCAAATAAAGATGTCTCTATAAGACTATTTTTATATGACTTATAGTCCATACCTAATACAATAAATAAGCAGCCGTTTCTGCTCACTATCTAATCGCAAAACCATCGCCAAAATAAAACAAAAATTCTTAATTTACACTTAAATGTTCAAACTCAAAAGTTTACTTAAGCGTAACACGCTTTCGTAACTTGGATATTTTTATATAATTTTAGTTTACTTGGTTAATCATGTAATGTGTAAACAAGTGGCAAGCTTTAATTATAAGTGTGTTATCTACGATAATGTAGTAAATTGTTACTGTAAATTTGTTATTAGGTTAGGGATAATAAATATTCCAACTTTCTTAATAACAGATTCCAACTGATCATATTGAGCATAAATTATTATTATTATAAATTAGTGTTGATGTCCAATAGTTATCGGAAATATATTTTTATGCTCATTATTACTTTTGAGTCTACTTGATTTAGGTTTTTTAACACCAAAGCACACTTGGACTTGTTCTATAGGGAGATACTCGTATGTCTTTTAGTAGTAATGCTTGTTGACACAGTTGGATACAAACCGCCTTTAGCCTTTATGTTACTTTAATTGTCCTGGATGCACTTCCGTATGCTAGGTACTGGTTAGGATAAGATGTTTATAAATTGTAGTGCACAAAGTTACTAATACTACATGGTCCAATGGCCGCTAGCGGCGCCGAGATGGAATCGAGTAACATGTAATGATTTAACGAGATTGTAAATAACTAAATAAGTGTAAAAGTTTTGTTGTATCATAAAATTCATGTTAACTGAAATGTTGATAATGTTTTAGAAATATTTTTAGTGCTTTTTCTTAAAAGGTACCTAAAGCCATATGGCACACGTAATATTAACCACAAACAAAAATATAAACACTGTTAATTGATTTAAGTGTTTTATTTATTCCTTTCATACTTACCATGTTATAGGAAATCTTAATTTTCAAAAAATATGGATCATTATCTTAGAAACTTCAGCTTGAAATCTAACAACCGGAAAAATGCAGACATTTTGATACGCTCGTTTCTTAAATAGAAGATCATGTTTTCTATCAAAATCATTTGCACAAAATTATAAGTGCTCTTCTGCTGCTTGGCTTGAGGTTGAAATGGATAAGTACGTAGTATAGTAGTTTGTGCTTTATACGACTAGACTGTACGTAGTTGTCTGTTTTCGTTACTGATCCACGTAATGAACATAATAAAAGGGTAGTGTAGAATTTATTTCTTAGTGGGATTAGGAAATGAAACAATCTTTCTCAATTTATTCGATTTATTTCTCAAGATGTAGAGATGAAGATACAATAAAATCGTTAACAATTAAGACATGATCAATAAGTGATAACTACATTTTCCAAAACCAACGATTCGTTAATCGTGACTGTAGTGAAATATAATATTGTCTATCTATAAAATAATCAAAGATCGCGCTACAAAATAAATCTCATTCATTACTAATTGACTATCGTTGGGTGAATACTGAGATTAGTCTCAGGAAACTAATTACTATTTATAATATTTCAGAATAGGCCGTCTCCATTCATTTCATACGTAAACAATCCATATAGTTCTTAAATAAACTTTGTCATATACAAACAGGTGTACAAAACCTTAACATAATACTACAAGGATTTTACTACCTAAATTATGTACAATGAGTAGATGCAGATAAATATGAATTAATGTACTTCCGGCTTCTTATTGTGACCATACCGTTTGAGAAGCTGCCTTATTCAATCAAGACTTCAGATAAAACAAATAATATGTCCGGAAATAGAGTTAAACGACAGAAAAAAAAAAAAAGATCTCATGTTAAATCCATTATAAGAACATACTTTCTTTTTCCGTTTGTCTTGTTTATTTTTTTCGAACGAACTAATAATTTGGCAAAATCAATGATACGGTTCTTATAACCATGTGATACGATTCTTATCTATCTATTATTTTATTTTAGGTGCTAAAGACAGAGAAACACCCGAGACACCAATTAGAGGCGTAGACCAAACACAGGGCGGGCTACTTTCAAGAGTTTACGACGCATTGACGGGCTACTTTCAGGAGTATACAACGTATTGATTTCAAATTCTTCTTTTACAAATAAACATAATTTTGGCACGTCTTTGTGCTTAAATTATTCCTATTCGAATTAAAATTATTTACAATAAGGCAATTATTGCTTTTAGGTTTTATATTATGTAAATGATCGTGATCAGAACGAATGCATTAACTTTAAAGACTTCCTTATTGAAAAAGATAAAAAGTGAATAATCGTGTTACACACCATAAAGCAAAGCACACAAAGGAATGCATTTAAAATAGATAAAGGATAAAGAAATATATTATTTCTTTGGAATGTAACGAAGATAGCAGAAAGATGATTGACAATTAAAATTAACAGATATATTACGGTAAAAAGATTTAATTAGGTTCTAAGTTACGCACAAAGGCACCCGCCGATTTCGTTTTATTTATTGGTCCTCCTTGACAATTACATATCTATAAAATATAACAATATTATGTGTGTATAATAATTGTATAATGTTATTATTTAATGGCACGAACATTCTCGAAATTTAGTTCAGGATTTAGAATGTGCCTACAAAATTATTCCAAAATATGTAATCCTACCTAACAGGTACCTAAGGACATAATAATTAAAATATCATAATCCAATAGTACATAATAAACTCTAATAGGTATGTAATATAATATTTTATAGTAACTACATACTAACTGCCATAAAATTGTTATACAGTCAACGTGAAGTTAGTTGTATAGTTGCCTGCTTGGCTGTCATATTAATAATTGCACTAGCTGCTAAGGCATTATGTAAATCACTACACAAAATTATTTTATATATTCTTTTATATATAACTTATATGATACGTAAGATTGACATGTGACATTGGTGCTTTATACATTTAAATACTGAGCTCGTAATATTAGACTCTGAATAGAGTCTTTAAGTAATATATTTTAGTTCTATGATTAAAGCAAGTGATCATACAGTATTCCTTGCGATCAAAAATTGCCGTTCATTCCACTCCACAATACCGAAACGACACCACTGGGTGGTATCGTTTGGAATCACTATTCCATTCCACACTACCCTAGTGATCTCTTGAATAGCAAGCTGATTGCGTAGCCAGTCACCCCTAATAAGTCTGTAATACTGCCAAATACAAAGGAGATAATTTGATGATATCATTTTAATTACTTCTTTTAAAATGTTGTTTTGACAATTTGAAGAACATCTAATGGCCCGTAGTGTCAATCGGAATAGTGATTCTAAACGACACCACCGGTGGTGTCGCGTGGAATGAACGAAAGCTTGCCTTTCGTCATCGATCAATGTACCGCGTCTATGTCCCGTTGGGCGCGTGATATTTTAACCTGGAAATAATTACTAAAGTGAATAAAGAAAAAGTGCCAAATCACTACTACAATTTCAATGATGTGATAAGTGAGTTTTCAAAACTGTCATTTGCAAAGAGTGCTTACATGCTTTTAGTCAAAATATATTTTTGATAAAACTCTGTTTATTATTCACTTTAGCCAGATAAGCTAAAGTTATGGTCACCATAACATTCAACATTCATTAGCGACATGCAATGCGTACAACATCTGCCCATAAGGACTTTACATTGACAATACAATACATCGAGCAAGCTTGGACGAACTACATATAACTTAACAATATTTATAATTATCATGGTTAATTCACTCACACATACAACTACAATCAATATACAGTATTGTGTCAGTGAACATGGCCAGAGTATAGGCTAGTTGACTTATTTTTAAAGTTTGTCTTAAATAATTGATAATTGTTCTATTAGACCAAAATAACCATTATTATGTTTTTTGGAACCATGAAAACAGCAAAATTTTATTTTAAAGTTTAACTTTTCATAATCATCCAAAAACGCTGTCAGCCATATTAGTCAATAGACTATCTGTGCTGTGACGTCATTATTATCGTAAAAAATCATTTGACATTTTAGAAATGTACGAAAACTGATTGGAAATGACAAAGTGACATTGGTTTGTTACGTCACATCCGTCACTTTTATGACATCACATCCGGCTGTAATGGCCGACAGCGTTTTCAGCTTTCGAAATTAAAAATCTAAACAACAATTTTGAAATTGAAAATATGCGACCATCTTGAACTTTAATTAACTGAAATCAATATAGTGTGGTTTCGTAAGTCAAAAACCGCAGGAAATACCAACTTATTGTGCTAAATTTGATAGGAGTCAAGTAGCCTATTGTCCATTTAAAGACTAGTTACACAAGTTGAGTCAGAGAGTGCTTTTAAAGTTATATTTCCCATCAGCGTTGTCGTGATCATTTTAATTCCATTGCCTTAATCATTCAAAAGAATTCTCATAAGAAGTTAAATGCACACAACACGCAATAAAGTATTTTCATGCTAACTATCAAAAAGCATATAATATATTAAAAGTATGCTTATAAAGGACTCTTAGGAGCAACCCAACTCGTGCAACTAATCATTGAACTATCTTGTGTTTACTAAACGAGCTTTAAGTGCTACAGTGATACATAGGGTGTTTGCCGGCTCATGCGGTGGTTCGGACGACATTTATAACTATAGTCTGACCATTGTAAACTAGATAGTTGGACCTTTAGCTGCTTTTCGGAAAAATATATAAATAGTGATGTGAACTTTTTAATTCATGAAATCAAGCAAGTAACGGTATAAACTATTTATTGAAAGTATACTCGATGGATATTCTGATTTAAAATTCACATATAATATTTTAAATCACGTTCAGAGTACATGAACCATTATTCAAACCTTATTTATTGGTCACTAATTAATTTGAAATGTTCTACTTTGTTACCTTCGTGTAACGAAAAGAAATAGCAAGAGATTTAATATCGGTTTTAGCTGATATAGGTTTACTGGTCCAATATGCATAGAGGGGTAAAAATATATAGTGTATTTTTTAAACTATCGCGACTTGGAAACATATTTATAAATATAATCGGGACTTAAATCTTTTATTGAAATTCGATGTTTCGATGACGTTCAGTCACCGTGGTCACGTGACTGAAAAAAAATGATTTCAATACGCGATTAAGTCCCGATAACATTTATAAATATAATATAGTGGTCAGACTACATATAGAAGTTTCCACAGTGATACATTGTTACAGTGTGTTGCCGGCTCATGCGGTTTCGTGTAGTGAGGTGAGTTTAGTGAATTGTACCTTGTCCTTGGGCGTGGAGGGGTCGCCCGACTCTAGCGCGAACATCTTCATCTTCTCCTTGAAGGAGAGTTGTTCTGGTATCGGCTGCGCGGGCGCGCGCGCCTGCTGCTCCGCTAGGCGGCGGGTGCGGGGGTCCCTGGATACATTATGTGTTGGTACATTTGAAATTATAGAAAGAAATACATCATCATTCCCCTGCCCTTGTCCCACACTAGGTGGGGTCGGCACAATATATAATATATAATAGAAAGAAATACATATGTGTTTAATTTAGGACCATTTTTCTCTATTACACCATTTCATTTTTATTTACCACTAGCTGCGCCCCGCGCTTTCACCCGCGTAAGTCCCGTTACCGCGGGAATATCGGGATAAAAAGTAACCTGTGTTAATCCAGGGTATCACCTATCTACATAAAAAAATTTCAACCAAATCGGTCCAGCCGTTTTTGCGAGAAATAATAACAAACATACATACATTCTCACAAACTTTCACATTTTTTTTTTTTTTTAGTAGGATAGATATAGATAATGTAACAAGTGTGTATCCATACTTGTAGACCTCCTGCGCGCCGATGACTCCGGGCGTGTGGGCGGGCGCGTGCGTAGTGGGCGTGGTCGGCGAGGCCATCAGCGCCTCCGCCTCCTCGAGGAACCGGTCGGGGTCCTCGCGCTCCAGCGGCGGCGGGGAGGTGGAGGGGGGCGCGGGGGGAGCGGGCGACCCGCCGGGGGCGCCCCCGCCGCCGCCAGCGTGGAACGACACGCGCTTGTCGCGGACCGGAGACCTTTATAGTGATACACAAATATAAATATAAATAATTTATTGTCCATAATAAAGGGTACATTACAATTTTAAAGACTATATCCTGGAATAGCGTTAGCTGTGGCCCAGGAAACAGTACTCTCCCAAGTACATAAGTAGTTATTATGGTAAGTACATGCAAAATCAGATTACATAAGTACAAATATCTCAAACATTGATATGACTCCTCCCTTTTTCGTCGGGCTATTTTTGTGTTTGCTGTATTACATTAAGAGCTAACAAATTTCAATGAACCATTTTTCACAGATTTGTATGAACACACGTCAAATAATGACATAGTTAAGCAGCACTTTTAATAAGCGCTTCAATATTAAGGCGAGAGTATAATACTGACTGCGGTGTGGGCAGTTCATTGGGCGGCGATGACAGCGCTCGAGCTCTGGTGGCCATGACAGTGAAGGATGAGCCCCGTGCGGGGGGCGCCGGGGCGGCGGGGGCGGGGGGCGCCTCGGGGGCCGGGGGCACTGCGCCCCACGAGTAGCCCGCGCCGGCGGGGCCTGACGACTCCGACCATTGGTACTCCTCGCGAGATTGCACACTGTGGGTGCTCTGGAAACATTATAGAAATTGAAGATATAAATGTGCAGTAAGGACACAACTTTTGCGTAGTAAAATAAAAACAAACTCAAGCACGATGGTGAATATAGGCTAAGGCTATGTTTTCCAGCGACACTGATAATAACGATGCCGTTTTATTAATATTGATAGATACAGGTAGTCTGTTGAGTCAGTTGAGACCTGAAATTATTTGGTCTAGAATCTAGTCCTAATAATTTCAGGCTTCATCTGATCATATTACTAACCGTTTCCTGTGCATATCCGTTAGTGGCCTCCACTCTATTAGTCTTGAGTATAGACTTGGGCGGCAGCGGGGAGGGCTGGGACGTGGGGTGTGCGGGGGCGGTGAGGGGGGCGGGGGCGGTGAGGGGAGCGGGGGGCTCCGGGGTGATGTGCTCCTCATCTTCCACGTCACCGTCGGCGGCGCCGCGTTCCTCCTGGATTCATGACAGAATAAATATGTATCGTTGGACATTCGACACAAAGTTATATAGTTCCAAGCCATTGACGTCTTACCCACTATTGTTAGAAGCGTTAAATCGCTCATGTGTGAACTTAAAGCGTTCGCCCTTTATTAGGTGTCTACTGGGTACGACGTCAATGTTCCAAGCTAAGCCATTCAATGCTTGTTTTATGGTAACCAGATGACTAATGATTACCAAGAAAAGTATTTTTTTAGAAAACACCCACCCAGACTTGCGACAGATTGCAGATCATGCCAACATTTGTCCCGCAGCGGGAATCGAACCCGCAAACTCTGCGTCTCAGGCGGGTTTTCACCCACTGTGACACAGATGTCGTCAAGAAGAAAGTCAGTTGATTTAACATTTCTAAAAACCTATGAATTATTCAGGCCAAATGTCTGTATATCTATCTTACCTGATCTTGCAAGGAAGCCCGCAGTTCAAAGTCTCTCTCCAGTTGTAAGGCCCGCAGCTGTTGACTCTGCGCCGGCGATCGCGCCGCGCCCAGAGACACTAGTTGCGCTATCATTGCGTCTCTGAAAATAATGGAGGTTTTAATGGAGAATATTACTAGGTATGCCAAATCGCTGAAAATGTTGTCTCAGTAAAGCCTTCATTGACATCTTACCCAGTAGACACCTAATAAAAGAGGAACGCTTTAAGTTCACACATGAGCGTTTTAGCGCTTATAACAAGCCACGCCCCCTTACGTTCGACCAATAAAGACCAGATTAGTGACCCGTGAACATTTCAATTTGCCTTGATTTGTCCGTGACCTTGAACTGACCACTAAGCGCTTACTTTCCCGCACACCTCGCACACTCCAGTGCCTTGTATAGTGAGTGTTACCTGCGCTTGCCGGCGGCGGCGCGTCGCTGCTCGGCCTGCCTCTCGTGCTCCTCGCGCTGCCAGGGGTTGTGCGCGGGGCGCGGCCTCTCCTCGCCGCCGTAGTACGCCGCGCCGACAGGCATCTCCAGCGCGCTAGCCACGTACCGCTCTGCACATAAACATAATCAAAGCTGTAGTTAAGCTGCAGTTAACTCGTTGGGTGCCCAGGACGCACTGGCTCTAGTACCAGCAGCACGGCCGCGGTCATCTCCTAAGGAGACGACAGCGGGAAGCTGGGTCTTAAATGTGTTATACACTAAACCGCTGTAACACGAGCCGCTTCGCGCCGCACTATACGTGCGTAGACGCGGCTCATCTTAATTTGGACACAAGCCTGCTTGTTTAAACGACGCGGGGTAGCACGATACTACGCGAGCCGAGCCGTCCGTGGAGGTGCTGATTCCTTAGTCGCGCGCTCTATACCATCTGTTGGACTGCGCGTATTAACCGCGCGCCTTTGATCCGTATCGAAAAACCGACAAGTAATGGATCGTGCAAACTTCGCTGAGCCGCGCCGAGCTTATTTGTGTAAACAGCGCGTGGCAAGCTGAATCTCAAGCAGAGCCAGGATTGTCTCGCGTTTGCGCGCCGTTTAATTTTAGCTTGGCAATAAGTATCTTGTCATTAAATACTTATTGATTTACTAACCCTATTTATTTATATTATATTGTGGTAATTAGACTTTTTTAATATGGTTTCATATACTTTTCATACCTTCATCAGGCTCTATCGTGCTGGCTTGTGGCTGAGGTTGCTGTGTCTGCGTTTGATACATTTCTTCTGACTCATTGTCCGGTCGTCTTGACATTTGCTGTGGAAAACAAATATGTATTAAAATATTCAGCCTATCAAAAGTCAGTGTACCAACGCAAATCAAATCCTAAGTATCGTAACAATGGTCATGACATGACAGTCTAGATTTGGGGCTGCGGATGACTACTTATAATAATGATCTTACTTGTGGTTTTGGAGCAACGGGTGGCTGAGATCGTTGTGGTGAAAGTGGTTGATGCCATTCGTATCTGAAAAAAATTGAGCATGTTCATCAAATGAAACATGTTTCATACATATACTAATGAATGAACAATATAAGTACAATTTAAACTTTCGCGATATTCAGACATAACAATATTAATTCATCAGAATCGGTAAAGTTATTGTCTTTAACCATTTTAGTTCTACTATTCTTTCCCACGTAGACTTCGGCATAGATTTTACTGACTTTTTGTTTCAAGGGCATCACAGAGTTAGTAACTTAAGTCTTGAAGGGCATAACGAAGATTACCGAAGCTTAATGTATATAGAATATTGTTTTGTATGCGAACCTCTGTGGCGCGGCGAGTTGTTGGTGACCAGGCGATGGCATGTGTTGTTGGTTTTGTTGTATTTGTTGCTGTTGTTGTATTTGTTGCTGTTGTTGTATTTGTTGCTGCTGTTGAATTTGCTGCTGCTGTTGCTGCTGTTGAATTTGCTGCTGCTGTTGTTGCAGTTGTTGTTGGTGATGTTGTAGTTGTTGTTGTTGGAGTTGGTGTAGCTGCTGCTGCGGCGACGGGCCCGGGTGCAAGGCTTGTTGCATTTGTCCTGTTTATGTTATACATGTTGTATGAACATTATTTGATAATAAAAACAAAATCAGGTCTTTTATTTCAAATAGCACGTTGGTATATTGATCGCAGATATAATTGCGGATGTTCATAGGTCCATGTGATATGTATATATACCATAGCTACTTTGTTTTTACAACATAAAATATATAAAACTTTTTGACAAATAAACATACACACTAAAGCAAAAAGTCAAAAGTCAAAATATATTTATTCAATAAAATCTTATTAAAGTAAAGACCACTTTGACACTCTAAAAATATTGCCGTAAAAATGCATACGAACAAATAAAGTTATGGGGGTATTTTTGATTATTTTTTGTACTGAAATATCTTTCGCACTTTGCAAATTTATGTTTCTAACTTACAATTGCGATAAAATCAAAACTTGCTACCTGAAACAGGTGGGCAGTTAATTTTGCAGCTGAGTATAGATTAGGTTAGGTTATAATAGGTTAGTATAATAAGTTACCGGCATGGTTGTGTATCGAGTGCGGCGGCTGACCGCGGTGCGAGTGGTAGGCGGCTTGTTCCCGACGCGACACTTCCTCAGACATCTCGGCGAGTTTCGCCGCGCGCACGCTCATCGCGTTCGCTTGGTTAGCCTGATAACATAAATAAATATCCTTAGATATTCCTCGCAGCGTCATCTAGTCCCAAGCTAATTAACTAAATGCTTGTGCGTAACCAGATGACTGATATACAAGTACGTATTGTTAAAAAGACGGAAAGTTGAATAGATTAACGTCACTATTTTCATAACACAATTAAAGACAGACCTTAAAATTGACTGTACTAATAAAAGTGAGTGCAATAACTGACCGTCAGTTGCATCGGCGACTCAGAAGTAGCTTCTGGTTGTTGCGCGCGCGCAGCGAAGTGCGCCGAGTGCGGTCTGTTGCTACCCGTCGAACTACGAAGTGAGGACCATCTGGAAATAGAAAAAAAACACCCATACTAAATTATAAAATCTCAATTGAAATTCACAAGAGTTACTAGTATAAATGACTCATCAAGTTTTTCACAATAAACATCTCTATACTTCATTTCCTGAAACGAGCTAATAGGAAGAAAAATAAACGCACGTGATTGGTTGTCGCAAAATAATTGTGTTCTCGTGATTGGTTAGATTGTCAAATCAATTGTCAATTGTAAAATCTCGCCAATCCGAGCACAGACAGCTATTTTCGACGACCAATCACGTAAGTTTATTTTTTCTTCCTATTAGCTCGCTTCAAGAAATGAAGTATTAGTTTCAATATACTATACCTGTCTGGCTGCATGTACATGGGATGAGCGTGTACAGAGCTCAGGTTCTGATAGAATGCGTCTCCCGGCGCCGTCAGATTGTGGCTACTGCGCGACTTGTGCGCCCACAGCGCCGCGTTACTGGGACTTTCTGATACGTTGTTCGTACTTGCACTGCGGGTAGAATAGTTATTACTTGATATAGTTGATAGTTACAAGAAGATATAAATTTCTGCCAATGCTGTTTCGATTAAGACTAAGAAAGTAATGAGTATGAGTGTGGATGGATATAAAGTAGAGGAAGGCCGAGGAAGAAGTGGAAGGATTGTGTGAAAAAGGATATGAATGTGAGAGGAGTGAATTCGGAGTTGACGATGATGATGCTATAAGTATATTTAAACTAGTTATAACAATTCTCATAAACTTTTACCTTTCATGTAAGACACCCCTTGTATAGTCGACCAAGAAATTGGTTTACCACTCTAAGGCTGAATATCATTCGCACAAAACATCAAGGGCAATTTTCGCTTGACAGATTAATAACTGCTACGTCAGAATCTGTCATTCAGTAATCCTTAGCGAATAATTATGTTACTGGGAGATGTCATCAAAAGTGGTAAATTAATTTCTTGGTCGCCTATACAACAGTTGCAATAAAATATTTCTGATTTTGTTATTACCTGGGCGGAGGCGGTTGTGTAACATGCGGCGCGTGTGTTGTGTGCTGCGCATGCGCGGGCGGCGGGGAGGCCACGGCGTGGTGGAGCGCGGGAGTGCTCTTGCTCGGCTTCACCGGCTCGGCCGCCAACCGGGAAGGTAAGTCGCGTTCAGACGCGCGGCGGGCCGCGTTGCCGCCCGGACCTATATATTACAAGATCAATAAATAAATATCCTTGGATATTACACAACGAATAGTACATAATCCTCTAAAGTTAAGGTAGTGGTAAAAATAAATAGGCAAATAATCTATGAATTTTGTAGATGTTTCTAGATTTTATGGTACTCTAAGCTACCTGGATAAGATATAGATAATAGACCTAAGTCTATTTATTTTACACAGCAAGGCATTTGACCTTAGACTCTAAGGTCTTTATCAAATGCATTGCCTTGTAAAAAATGTCGCGATGGCTATAGGCTATATTTTATCCCGGTGGTTTCAATAATACCCGTGCAAAGCAGGACCTGCTGCAATTCGTAAACATTTCAACTTTACACCTACATGTCTTGACGGTATGCAATAAGATGGTTTAAAGGTCGCGATAACACTATAAGTCAAATGGTTTGTAATTACAGAAACTAAGTTTTAATATAATTTTAAATAGAGGACTAGTCTAATAGAGAACATAGACAATTTGCGTAGACTCGTGTTCACAATCACATAACATGCTCGCTACATAAAAACTGTACAAATAGTACAGTTTAAACATTGAAAATAAATTAATAACCTGAAAAGATATAAATTATAAATAAGAGGCGTGTATAGTGTATAAATCTATCGCAAAAAAACATACGAAAAAGGTCCTGAAACGAAAATAAAATACATGCAAAAGTAAAATAATGTGCGACCTGAATTAATATAGGTAAAATGTGATAACTAACATTTAGTAATGGCGGTAATTTGGCTTACGCGAAATTTCTTCACTCATTCTGTAGTGTTGTTCGGTATTTAGTTCTGGTAGACTTTGCATCTTGCCTGAACTTCTCGCTGCTTCCATGGGTAGTTCTAAAGACGACGATTGGTGAGGAAACAGAGCGACGACACGCGGTATCTGTGCTTCAACCTTTTCTAAGCTCTCGCTTCTTTCAACAGACGACTCTTTGCTTTTAGCAACATTCCCATTAGACATCAGTTTGATGTTTTCGAGCGTAATCGGTCGCGGTTTCTTCTCAACTATCTCATTGAATATAAACCCGTTAGCGTTCTCAGATATTTCCTCCGAAGGAAGGTTGTCTAATTCGAACTCAGTGCCGTGCGCCAACGTGTCCTCGCTTCCCCGAGATCCGTACTTGGACCAATCTTCCAGTTGAATAAGTATACTTTTGACTTCGTCCTCCGAGAGTTTCGCGTCTTCAGTATCACTCGAGGTCGTTTTAGTGCTCTCGTATTGAATGTCCGCCAAGCTCGCACTCTGCGGTAGGACTTCCAGGCGACCCATGGACTTGTCGACCCGCGCGCAGAGATTCGGGCTCGACTGGCAATTTCGTTTGTAGTTTCTGACACAGTACGTCAGATTGATATCGTTGAAGTGCTTCGCTAGAGCTTTCACTTTTCCAAAAGCCGGCCTAAACTCATCGGGCGACTTCCAGGATTTCCTATCGACGCTGTCGAGGATCTGAGTGGCGCCGCACTCAAGGGGCGAGTGGCGAGCCACGCTCGTGCACTCGCTCGAGTCCTTCGGCTCGTCGTTCGACTCGGAGGCCGAGTACGTCGCCGAGGACGGGATCTCCGTGTCCTCAGATTTGAACGAGAACGATCTCGTCATATCGAACAGCGTTCGCTTCAAGCGACTGTGCACATCCTCCGCCTTCTCGGCCTCATTCCGAACGTCGAGGGTCAGCTCGAGCTTTCGACTGAGAGGGGTCGGCAGCGATGGCTTCGGGAAAACCGGCGGGTCCGACGACTTTGGGACGGGCGGGTCGGGGGGAGCGGGCGGTGCGGGGGGAGGTTCCGCCGGCATCGGGGAGGAGGGGGTCTGGCACACTGCGTCCGCGGTCTCCGGCCGGTCGAGGGAGAGCTGCGGCAGGATGCGTCGGATCTTGGGCGTGGCGGGGCCCTCGGGCGGGGTCTCGTAGATGAGCGGCTCCGAGTCGGGCGCGTCGATGTACGGTATCGGCTGAGACTCGGGCTGCGGCGTGCGGCAGCACTCGCACGCGGAGGCGCACTCGTCGGAGGCGGTGCGCCGCCGCAGGTGGAAGAGGTCGAGCGTGAGGCGCGGGTCGATGGGCCGCATCTGCGGCGGCAGCGGGGCCGCGTCGCTGTCGCTCGACCGCTCGCAGCACTGCGGCGCGGCCGGCACCGGCGGCGCCTCCGACCAGCTCTCCGACTGCGTCTCGCTGCACGGGGACGGAGGGGTGGGCGGGGAGGGAGAGCGGCGCTCGTCGAAGTCCTCGCAGGTGAAGGTGAAGACGGGGATGGGTCGGGGGGGCTGGGAGGGGGGGCGCAGCTCGAGCGGGCAGCCGGGCGTGTCGGGGGAGAGGTCCTCGCGCAGCTGGTCGTTCTCTCGGTCGAGCGTGATGATGAGGCGCGGGATGGAGCCGTGGTGGTAGTGCGGCCGGCAGCCCTCGCTGCTCGAGCTGGAGGAAGATGAGTCCTCGCGCTGGAGCCTCCGTGCCCCGCGACCGTCCACCTCCTTGTACCCTGCAACGCCAGACCACGTCACGCGACCCGCGCATTATAAACAACCACTAATAGAAGCTGACACGGAAGCGATGGAGCACCGCATGCGATCAGCGGGAGATACTATAGGCAAAGAAATAAATTAACCAAAAACTATTTACACAAAACGAAACCAAAATACAACCAAGACACCGATGAAATCATCAAAATATATAAACAAAAACTGCAAAAAAATAACATTGCGTAAAAATGTGATAGAATCTGAAAAGGATCAAAAACTGAAGCGAGCGAACGGAACTTAAAAACCGATGATTTTAACAAGAGCACATAAATCCAGCGAAGCAACAGACAGCGTGGTCGCTCGCTTCTGGAGTGCTTGAGGCATATAATATAGGTAGATATGGTGAGTGTAAAGGTCGGAGCGGCGCCGATAACCTGCGGTGGCGAGTTCATCTCTGGGCGAGGTGGGGCGCAGCAGCGCGGGGTGCGGGTTCGTGAAAGTGCCAGAGTTGCGCCGCAGTCGGTGCTCGTACTGGATTTCCTCCTCCAAGTCTGGTTACAACACACTACTACAGCATTCAACACGCTAACGTCAGAATACTGAAACCCTAATAAGTGTAAGTGACGCATAAAATACACATCACGTAAAAGAGCGCTGAGGGGAAGTGGCGGTTGTATATGTGCGCTTGGGTACATTCGATGACGAACCAATAGCACGTTAAATCATATGTATGAAGTGCGCCGCGTTACTTCTCCGCCAACTAGACCTCAGCTTTTTCTAAAAATCGACTCCTGCACAGTTTTTCCCCTCAGCGTTCTTTTTACGTGACGCAACCTATTTTACGTTTAACTTATTTGACGTTTGTCTATACAAGTCTGTTTAACTTATTTGACGTTTGTCTATACAAGTCTGTTTAACTTATTTGACGTTTGTCTATACAAGTCTAACAAGATTGTCCTAAATGACTAAAACGCTCTCAAGTATTTAAGTAGAGTTTCAGTATTTGGGCGTAATAATTTACTATCAATCAATGGCCTCTAACAAAATAGATGATTTAAACAGCGTCAGTTTAAGTTAGGCACGTACGTTCAAGGCCTAATCGGAAGCGACAACTACCACGCTTGCGACAAACAAAACAAATCGACTATAATTACTAATTTTGTCGCTTGCTGCAGATGAGTGTGGTAATGTATATTGTACAAATCCGTTAGCTACAGCATGTGTGATTATGACAATGTAGTATAAACAATCCGAAATCATGATCAAATTTAAATCGTGGCAATAAAATTTTATGTTTTTTAAAGACAGAAGTTTGTTCGAAAGAACATTATGGTTATTATTTTCAGAATAGCATTATACAAGTAGTTTAACTTACCCGGTCGTTGGTTATTGTACGCGGGCTGGTGTAATAAGGTCGCAAGTCCGTGAAGCATTGCGCCTTGCTTTGCCACTTCCAACGTCACGGTGGGACCAGTCCGGACTAAGTACTCTGCCGCCTGAGTAAATTAAAATTATTCAGTGAAATATAACATTGACTAGAAAGTAGGCGGGTATTAAAGATGATTATTGAGTTAAATACATTAATTAGAAAGTAGGTGGGTTTTATTAGTAATAATAGATATCTTTGTAAGAATTTAATGGCAAGTTTAGGCACTTTTCGTTATGTGGTTAAGAAGTTGATAATCTAATTGTTCTATTACTAATTCTGTAACACTTATCTAGCTTTTGTTTTCTGAAATCCATAGCATAATTCAAAATAACCACGTCGCGTCGTGCCACATTAAGACATGGTTATTTGAAGAATAAGCGCGTCACCGCGCTTGATGCGCGGTCATGTACACAAACATTGATTTGTTACAATCTTAAGCCGCACGCCCGAGCAGACCGCGCGTTCGTCTGAACTTAGCGTAACAATAACTAGTAAACAAGCTAACCTTCTCCTGTGTGATGCCGACCAGCGACTGTCCGTCGACCGAGAGCAGCTGGTCCCCGGCCGCGAGCCGTCCGTCCGCCGCCGCGGCGCCGCCCGGCACCACCGACTTTATGTAAATTCCGAGCTTGCTCTGACCAGATCCCTGTCACACCATGTATATTATTTAACGTTTGTATTTAAAAATCGGACAAGTGTGTATTATACAGTTCATCACGTCCCAAATATATAAGTAGCAAATCAGTATTTGGACGTTAGATCTGGAAAAAAATTGTTAAACATGGGAATGGTATCTCATTTTGGCTTGAATCCATAATCAATTTGGCATTTTTATCACAAATAAATCCCACTCACCTTAGCAGCGACAATGCTAAGCCCCATGCCATTGGAGTTCTTATGCAGCTGCACTATAATCGGCCTGGGATCGGGTCTGGTCGGAGGCGCCCGGCATAAGTACACCGCCCAGTCTCCCCTCGCGTGCGGCTGATGGGCAAGCCTACACAACTGGGCACGTTGTAATGGGGCCACGAACTCGGCCAATCCGGGGGGAACGCCGCGGACCACTTCTGCGCTGAATCCACCGCAGGGGATCATGAGTTCCACGCATAGCCATGTGCTCTCTTCTAGGCGTACCTGTAGATCGATGGGTTATGTTAGTATTTGGAAGGTGGAGGCATCACATAACCCTTTTTTCTGGAAGTAATAGTTACCAGCAGAAGAAACAAAAAAAACAATTTAATTCGGTAGGACCTCAAGAACCACATCGAATCGTCATGTACCCTGCATGCATGCGCGGGCTGACCTTGCGAACGGTACTGACGGTGCGACGTCGACTACGTCACGAAGATGGCCGTCAATCGCAATATCAACTTGCGGGGATAATAAAGTGACTTACACAACAGTATATAAACTTAATAAACCTATTACCAGTCCGATTTAATGTTACCCTATAAGTAGCAGGGTTTTTTTTTGGTGGTAAAACCAGGGCCATGTTTACGAGTTTTTTTTTATGATGGTAAAACCCTTACACACGTTACATGTTTATATTGGCAATATAGTTCAATAATGTTACCTCTCGTCCATCAGCCCTGCACAGTTCATCAGCGAGACTCCGCGCATGCGCGACGGCCGCCTCCACCACCTCGGGCGGCGCGAGAGGTGATAAAAGCGCGCGCACTTGCACAGAGTTCAGTTTGGAGCAGGACGTCAGGGCGGACACTACCTCGCCTGGCGTTCGGTACGTCCGCTGGATTAGTTGAGCTAGAAGCAGAGAAATAGTATAAAACTTTGGAATGGCAGCTATCACGCCTCAATATATATTGAAACATGAATACTACGACTGCAAAGAAATCGGAATTGCACCAGTTTTTATCCAACAGAGGAAAAAAAAGCTTCTTCTTTACAATTTTTTTACGAAATGATTCAAACTATTTAGAAAATAACTTATAGACAAATAGGAATAGAGATATAACATTCGAAAATGCAATATACGAAACACAAATTCCATTTATTATTTTCTACTACTATAATTTAAACCAATACAAGCCTGAATTACGCATTTAACATCAAGCAAAAGTACAATGTGTACATTACTAGTCTATTTTTTGTTTAGCCTAATAATGTAATGAATAAGTTACCTGCTTGATATATCTTGGCTAGATGGCAATCAGCAGCGATTTCGCTGCCTTGCCGTAGTGCCCACGCAGATAGAAGCGCGAGTCTTGCTGTCAGCGCCGCGCCCCATTGCGGGCTTATCATACCCGCTTCCGTCACAAGCTGGTGAAAAATAATATGAGAATTTTATGCTATTCAAATTCATGACAAATACAAATAAAGCAACATATCAACAAGAACCTCCGGCTACACGTAGTTAAGCTACCGAAGCTTTCTATTTAAAACAATATTTTATTCAGGAGGGTTATACACTTTGCGTTCTATGCTCATGACACACGTCGCCAAATCGCATGAACTCGGCCGCTTAATAGTCATAGTTCCTTAACTTATTCTCATACAAAAAATAGTTTTTATGTTATTTCTTACAATGCAGCAGTTCCACTGTAGCATAAAATATCGATTTTATAATATCCTACTAACCTTATTAAAACAATAAGAGTTGATGTAATAAAAGAGCGATGAAAATAGCTGAAGTGTGAGCGCAGCGTTCACTCTGCACAGCCGTAACAAAACAACAGCTGCAGCCAACGCTTGCAATGTTCCTGCAGTCGCTTCGCTCGCCTCGCCTCGTGCACTCATGGCTATTTCTAAAGCAGGCGTCAACTCTGCTTGGAAACAGGATACCAGGTTGCTGTAACATTGAGAGTATTTTTTATTAATGTGTAATCAGTAACTGTTTTAAGATGTAGTTTATTTAAAGCAACAGAGGACGACTTTACGCGGTACTCTTGGTGAACTGCACAATTTTCAAAAACATTATTTTAGTAATTCAACCACCAAGAAGAATATATAAAAATCGGGCAAAGTCAGATCGTAAAAAGAAATAAAACAGTTGTCTGTCTAAAGCAATAAATGTTTTTACTTTTCTATAGGTATCGATCAGACGAAAGGTCATATCATTAATCATACCATTTCTCTAATTATATTATTTATTATTGGCTGAAACTTTTCTACTATTAATAAAATAGAACACATTAAGTAATGTACTATTAGAAAGGATACATTAGTCCGCCTATAACACGTTTGAATTAAACAATATCCATTATACATTAATCTAAGTTTTATAGAATACCTGAAAGCAGCTTCCACTGTTTGAGACAACAGCTCCTGTGCTTGAGTTGAGAAAGACGAGATGTGGCGATCGTATTTCAAGAAATGTAGTAGCTCGCTCGCGTTCGCCATCCAAAACGCTTGCGCTGCTGAATGCTTACACCGCTCCTAGAAACAATAGTTTTGTTTTGGACTATTTTTTCTTTTAAACTCTTCTGCTTATCATAAGTTCCTAAGGCGAAAGTCCTACGGCCATCCGTAAGTTGATTATAGGAACCGACCGTTAGTAACTACTGTAAATACTGAGATCATTAATTATTGTGCTCACTTTCAGAGCTTCGGGAGAGGGATATAATTCGCTTTAGGATTCAGCGTTTGCAAATACATAGTTTTCAACTGCCTGTGTCAATATTCTATCCAAGTCTAATACTATCGACGTCTAATCTAATACTCGTAGAAAGTGGTGGTTAAAATTCAAATAATTATTTGATTTAATTACAATGAATGCGAATAAATAATGAATAGTTACCTGTACAGTAGCGTGTATGAGATACGCGACGTGGTGTAAGAATGCGGTGAGCTTATGTGCCCTCTCTGTTGGTGTTAACTCCGGCCGGTAGTGAGTTGACGCTCGGTACCTGAATCGTGGAATATGTAAGTTTAGACAACAACATCCTTTTGTATATTAGACTAGCAGCAAGTCCCGGCTTTGCACGGCTAGGGTGTAGTTTCTAGTGAAACTACCAGGATAAAATATAGCCTATAACCATCCCAACAGTCCATTCTACACATAGGTGAAATAATTTATGAAATCGGCTGAATAGTTTCGTAGATTACCTCCGTCAAACAAACGAACATTACCTTCATAATGTTAGTATAGATGTGTACTCAAAGCTGCAAAAAGTTAAATAACTCAATCAATTTGGTAGACAACATAAAATAGCATTATTGGATACATTCCATCTAGTTACTTTGCTAAGTCGACATAAGATAGGATTTGATTTCTGATAGTACTAAGACGCAAGATGTAATCTATTTTACCAATCCAGACATATGTGACGAAGCAATCTAGAAAATATTTAATAAACATACGTGTAGAGAGATTGGATTGTCAAAAACCAGTCATGTTTCATATCTGATTCAGTAATTTATCATATTCATCATGTTTCTGCGCTAAAACATTTCAGTAACTCAGAATAACATGCAAGTATTTCTTAAATCAAACCAAGCACGAACTACGTGCTCTGATATTTAATTCACTACAAAACCACATTCTACTTTCAGTGTGTTTTGTAATTGAATAAGTGCTCACGCTAGCAAGCACTAAATTATATTTCTTGGTATGAAACAATGCATCTCTGTAAATTAATATACTGAGAGTTCCAAGTACTTTAATTAATATAGTAGGTAATGTAACTAGAAAAATTTAATGACTTGTCAGTAAAATACATTAACTTCAGACACTTTACATAAACATTAATAATATTACATGTAAATATTACTATTACATTTTGATTCCTGATAAACACAAAAAACGTAAATTTTTTATTCATCATGTAAAGGTTGGACTAATAAACTCACCTCGCGCACAAGTAGAGTGTGTAAACAGGTGCCAGCTTGAAGGCAGGCGCGTGTGGGTCGAGACGGGATATCACCGCGGCCAGGAACTGAGCCTGGCCCCCTTCGGGGAATTCCAGCACAGCGGGGAGGATCGCCTCTTGCCCGCTGCCGCTTCGCATACTCATCCTGTTTAAAAACAAACTTGAGGAACAGCGATGGTAATAATCGTCGTGGACATGCAGATGTTTCGATCAGTAGCGCATAAATAAATAGTTCAATAATAGCTTTGATTGATAGTGTTAGTACATCTAAATACCTGTTATCGTGACCGGAGCCACCGCTCTTAGCGCTGCAGATACTTTTCGTTTCGACGTTCCCTTCCAGGTCGAAGGTCGTCTCGTAGTTGTCTTTGTAGTGCGAGTTGGCGGTTCTGTTGCTCTGATCCTGTTCGTAGTTAGAGGCGGAGTGTTCGTCTCTCGTGTTATCATCCTTGTCTGTGAGGTGCGACATCGCTAGCGACTCGTTGTCTAGTTTGAGCGTGTTGTTGTTGTAAGGCAGGTTGTTCTCGTCGCGGTAGTATGCGTCCTGGCTGACGGGGCTGACCGTGCGCAGGTAGTCTGCGTCGCCGGAGTTGGCGTTGGCGTCGAGGTCGGCCTGCTGCGAGGCCAGCGACGTCGGCGACATGGCGCCGCTCGTCTCGCCCGGAGACGTCGCAGATCTAACGTGAGGGTAACGTACACAAGCGGATGTTCGTGAGCCAGTGACAGAAACATGCAAAAGAAACGATGACGAAATAACAACAAAAAAAATATAAGTGATTAGAGAAGCGACCGTGGACGTCAAATAATTAGTTCAACAAAATAAGAAAGTAACGAACGACAAAAGTTGCAGTGGGATGAGTACCAAGTGTATCTAAATCTGACTAGGTAAAGGGCACGACTAAACACAACATGTAGAGGTAAGTGCTCGAGATTGAATAATTAACTCACCTGTCGTATATGGAGCCCGAGCCGTAGTGTTGGGATTGCGAGAGATTGCGGTTGATGATATTCTCTTGCGCCGGGTCCATAAATCGGAAAGTCGAAACACGACCGAATTTGAGCAGACACCCATGCTGCGGAAAACAATTTTATTAACTAAATGTTAGCCCATAAACTTTGTTTATTTCACGTACGTTATGTATCCGCTTCGAAAAATAAAACAAGCGCTTTAAACAAAACACTCAGGTATTAGCGGAAAGAGGTGAAACGGATTTTACCCAGATTTTGCAAAGTGGACCGTAACCTATATAACAAGAACATAGGGCATTGAGGGAAAGTATTTAGCCTTGATCTACAAACAATATGAACACCAGGCTGAATTAGTAAGTAATATTAACATAAAATCGAGACTAATGTTATACAGAATTTCTTCTTACAGCAGATTATGATTATTCCTATAGTGTTTGATCGCTAACTGCACGTTACAAACAGTCATTTGCACGTTACAAACATCGTTTGAAAACGTGTGCATTATATTTTCTTACTGACGTCATTACACTCTTATAAGAATATTTACAGATTGGTTCTATGGAAAGTTGATTGAAAGTGAAACGTTGTTGCAAAACACACTATGCGAAAGCAGTAAGTAGGTGCTAAAACTGTCGATGAATCTATAAATATTCATCAATCTCTGGCTCCTGGGAGTTAGTGTGGCCGCATTCATAAGGCTAGGTAGTCTTTTCAAACTATGCGTTGTTTCTTGTTCTCAGAACAGTTCACCGAGTCTAGGTTTAAAAGTTTACAACCATTTTAATGCAAATAAATGTCTCAAGGCTTGAACAATGTCAATACTATAATTCATATAAACCGATGCTGGTAAACTGCTCTCTGTGTAAAATCAGTAAGACTTATTCCCGAAGCGATCAAATGAGTTCAACAATAAATAGGCACGTTTTGCGAGCTACCGTTACGAGGTACCTCGCGCCGGAAACGACACACTTTATGTACAGAATCGGAGTAAAGAAAAATGAAATCACGGTTCTTTCATGAGGAAAATGTACTTCGTCGGTTATGACATCGATTTTTATAGTACTTTTCATTCGTGAAAGGATCATCATTTTCCAGAACAATTTAATGACTCATCATAATCGACGTGCATAAACTTTATCTGACAATTCTACTTTTTGACCGTTTTTCAGATTTAATTTGTATGAAAGTAGTAAACAAGCGAGTACAACAAACATAATGAGGCAACCCGTGGCTTACGGCTTCTCATTTACATATATTAACGATGTCTTTCCTGTGTATAGAAGCAACCAAAAGGAACTTAATTGCACAGCCCGGAGGTATCTATTACAAATGCTCATTAAAAGCTCAGAGGTTGCTTCATGACGCTGTAAATAATAATCTATACTTCATTTCTTGAAACGAGCTAATAGGAAGCAAAATAAACGAACGTGATTGGTAGTCGAAAATAATTGTATTTCTCGTAATTGGCTAGATTGTCAAATCAATTGTCAATTATCAAATCTAGCCAATCCAATGAATTTCGTCGACCAATCACGTGCGTTTATTTTTGTTCCTATTAGCTCGATTCAAGACATGAAGTATAGTGTAGATTTGAAGCAGCCGCCCCACTTTTCACATTTTGATTTCCGACTTCCTTAACATATTACACTTTTACTCACCACCAATATATTTCTACTCACTTTGTCAATGGCCTCGCTATAAAGGCATAACTTTATTTTTTTATTTGAACGAGACCTGTAGTAAATAATATATTCACACGAGCGGGTCTTTCACACATGGGATTAGGGATACGTGGAGAAACGTGAATTTTATATGGGCACGTAAAGATGTCAATTACACCAATGAGAGACGAAATGCTAGAGGATACGAATTGCGATAGATGGATATTGGAAAATAACAAATTTATTATTCTTCATAACAATATTTTCACTAAATTGTATAGGATAAACAATAAGCGATATACTTAAATCTTATGTGAAGTTGAATAATAAGTACAATGCTGATCTGGGAGTAGTAATAGACATAAATCACTTGATAGTTAAATAAATACAACTATGTTAAAAGCCAAACCATATAATAAACAGCCATGAACCTGCCAAACAATACTAAATTACTTAGCTACCTACCTAACATTGAGACCCTCATTCTTCAAAAACTTACCAACACAGATAAAAGCCGGAAAGTTTAGATGAGAGTATCTTAACAACTTGCTCAAGGGAATAGTAAAAACGTACGGTTTATTACGCTGTAGAATTCTCACAGTAAGTACCTACTGCTACAACAAAACTAAGTTTAATGAAGACTAACGCAATCAGCCAACCGTACTTGCTTTGTGAAACTTTACAAACAAATGTCAGCAAATACAATCTATCTTAGTAGTATTACTGATATCGCCTTACCTGTCAGAATAATCAAGTTGCAGGCACTTAATCGAAAGTGGTCGACTCTAATATTAAATTTTAATCCTATTATTTCATACAAAATCTAAAGTAAAAGTTCTATTTTAATCAATACGAATGTCAGGTCTAAGCTCCCAGAATACTTAAGATTACATTTTACTTAGTCTGAGCTGTACTCAAAATAATTTCTTTGTCTTGCTATATGTATGAAAAAGTGCGAATTGCGCTTGTGTATGCGGGTAAAATCACTACATAGTATAAAACTTAGGGGTTTATTCATAAAAACTTGACAATTTAATACAGGTTTTAAGAACGTTTTTTTCTTGTCACCCATATGTCAACGAAAAGAGATAGCAACAGATTTAATATGTGTTTTAGCTAATACAGGTTTTATACAGGTTTTAGGCCGAATATGCATAATGGGGAAAGTCTCTTTCTCTGTCCCTATATCCCTATTTATGCTTAAATCTTTAAAACTACGCAACGGATTTTGATGCGGTATTTTTTAATAGACAGAGTGATTCAAGAGGTAGGTTTATATGTATAATTATTGGACCCGTGCGAAGCCAGAATGGGATATGGGATCATAGAGAATAGAGAGGAGAAGTAAGAGTGTGTCTGTACCTGCAATCTCTGTGAATGCGTGACTCTCTGGTTGTTGACGTAGACGAGCGCGTCGGGATGTAATGGCGTGACGGTGTAGCCGCCGCCTTCCGCTGGTGCGACGACGCAGTGACGCGACTGGATGGATGGCCCGTACAGTTGGAGCGCTGTGCCATTGCCTGACCCGACCTGCACAATAACATGACAAAAACATTATATAAGTAAGTACCTGAGCTTTGCTCGGTTTCATTGCCTGGAAACACGGATAAAACGACATTTTCTAAAAATGAATCTTAGACATTGCCCTTGATAATACAGGTTGCATACAAAAAATTCATAAAAATCTTTGGAGCAGTTTCCAAGATTGGATATAATAACAAGAAATGCTCGTGTAAAGGTATTGGATGTCGCAAGGAAATGAGGATAGGAGTATAGGATTTCATGAAATAATGGTGGATGTCGAATATTCTTGTTAAAACATTTTTAGTAATAAGATGTAATAAACTAGAATATTCGGTATATCTGCCGTCATTTCATTGTATCCCTAGGGATTTCGTGAAATCCCTGGTGACCTCGTTTTGTCATATATAATATAAGGTGCTTTTATTTCATGTGGCATAGCATAAGGTTACTTCGAAAACAGCTGAAATACCGATTCCGCAAGAGTCAAACTCAAAGTGTCGTTAGTGCATAAAGTGAGTATCACGAGCCATTTTTCGTGTCTGGTGTCTCTTCTTTAGAGAGTTTCTTATTTTCGGAAAAATATCTGAAGTTGATATTTCAATGTGTTTATTTATAGATTATAACTCATCCGGTATACTAAACATGTGCCCATCAGGTGTCTCGATTGAGGTTATACAGATTACATTTGTTTTTCCATCGGCTGCTGCTAACACCGTGAATGTAAATCTTAATTTATCCATCTTCTTTATCTAGTAATGTCGTTTTATTTTACAAATGTTAAAAAACCCACATTTATAAATATGCGTAAAAGGAATAGGATCTCTTGCCTAATAATACCTTTACGGATCGAACTTCAGAGTTCTTTATTGAATACTGTACATCAATTTTGACTGAAAGCCACATCAAATAAACCCAGTACATTTTATGATAATTGTACCTCTATAAATTAATTAAGCGACACCTTTCAAAGCCACTACACCTCAAATTAGTTGCCAACGTAACGCAAGGTGACGGAATAGGGGTAAGAAATATGGCGATGTGACTTTAGTCGAAATTCCTAAAGCTAACTTAGTACTACTTTACTTAGTAAGCAGGCTTACTATCTAATATTTTCTTTTCACCCTGTAGGATTAAATATATCCAGAGCTATCTGTTATTAAAGGTATTTTCACGCGCTCTTGTTATATCCTAATTATGCAAAGCTTAAGTCGCGCTGAAGCTTTCTTTACTTTCTAATTTGAATTGTTCAAAGCTTTCTTCATTACGTGATCTTCCAACCCTTTTGCTCTTTGTTAATTAGTAAAGTAAAACTTAAAACAAATTTCCACAGAAACGAACCAAAGCTTAGCCTAAGCCGGCAATGTATCATCATTTAGGGAAAGCCGCGTAAGCATGATAAGTGAAGCTTTTAGTAAACCATCTCAAAAAGCAAACATAGCAAATTAATTAAGGTGATTGGAGTCATAAGTACTAAGTGATTGAAGTTATAAAGTTCTGATGGACTGAATATTTTATAACTAAAAAAAACATATATCGTGACAAAAATATTAAAACGGACTGAGCAATAAATAATTCAACAATTAAATGCAGGTAGCGTAGCGTGAATTTAACATTTTCGCTTTGATCACAGTAATGAGTCGGTTCGGGTCCGTAAGCAAATATTCTCTACTTCGCTAAATTCATAATGTAGAAGGCCAAAAGTAGACAGCAACTACATTAGTGAAGTACATAATTCAATTGGTGGTTGGTTCGTGTGCTCACTATACAGCACTCTTGAATCAAAGTCATTAGTAAATAGCCGCTTATTCCACAGTAAGTAGGCCGTACAAATATTTGCAGGAAAATGTTGCTCGCTCACCATTAAATATTTGTATTACAGCAGTTAACGTAACGTCAAAATCTGTGTAAACTTTATTTCAGACAACTTGAAATTTAATATTTCATGCCCGGTCTCTATCAAATACAATTTTCAGCTTTAATTTAGTTTCGTACTTAGCGACTTGCTACACAAAGTCGCACTGCTTCGCAAATTACGGATTTATAATACTTTTTAATCATAAGTTGACTTCTTATATACACAATCCTCACACGTTATTTCAGTCCAGTCCATTAAAGGTTTCCTGTTTTCATGTATTAGTTTATAAGTTTTGGTAGAAAACCAGATATATGTTTTTCGTATAATTTTTCAATATTACTCATAATAATTAGTTATTTTTTGCTAAATTATAACAAAAATCACTAAATACGAAAACAACATACAAATCGAATTTATACAGTAACTTGATTTAATAGCAAGTCACATTTTAAATTTGTGTAGGTAACAGCAGATCCCTAGTGGCGAGCACCGTGTTATACAATGACAAAACCTAGCATCAACATCGATCGGTACACATTGTTTACTCTACATTTCTAAACACGTAGCATGTAACTTTTAGGTCACCGTTGCTTGTCATACAAAACGAGTACGAGTATCTATGTTTATGTTTTGCTTGCTGAGAATATCCGTAAACCAACAGAGTTATCCATTATGCTTTCAGGGAGCTTTTATGTTTTAACTCCAAATTTTCCGAGAGTAAAATGTCAAACAATTTCATGAAACATCCTTTTAAGTGTTGAAAACAAGCGTCGCGTTGTAGCTTCGTTGTCACTTAAAATATTTTATAAGCATCATTTTAAACGAGCGAATAAATGTTACCGTTACACAACAAAAACATTTGTTTCCATGGCGATAAAAAAACATACAAGAAATGAATACAATACAAATAATCATATCTGGAAGCGATATCATAAATATATTCCTAGGGTTGTGTTGATCTGATTTAGTTTTCCTTTGGGATTCATAGTAGCTCTTCGGAACAACCGGGTCCGTCGCTGTTCGTTGGGTTCAGTTATTCTTATTTGCAATAAATAATTCAAACGTATTGAATATTCAATGAAGAATTTAAATTGGCTTACACTAGTACCGCATTTCTATACCACAATAGTATACACAGGCAATACACTAAACTAAAATTTCGATCGTACCAATATAACATGACATAAAAAAGATAATGGCCTGTTTGTAGAAGACACGAAATCATACTAAAACAACGAACGATCTTTAAGTTTATAGTTGTTAAATAGAATTGAACCCGTGCCAATGTGTTAAACTCGACTATTGGACAGGGGTAAATGGCAGCATGTACGTACAGACAGAGACATTCTACCAATGTATACAACATTTGCTTAAGTCTGGAACCTAAGTCATCCATCATAGTATCGGTAACTATGATGGATACGATTTCTATTTGTAATTACGAGTTGAATGTAATATCATTGAGATCTGGATCCAGCTAGCTGACTACAACATTAATTCACTTAAATAACGTAAAGAGAAGACCGTTGAAAATCTTAAATAGGTACCTATCAATACGAGTATGTAACCAACTAACCAGCTAGCATCCGCCGAAAGAGACAAAAATGCAGTGAACCCACCTACAGATTCGCAGTACATGGATATTTTAACCAAAAAAATATTACGCTCAGTCTTCACGAATTTTGCCCTATGTTTTGTGACTGAAAACCGTTTCCAGCAATCACACCTACCATACTTTTATGGTTCTGCAACAGTCAAATATTATGTTTCGACTTTCGATGTACAGTACTAAGACCTTTTAAACCTTTTAAGTTGACATCCGCTTTCTTGTTATTCACACTGAAAGTAATTACCTCTAGAGCTTCCGTGATCCTTAGCCTGCGTCCGTTTTCGAGCGGGGTCGCGTCCGGCGTGGTCTCGACGAGCACTGGTTCGTTCCCGGGCCTGCCGTTGGTGCCGGCCGCGCCAGCTTTCTTCTTGCGACGCCGCGGCTGCGAGTCCGCCGGCCGACGCCGCACGTGGAACATGATGGAGCCTAAACATAAGCTTACTTATAGAACAATCTAAACTTCTTGACACGTTTTGAAATAAAAAAAAGCACTCAAAAGACATTAATTTCATGTTCATTAACGTCCAGTCTCAATAACCAATTAGTGTTCTGTGCTGTTTGTTTACTAAATTATTTCTTTCTTTCAATTTATCTTTGGTTTTGCTTACTTTCAGTAGTTATTTGTCATTTTTTGTATGGAAGTAAATGTCAAATATTAACTAGCAGTAAGCAAAATCAAAGAAAGATAGATTATTGGCAGTGGCCGTAAATCGTTTCTTATAGTCAAGATTTTGTATGGAGAAATTCTATGCTAAGGAACGGTATAATGAACATTAGTCTGAGTGCGGCTGTTAGTAAGCTTCACAATTAAATAAAGATACAGCTAAAAATCCAAAGAAAACGTGTAGGTGTGTTACGTGGAGTGATTTTTTGCGATATACATCCATCTAGTGCTTTAATTGTATTGTACTGTACATATAAATGCAGTTCTATTTATAACATACCACAAAGGTTTTAGTAGCATTGCCGAGAGAACACGTCACAATGCCATTGATCGCATCGGCTCAAGTAACAATAAGGTTGGAGCCTGCTATATCCCAGATACAGATAGCAAGAGCACCGTAATATTGCGATGGCTATCCGTGAGTACATATCACAAAGCAATACTGAATGCTATAGAGTTTCAATCTCTTCGAGAAATCAGTAGATGGAATGGGAGAATACTGAGGGATAAATATTATATTCCCCGGATACGCATATGACGGTTATAAGTAATTTATTAATTAAAACATGGATATTTTAAATAAATTGGGAGTTAAATTGGATTCTAATTAAAATCTAGTTTAATTTCACAAACAAATGTGCAAGCTATTGAGTTAATCCTAAACACTACGCGACGCCCAACGCCATTACATACGCCCCAAAAACCAATTTCTCGTCTCTTATTAGGAACGTAAATGGGTTTTATGTAGGAAAAACCATTTTATGGTACTAATTTGACTGTTAGGTTGTTTTATTTTTATATTATCATTTATCCATATAGGTACGGAGAAAAAAGCATAAAATAGGACTTCCGTAAAACACATTATCTATTAATTTTAAACATAATTATAACTTCATAATAATGGAAATAATTTAAAATAAGGTTTATTACTGGGGATGGGAATCATACACTATTTTTATGGTAAGTATGTTAAAAAATAAAATGTAATAAAAAATAAAATGTAAATTAATATTAATCATACTTTATGAGCTGGACTCGTACGACAAAGAATGGCGCCAGAAAGCACAAAGCCGGGATCAGTGGAAAGAGGGAAGGGAGGCCTTTGCCCTGCAGTGGGAAACATCAGGCTTATAAATAAATAATAAATAATAATACTTTCTATATAATTTAAGTGAGTACTATTTACTTATTACGAATTAATTACCTAGCTTGGAAAGTAAACATAATTCGGAACAGCTGCGGCCGACCGAAGTTATCAAGTACCCTCAAAAATCTAACTTCGCAATACAAACATAGAGGGAGCGAATTTGAAATGGGCACAGAGGAGTTCGTAGAGCACTTATACCAAGAGGGCACAAATAGCTTAATACAATTTAGGAACATCCCAAAGTAGCACATTTGAAGGCGGGTTAGGCGAGTGCACTCCAAGGTGTGCCGCGGATGCCGGGCGAGGGGAGAGGCGCGAGCCGCCTGTAGTGTCAACATCATTAGCGTCTACATTGTCGTACCGCTCTACTGGAGCTACGAGAGCTGCTACGAACGCTGCTACGAGCTACGACCCTACAACTTCAAATATTAGCGTTTTATTGTAAAATCGTCTAAAATAAATTTATTTTCACATTCCAATACTTTCCAATCCCTGAGCAAGTTTTTTGACCTGACGTCATGAATTTAAAAGTTCTCAGTAATGTTGCGGTCAACTTCTGCAGCAAAGCGAATGCAGGTGGCGTTTAAATAATAATGCACTATGTTCTGTATGGTAAAATCAATAGCAGCCTTACGATTCCACATAAAATATTAATATGTCTTTCAGTCGAAGTGATCATGATCAATTCAATTGGACTTACGATTTTTAATGGATAAATGTTTTAGTTTCCGATAACTTTTTGAATGATAGGACTCTGTATTTTTACGTGTTTTTCGGTAAGATGGATAAAATAATATCAGTGTGAATTTTTCGAATCCCATTAAAGAAATTAATAACAGTGTGGAGCTAATATTTAACTATAAGCGGTGAACAGAGCGAAAAAAATGTGTACGTAACCTCACAATACGAACGTCGCGGGATAGGGCTCGTCAAAAATGTGCGACACTTTATCTCCATGTAGACGAACGATACAAACACAGACACGTATGGATCTTTATCATACCAAGTAATATTTCCTTCTTATCGTTTCGTAAGCGCGAACTAAATGATCTGCCGAGCAGCATATCAGAGTATCGAGGGATCGTAAGCCATCGCCTTCGAGCCGACGGCGTGACGCGTGCCGAGTGCCGTACAAGTTCAAACCGAACGACGGTCTAATTGTAACTGGACTAACTGCCTCACCACCATATCGCATGTCGTCATAATGAACCTTCGCACTTGCCGAGGCCGGACAGTGCCAGGCCCACTTTGCAATTGTGTTTACGTACAAGTCTCGGTCATACCACATTTTTAAACACTATCAAAGCTGATGCTTTATATATTTAAGGTAAACGTTTATACGCTGGACTATATTGAAATATCCATAAAAAAAAAATAAGAAAGAAAGAAATAAATGAAAGACTAGTTAGTACAAAACCGTATAAAGAATTTCATATGTTTTAACATAATTAATCCCGCGTTTTATATTCATGAATGAGCTACATAAACTGAAGGTGTATAAAGTCTACTTTATATGCCTACTAACTTTAACCTATTACTCAAATCAGTTGGTACAGTCACAGAATGAGTATTCCTCAGACGAGAATGAGTTAATCTTATACATCGATTGCATATGACATTGCTCGTGTTCGGTATTAGTTTCGATACTGTAACCGCCCATTTATATAGTTTAATTTTATCTTAGGTACTATAAATAAAATGTTATGCAAAACGGCTTTACCTATTGACAATCATATTAAAATATATTTAGATTTACTACATGATAAAATTGAGTCAAATGAATGATGAAAGTCAGTCAAACAAATTATTTATTTATTGTTAACAAACAATAAACATGAGACAGGACGACATGACGTCACGTTACTTTTTAATTGTGGCCACACCCAGTTTGCCTGAATTTAACCATTCGTCGCGTGACTCCATGAATTTGTATATTATACTTGTTGCTCCCTCTCAACAAATCGCTCGTCTATTCATTTCGTGTAGGTACCTAGCCTGATTAATATTTCAAGACGTATTGTGTGAATAACCCCATATGTCGCGTAAACGGTTCGTAGCCCCAGACTTATCATGGGTTTTCATCAGGGCTGTCGGGTTCTACAACTACAAGCGTCAAACCATTAATCAAATTGCATACTCTAACATGACATGTATTAAACTCATATTTCATAGTGGGAGTAAGTTTGATAATGTGGCAAAAGTGTGGCAATATATCAATTCATATTAAATCATATATAAACACTTTAAATGGGATTTTTACCATGATTCATGTATTTATGAGGTTCCCAATATTTCGGCATAGTTGCATGCGCCATGATCACGGTTTAACTGTACAGTCAAAAACCATTATAGTTTAAATAGTTTTATCATATGAAAACGAATTAAATATGTAATATTAAAAACAGTAACGTGCTTGTAGCACTGGGAGTATCATAGCAATTATTAACCACATGTATGAATATGTAAATGTTAGATTGAGCAACAGTGACCCCTTTTAGAATATAAATTTACCCGTACGACTTTTCGACATCAATCGGTTCGCTGAAACGCCACTCTGCATTACAGGACGCGACGGGTGATATAGACCCTCTGGGGGTTCACAGAAGTCATTTTCACAAATGTGAAAGGTTCTCGATTGTACAAATCTCTTGTAGGCTGACATTTTTAGGGTTGAAAATAGGCCTGAAAGTATTTGAGCTTTTCAGAGGGGTAAAACCAATTTGTCGGTAAGGTCAAGAAAATTTCAGGAGATTGCCTCATCAAAATGAATAAAACTTTCCGGTAAATAGAGTTCTTTCTACCTACCACTTTATTAAATTCGCGTCGAGTATTAGCTACGTGTGCCCTATTCAAAATTATTAGTAAAAGAATTTTCAAGGTCGAATCGTTAACATACAAACAAAACAATTTTAACTCTTTGTTATATTCACATAGATGTTTTATAATACGTAACGTAGCACTAAATATTTGCGTAGAGCGCGATGAATATGTAAGAGAGACTGACGTTTCTCACTGCGGAGTCCGCGGTGGCAGACTAAAATGAAGCACCACTCCAGTTACCCGACACAGCTCTAGAATACCTGAAATGCAGGGAGATGCACTTAACGCCGCACACCCTATTATATGAACTTAGTATACTATCCGATTTTCGTGTAGTCTCTGCATTTTATACCGCAACTCTCATCTCGATTTCTACGCTATGCAGTATTTTCAGAACGCTGCTTTTTGAAGCGTGTCAGTCTTATTCAGGGATAGTATATCGACGGACGACTCTAGAGATGTATGAACATAATAAAGGCTGATAAGGTCGGACGTAATGTGAGGTGGGTGCAGCGATATACGGCATGCCGCGGACGGCGGAATAGATGGCACGCAATGTCACCGCCCGCCTGCGTTCAACGGCAGACCTTGCGTAAACAATGCCCTGCATGGGTTGGGCGGCCCGAGCGGACATGCTTAACTCACAATACTACCATAACATTGAAATACGATTGCTCGAATGTCGGTCAACCTAACGCTAAAAAGGCATATCTACACTTCTACACTAGGAGGAAAACTTTGTTTGTTTGTTTGGTTGTAATGAATAGGCTCAAAAACTACTGGACCGATTTTAAAAATTCTTTCACCATTCGAAAGCTACATTATCCACGAGTAACATAGGCTACTTTTTATCCCGATATTCCCGCGGGAACGGGACTTACGCGGGTGAAACCGCGGGGAGCAGCTAGTATGATATAAAATCAACCTGAAAAATGAAAATCGCATTTTTGTAAAGCAGAACGGGCCATCGCTCTGTGACCTTTTCTAGAGGACAGACGTGTCCTGATTTCAAACGTTGTTGAAGCTTGCTATCTGACGTTTTAATAAAAATAAATAACGAGAGCGGTTTCGCACTACGTCCGATCCGAATCCGAACTCGTACGGTCCGGAGCAGTGGTATAATTTTTTAATTTAGTTTACGCACTAGATCCGGCTTCCGTCATTAGATTTATTTCCGGCATAGTGCGTAAACTCCCATAGCAATATTTCTACGACTACTCCGGATATTTTTACGAGTTCTGATTCGGATTAAATTATTGGGACGTAGTGGGAACTTGCACCTATTCTTTTTTTATAAAGTAACATTTTATAACAATTCGACCTCGCTATCAAGATGATGCTGTAAACATTTCGCATTCGAGTGGGGTCTATTGTCAGGAATGCTTTTCAAAACATTTGTAAGCATATCGTCGTATACGACTTACAAAGTGCCCTACGATACGGAAAAGGGGACAAAATTGTTTACTTTTCTTGCTTTAAAGGTAAAGACTTGAATAAATCGGGTAGAATGGAAAAATAAATTAAGCTTATACAGATCGATTACAGAGATTGAATTCAGGATGGAACCCAATAACATAAGAGCTTCATTAGACCTAATGGACGTTTTGAACATGGCGGATATTGTTCGAAGTGGAGCTCAAAAATGCAATATCCTGTATCATCTAAACAAGCATACGGAAGCATCGATGCTATCAGAGAAGCTTAGCTGTCTTGTTTGTGGACGACTATTTTTGATGGTCAGAAACCGTTATACCTTTTGATCGAGAAATATGGTCCAATGTATGAGTTATAATTATAATACGTAAAGCTTTATAATCATAAAACTAATATCTACGCATCAATCATTTGCAGAAACAAAACTACATTTACATTACTTTACAATAAGAATCAGATATACTACCTTTAGAATAGATCGTAATGTAATCGATGCAGGTTGTTTAAAAACATAATTAAAAAAAACGCATTACCTTGATTCAGAGCGGGAATCCAACCTTCACTTATTAACGTTACCTATATTTATTTAAATGTTTGGTCTAGCTAGTCATCTATTTTACGTAAGTGTAGGCAATTGTTTTATTATGTAGGGCAGGTGGTCGATTATTTTTTAATGTTCCTATTAGGTGGTGACGCTAACTTCACAAACGAGTATTCTATTATTATATTTAATTAGCATGTTTAGTCAGCCCCAGTTCTTATGATTCTTCATGCACTTTAACATTATTGCTTTATAAAATAATAAACTTTTATAGCAAAAAAAGGAGTAACGTTAAAACTGTATTCAAAACAGTTTCTCGAAAAAGAATCCATTTCCATTCTATGACTGCTATGAAAACACAAATACAGATATGTATACGAGTAGTACCTACTTCGACTAGGCGTATTTTATGCTGTACTTGGGTCTGAAAATCTCGTTAAAGTGGTCTTCTTACACTGTATCAGGATGTCGATTCTCGACGACTTTCAAAACATGACGTGAGAGATTGCACGTTATCTAGCTTTTGTTTTCTGAAATCCATCACAAAACAAAATAACCACGCCGTGTCGTGCCAAGTCAAGCAATGGTTTTTTGGAGAATAAGGCGGCAGAATATACATAAGAACTGATTACTAAACAAATGCAAATTCAAGATTATTTTCAACGAAACTATGTAGTCCTTAGGTGCTTCGCAGAAATCAAAATCGTGTAATGGAGTTCTGAGGCACATACTGATATTCATCAATTAAATGTTTCAACCATTAAGGCATCAGTTCCAAAATCTTATACTCATCTCTATAAACAGCCATCCTTACAACAATTAATCGATGGCTGTGTTAACACATGAAACTTGTATTTGTAAAGCGTAGCTACGGGGCGAAAGATCAATTTATCAACGGGAAAGTTTGCCTCTGGCTCTGGGTAAATACACACAGTGTACGTCTTAGAAGTCGCTTTACTACCGCGGCCTAAAAACTCCGTCACCATAGTTGGTCAGTTGCTCATGCGAAATAACTCACTTTTACTTACTTCTAACTACTCGCTACTACGTTAATAGGACAGGTGTGTTAAACTGCCAAAGTGCCCTTGGTGACATTTGCAGTCGCGTAGTTCAAAGTAATAAAATCCACATTAAAAATACCGACCGCGACATTAAAGAAAAAGCACAGCGAACTGGTGAAATGCTGACCTACTTCAACAAAAGCTTTAAAGGTAGTATGATAATACGCTTAATTCTAATTCACTGAACAGAAAACATTATCTCGCTTCATCCGTATAGCGATATCATATTGAAGTTTTGATATGCACTTTATTAAATAATGGTAGGTTATTCGTGAATTTTAAAAAGTTTACTGATTATGATGCCGGAGTGCAATGATTTCTAAATAATGAATTTATAAAGTTTTGAAAAAAATTAATACTACTCTGCTATTTCTATGTTTTATATCTATCTATGTTAATGCACCATATGACCCGACTTTCCTTTTTTAACCGACTTCAAAAAAAGGAGATTCTATTCCACTGTACGTAATGCAGCTCGAAAGTACAGGAAATTGCTCTCATCTTACGAAATTGATGTCGGGTTTATGTATCTTTTTTATTTTGCCACTTGTGTATGAATCAATAGTTATTCATACGAATAATATAGTAATAACTTTAATACATATAGAAACTGCATAGTACACATACAACATGGTTTGGGGCGGAACAATAGTGTTATTTACAGTTTGCTGCTAATGCTAATCTAAAGCGCTCAAATAGAGCTTCGGAGCGATGAACTTGGCGTGCCCTGCTCATAAATAGTTTAATGCAACTAAGTAGTAGGTACGACTTACGTAAAAATCTGTCTATTTTACAGTATTTTCTAGGAAATACATCGCGAACTAATGCATTTTATTTTGATGCTGAAAATCATTAAGTAAACCGTTGTAGGGATAAATAACAACACGACGTGTATTTAAAAACTAGGAACAAAATGCTTTCGAATGTCACATTTTTGTGGTATTCAGCAAGCATTAAACTTTTAAACCATTTCGGCTTAGGATCGGATTTCTGGCGCTCGTTTAACACAGATGGTTTTTGCTTTAATATTTAATCGAAACGCGGCTTATAAATAAGGATCGTAAACAAAGCTGTTCTCTACACGGCCAGAAAGGACAACCATTTGTCTTTGCCAACAAGACGCAAGGGATTACTCTCGATACGAGATAATACTAAAGGTCGAATTACTCCTATAGACCCTCCGCTTTATTACCAGACGATAAACCATGCTGTTTATCACAACATTCTCCGCGAATAAAACGAGTTTACATCGAGACAAAAAGAGATTGGATCATTTTTATTAAAGACGTTAAGGACATACAAAGTCGTGTCGTAACGGTTTAGTGATTTATACCTATATGTCTAAAAGCACTTCATATAAAAGTGTTAAAACTCACAATCACACTCTTGAGAGACAAGCTAGACATGGACCGCCAATTCCACAACAAAATAAGCTAAGATAAAACTGTTGTTAAACTTGCTACTTTCAAGGACGGTTTTATGCATATCGATTCCACGAACGAACGGACATCGAACCGCGAAACGAGTTAAAAATACCGGCACAGGCTAGTCGACCGGCATCTGCGGGCACACCGGTCGGACTACTCCGCGGACCACATGCGTTTGTTTACTATCGGCTGGATCGCGGACGCAGCCGGCAGAACCCGTGCCGATGCCGGACTCGGCTCGAGACCAGCCTGGCCGTCGTCGTCGAGATCTCGCGAACTCACTTCGTCAAATAAAGCAAAAGTTGGAATCGGGAAAACTTACGGCGGATGCCCCAGTCCATGTCTTAGCGCCTGGTGGATTCGCGACTCGCAGGCGGCGTCTCCGAGGCGACTGCCGCGTCCTGCCCCCGCCACTCCCGCTCATGTATCCCCCATTGTGAGCAACTCCGACCCACGTCCGACCGAGAAGAGTCTTTTCGTGAAAATTGACGACTTGGAAACATTGCAATAAAACTGCGGCGAATAGACGGCTAAGTGCTCACCGTTTAATGAGCCAATTAAGCTAGAGTTTGCTTCTGTATGTTGTTCAAAATATATTTTTCTCCAAAATAGTTTGTCAGACATGTGTTTTTGTTTTTAAACTCCAAAACATTTTCTAAAATCTATATATTCCTAGAAGTGGAAGTGAACTTTCCGGGCTCGGACATTATTTAAAGGTCAAAAAATGCATTGTTACGAACACAAACGAAACAATAGCTAAAAGCTTAAAACGTAATTAATATTCTAAACTTAAAATTAAAGAAACAGAAAAGTAAACAAATATCTAGAGCACTTAAGAAGCACACAGTAAATAATGATATAGCTACTCAACTTGGTTAATTTATACCCGTCCGACACCACAGAAGACATAATAGACGGGCGGTCTCGCTATCCTACCGCGAATCCCATGTCCGGTCTAATGATGAAGGAGCGTTACCGTGCAATTTGTTACGACCTACTTATTTCCTTGATGGAAATTGAACCAACCGAATTCTTTTCACGACGGGAAATGAGGTATTGAGAGAAAGCTTAACGAAATAAATAGGGTGCCTCATTCATAACCACAACCAAGACCTTTACGGATAATACCTTTTTCTAAAAGTAATAAATACAATTATGTCGCGTATTCAAGATTCAGATAAAAGATATTGATAAAATTAAGAGAGTCTTAATTTAATCCGTGGAATCCACCACTCATATCCGGCCATGTGTGATGCGCGAGCCAGAGTCTATTTCGGAATATTCATATTTATCTGAGAATCAATAAATATACACCACACAACTGTTCATTTAGTTTGTTTTACTTAAAAATTGTTTAGGTATTCTAGTCGAATGGATCTGGGGCTATCAATCTCGATAAAACTTCGGATAGAGTAGATAAAAATGTACAAGAGACACTACGTCCAAAGTTTGTGATCGATGGCCGAGAGTGCAGTAGAAGTAGGTTATGTACTAGGAGTGAAAGTTTGTGAGCGTTTACAATCGATTGATATAAACACAATTGAAAAATAAATCTGCAAACATTGACAGAACACTTGAATAAAATTTTTGAATAATATAAAATAGAGGAACTAATATTTTAAATATGTATTGATTTTCTTGTTTGTATTTTCGCTAACGGGATCAAAATTTAAGCTAATCAATTTTTATCTTTGAACTTCTAATAACATGTACTTAACATATTTTGTTTGTAACCCAACTTGTAATCTTAGTTCGGTACTTTATAACTTTTGCTGCGATAAAAGTTATAATAACATTTGGATCGTGAACTTCCAAAGGAAAGCTTGTGAGTTTAAAATTAGCTTTGTTTAGCAACTGCGACATTGTTATTTTAACAATCTGACAACAAAAACAATGTAATTTTAACGTTATCTTGTTTTTTTAAAATACTTCGATGGATTAAACACTCGCGTTTTCAATGTTAGTTTAAAACATAAGTCCCGACACCACGCAGTACTTTATTTGCATGAACAAAGCATTTCCATACAAATTAATCTTGTAGAGACAAATACCAAAGCTCGGGCCGATTCAAATTCGCGCCAACGTAATCCCACCTAATCGAAACGTGAGCTGTAAATCTCATTTACTCTGTACTGTAGTACCTGTACCTGCCTCACTGGTACTGAATTCATTACTATTTAACGTCTCCAATTGTTGTCGTTCGTAGTATGAATCAATTAGTTAATCAATTAAAACGGAGTAGGCTTGTTATGATTTTATGATTATTCCATTCCCTAGTTATTATAATCCCATAATAACGGAACCTTTACAAAGTCAATATTATTTCATGAAGGTTGAGGAGAGAATTTTAATATTAATAACCAAATTATAAACGAAAGGTTATATTAAATTGAATTCAGTTTTTTATTTTAATGATGGAAAGATAAATACGCAACTTGGGCAAACCAACGTTTTGAGCTGTAATAAAAACAAACTTTAAATAAATAGACAACTGACGACCTACCCTTTTCACGGTATTTGCGTCAGAAATTCTCAAACTTCAACCATTTAATCTTAATGAATTCTGGGGTGTGTGTATAATCTTCACAAAATATTCCAAATTGTATTGATTTATCAATAACAGGATCCGCTGGTTTTGTCAAAACATTCATGATACCTAAAGCCATTCAATAATAAAAAATGCTTGATCGGACAGACTAGACAGACGAAAACAACCTTAGAAAGCGAAGTGCAATAATAGCACTCTATATCCCTCGAGCGACCAAGGAGGAGTGCTGTCGGTATTACACAACTTAATTGGACGTTGATATTGCACGCTCGTGGCATACGATATCTTATTAGTTCTTAAGTACTTCTGAAATAAGATTAGAATTAATAAGATTATTGATGTTCAATACGAGTATAACTCATAATTAACATACATTTTGAGTATAGTTCATAATTAACATACATTTTGGATTAAACTTTATGATTAATTGTATTTATTAGCTATTATTATTTTTAACTTCTTTTTAATGTAATACAGATATATGTTTTATGGATGTTATGCTTGTGAGAGAAAATAAATAAATAAATTAATAAATAAATAATAAATAACTACTAGCGTAAACGAAACAGAATTCGGCTTTAGTGATAGTGTAGTAGAAGATAGAATGTAGAGTACAGAATCATCGGAATAATTTTTCCTAGCATTTGTTTTATTAAAAGAACATAGGCAGATGACGTCGGTTTTATTCAACAACATAATGAATGTCCATAGAGGATGTTACTACTATGACACCTAAATTACCGTGCAAAGAAAACACGAAAGCAGGATACAGGTTTCTTGATATATTCTAGGAATTCAATATTCCTTGACGAAGATTAAGTTAATGACAGACTGATTAGTCCAAGGAGTTCTAACCAGTGCAGCGCGTTGGTTTTTAAAACACACTTTTATTTATTTCTTCTATTGCAAATTCGTTATATACAGTACTTGTTATTTTTTTTTTACGTTTTTTACGTTGAAAGCTAAACTATACCTTGGAATAACATAAGCTCCTTTTTTACGTGACTTTGTCCGTAGAATATCAGAAACACACTAAAAGCAATCTAGCTAAAGAAACCTGCTAATCCATGCATGAAACAACGCGTGAGTTGTAAGTTACCACAACCACAACCATTTCTAAATGAATATGCATAACGTGATTTACTTAAGCTTGTTCTATTTTATTTACTGGTACATTCGTCACGTATACTACAACGTACCGTACAGTCTCAAAATTAGTCTCATGTAAGATATTTGACATTACTTCCATACTAAAAATAACAAATATCTTACCACAGTATGCAAAAAACAGAAAGATAGGATATTGAGACTAGACGTTAATAGGAGAGGACAAGGAGTAGTGTTGGACGAAAATCTTTCAATCCGAAAGTAGACATAAGTTCGAAATCCTGTTATCAACAATTGTTTTGTTTCGAAAACTTAAATGCGCTTTAACAAAAGCAAGATTTGAACGTCAATTTAAAGATGTAAAATAGCAGCACCTTGTTACATCCCAAAGGCGCGGTACACTTTCTTGTCGTCTTTATTATGACACAAGCTTACCCGGCCGCTTCGTTTACTACTTAGCTGTGTAAAAAGTACCCTATGTGTTATTTCAGGTCAAAATTTTTGGAAAATTCCAAGTTCCAAAGTTCGTTCCGTAGTTTACGCGTGACAGATAAACATCTATACAAACTTTGACCTTTACACACTAGTAGGAATTAATGTTAAAAATAAATATTCACTTACTTCGAGTCATGTTCATCAGCGCGAGCGGACATTCGTCATCTTCCAGTATGTATTCTGTGTTGTCAGATCTATCCTCCTGGTAAACAAAAAGAATAATAATGTTAGTTTACACCTAAATCAAAGGCATATGCATGATTAATCCAAGATCGGATACTAAACTTTCTTTCTTTATATGACATTTTTTTCTAGGATTTGAAATAAACAATACGGGGTTATCGTGGGTGCCTAGTTCAACAATATTTTGTACTTATCCAAATTGTTTCTTATATATTTAAGTCAATTAAACGCAAAGACTTGCTTTTTAACTTTCAAAAATTAAATGTTCAAATATCGACCATAACATGTAAGGATGTGTAAGAACTGTTATTTTATTTACTGTGACTTTATTTTATAACCTACAGACATTTCCTATGCAAATCGGAGATTTGATTTAATTTCAGAAATCCATTTTGTCAAAGGATGTTACACTAGAAAGGGTCTTTATAAGAGGTAAACACAAATTATCACGCCTTTCTTTTTCACCTAAAACCAACATCTTTCTTTGTAATATTGATTTATATTTATCACTTCAATGTGTATATTTTGTAACAAAATGCAGGAAGAATATTTTAAGAATAATAATATCTGCCGGCTTACTATGACCATTAAAAGCAGTTTAGGTCCTTTATTGAGCTGCTTTTGACGTACGCTAAGGCGCTGACGTAAAGTTCAAACAGTTAGAACCTAAACTGAACTGTTTAATAATACGTCATGGTGAGCCTCCTAAACTATTACTATTTGGCCAGATGTCGCGAGGTCGCGGTTGGCCTAGGGTCTATCTGGACGCTTTTGATGAAGTCACATCATTGGTATGAAGTCTTAAATAACAAAGAATGGACAGATATAGGAGAGACCATTTCCCAGCACTCACTGCTGGGAAAAGTTATTTTGGCAAGTTAAAAAACAAAATACCTGAACAATACAGTACTGCAGCGGATCGTGATGGCCCATGCCGTATTTGTCTAGTGTTTCCCGGAGCACCATGGCTGCGTTGTCGTTTATTGACAGCAGGAGTGTGATGTACGATACATCCGGTCGTAGGATACCGCCGTATATTCTCAATGTACCGCCTGCGAACAAAAAACATACCTTAACTTAGGTCTACTTAGAGCAGAAATTTAAATGGAAGTTAAGATGATTTGGTTCACACGTTCACACCACGCATATCTTTTATTTCATAAAAAATGTGTGTTTTGACATTTCCACATTCAGTATGATGAGTGACCGCTATTGGCTGTAAATACAGCTGAGCGCTTCTTTGTTTCGGGGATATGTTTATTGGTCGATATCTGCTATAATAACTCTGGCATTCTGGCATTCTGTTAGATATTGTCACAGTTTGTCACAACCTAAGTAGCTTACAAAGAACTTATGTAATCGATGTATGATGGCAGAAATAGGCAAACCTAATAATCGTAAATTGCAGAATTGAGGGCGACCTTGAATTAACCGTAAACAACGACCTTAAAGCTAGACTACAAAATCCATAAGTAGCATAGATTACGTCACAAATTGTGAATAATAGGCAATTTATTCTAATCACCTGCCTATTCTATAGATTAGCTTTTGTCCATAACCGCAAGACCATTTGATAAAATCTAAAGAAGGCTAAATAGTATTCAGTATTTTTAACTATCCAAGCCAATTGTATATAACTCTGTCACTGTCACTGTCACTGTCAGGATAGCCCGGAACATATTCCGGGCACACTATATACACTCCATAGAGTGGCCTAATTATTAACATTACTCAGGAAATATCTGATTAAAACTTATTTTGGAAATTCAAAACACTATTTCGAGTGTTGGTTAAAAATTGCAGTAAGTCAACTTTATAATTTTTTTCAGATAATTTTGCAGAAAAATGTACTTCTGCACAGCTGAAACTCCTGCGTCAAAAGCAAACGATTCATTATCTAAGCTGTAACTTTGTTATTCATAATAGACTAGACTGACTAACTTCTTATAGCTCTGATAGAGCTAAATATTTTGCCATCGCTTCTGTGTGACAAGAAAAACATTGTCTTAAGCTTGCTCATTTAACAGTTAAAAAAAATACCAGTTAAAAAAAGTTATTATGATTTTACCAGTATCGGGCCCGCCGTCTTTAGACTTGAATTGCTGAAGTTTCCGTCCGAGCTTCTGCTGGCGCCGACGCCGCATCACCGCCTCGGGGTTACTGATACTGCGCATGAACGAAGACTCGGGTAGTTCTGAATCACAAACAATTTATTATAGATTTTATAACTACAAACATTTTTTTTTATTAACTTATGTTTTCCCACTGCTGGGCAAAGGTCTCCCCCAATTTTCACCGAACATCTCTATCCTTTGAGACTTCTTACCAATCTCCTTACAAACAAGTATTATTTATATAATTTTTATTGCTACATAATCAAACTTTTTTTATACAATTTTTTTGTTATTTGTTTACGTAGGTAGCGCGTGTAGCGTAACTTTCTTACGGACAGTCTCAAAACCAATCCATCATTCTATCTTTGGTTTTGCTTACTGCTGTTAAATATTTGATTTCCGTTCCTTGCAAACAACAAAATGACAAATATCTACCAACAGTAAGCATAACCAAAGATTTTTTAGACGTTTTTGATAGATCGTTTAAGTTAAGCGACGTTAAACGGTCTAAATATGGATGAGTGAATGTAAGTGGCATAAACAGCTGCTTGCTTTGACATCATTAGTTTCCGATATCTACAGGACAGATATCTTTATCCATTTGATTTGTTTTATTAGAGTAGATGTATGTTTATAAAAAAATACTGTTCTTAAGTTTACTTAATGAAAAAGATTCGAAAAAAAAATTACTAGGTTAAATTAAGAGCGACTTGGTTATAATAAACTTTTCATCTCCGCATGTCAAGTTCAACTAAACATATTAATCTATGCCAGCAGCCTCTTAATCAAAACTTTCGTATAACTTTGGACGAACAATAATCTTAAGAGCCTGTGAAGTAATGTTGTTGAATACAACATAGTTGCTACAACTATCTTTAACAGACTGATCGATAAAATCCAAGATTTGGAGGTTTGGAATATTAGATTAGGGGCATGTTTACACGCAACCTACATTTTGGTTTTGCCTTTATCATTATCACGAAATGCACTTTAAGTTACGCAATATTGCAATTACAAAAAGATACATTGTAATGTACATCTTTATAAGAACAGTGATTGGTTTACAAAGTTCTGCTTTAAAAATTCTTACAAAAACGACGTGCGATCACAACGTTCAAAGAAAGTGAACTAATATAACAAGTTTGATATCGTTGCTATAGCAACGACCGCTTAGCATCCATGAATAAGTTATTGAGCGTGTATAAAAGTCGAAATAATACGATATTTATTACCAAATATTTGTTTAGTTTGAGTCGTGCCTGTCACGGAATTCGCTTTGCCCATTTCCGCCATCTTATCTTAAGACATGCTTTTCTTCGAAATAAAGTTTTTGTGATTTAAGCTAATAATTAAGCAATTACTTTAGCTACGGACCATAATGATAATCTTCATTATGCCATAAAATAGCACTCTGTTTCATACACATTGATCTCAAAACCATAAACCTTTAAGATTATAGCTGATAAGATATTTACTAGTAAAATTTATCATTGTAAATAAAGCCTTCCCAAGGTATTATGTTGCCGTTGTACGGCTAGTAATACCGAACATTCCGTTCTAAAACCCTGTACCTAATGCTAAGCCTACATATTATTGTTCTAATTGGCTTATCCATACTGACCAGTGTATAGTTTTTCTGCAACAGGTCTGTTCTCGTCAGTCGCGTCGGATTTCATTCGGGAAGCTTTTTCTTTCTTTTTTAGTTCTTTCTTCTCTCGTTTCGATAATTTTCGCTTGAAATTCTGATCTCCCTTATCACTTGCTGATGAGGGTATCTGTAAATAACAATGTTTAATTATTAACCTCGTAATGGAGAGTTTTATAATAATGCAAACGTACTATAAATATAAACATTCGTTCAGCGCGTAAGAAAACAAACTTGTTAGAAATATACCTACTTAGAAATGAATGGATAATAAAGGTGTGCGCTTCCGCGGCATTTATTTTGTGGTAACTATCGACTGCGGGTTCGATTAGAGTTGCACATTTAAGTACCAACATATTTATTTCTCAGTTTTTAGCAGTTAACACATTCAAACTATGAGAACCTCAATACAATTCACATGCTTCACCGAACTGTGAAATTCTATACAGATATGTATTGTTTTGTAACAAAGTCTTAGCAGCCTTGAATGGGTGCTACGCTTTGCTATTATAGGCTAAGCCTTTGAGGGATTTCTCTGAATTACACGTAGGCAACAATGGACTGTAAACTCCCTCACGTCTATTGTTTTAAATGAAGATTTCAATAGTTATTGATTTAATGTAAGTATATTTTGCAAGGCAAAGAGTAATTAAAAGGAATCATACTGAATAATTTATTTATCGGTGTATAACATTTTTCAAGCATGCTATGAGATCAATTAGTAGCCTTATAATATGACTCATAAAAACGCAAAATGGGCATAAAAATCATTTATCTCGATAACCTCTGATTACCCTTCAACTGATTGATATAAAAATGCGAAAAAAAGTGTACTACACCTTGAGAATACAGTGATGATATTTATTTTCTTCAGAAATACTCTTACCTCATTCCCAGTAAGGCACTTCAAGAGGAACCGCCCCTCGCGGTCCTCAGCATGCCAGTTGAGTTGCACCAATAAAGGCTTCTCATCCGGCTCGAGTTTACGCTCGTCGTCCGGCCCATGGGTCTCCCAAAGGGAGTACGAGCCAAGAGACAGCATCCGCATGTCTGGACGGAACTTTTCTATCAGCGTCTCTGTAAATGTAAGAGGATGGGTGAGTAACAAGCACGGACAATTCTGCCTAATTTGATGAGCACCAATTTCTTCGATTGGCTATTTAGATTTAGGAGGATACCGATGGAGCTAAGGCCTAGCTCTTATTTTTAAATGTGAACTAACTGATACGTAATCTTAACAAGTCCTTTAACAAAATTATAATTGTATACTAACCATTCCAACTGTGATGAAACATATATTTACAGGTATTTATCGCAATTACCTTGCGATAAATACCTGTAAATATATGTTTCATCATGTGTTTTGATCGCGAAAGTTAAAAAAGACATTCCAACTGTGCCTAGTAGAGACAATAATTCAGTCACAATTCTGAACACTAACGTCCGCGTGACCGAGTCAATTAGTGAATTGGGGAGGCCATTGCAGATGTGGCGCTAGGTCAATTGGTTATTGCACTTTCTTGACCAAGCCGTAGATTCTAGCAATTGCGTTAATGAAACTGAGTTGATCGACAAAAATTCCAGTGTTCGTTCGTTTTAGACAAAGTCTCATCACGAATTTTGGCGACATGGTAAACGCATCGTTGAGTTTATCGGTCAATTATAAAATTTTAGTTACGCTTATAACATCGTCACGTTTTATGGCAAAATAATAGAACCGTTATTAATTTCATAGGTCAAAATAAAATTTCGTCAACTAGATGTTGTACCATAAGTCGTTTGAAACAAGCAAAACTCGAGTTTTGTTTGATGAAGGTGGTCTAAACTTAGTAGAAGCAAATGATTAGCACAAAAACATTGAAACATTAAGCACAGCAAAACGTGTCACTAGTGCACTGACGCACACTATCCATTCATATCCAGCATGGAATCGACGTTAATTAATATAATTGTAACATAACCTGTTCTAGTTCAGTCTAATGATGTCTAGCTATCGTGACTTAATGTTATTTACCTATTTCAAATAATACGTTGTTAGCTAGAAACCGTATTTTCATAAATCATCGTTATATATTTAGAGACAAATTTCAGAGTTTTCCGATCTAAAAGAGAAAACAGTCGACATTCACAATGCTATTTATAATTTAGTTTCATTCGGTCAAGGTCTAATTTTCAGTACGTATTGGTTATTTTGGTGTAACTCACCTATGACATCGCTGACGGTCGCGTCGGAAGCCACTCGTATACATTTGGTCGCTATTTTCTGGCCGGAGTCTTGAAAATAAAACCGCATCACGCCATGGAACTCTAGATTCTGAAAAACAATCAATCATTAGTTAGAATACATACATGAAGCAGTAATTAGTAGGTACTCGAGTTTAGTAAGATGCGAAAAAGTACGAGTATTACTCGTATTCTTATTATTGTAGAGTTCTTGACAAAGTCAATATTATACCGGAAACCAAATTATCTCGGTTAGTGCAAAGCTAGTTCTTTGTTTGATAAGAATACTATCAGTGCTCTACCTAACAATTACCTGTCTCGAAGACCTACAAGACAAAAAGTGGGATTCTGTTACTATTTAAATGATGACTAAAGTTTCATCAAAAAATGCCAAGAAAATGGCGCATTGCCATTTTTATTTACCTAATTTATTATTGGTAGTCTCTCTATCTTCGAAGCAGCCAACTAACCAAAAACTCTAGACCTCCCAAAAGGATTTCACCAGAACGCAGGGTGTAACTTCCTCCAGCAGTGTCCTATTAGTATTATAATTAGGACATCAGCAATGAATTACCTCGTTGGGTTCGCTGAGCGCAAACAGATCCAGTCGGTTGGCGTTCCATTGCTGGATCATGTTGCGGAGCGCCTCTCGCTCCAGCATCCGCTTGTCTGCCGCATCCATCACCGCATCAAGTTAGCCTGAAACATTACATTTTATCTTGCAATTTCAAGTAAGACTTACACTAGTTAGCCTTAGTAAGAATTAGATGGAGGAGAGTTTTGATCAACTTGTTTATCATGATCATACCCAGAATAAAATTTTTTTAACGTTCGTATTCGTAAATACAGTGACGAGGTTGACAATCATGCGATTGGAGCCACAAATTAGATAACTTACTGAAAAAAACTCTTGTTTTGTAAAGATATTTATTTATTACGTAGCTTTTATATTAGACGATTATTATTTCTAAAGTTAGATGAGCCTGTACATTTTGTTTAACACAGTTGGGTAAAAATCTAAATGATTCATTTGATGAGAAATTAAAGCAAGTCTACTTAGATTAGACGTTTCAGTTCTGTGTTATAGTTTTAGATGTTATTTATAAAGGTTTGTCATCACACACAGTGGGCGGTGGCTTCACCATACACGGATGAAAACAAAGTGTGACCACGTGTGTAACACGCCTCGTACTGTTTATCGCACTCATCACATTGGTGATCGTGATTGCTTTATTTGGATCACTTCACTACAACATAACAGGTGTAAGATGTGTCAATTGTTATGGAGCACTTAAGCCTGATTACATATATTATTAGAAGTCTTAACAAGTTAAAGCCGTGTTGGCCCAGTGGATTGGTTTGGTACTTCGACTTTCATTCCGAAGGTCGTAGGATCGAATCCGGCCGTGCATCAATGGACTTTTCGTGTCGAAAAGTTTATATGCACTTTAACACGAGCTTTAAACGGTGAAGGAAAACATCGTGAAAAGTTTATATGCACTTTAACACGAGCTTTAAACGGTGAAGGAAAACATCGTGAGGAGCCCCACACGTATGGACCATGCATTTCCTGTGGATATGGCCGGCTATGCTGAGAGGAGGGTTTAGGTGGCTGGGCAAGCCTTTCCATCTCAACAATGTCCCAGGCACTACTACAGTGTCCCGGTAAGTGTGGGCAAAGATTGCCTCCTGACGCTGTATAAAATCATCTAGTAAAGATGTAAAGGCCTGAGTTTTTAACAAGTGACAATATAAAAAAGCGATTATAGATTGCAGTTAGCTGTACTATTTAGGTTCAATTCTGTTTATAACCCCGAAGATCCTCGTCAGATCCTCACCAAAATATTATAAGACCAACTGGATTTTTTTAATCAAGCAAAATATTTTTTTATTAAATCAGTTAGTGCCCGGTCTCGAATTCTGCGGGCAGCGGGGCGGCGGCGGCGCGGGTAACGAGCGGGTAACGAGCGGGCAAGGAGCGGGCACTGACAGTCACCATTGCCAACTATGAAACTTCATAGCTAGTTCTAGCAATTTTTATACCCCCATCAGCAACTATTTCAATAAAATTGTAGCTAGACGATTGATCAATTTTTCTAGCAACTTTCCACTAAATCAACCATTCAAGCAAATTATTTTGAAAAAAGACGTCAATGATTTTTTATATTTTGATTTAAACTATTTCTAAATCAAAATCTAAATCTAAATCATTTATTTGCTTTGAATATGGTAATTTACATACAGGTGTTAAAATTTCATTAAATAGTTCATAATACATATTCAGGTATTTGTCATAATTTCATAACAAGCAAATAATATATTGTTAAAATACTTTATATCAATTTAGCTACGTATCTATTAGGTACCTAATTTATTATTAAAAACATTCATGTCAAAAAATTTCAAAACAATCATAAAAAAAAACATGTTTAAAGTCAACTGCAAAAACAAATAAACACTTTTTACATAAGTACCTAATATACCTATAACCGACCACAAGTACTTATGCAACAAATCTAGACGTGATGATGATGATGATGATTGATATGGTTATCTGGAAACTTTTTGCAAAAGATATAGCTACTAAGATAATGGTACAGTTGGCAAGACGGACAGATTACGCGGTGTAGTGTTGTACCTATTCATGGTTCAGGGGATCGAGCGAGACTGAATTGAATCCATACAATTTATTTTTTTATTTTTGTTTAAATGTGAGAGTTATTGTTCATCTGTACGTGAATACTTAATGAACCAAACAAATTGTTCACACGAAAAACATACAAATGAAAAACGTAAATCAAAATTGTTGTAATTAAAATGGATTTAGTTTCGATCTCTTTCTAATTTATCTCTCTTTAATAGTAATAATAGTTACATTTCTAAGTACTTAGGTACTTTATCAAAAATATCGAACCAGGAATAGAAAATGAGATTTGTTATAACTATCCGCACAACACTACACAATGATGACGCGCGGACTGTCAGTGCCCGCTCGTCTCCCGCTGGTCGCCCGCTCGTCGCCCGCTCGTCGCCCGCTCATTGCCCGCTCATTGCCCGCTCGTCGCCCGCTCCCGCCCCGCTGCCCGCAGAATTCGAGACCGGGGCCTTAAAGTATCTTCAAGTAATCGGAAAACAACATAAAACAAAAACCGATGAATTGAGAAACTTTTCTTATGAAGTGGGTAAAAAAATAAGAGAGTTCGTCTAGCTTGTTTGAATAAACAGAAGAGGAATATTCATAGTAGATATGTTACATTCCACAAAGTTAAAATTACAAGTAGAGCGCAGATTATCTGTGACTAATCGGTATACAAAGATAACGATTGCAGGAGTGTACTTTTATCTAACTAAATGAAGATAACGTTGGTGGTAAGAATCCTTTGTAAGAAATTAGCAGAAATTCAAGTGTAAATGGTTCAAACGGTGCAAATTCTTGCTATACTTTTAGTAGATGTTTTCAATAATATTCATATTCTACGTACAGACTTTACTTGACTGTAAACTTCAATTACGGGACTGACATCACAAATAATGCAGGCATAGGATTTGTAAAAGGTATTCAATATTTTGGCCAGTTGTGTGTAATTAATAAAATAATGAATAATTTCCAGCTAGTTCAATATTTTGTGGGTGGTATCTGGCATACATCATGCGCCAGCGCATAACCAACATATCGTGGATGCGCCTGTAGATTATTAATAAACAATGCGAACATATGGCCCGCTGGTCATCAACCGGTGACCGCTAATAGCCGTCAAATATTTTAAGAGATAAATTCATCAAGAATACTAACGACTAACAAAACCTAAACTATTTAGAACAGTCTGATTATATTGGTGCTTAAATACGAGTATGTATGGTATAAAAGTGTACGTATATTGATTGACAGTGTGTATAATGTACTCGGAAGCCCCAAATTAGGAACTAGCTTATCGTGTGTATTAAACGAGATTACATAAAGGTACGTTGACGTAACGTTAACCTAAGGAATCTAATCCCACTTAGGTACATTCAAACATTTCGGCACCTAAAGCTAAGCTAATGTACCAACATTATAAGTTACGAATGGGTTGCATTACTCGGAAGCGTGTTCTCATTTTCATTTCAGTTTTCACTTGAACCCGGTTTATTAGTGTTAGGTGTCAGAAACAGAGACTGCCGTCAGTGTTGTTATGGTTGGGCTCGCTTCCGCTGTACGATACGAGTGCGAGTAGTAGCAAAGCCACTGCAATGTACGAATGGAACTATACTACACACGTGAGTGTGGAACGAGGAACCGAACACAGCAAGCACGGTACGTTGACTCGTACAAATAAACACGCATCTCTCATACTGCGAATTCAAAAGCGAAGAAAGTATTTTTCGAAGCTACAAGTCAATAACCGGCCCTTTGTAGATAAATAGAGAAACGAAAAGTGAAATTGTGTTTGTCTTTAGGTAGGTAATTATAAAATAGGCATGGGGGCATATTTGTCTGATGGCAGTAAAGAGCTTGTGTTCCGTTTGTAGCTTATTCATTCGAGCTCACGCATGCTACCTCATTTGCAAACAAACGAGATGCCTTCTGCTTCGGTGCGGCAACGTTAACATTATACTGAAGTTACGAAACCCACTAAGAACCTCTTTTGCGTAGCATAAAATATTGTCAACAGGGCAGTTCGCAGTTGGTGTGGTGATAGGTGGCCGAATAGTGAGTGACAGAACTTCACGCTTGGTTGCCGACCTTGCCTCTTCCTGTGGCGGCGGTGAACGCACCGGGCGATCTCGCTGACTAGGTCGACAATGTACTTCAGCGTAATCTTATATTAGGTAACAATAGGTTAATAAGCAACATGATATCTATGTATGTACCATGAATACACTCGTATATTATAATGTATAAGTAACAGAATTCTTTCCTGAGTTTCAAAGTCTGCCAACACTATTTAATTTACAGCACTCTCAAACCATTGTCAAATAAATCATTGAATCTAAGAAAAGCGTTTAGATTACTCAAAAATGTTGGCACGTCTCGTAAAATTTGTTAACTGATTGATTTACAAACTCTTAAAACTGAAGAGAGGGGTCTCATTGACTGGCATAGAACAGGTTAATTCCGATAACTGCAGCGTGGGAAATAAAAAAAGTGGAGTTTACAAGTGGGTGCAAAAACTATGGGTTGAGCAGCGACCCCCGCTGCAAGTGCATAGGGGCGGAACAAGTGGCCCTATACGCGGCGAGTATCTTACCCTTTACAAAACAAAGTATTACAACACTTTCCAACTAGTACAGAGCAGGTGTTAAGAATGATACAAGTACACACTGTACATTCTACTAAGTTTAAGCAAGAACTAACCCAACCCTGCGCTTCAATGAATTCGCGAACGATTTGGTCAATGGCCGACCTTTAACCGACCGAGCCATTTGGGGGAGATAAACCGTCCCAAGTTAGGGATCTAATTGATTTGATTATTATATGAGTTATATTGCATTACATTTATCAGTTTAATTACAAAAATATTTCCACTGTATGTAGGCCAAAGTATCAAGTAGGTATAATAAAGGCCCAAGTCATTGTCCGAATCTGCGTTGGAGTTACCGGAATCGCAAAAGAGATTATGTCTCGATTCGGTTGATGATCGCGCTGCAAGTCTAAGAGCTTTGTCCCTTTATGCGAAGACTCCCATAACTGTTATGTAATATAAAACAGTACTGTTATGTGAAGTTGACTATTATAACAATAGAACTTTCCGTGATCACTTGCAAGAGCGGCGTTACAAAATTGTTGTATTCCAAATCAGCCCCAATTAATCTATACTATCTATACTAATATTATAAAGAGGTAAAATTTGTTTGTTTGTTTGTTGAAACTACTGGACCGATTTCAAAAATTCTTTCACGGGTGTGTAGAATGGACTGTCCGGCAGGTTATAGGCTATATTTTATCTCGGTAGCTCCATTAGTACACCCGTGCGAAGCCGGGACGTGCTACTAGTCAGATACAAATATTAAACAAACAAATATTACTAAGACTCTCTTACGTAAGTAGAATAATGTTTTTTAAAATTGAAAACTTTAAAAAAAATCATAAACACTAAAAAAATTCGGAGGCTGTGGAATATTATAGTTTAAACAATGCATAGTTATAATCTAAGTACTCCAAATTATCTGTAATATGGGTTTTGGATTAGAGAGGTGTACGTACTACTCTTTGACTAAAGAGGCGAAATAGCGTTTTAACTCGAATTCAATAGGTTGGATAGGCAACATTTTGAAGTGGTAACAGCAAGTTGGTAGATAAGATAATATTAGATTAAACGAATTACAAATCATAACTATTCATTGGAATGCATAAGTTAACAAAAGGAATGCGAAAGCTCAAGCTCAAGGTATAAGTGAGTCACATGTAAGGCATGCGAGCCTCGCCGTGTCACCCGCGCTAACTATACCGGGTACGAACATAGTAGCGAAGTGTACTGGATAGAAAAACGATATTTATTGCATCCATAATTAAGGTCAACTAACAACTCTTCAAGGTACAACTAATACTAATAATAGATATTCTATGACATATCAATATTGCAATTATGACATCTGTAAGTTCTTAAAAAATTGCCAACAATATCAAGCATACCTCGACACCAAAGTCTGCAAGGAAATGTGCATGTGCACCTGCTAGTACATTCCACTCAAGATGTTAAACTGGGACCTTATTTTAGCTTTAATTGAACTCCCCTGCTATTTTCTATCGGTGCGATGGAGTTGTATTTGCATTTATACTGTACTTAGTTAACTGATAGAGTATTTAACGAGAAAGCAAATAAGTAAAGCTTCATTTCCGGTTCTCAGTGGAAACCATGCAAACCGTAGAAATGTTAGCGATGTAAGAACGAAGTAAGGCGTCTAGTCGGCCGGACGGCACCTTGCCGTTTGACTAGTTTCACCTATCGGTTTCGTAGAAAAGCTTGAATATGGCACGTCTCTACATCGCCATTCGCCATTCGCTCTGCAGATATCAGATGACCGTGACCGGACACCGCATTCACTCTCAATGAAATTGTTACTCCGAAACGAGACGATCGCTTCACTTCATTGCTTCGCTACATGATTGACGTTTGTCCGTTAGGCGATTTTATATTTTGGAACTATTTTGTCGTATTTAGAAAGAGGCTATGGGAGGGTGCGCGGTAAATTGACATGTAGCTATGTATAACGACAACGCGCACGTACAGGGATAGTCGGGGCCTGGCACGGAGCGCTTTGCAATAGAACCGCCCCACGAAGACTCTTTACTTGTGAACCTGACACGATAAATCTAGAAGACGATTTGATTTCCTTTACTTTGCAACACGTTTCCAACTAACGTGTTCAACCATAAAAAGTGAAATCGCTGATCTTAAATGATGAAATTTTAAGCGTGTTCATGCACTCCGAGTCTCACTGAAGTAGCATTTACTGAGATAATTTCCGACAAAACCAGCTTTGCACCATTGATTTTAGACAAAGAGTGATGCCATTACAACCTATTGTTTACTCAATCACTTCTGTCTGCAACTCTTTATTGTTTGGCTTGTTTTATTTCATTTCTCCTAACGTATACGTACGTACGTATACGCTTATAAGCGACACTGTGTCCTTTTACAAATATGTAGTAAGTACTAAATATTTCATCTAATCCTTTATTTACCACCATTCAAAATCAAACACAAAAACATTAAGTAATTCAGTAACTATTTACAATCTCTGAAATTACAATACTTAGTCTAAGAGCTAGGTGATTCAATCCATGTTCCTGTGTATGTGCCTAGTTTACCTGTAAATTTTAAAACAAATGTATTTTTAAAGCTTTGTGATAAAACAAAGATGATAAATTCACTAATCCATGAAAAACGAAGAAAATTCTAATCATGCCTTCTAAATAATTTATCGTTACGATGTTTCCGCACGCCAACATAATTAGGAGACTCCGCAAAGCAAATATCAATCCATACAGTATGGCAAATGGGTGTTACATAAAAGTAGAGAGTGTGTGAAAAGCGGTCAGTTAGTTCACCAAGCTCTTCGTTCATTTCCGAGGTCAGAGAGTGTGTGAAAAGCGGTCAGTTAGTTCACCAAGCTCTTCGTTCATTTCCGAGGTCAGACGCGTTCTACTTGTAAGCTAATTGAATTAGAAGCAATCTACTCGTGGACTGCGCCAATGCTGGCGTAGCCTCCCTCATTCATGCGCTTTACGGTCATTGTTCCCACTCACGCCTAATCAAATCGTCACCTAACAAGAAAGGTAAAACTTCGAATAGGTTGAAATAAATGCAGAAAACACATGATTTCCAGACCTTAAATTACGATAGTTAAGTTTAAGTCTGGAAAGCAGTAAAAAGAAAGTACCTACGAAGCCACATCGTAATGGGAAAAAACTTGATAAGGTGGTCGTTACATGCCATTTTGTTTAAGGGGCGTGGTGAAAGTTTAAATCAAGCTTAGAAAACTAGTTACTGCATTCTTGACCAACATTTGCTACTTATAATTATACATATTATTCTATTGTAAGCCTAATTTGTTCTCGCCCCTGTTAATAGCACCGCACAAGTTACACACTACACAGTAAAAAGGATGGCTTGTATTCCTCTTAGGGTCTTTTTAGACGTTTCGCTTCCAAGCATAAGACTTGCACGAGCTAACATAGGCGTAGGCTTTGAATTTTGAAGTAAGACGAGGATTGCCTCAAGGCGCTGTGTTGCATTGATAGCAAGGCCTCTTGCGGTGAAATTGGCGCCGCGCTGCGCCTTACCGCGAGAAAGTAAAAAGACGCAATCAGCGAGAGAAAAGCGACAGAATCTGAGCCAACGTCGGCGAGCAACGACTTAATAGAATACTTAAAAATTCAGGACGTCGAGCACTGCATTGACCCACTCCTTTCGAACCTTCAAAGTGATGTTAAGCATTTATTACCGTATTCTAGATAAGTACATTATGTGAGGTATGCGAACTGCGTTCATAATCAAAGAAAGTATATTTCAATTGAGTACAACTGCGAATGCTTTGGTCACATTCAATTTCAACCAGTACAGTTTTGAATGCATAAGCCATGAAACCAATGATTTAAATTCTATAGGCTACCTATATAATTAGGCCATTGTGATTTGTCTCTACCTGAATCTCAAGTCATTGTTCTTATGACTAAGTCGCCACAATAAGTCCGGTGTGAATCTCTGAGTGAGTCATTGAGGCAACGACCTGGTCGCACTAAATAGTTGTATCGTACCTTGTTATTCGTTCTGCATCTAAGTAGAGTACCTTGTGCCTCCGGCGGACCTAGTTATTAGTTAGGCCCTAGTCTCTCTTTATCTTGATCAATATATATATGAAAATAGAGAAACATTATCGAAAATATTTGAAATTTCGACATTTGAAAGTTATTAAGTAATTTGTGCTTTAGATTCTATTCTTGTTTTTTGATGTTTACGAGAACGCAAAGATAAAAAAAAATTATAGCGGATGGATGGGACATTGTATGTTTTACGTATAGGCTTTGAGGGGCTTTCTTTTATTATTATTATTATTTTTATATGGCCATGATCATCCCACTGCAGTGCAAAGGCCTCCCTTCCCTTCTTCCACTCTTCGCGACTCAGCGCGACCACAGGCCATGTGTTAAGGTAGGAGACAGGAGTCAAGTTCGTCGCGCCATCTCATCCTGGGTCGTCCACGCAATCTCGTGTCGCATTGAGTGGGGTCCACTCTGTGGTCCAATATTTCTTATAATACCTTAATAAATCCTATAAGAAATATGAAATTAGGCAGCTTTAAGACATTGGCGGTAACCTTCAGAGGTATAAGAACTTTTTTATATTAATGATAAAACTCTAATAATATGAAACTGGAGTTAAGATTTCTGTTTTATAGTGAAGCTGAAAGGGCTTGAATAGTTTCGTAGTCAAGAAGGAAATAGGTAGGTTAATAAAATTCGTAGAAAATTTTTACGTCAATCAGGTAGGTACTAAGTTTATCAGATATCAGATAAGTACCTAACCTGATGCCTCAAGTTTAGAAATAAGATGAATCAATTGGAAATCCCTTTGAACCCATGGCGTACTAATCTAATTTACTTTTTAAGGGTTTCACTTCACACCCTACAACTAAATACTTCTCAAGTACCTACAACACGGGGCGCGGCGTTAACGGTTAAAATAGTTGTGATTATAAAGCCGGTTTCCTAACTCTCAATTTGAAGTTAACCATTTTTAATTAAACAAGTAAAGAAAATAACATAAGGACGAATAGGTTATAGTATGAGGCATAGCATGATTATGACCAATAACTACCAACCGATTGCACGGGGCGCGGCGCGGGCGCAGCGCCTTGGCCGAGCTAATTAGAATGGACGACACGCGTCAAAGCATGGTACTCACTTAACTCCCCAACGCATGATTCTACAAGGAGGCACTACAAGGAATAACATTTTAGTAATCATCATTCAATCATTTGAATAGGGAAATAAATATTTAAAAACAAATATTATAAAGAGGTAATAGTGGTTTGTTTGTTTATTTGACGGAGGCATGGGTACCTTATCTCGAACATTGAATTCACTCCGTTTTTCTTCGGGCTATTTTTTGTGTTTGTTTTTTGCGGCGTTACGTAGCGGCGTTTAGGCATCTGACTGCATGCTACTTAACACTAGATGGAGTTACTTATTTTTGATTGCAGGCAAGACCTAAACGCCGCTAGCGCGCCGCAAAAATCAAACACATAAATAGCCCAAAGAAAAAAGAACAATGTTCGAGATGAGGTATCTGACTTATGTAGAAAATCTGTGACGGAGGTAATCTCCGAAACTACTCAGCCGATTACAAAAAAACTTTCACAAATGTGTATAATGGACTGTCGGGATGGTTATAGGCTATATTTTATCCCAGTGGTTTCATTAGTACACCCGTGCAAAGCCGGAACTTGCTGCTAATGTAGTTCTGTAGTAGATGTAGGTACCTACTTGTTTAGAAAAATGTAAAATTTATAATATTACAGATACAATGCAGAAGGAATATGATGTATGTCTGTAGGTAGAACATTCAAATTAAAAGTTTCTGATAATATATAAATAAATAAATAAGTGTTCAACAGCTTCTGATTTCTTCATCAGGTCAGTTTGTTTGGTACCATACCTACTTAACTATTTTGGCAAATCCAATTATTTTATTGGATGTTAAATTTTCATAACTGATTTTTTTTATTTGATTGATGAGATCTTAGACAGTTCATAATCATCTCCCTGCCCTTATCCCACTAGGTGGGATAAGGGCAGGATGAGAGGATGAGATCTTAGACAGTTATACTAGTTTAATTTTCTTACTAACTAGTTGATAGTTTTTCTATAGGTTGTAATATTTTTACTCTTGGGTGCAACTACTAGGGCACGGAGAGCGTAAAAGTAAAGGCACCATGTCCTAAACAACAGCTCCACAATCACACAGGGCTTGTGCAGCATTCTAGAATCCGCCTTTGAAACAAATTATCACAGGAATGTTACAGGCTACAGCCAGATGGTATGTTTGGCAGAGAGACCAACTTCAAATAATTTATTCAATGTAGGTATTCAATTGTAAGTCATGTAAATAAGTGTACAAATTACCTAACGCAGGTATGAAAGGTTTATCTACACTATCTACACTAATATTATAAAGAGGTAAAATTTGTTTGTTTGTTTGTTTGTTTGACGGAGGTAATCTCCAAAACTACTGAACCGATTTCAAAAATTCTTTCACGGGTGTTTAGATTGGACTGTCCGGGAGGTTATAGGCTATTTTATCCCGGTAGCTCCATTAGTACACCCGTGCGAAGCCGGGCTACTAGTTAAGTATATATAATCCGTTTAATCCTAAGATATCAAAATAAACCCACTGGTTTTTTTTCCGTTAAAGTCATTTCATGCTGCAATTCTCAAACTACGTACTTTAGCAAAATTTTTCCTCAGAAGACTAAATACTTATCCACCCCAGGACAAGGTGGATACCTAAATTATTTGTAATTTTAGCAACTTTTTTGATTTATGAGAACTATTTTGAAGGCTTTGGGGGTCTAATGTCTATAATATGACTGATTGTGGAAATAAATTATATTTTATTTCGTAGGCTGGAAAATCAATTATAAAAATTTTAATAACTATACAGTCAGACTGTCCAGTTTTTAGTTTACTGTAGGTATTGTAACTTCTTGTATTACCAACCTGTTAGCAGCTTGTAAATATGATTCCAGCAATAAAGACACATTTCACACACACAAAAATTATGATACACAGGAGCTGAATCACTTTTCACCAACTTAGAGCTTGTTCAAAACTTGTAATGACACTTCACGAACTATTCAGGCCCAAGCTTGTATGACACTTCAAAGTATACATAACTTTTAAACAACTTTCGAAACAGTATTCTATAATAATAAACAATACTAAATTCACGAGTTTAAGCGAAAACTTTACCAAATATTCACGAATTTTCCAAACTTGGACAGAGTAACCATCGCAATGTACGTGTTTGTAAAATGAAATATCCACAGATGCACGAACGATTACGGAACGAACGAAACGAAAAGTCCTACGATACGAAAGTCAAAAAAAACCGACTCCGGTCACAGACTATTTAGCATGTTCCGTATCCGTCGAGTCGACCACAGAGTAAGTAAACTCTTCTGATTAAAATATATATATATATATATATATAAAATATGCTATTGTCATTATGCTATTTATTTGACGACCTCTGTGGCGCAGTAGGGGGAACGCCCGGCTGAGACGCCGACGTTGCGGGTTCGATCCCCGCTACGGGACAAATGTTTGTATGTTCTGCAGATATTTGTTCCGTGTCTGAGTGTTTTCTATCTATAATATGTATGTATTTACAAAAAAAAATGTATCTATGTACTATATCAGTCATCTAGTTACCATAACACAAGCATTAAGTTGCTTAGCTTGGGACTAGATGACGCTGTGTGGAATGTCCAAGGATATTTATTTATTTATTTATTATTGCCATCATTCCTTCTTTATTCTGTGCTTCTATCGCGGGCATTGAGCGTGGAGACCGAATCCAGAAATTCCGTATCCGTATTAAAAAAACCCGCTTGTCACTTTAGTTCAGCAACTCGCCTCTAGGTGGCATGCAATGGCTTTTACCGCGGCCGGCCGGCAGTCCCCGAGTGCCACACGTCTTTTTTTTATTTCTGTCTTCTGGCACAGAAAAAAGTTAGAAAATGATTCTGGTGTCGTCGTCTGTTTCATCCTCAGATGAAGTTCATCAGAGGCAAAGAGAAATAATCACTGCTCCAAGGTCTCCACCATCTCCACTGCAAGCAGAGTGCACGCTCTTTGCCTCTAAACATTGAAATAGAATGAATAGAATCAGATGGATGCATTTTAAAAACAAAGAAAAAACCTATTCATTTATTTTCTGAAAGCCTATCTCTTCAGATAAATCTATCTATACTACTATTATAGAGGTACAATTTGTTTGTTTGTTTGACGGATGTAATCTCTTAAACTACTCAACCGATTTCAAAAATTCTTACCCGGGTGTTTCGAATGGACTGTCTGGGAGGTTAATAAGCTATATTTTATCCCGGTAGCTTCATTAGTACACCCGTGCGAAGCCGGGACGTGCTACTAGTACTTAGATAAAGTTGTGAAAACTGCTTGTATAACGAACTTATAGAGAAACGTAGTTTCAAGTTTGAGTGAAGTCTCTGAATACGAGCCTAACACTGTCTTGTCGTTGTCGCTAACTTTGTGGTTGATGAAATGAAGTAACGCAACAATGGTAGGTAGCTATTTAGCCAAAACCAAAATTTAGCTGCGAACGTGTATTAAAACTCATCTCATCTCCATATTAAAGTTCATCTACCCACCGCCAGATGGCAGGGCCGACTTATGGAGTTGTGAATGTAGCGTTATCGTTAAGAGCATCTTTGATCAGCAAGGAAGTTGAATCTGTTTAAGTATATTCTTTCTTTGTGACTGAGAAAGGTATATAAATCGCTGTCTTATACATTAATCCCTCTACATTAGTCAGTCTGTGTTGGTAGACTGACCCAATAATTAATATGAACTAGTCAGTCTGTCGCCAGGCTGTATCTCATAAACTCGATACATAGATGAAATTTCGGATTACCGTGTTTTTTATGCGGGCAACAGGTACGTAGACAGGTGAGAAATTTTCATACTGATACAAAATTTACGAAAAACGTTAACGAATCTTTAGAATCATTTTAATGAATGATGTTAATGTAAATGAAAAAAATGTGCAAGTAAAGGTGGAATTTTGATTTATTTATATATTCGTCTAAAATTGTACATTTACGCAAAACACACATTCTTAAAATTGAAATTATTAAATTCAGTACATACATACCACCTTCATTTATAAATTGTCAGATGAACTACTTAGGTACTACTAATGTATGATGCCACCATAAACTGACAGAAGATGCAGCTTCTCCTGATTGCCACTACAAATTCATAATTTTCTACTCTTGTGTTTTTCTCTTAGAATATAAATAAATGAAAAATGGGATCCAAATGAGATTGTACAAATTATGTATACATAATTACTATTTATTTAAAGAAAAGATAATACTTGATTCTCAAGTCAAAAATAATAATAAATCTACAAAAATTGAATTCATTTCTTAAAAATCAAGAGATTACAAAATACTTATAGATAAGAATCTACAAAAAAGGGACCTTACAAATTATATCTTATAGTTGTACATTGCTAGGGAGAGCTAAGTCATCCAAAAATTACTTACGTGAGATTTTTTAAATTTTTACAATACATACCTCTAAACAAAATAAATGCATTGTAGAAAGGACAAATTAATCAAAGCCATTCCTATCTTATTCCCACATAAATAAAGTTTGAATCTTATAATGAGAATGTATTGCCATCAAGATAACCTGTTTTATTCTGCAAAAATGTCTGCATGCCGATTTTAGCTTGCAAATTGAATACAACAAGTTATCTGGACAGTCAAATTACACTAAAGTGAGTGTGCATGTTGTAACGGAACACATTTACTCGTCAGAGCCCTCATCCTCTTCATCGTCATCTTGTTCCTCTTCAGACGAAGCATCCTTCTTGGGAGGAGCTGCTTCCTTGCGCCCCCGACCACGACCTTTAGATTCTGCTGTTGCACTCTGTTATAAAGATAATACAATTATTATATTTGTTATTAATTATGTATTGTTCACTATAACAAGTAAAGTAACTAGCTCAGTATATAATTTACCTTTCCTCTAGCCGGGGCCTTCTTCTTGGAGCCCTTGGGTCTGCCCCTTCCACGTTTAACCACTGGGGGCTGCTCATCATCAGAAGACTTGGCAGATTCTTTAGCTGGTTTTTCAGCTGCTGCGGGCCGACCTCGTTTTTTGGCATCCCCTTTGGGTTCCTATAACATCATTTTATTCTTAATTATTACTTACAGAGATGAACTAAGAGCTGATTAGGTACTAATTCTTAAAACTTAGCTGCGTTATATTATTCCCAGAAAATACCCCTAAGCAATATCTAACTAACTAACCCACCATTATTAAATTAATTGGTACATATACCAATTACCTCAGAAAATAGTCTTTACATAATTGTCAAATTCAAGTTTGCTGGGTCAAAATAATTATAGGTAGGTACCTACTTAGTTTAATAAAAGAATGTCTCAAATTAATAATTGAGTAAGTACCTAATTATTATTAATACTCACAGCTGCTTGGTTTCCATTAGCCTTAGGTTTTCCGCGCCCTTTCTTCTCCACTACTGCTGCTCCATCATCAGACATTTTAGAATATTTTATACAGCTACCAACCCTAGAAACACACCATAAAAATTGTAAGTACTTACCTACTACATTTTTTTTTTAAATATTACAAATGACTTTGTAGTTAACAGAGTATCTTTATTTTCTAGTGAGAAAAACCGACGCCAAGTAGGTATCGTTATCGTTTCAGTAATGGCAGCACAATCTTTTGAGTGTAGATACAAGCACAGTTAGACGTCTTTATCGATTTTATTCACAGTTTCACATATGTACGTCGTGTAGGTATTTATTGGAACGATATGAGGTTTTAATAAGATAAAATGAACGATGTTTTTAGTTAGCTCATAGAAAAAACATCGCTTATCCGCCAGTAAAACGAGGAAGTAATGTCAACAACCGCAAAATAAGGCGGAGGCGGGCGGCGCGGCGCGTCGGCGTCACAAAGATACATTATTGTTTGCAGTTGGTGAAATAGAGCATTTACATAAAAAATCGTACAAGCAAATACAAAATAACAATAGTTTGAAATTAAAAGATTAGCACTAAAAAATAAAAACTATATCCTTCTTTACTTATATCGAATACAAGTACCAAGAGCCGCTACACTAATGGAGAATGGAGTTAGCTGATTGTAAGGGTATTGTTCCTAGTTTTATCGTAAGAAATCTATATCCTAGAAAACAATTGAAATCCTACGGAATGCAAGTGAAAATTATGGTTTTTATTTACTTTACCAAAAATATATAAAAATTAAAATCTTACCAACTTGTTTACAGCAAGCAAAAGCTCCAAGCGAACAGCTCGTACGAAGGATTTATGGCGGGCAGGGAACTAAACTAACTAGCTGAACGAAGCGTATTGGCGTCTCTATAGAGGGCGATACTGAGCGTTGTATGGCAAGGAAAATGCAATAAGATTTTATTTTTTATAAAAGGAAATTATTTGAATTGATTTAGCAGACTTAAAATGAGTCTACTGGACTATTTTTGTCGTGGTTTTCACGAGCATGCCTCCTAAAATATGCATAATTTGAATAAAATTTAAAGTTGGCGCTCTTTTAGCCCAAACAAACATTTCCTTCCTTGCGTCTTTAGTTGTTTCGTTGAGTAGTCGAATTTCAGAACAGAACCATAATATTATGGCGTACCGAACGAACTTTTTTGATTTATAAATGAAATGCTTGGATGTGGTTTAATCTCATCTTCAATTGTTTTTATATAACTAAATTATTATCATTACAAACCTCTGAGAAGGTAGTTACAGACAGTCTAAAAAATAAATAGAAAAAAAAGACGTGTGGCACTCGGGGACTGCCGCGTTAAAGCTATTGCATGCCATCTAGAGGCGAGTTGCTGAACTAATGTGACAGCGTTAGGTTTTTTCGTTACGGAGTTTCTGGATTCGGTCTCCACGCTCAAGGCCCGCGATAGAAGCTAGAAGCTTTTTGATTTCGAAAAATTAAGTGAGTACCTAACCTAGCAGTTAAATTACTTTTATAATGGCGGTGGTTCTGTGTAGCCGCTAATTAATTAAAAAATCCTAAATTGGACGTCTGCCGATGCCGCGGCCGTGCCGGCCGTCTCGTCCGTCGTCGTGTCGGATCCATTCTGTCGGACGGATTGTGGCTACGTGCGACGATATACGTTTTAATCATTCGATGTCAGTGTCATAAGGCCTGTCATGTCAGTGTCTATTGCACACTTGTTTGCTCAGCATTTTATTCTGTGCTCGTGTCTACTACTATACATTACATACTATACTAGTCTATTTCGCACACACAACACAAATGAAATAAAATATTCTAAATAAATGTTATTATGAATTTATAAAAGAAAATCTTGTGAGTCTAACACAAATGAAATAATATATTTTAAATAAATGTTATTATGAATTTATAAAAGAAAATCTTGTGAGTCTATCGAATTTTAATTTTACAAAATTTGCATGAATCAATATTCATTACAGCGTAGTAGTTAGCAACTAACTATACAGTAGTCTGTCTTTGCAGCGTTATTGCTCTACCAGCTACAAAACAAGAGAAACAGTTACGTAAATAATTAAAAGAAGTACTTACCTGCCTGCCTACCTAGACTACCTAGAATTGGTCAATATTGTTAATACATTTCAAACTAGAGATGTGAATCCAAAAGATTTCCAGGAAAAGATAAAAATAAAAATATGATAAGGCCTATAGAACCAAAGGCAGAAGATTGCTGCAATAGCGGTTGTAATCCATGTATCTTTGATGTTTACTTAAAACAACTCAAGCTTTATGAATATCATTCAGAGAATAGTGAAGAAAGGTATCTTGAAATAAGCGAAAACGCTATATCACAACTTGATTATACAGAATTTTTTGTTGTTGACAACATAGACCTTGGAAACGAGCACAAACTCGTTTTATTCAGAAAATCCAATTCTTCAAATGTACAAGTGACCTGGAATTCTGGTGATCATTTCCTAATCAAATATCTGTCTAAAAGACGAGCTTGTTCAAGAGCTTACACCCCACTTAAAATTAACTTAAAAGATACAGAAAAATATGACTTTGCTATTCTTATTAAGGTATATTTAGACGGAGTTGTATCTAAATTTATAAGTGGGTTATCTATAGGGGATGTTACATTATGGAGAGGGCCGTATGGGCATTACAAATATATACCTAATAGATTTGGTAGACTTATAATGATTGCCCAAGGGACAGGCATTGCCCCTATTTATTCTATCTTAAACCAAATTTTGAATAATGAAGAAGACATGACCAAAATAATTCTTATATACTGTTGCAAAAACCTCAGGACAGTGTTGTTCCGCGATGAATTATATTCATTTAAATCTTTTTGGAATTTTCACTATGAGATTTATTTGAGTGATAGTGATGACCCAAAAGAACTATATAAATACCAAGAACCAGTTTTACCTAAAAAATGTAACTTGAATTGTATAAGTAAATTCAAAATATTTTCTGAAGTAGATCAATTTCTTTTGTGTGGATCTAATCAATTTATGGACCACTTTAAGCAATTACTTATAGGGGAAAGTGTACAAGAGGGAGCCATAATTAAATTTTGAATGATAAGATCTTGTTTTATTTAGGCTCAAAATCAAAATATATTGTAAAATCTATTAAAAATATATTGTAAGTAAAATCAAAATATATTGTAGTTTTTGACCCAAAATATCTTGGAACAGACAGGAAAATGTTTCCACAGAAAAATAACTAGCACAAATTATTAACTACTAACCTTCAACAATAGTTATAGAATGTAAACAAACATGGTCAAATTTGGTTTTAGATGCCATCTAGTGGTGATTGGCATGAATGTCTAATTTTAACCCTGGGCCCCTACTTCTAAAAACCAAAACAATGCAGCTCCATTGTGCCAAACAATGACAGAACCCGTGATGAGTGATCATTGCCTAAATCACAAAAACACTATTTATAAAGACTCACAGAACAGTTCTATATCAGAACTGTGTTTTATGGTGCCAATAATTGCAACTTTTGGAAAGAAACATAATTTGACGAATTGCCCACATGAATTAGATTTAATTAGAACTACCTACCTACCAACAATGGGCCCTGCCCTATATAATTATCTGTATTGATTGACTATTTGGAAATAAAATTTAGGTATTTTAGGTACCTATGCCATGCCAGTTAGTTTTGTTCCTTATGGCACAAAATAAAGATGAAAGATGAATTAAAGATGCAGCTGCTGAAATGCTGGCTGATTGCTCAGTTTGGGAAATGCCCACAGAACATAATACTCAAGAGAAAAAGGCCTCTCTCTATTTACAAATCCGTCGCCGTTACTTCTCACTAGATGGCGTTATCAACAATCGTTAGACTAATACATTAAAATAATCGTGTTTTTAAGTGTTAGTTACTATTGTATTAATTTATATTGTAGGTATTTTAGCTAGGTACATAAATACCTACTTTTATCTTAGACTGATTTAAAGTTTCAGTTAGGAAATGCGTATGGCAACATAAGATCGATATCCTAATATTTTTTGAGCATGCAAGCCAGCTAAGATATTCTTTTCGCGCTGCTGTGCGCGTAGCTTTTTTCTATTTCCTGTGCAATTTTTTTGCAATTTTTATGGATTTTACAAAGTAATAAAACAGACATTTATACAAAAAATGTGAACACATATAGAAAATTACTACACATTGTGTTAGGTAGATAGTGACAAATGTGTAATCGTTCGTAAAATCAATAGTAACATGTCTCAGCAGGAGCAGATGTAAGTCAGTGTTAGCCTGAACTGAATTAAGCGCTCGCTAAAATGGGGTCTTCTATCGTACTGAAGAGTTTATCTATACTACTAGGAGTGTTTTTTATATTTGTTGGAATAACGAAATTGACTCCATTTATTTCGAAAGAACTTCACAAAGATTTGGTAAGTTTATTTTTTACTATTCTATTCTATTTTTTAATTTTCTAGCGTTTGAAAGTCCTAGTGTGTTGAATTTTTAATGTAGCAGCAGCGCGTTAGGGATTGCTATTTCGGTATTTGGCTTCCCGCCTACTATCGCCACTGACTGATTTGTATGCCTTCTGCTGCGGGTAAAACACAGGCTGTTTAAATATTTTTATATTGTGCTAAAAGTATGTAGGTAAGTAGTTACCTACCTTAACAAACAATAATTCAAGTGGAATAGTGGAGTACCTACTAAACAAGTGAATCATGCATTTTATAATAAACACCCAAAAAATAAAAACCTCCTTTGAAATAGGTACCTACCTATAAAATCTAATAAAATGTAGACTTCAAACAGTCTTAGTTAAATATTTAGGTACTACCTGCCTTTGGGTGGGTAGGTAACCTACCTAATCCCTATACACGCACGCTTAACTCGCATTGGTAGGATAGGATATAGGTATTATATTAATACAACGGGACATTACCTACTCACGTAAATTCGCACACGTTGTGTGCGACGTGCCCGCGAGGAGTGACCACCCACACTCATACCCAGATGAAGATTCTCCGGAAGAATCGAAACATTGTCGGTATCTAAATCGACAGTAATTTACGTGAGTAATGTCCCGTTGTATTAATATAATGACTAGTACAACTCACGTTAGTTTTGAAAGTGAAATAGGATATACCTAGGTATGTATATAAAAATTTGATTTAAGCAATTTTTTTTGAGTTTAGTAGTTGAGCTACCTATAGATAGACCGTTTGCAACGGTCCATATGTGGCTCAACTGGTTCTTTTTATATTTTGTACAGCAATGTAAATGTGTAGACCAGGTAACTAAGTTTAGTTTCTGTAAATAAAGCATTTTTCAGCAAATTTTAATTTTATGTTAAAGGTACCTACCTATAACCCGCTGCGTTATCCGCAGTGTTCCCACAGGAATACCAATATCAAAAGTAGCCTAAGGGTTAAGCCAGGATTTAGCTATCCTGATACCTAGGTACCTACTGAATTTCATTAAAATCCGTACAGCTTGAAAGTGAAGTAGTAACAAACGTTCGCACAAACTTACACAGGTAGGTACCTACCTACTTACAATTTTAAACTTACCTATCTCAAAATTAATTTTAATCTGTTTCATTCCAGAGAAAAGAGTATGTAAGGTACGCGAAAGTATTTCCCCTGAGCACTACCTTTGACTTCAAATTGCCATCAAAATGGTACCGCAGAGGAGTTGGTGGACTTGAAATTCTATTTGGCCTCATTTTGGCATTAGTACCTAGTCGTAAGTTACCTATTTTATGTAAACTCTTATCTGTGCTCTTCAGTAAAATGCGTTGGCACGTATTTTAGATATAGGCCATTGAAATGTTACAATTTATGGGCCGAGTATTGCATTTGTTAGAGCCCGCAATTTTATTATTGGGACATGTGTGGGGGGCCAATAGAAGCTTAACCTCAAGTTTGTGGGGTCGCCACCCTTGTCCCCCGGCCGCCATTTTGAAAAAAGGGGTGAAGTCACTTATTTTGCGATATCTCAGAAACTATGCGTCTTACAAAAAAATTGTCAAGCCATAATTTGTAGCAAATTGTTTTGCCTACAAATATAATTCTATAACTTTTTGCCCTAAATCAAATAGGTATTTAAGGCCTATCGACCCCATTTAAAATATTAACCCATTTCCGTGCATCCGGAGTAGGTACCTAGTGTACCTACCTATATACTTAGAGAGCAATTACTAACAGCACGTCCCGGCTTTGCACGGGTGTACTTATGAAACTACCGAGATAAAGTATAGCCTATAACCCGACAGTCCACTCTAGAAATATTTTTTAAAAACAGCTGCATAATTTCGGAAATTATCTCCGTCCAACAAACAAACAAACCAACATTACCTCTTTACAATATTATAATTACGTACGTCATAGATTAATAACTTTTTTGTAGATAAACTAAAGAACACAGCTAACATTGGTCTGGTGCTGCTGATGATCCTTGCTGCATATTCGCACGTGATGGTGGGTGATCCTTTTGACCGCTGCGCACCCGCCTTAGTCTTCTTCTTCATGCTGAGCGGTAGACTTGTTGTGTGGTGAGTAATCTAGACTTTATTTTTATCAAAGGATCTTGTTTTATAAGTTTTTAAAATCTTTAGATCGTAAATACTATCTACCTACATATCTAATCTATGCTTTTCTAAATACATAGTATGAAAGTTACTTTAATTTTGTAGCTTAAAAATGTATCATAGCCATCATTGAATAAAATGCATTAATTAAATGAAAAACCTATGTAATAGGAACTAGTTCTTGCCGATACCGATGTCGTATCGCTCGCGTGGTACCTACTTACACAAATAAAAAGTTCCAGTCACAGTTACTTAAATCATACGAGCAAATACGGAGGCAGCAAGTGGCCCACTAGTCGAACTATGTACCTATTAGGGATTGCAATCCGGTCCGGCGGATCCGGTAATCCGGCGGATCCGGCGTGTTTTTGGACCTACCGGATCCGGTGAGTCAGCGCCGGATCCGGTGGCGGATCCGGTAAAGCAAAAAATACGCCGCCGCCAACGATACCGGCTCTGCCTGCACTTATTTGTCAGTCGCCACTTGACCTTTGACATCGAAAGTATCGAACGAAGCTAATCGAAAAGTGTTTGAGTGATTGATTAGATTATTCTGTCTTAAATAGGTTAGGTTAAGTAGATATTTATTGCATTATTTGTCATGCAATGCAATGCGTCTTTTACCTATTATAATTTTAACCACTGTTTCATTCTTTTTACACGACTTTTTACAGCAAATCCAGGTAGTGTTATGATCTTAACACTCATAATTTCCCTGCCCTTATCCCACACTAGGTGGGGTCGGCCCAACATGTTTTCTTCTTCCATTCATCTCTATCACTCGTCAACTCCGAATTCACTCCTCTCACATTCATGTCCTTCACACAATCCATCCACTTCTTCCTCGGCCTTCCTCTACTTGTATGTCCATCCACACTCATACTCATAACTTTCTTAGTTATATGACTTTCATCCCTCCTCATTACATGACCATACCATGCTAATCGGCACTCTCTATGATCTTAACACTATGTAAGTTAATATTTATGTGGATTTGTATGTTCCACACTTCCACTCCACCGTAAAATCTAAAATACAGAACCGATTTTAATACGAGTACCTAACCGAAAGAGGAATCAAATTCTGAGCTCAATATAAATTTACAGCGGGATTGTGTAGTCGTGTATTATTAACTTATCAATCAGAATATTTACTTACTTTTTGTTAAATTCAGAATGGAAATGTTTAGGTATCTTCTTATTAAGTAATTTATAGTTTTTTAATTGGTTACAGGCAAATATATCATCACTAAATACTAGGCGCTAAGTAACTATAAAATCCGGCCGGATTAGCGTCAATCCGGTAAAATCCGGCCGGATTGAGAATGATACCGGATTGCAATCCCTAGTACCTATACAAGTTTCAGCTTTTGTTTAGTATTTTTGCGTGAAAGGGTAATTCAATTATTTGCTTTTAATAATGTGGGAATAAGGCTCGAAGGACCAATGTTGAGTAAAATCTATTTGGATTTTATAGATCATTACATTACGTTTGTGGAGAGTACCTATAAAGTACAAATCATTCACAAGTGTTTATCGTGACTAGCAAAAAATTCTAAACCAAACAACCCACATAAAATATACTGAATGTCAGAAATGTGGGTGTTAGCTATGCAGCGAAATCTATAAACAAGATATTTTTATGAGTACCTAATATAGGTACTGCATGTAATGTAAGTACGTTTTGTACTGATTTATATAGCATTTTGTAAAACAAGTTTAACAAATGACTTGACTACTAATGATTTGTTGGATTTAATACTTTATAGAAATCTATATTCGCTTACTAGCGAGTGAAGCTGTGAGCAGTAGCTAACTGAGACTAAAGTGCACCTTGACCAATTTAATATGTAGTTAAACAAGGGTTACGTCCAAAATGAAACTAATTCTAAAGCAGCAGTCGCACTTCATTGGCCGCGCGCCAGAGAATCCCTGACCACAGTGTCGCTGTTATACATAATTGTACCTATTTAATATTATGATGTAATACCTACATGAATTATAAATTCTCAGTCGCACGCATCGAACAGTTAAAAATATTGTAGATTTTTTTTTCAAAACTGTGTCTGATTTTTAGTTGAATTTCATTTATTTTTAGCTAGAATTTTCTAGTACTTGCGTAAATAGCTCAAATCTATCCAATATCGTCAACGGTAAAGAACGTTTTATAGAGAATTTGTGAAATATGCAGTTCGATTTAAAATTATATGCTCATCGACAATTACTCAAAATAAATTCCACATCAGACATTTGATTCAAACATAACCAATGTTAAATTTGGAAACGAAATCATAACTTTTTGCTTTCAGGTATCAAACCAGCCGTAGAGAAGAGCTGGAACAAGCTGCTGCCACTACCAATGGGAACGGGCTCAAAAGAGATTAGTGGAACGTAAAATAAGGGCGCATACCTAACTATCATAGTCTTCGCAAATGAGGAATGTGCAGACGTGAAATGTATCTGTATTTCATTCCTAAATACTGCAAGCCTGGGTTCAAGATCTGCGTCTTGTAATCAGTGTCTAGTTGAATCGCAATTATTTAAATTTGTAAATGTGTGACTGGTTTCTAAATAGCCCATTGAGTGAGACGGTACTTTAAATTAATTACTTTTTATCACACTGTGATAATTAAGCTAGTCATTCATTTTATTGATATTTTTAAGCCAAATATTTTGCAAAACGAATTATTATTTAGAGCTTCAAGTCTACGCACTAATTGGCCATCTGGCTTTATAAAACTAAAACCATTACTATTCCCGATAACAGTAACTATTAAGGCGAGCGTGCCTTGAGAGCACGTATCCGTAGTTTGTACTTAAAAGTGATATTAATTTAAGCGATACGCGCTAGATTCATTTTGTATCTGCTGTGGTGTGCACGCATGGTATTGTATGTGGTAGTTTAGTACCCATAGGTATTTTTGACTGCACAAGACACTTAATAATATTGCACTTTTAGAATTTAAAAATAGTTAATGTTGCTCAATCATAATAAAGTTGTCAATGCTTTTTAACATGAGTATATTCATTTACCTAATATGCAATAGTAGAACATAATTCAAGTAGGTATGTAATCTCATTATGTGCTTCTATAATAAACATACCTGTTATTTGAAAGCTTAGATAATTTGCTCATTAATTGAATATTATACATAATTTTAAGATGTGTGTATGTTTGTGATTCTGAATATTTTGTGCGGGTCTTTGATTGAATAAACGAATGGAGTACTAATTGTTGTTGATTTATTTCATTTTAACAAGATAAGTACCTATGCAATTTTAAAGTTTGTGCTGGGTTTTTTTTTTTTAAATAAAATAATCTTTTATTTTTAAATCAATAGCTTCCTATGAATTGGTCTGAATTTAAGCATATATATTGTTTATACACAACTGTTTAGTTATTAAATAATAGTTAACAATGTTTGGGCTCATTTTAATGAGTTTGAGGTAACTTATTAAATGCTACTATCTACAAGTACCTGCCCTAAGTTATTTACTTACTTACTCCTCTCTTACTTGCATTGGTATAACAAATAATATAGGTATTAATTATAGAATGATAGTTTGTCAGATTATTAATTTTCTTTAATGAAATCAAATATAATAATTATATTTTTATAAATTATGTATAAACATTGTAAGCAAATATTGCACACAAGATAATTAGGTTTATATTTTGTTTGCCTGACCTGATTAGAAAAATAAATGTTGATTTGTTTCATGAAGTTAGTTTCATAATATTTTGTATTGGTTTTATGGCATCTAAAATCGTAGTTCAATGTGGCTACCACAACATAAAATATAGATTATTATCACTTACAGCTCAGGTTGTAATATAATCCCTAACAGTGCACAGCTCAAACTTATATTTAGGAGCCCATGCTCACTGAGAGTATATTATTCAAGCTGGGTCACGGCCCGTCTGGAGCAACTCAAGAGCATTCCTTAAATTGTTAATGGCTGTTTTGACATCATCATAGTTCAGAGCACTGCTAGCCCACTTGCAGTACTTCTGAGCTTTAGCTATTTGATCAGGGGACAACTGGGGCAGAGCAGATGTGTTGTCTCCAAATGAGGGTGTCGGTGGAACCATCTGAGGCTGTTGAGATGGATCATATGGCACAAAACCTCCAGGGTTTGGGTCAGGTGTATAAGGGACTGGTGGCATTTGAGAGGCGGCTCTCATAGCAGCATTTGGGTCTGGTAATGTGTTGCTGAAACTGGTGGGAATAGTAGGTGGAGTACCAGGGTTAGGAGTGAAGCCTCCAGTGAAACCACCAGCAAAGCCGGGGGCTTGAGGAGCATTCGATGGTGCATCTTCAGAAGCAGGTGGATTGTCATTTGTATTCTCTCCATCAACTGGAGCACCTTCTTCTGACATTGGTCCTGGAATAGAGTATACAAATATAATTGTGTTAATATCAGGTGGAAAACTTAAAATATAATCGATAGAGTGAAGATCGGCAATTTGATTGATTTTGTATTTTCTGACATTAACTTTAAACCTGCAAAAATCTTGTCGTAATGATAGTGTCCTCAGCCGGTGAAAGATTTTTATTTATATTGAATCCCTAAGGGGTAAAGAATATATCTTCCTTTCGTAATTAATCATTTTAGGAGTATTTATTAGGTTTTACCTGGAACAGGTGTTTCTCCATTTTTGAGACAGTTGTGAATGTATGCAGCCTTCCACTTGGCATATTTCCTGTTCTGAGCGGCTTCATCAGTAAGCTCACCAAATGTAGTTAGGACATCATATATCATGCCAGCAGTATAAAAAGCTTTTACAACATTTCTAAAACAAAGAGTGGAATTTAGTCAGAATTTAAATAGAAGATGGAAAAAGTTTGCTTCAAAGATAATTAGGATTTGCAGTTCTACCAAATCATTTTTTATTTATTCATTAGATATTTATTTAAGTACTTACTTTCCAAAGTTTTGTTCTCTGTCCTGCTTATCAGCATACAAAAATAATTTAAGGGCGTAGTTTTCCAGATGTGCCTGAGCGGCAACCTCATTAGACACCGCATCATTATCTTTGTGAATCTTCTTTGCTTCTTCCAACCAATCCATTAAAGCTATAAAAAGAGTTGAACAGGTTTTTATTAGTCATAGTTTTAATACAACTATGACGTCGTATATTTGTGTTTACGCAAAACAGAAATTTTAATGGCATACCCATCAAAACTTTGGTTTCTTCAGGTGTTTTCTTCGTCGTGACCTTAAGACCGACTTGTAGAGCATGCAGTCTGCACCAGTAAGCAACTACAGGATCTCTTGAGTCATGTTCTGCTGCTGTCTTCAAATAATGTTGAATAGACTTTAGGCTCGGAGGACATTCAGGAATATTTGCAGACATTTTCTTTGTTGACTCTCCTTTCCTAAAATTCAACGATTATTGTTAAAGCCAGATCAATCGGTGGAATTCTGCTGTTATAGTAGGCAAAAATAGAAAACAAAAATCATACAAGAAACGAAAATACAGGAATCGAACGAATGTAGTTTATATTTTTACTTCATACCTATTTGACTTTTCTATGAATTTGACATTGAAATCTTACCTTGAGTGACGATGACAAATTTATGCAGATGACGTTGACATTCCCTAAATTTTTTTTCTTTTTTTGTCTGTTCGGTTCGGGAGCTCAGTACGCTTTTTTTGTGGATTTGCCGTGAATTTTAGAATCCTCCTACGAATGGATTCAATGTCAATCTATGAATGTATGGAAGAATCTGTACATCCATTACTCATTTCGTTTGTCAAATATTTAAATATTTAGTTTGGCAACATTGTGTGACAGAATCTGTCAGAACCGTTTTTTTGACAATGCCTGCTTTCAGTTTCCGTCAAATTTGACAGATTTACTATAGGAAATCTGTCAAATTTGACTGAAACTGCTTTCAGTTTCCGTCAAAAAAACGGTTCACAATCAGGGGGCTGAGGGCTGACGTCTTTGACGGAAACTGAAAGCAGTTTCAGTCAAATTTGACAGATTTTCTATAGAAAATGTGTCAAATTTGACGGAAACTGAAAGCAGGCATTGTCAAAAAAACGGTTCACAATCAGCCCTCTGTGCTGTGAAAGTCAAAGTCAATGTCATGTCAAAGAAAAAAGGCTGATCCTGAAATTGAAAAATTTCTGAGCCAGTTGAAAATAATTAACTAAATAATTTGCTTTGTTAAAAACTCAATCAACTGCAAATTATAGCAACAGTTTGGAATATTATTAAAAATGCCTTCAAAACAGAGGAAGATTGCAATGATGGGAACGCGTTCAGTTGGTAAAGTTTGCATTACAAAATGTTTGTGCGTCTTAATATTTTGATATGACGACGTTTTAAAACTTATTTGTTAATTAAAATTTACAGGTAAATCATCCTTAATTATTCAATTTGTAGAAGGACAGTTTGTAGATTCCTACGATCCCACGATTGAAAACAGTAAGTATATCGGCATCTGTACATTCTGTACCTACACATGTCATGCATTGTCTTCAAAGACCCAAGGCGCATTGTATTATTTTAACAAACTTGAACACAATCGAAACCGCACTTTTCGTCTAAGATGTTCTCTCATTCTCCATGTTATCAAGTTCTACTAAATATTAAACCCAACATAGAATGATAAAATTACTTAAAATTCCTGTTTCAGCATTCACAAAGTTCATTAGACTTAATTCAACCGAGTATGAAGTGAAACTTGTAGACACAGCAGGCCAGGATGAGTATGGCATATTCCCTCAGCAATACAGCATGGATTTTCACGGCTATGTTCTTGTGTATTCAATAACTTCACGGAAAAGTTTCCAAATTGTTCAAATAATTTATGACAAGCTCCTGGATATGGTTGGAAAGATACAGTTAGTATATTTAACTATTTAAATATTTTTCTGAACTAAGATTTAATGTTTCCGTCTAATGTCTTGTCTCATTTTGTTGGGTAAATATTTTTATCAACTTACTTTAATAGGTATTGAAAAATAGATTGAGGAGGATGAGTGCAAAATAATGCAAAATTTCATGCTGATTGATTAGGATCAAAACATACATACTAAAGTTAATAGTCGAAATTTACATAGATTTCAATTTTTTTTTCAGTGTACCAATAGTCTTAGTCGGGAACAAAACAGATCTTCATTTAGAAAGAAAAATCAGTACAGAAGAAGGTAAAAGATTGGCAGAGAAATGGAAGGCTGCATTTGTTGAAACCAGTGCTAAAAGGAATGAGGTGAGAATAAACTACATTTTTGATAAACTGAAATTACTAGAAAATTAATAAAAGCCAATCAAATGAGAATTTTATCACAGATATTTATTTCACTCAGAAGTAACTAACATAACATATTCATAATATTTTTGTCATAATATTTAAATTAAAAAGACCCTTTTTTATTGGTTTCAGTCAGTGACAGACATGTTCCACGCCATACTCTCAGAGATAGAGAGATCAGACGGCCATGTACCTGACAAGAGTAACTGCGTTATTTCCTAATCACACACTTAAACGGACTAAGTGCTTATAGAAGTGATCTAGCTGCATTGGGGGCACGGCTTTATATATGTAGCTTTGTATATTGTAAAAGGGGCAATTGTGCAACATTGTTGCAAATGGAGTGTGTTGCGAATGTACAGTTCAGGTAACTCAAGACTCCAATATTTGGAGTTACTGTAACACTACTAGATCTATCTACGCGCTATTGACGCGTTACACATGTTGGGCTATATGATCTATAGGTCATAGGTCATGTAGGTAACATGTGCAAAGCGTCAAGATGACAAATGCAATATCTTGATATTGTCAAAATGCTCCAATGTACTATGTTAGAGCAGGACTGAATATTTTGTCGACACAATGATTTGTCGCGCGCGTTGCACATGTTAGGCCTGCTGGTCAAAAGTACTATACACAAGGCGTATTACAATTACTTACGTTTTTTGCGCGCGCTTTTTCGCGTCCCTGTAATGGTTTTTTGTATTACTACATTGCTTATGAATAAGAAAGAACACTCGACATAAGAGTGTTCTTGTACTTATTAAAATAAGACTTGTTTAAATTCTCTCTCCTATTGATATTTTAGATTTACTTAAAACTCGACATTTGACAGTATAAACACAAATGTTCCTGCAATTCAGTTTGCACAATCGTCACGTGCCGCTCATTAAATCGTGTCATTTCATTCTTACATAGTAATTATAAATTTGTCACTATCACTCGCGTAAGTAGTTCCGCCCACGCGCAACACGCGTACAAGCCGCCCCTGTGGCCTGGAATTTTTCCACCTAAACAGTGGAGTGAGCTAGGCCTGGTGTTACTAAAATTGCATTTATTAAGTACATAGAAGAAGAAAAAAGAAGTAAATTCAGTAGCCTTTTAAGTTTTTTTATATGACTACAAAAACTACGATACTTTTCGAATAGGTAAAGACAAAAACACAGTTGCATGCACATCCAAATAAAATCCTTTTTTTTGTAATAACATATCGTGTCCCACTGCTGGGCAAAGGGCGAATATAATCCTAATTTAAATTATTTCATTCATGGAAACCTGCAGTTGAGTGTATGACACTTCCACATATCCATTGATACCAGTGATACCATACTTAAAAGCAAGTCGCGGGTGGTACTCGAAACCAGTTTCAACCAGTACTTATACATATCTTTGAAGGTACATATTCATAATAATAAATTCCTGTCCGATTCGTAAACGTGGTTCGATAGAGGTACCTACCTACTTATTCAATTTATGAAATTATTTTCAGGAAATACGGTATAAAAATTATCTGAAGTTGTAATCATTATTATTATGTATCTAATAGAAGCCTAAGAATTTCAGAGCCATGGATACGCACGCTGATTGGTATTTGCTTGTTTCAAGAGGTCAAGTGATGATAACAGATAACGCGTGTTTATTAAGCTAGGATTACCTACACTATACGGGCATATTCGTATTTAGAGTGGTTTCGTACTAAATACGATCCGAATCTATGTATAAAACGGATCTATAAAGAACTCCCCTTCCGTCATCCGATTTATTTCCGTCATAGTTCTAAATCTACGACTACTCTGGACCGTAATTTTGGATAAAAATCTTAATCGAATTCGGATTTGGATCGGACGTAATGCGGAACTGCTCTTACATTGTTTTTAAAATATGACTTAGAAATAAACCTTATAAAAGATTTATATTTCAATCTATGATAAATGGTTGTAAAGCGATTTAATTGTCTCCGAGTTTGCCTAAGAAAGGTAATGTAACAAACAAACGAATTGTTTATTCTAGAATTAGGATGATTTTGTCACCATATGTTTTGTGGTGATCATCAATTTAATACTTACTTACTTAATAAATTGATGGGTACCAAACCGGTTTACTTTATTAAAGTTTAGCATATCGCTCTTGTCAAAATGTACCTAAGTTATTTCAAAAATATGTTTAAAACAACCACATACAGATATCAAATTACATAGTAGATTAAGGCATTAAGTTTAAGCAGTAGACGTATGCCATTTATAAAACATAATTGCATGTATATATACCTACATACTCCTTGTCTGTCAGCCTGAGTTGTACATACTTAATAATTTAGGTACTACATTTTATATTGGTTTGTATAAATTGTATAGAAACTAGCTTAATTTGTTATGTTAATTGGATTATGGTAAAGACAATCTGTGCTTAGCGTAGTAAGTTAGTCGGTTTTTAATATGTACAATTATTAGTTATTACGTACTTACCTTACCTATATTTATGTTGTTTGGTTTGCACAAACAGTTAAAATGTCGATACGAAGTATGATTAGGTGTTGGGAAAGCCTAATCCATCTCAATAATGTCCCTGGCTCTACAGTATCCTGTCGTTACTTGACAATCAGCATTGATGTCTGAAATAATGCTGACCTGAGGGCAGATGCTGATATTCGCAGCAACCTTCTTATAAACCAGAGACTAGTAAAAAGTAAAGAGAGATAATCTCTAAACAAATCTGCATTCTGGTTCAATCTAGATGGGCTTTATTTCTTAACCAGAACCTTTAAGAATGACCTACCTACTTGTAATTTGCGAGAATTTGAAAATATGGCGCTGGCGCCAGTTTGTTTTGATACGCTTGCTCGTAATTTCTACGATAATTAAATAATAATTCTTAAATACACAATCTGCTATTGCTTTCAGTTCTGGAGACCCACTTTAGATATAGACTAGTTAGCCGTTTTTTTGTGTTTCCAACCTTTTATAAAGTCTCATTGATAAGACTATCATCTACAAATATTAACAATAATAATAATTTTGGTATAGGTGCCTACCATTTGGTGAAATGGGAAATTCATGCTGCATATCAAAATGTATAAAATATTATATCCATTTCATTCTTGTACCTACAAACTGTACAAAGAAGGCCTAGAGTAACTTACCAGTGTGTTTTTTATGTTGTTTAGTTTTCGCATAATTATGTAGGTAGTTAACCATTTTATTATGTTGGTAGGTACATACCTTAACTAATCAAGTATATACCTATGATTTAATAGTGTATCTCATAATTATTTAGTTCTTGATACATAATTAGGCGTGCAAAGTCAAATGTGCTAATAATATAGGGCTTAAAAGTGTAAATATGTAAGGAAATACAATACTGCCGATGTAAATAGCTTTGTTTGTTTTATTTTTATCCTAGTGCATAAAGCTCGCACTTCGAGTCTATCAACAATCCACCTGTTCACGTTTCTTTCACGGGACAAAACACCAACGACAAAAAGGTACTTACATACTACTAAGTCTCAGGCTGTAGGTATCTCCTTTATTTCCTATCTTCTGATCCGTGACCACATCTTTGATCACGGATGAATTTAAAAAAGATCGAATATCACCATAAGTCCGTCTTATTGCTTATCACGTAGGTAAATTAAAGTAAGGTTTCATCGTAAGTATTGACGTAGGTCTCTAGGCGGCCTAAAAACTTCGTCATCTGAGTTGGCCACATGCTCGTACGAACGAACGGTCACTATTTTAAGAATTTTAATGTTTGGTGACGTGTTAAAAAAGGAATGGTGGGAGATCGCAGATAGGGGTCAGTGGAAGATTTTGGAGGAGGCCGATTCTATAAGGAGTCCTTATAGAATCATTCCTTTTTTAACACGTCACCAAACATTAAAATTCTTAAGGACCCACTGATTAATTATTTATTTAGCACTAGCACTGGGACAAAAGACGTGTGGCACTCGGGGACTGCCGCGTTAACCCTAGAGTGCTCGCGCTATGAGCATTTTGCCGCCCGCGGCACAATTTTCGTTATATTTTGTGTACTATGCATTTGTCATGTTCAAGCGTCCATGTAGCTGCCCCCCTGTCTTTCAACTTCTTGTGTTAGAAATAAAAATTAAATCAGTGCGCGAATTACTGCAGGAGACAAAGGTTATTGGAGGTGTGTCGCGTTTCGCGGCAAAATGCTCACCGCGCGACTACTCACGTTAGTAAAATTTATGGGTCTTAGTTTTTATTTTTGTTGAAATATTATTCATTTTCATTGCGTATAGTATTATTTCAATGTAAATATGGTATGATATTAGTTTTTATTTGTTTTAATTAATTATTGGCCCTTGTGTTTATGTTTTATTTTGTTTAGTTCATTTCATATCGATACGTCCAATATTTCTGAAAGAAATTGCCCTGGCTAAGAATAGACCACATATTGTTAGGAAATTTGGCGTGAACATCTTACAGAAATATCTGAGATACCAAATCTCTCGATTTGTGCCACCGAAACATCAAAATATACCCTCAGTTCGAGAAGGTATATGCGTCATCAAAGAAAAATAGAAGGACAAAAAAGGGTGCATTTGATGTGCAATGTTACTGTGCAACGAACATCGCATGTACATGTGCCAAGATTTATTTGGTGAAATACATGCCGTAAATGACGAAAACGAATAATGTTGTTGGTTTGATAATTTTTACAGTAATAATTATGAAGAAGTTCTAAAACACCAAAAATTATTACCTAAGATTTCCCAAAGCATTTTTTTCTAATTTCTTATTATAAGTTTTTGAAAAAAGTTTTCTATTTTTATAGTTAATGGTCTATTTTATTATTAAAACATAACAACAAATGCATATGACTCCGTATTAACAAAAAAAATTGCGGCGGCAAAATGCTCCCTACGCGATTACTCGCGTTTCACGAGAAGGCGCGACTACTCTAGGGTTAAAGCCACAGAACACTTTACTCCTAGCGGAGGGTAAAGCTATTGCATGCCACCTAGAGGCGAGTTGCTGAACTAAAGTGCCAGCGTTAGGTGATTTCGTTACGGAATTTCTGGATTCGGTCTCCGTCTCTAGCTTAAAAATGTGTGGTTTCTGTTCCTTGGGAACTTTACTTACATTATTGCTCGCGAAGCAGGTGGCAAAAGCTAAACTCGTGTAGGCCTTCATATTATTTATACTAATATGAGTCACTTCAGTATTTACCATTATATTTTTGCTTTTAACGCCATCTGTTAGTGAGTAGTGGAACTTTAATTAGTCAAATAAATCAGTTTTTGAACGAAATGAAAATGACTTTTTGACATTTACAATGAAATTGACATTCCATTCACTGTCATGACTGTCATGTCAACAACATTTATTGTGAAAAATGGCGACCACCGGAGTAGGATTTCGGTGGTTGGATATTTTAGAGAAAGAGTTTGATAAAGCATGTGTCGAATTAGATACTTCTCTAGGTAAGAATGTGAATGTGTGGAGTATGTGGCAAGTTTTTTTAAATCCGTCCCGGCCGACGCTTAACATCATTATTTAGATCTAAGCTCCTGAACACCTCTACCTTCTCGGAAAAATCATGTTTTTACTCATTGAGACTGTTTCCCTTCGAGTTGTGGGTTCCCTTGATGTGAGCTTGGGCTATGTTGGAGAATGAGTTGTGCTACTGTCCTTGGTACAATCCTTGTTGAAAATGATGACTAGCAAATTCATTGTTCCTCATAAAATCAAACTACCTACCTAAATGTTATTTACTTACCTATGTCCTTTTGGTAACTAAACTATAATAAAGTAAAATTCAAGCTAAAGCAAACAGGTCTGGTGGTATAACAATTGAGGGATTTACACTCCATACACAACATGAAGTAGGTACCTATGAGTGTTATGTAAATTTAATATGAGCATTATGTTGCTTCCAGTGGAGTTGGAGCCCGAAGAGCCAGAGGTGGTGTTCACAGCGCGCCAGAAAATAGCCACATTGGGCTCCTGCTTTTCACAACTTACACACAAAGCGCTCACTATATTTCAAAACAGCACCAAGATGGAGGTATGAATGCATTTTGAATGCAAATGTACAAAATCATATTATTTTTGTGTTTATGCACTATCCTTTTGTTTATTAATCTTCACAAATATGTGCAATTGTGCAATTTGTGATTTGAAGTTTAAAACTTTACTCCACCTAAATTAGGAAATGTTGAATATTCTTTCCCTTAATCTAGCTTACCGCTCATAAGTCAATAGAGAGATATAGTTTGATCTCTTGTCTACCTTACATTATAATATGTCCAACTGTTTTTATAATGGTTAGTTTTAAGAAAAAACTATAAAAATCTTATCATTTACTATTGGAATAATGTTGCAGGTAATAAATACTTGCAAGTTGCACATTTAATGCCTTTGTATTTCCAGGAGGCTTAGGTAAACTACAAATTTTATAGTCTAGCACAAAATGACATATTTTGAATAGACTATCTGACCCTCTTGACCTAAATTGGCCTTGCCCCAGGTGTGAGCAAACACATATTATCTGACAAGATTTGTAGGTAGTAAAGTGTCTAGCGATTAAAACAGCAATAAATTATTTATATAGCTTTATAGAACATTATTCTAGTGGTTTCCTCCAGGTAGGACCACGGTCATATGGATGTTTGTGAAGATGTCTTTGATGTGTGTGGCGTGTTGTTATGCTTTCACCTGATGGTCTGTTTCTCTCTGATGCTTTACTGAGAATCCTTTTGTCCTCATCCATCATGTCGCTTCCACCATCCTCAAAGAAGCCAATATCACCATCAATGTCATAATCTAAATCCTCATCTGAGGCCTTGTCTCTGAAAAGTTCAATGAGAACTAAGATTACAGCAACCTACTTTGTGCACAATTAAATATATAGTTATTGTTATACAGTATAATACTTTTTTTTTTTTTTAATTTAATTATAACTTTAGAGACTGAGAGTTTGAATTAATGTAGAATCTTTATATGTATTTGTTTTTTTGTTACAATTTAAATACTTACTTTCCTTCAAGTTTTCGCAGTAATTTATCAGCTTCTAATGTCACATCCGACATAGGTAGAGGCATGTCTATTTCGTCGCCTATTTTCGCTTCCAACCGCTGTAGCGCTGCATCAGCGCGGTCCGTTAATGCTACAAACTTTTCAGTCAGCTGTTTCAACTCATTGTCTTTAAAGACACTGTGAGAGGTGTTGCGAAAAGCGCTTTCTAGTCGACGACATGTTGCATCAGTCTGTAACAAATAATAAGAGCATAGCATATCTTGCCTTAAGTTAATTACTTTTTAGTAAGTTTTAGTAAGTTGTCTTTACCTGAGGAGGCCGCGCCGTATTTATAAACTCCCGTGCAGTTTTATCATGCTCTCGCACTGTTGCTTTTATAGTTTGCAATTCACGGAATATCGTTGCTATTCTGTAAAAACATTTTTTTTGTTACCTATTTGTCTCTTTCGATTCATCTATATTCTGTATCATAGTTAAACTTACTTATCAATCAGGGAATCGAACAGCCTATCTAATACATTGGCGACTTGGTTTGGATCATCTTGCTGCACTCGCTGGCATGAGTCGACGAACCGTTTCTGTGTGTCCACGACTTCTTGCATCTGCAACATTAATTTATATGTATCCTGATCCTGTAACACACTTTTCTGCGCCTATAATCCTTTAAAATCACCAACCTTCAAATCGATCTTGTAGGTATTATCACTAAGGCGGCGAGCAAAGCTGGCTTCTAGATCTGCAGATGTGAGCCTCGCATCTCGCTGTCTTCTAGCCAAAGTCTTGAGACCATCGGCCAGTTCTCGCCGCGTCACATTCACCAGTGACAAGCCGTCTCTCATCAGTGACTCGAGCACCAAGCCCCTATGCCAAGTGTCCGCGTAAGCACCGTTAACCTGATAAAAAAGTTGATTGATTAAAACAACCGTATTCATTTTCAAGTTCGGACTCATATTTACCTTCGTAATCAATCTTTCTTGGTCCAACCCACTGCCAAATCAGTCATTTAATAACACGGAATGCGTATGAGCAGCGTGATTAATGTCCGTTCTTACCTTCTCTAATAAAGATCTATGCGTGTTGATGATGCTAGTAAGATTCTGCGTGAGTTCAACTATTTTGAGTTGACTCTGTTCTATCTTTTCGCTACTTTCTTTAATTGATATCTGGAATAACATGAAGACACAATGAATAATCAAAGTCTAAGCTAAAAAGTGTTTTTTGTTTATAATTCTAACCATGTTCGTTTAAAGCTTACTTGCACATTAGTCTGTAGCATATGCAATCTATGCTCTAGTCTTTCCGCCGCTAGCTGAGCCCTTTCTAATTTTAAAGTCAATGTAGTCTCCACGCGATCTGCAAACAATCAGACAATAATTGACTTCCTGCTTAGCGAAGCTCCTCACGTCAAATGACTTTGTTAATATATTCGCTATGAGACGGATCCTTTTACCAATTGATTGGTACATGCCTCCTTGCTATTTGGTCAATTGGTCGATGATACTGACATATGCAAGCAATATTGCGAAAGTAAGTCTAACGGACGCACAGTCAAATATGATATATGATGACATAATACGTGACTCATCTCGTCCAGATTAAATGAAGGGAACGCTCTTAATACCCTATGTTTTAAAGGCTTATATTTAAAACGTAATGAATGAAGGCTGACTTATTGCAAATATGTAGTTTAACTAAGCATGCTAATATTGCATTCCTAAGATGTTCTAACTAAATCAACTTATGCAGTATTCATGTTGTCTTCTGAGTGGCTTTACCAGCTTTACTGCTTTCAATATTGACATTATTCGGGTCAAGTAGTTTCTAACTTAAAGCCGAGAGACTAAGTAACGGTTTGATGGTAAAGTGAAGTGATTTATTTGTTTTGCATCGGGCTAGTTACCAAGTTTGTCCTGTATGGCGTCTAGTCGGCGAGCCTGCTTAGTTTGCGTAGCGCTCACTGTATCAAGAACCCGTAGGCGATCTTCGATGCTCGCCAGTATGCTGGTTATATCCTGAAATAAGATGACATGATATTATTCATAGTCATGGAACTAGCTTTTTGAGGGACGAATGACCATGCAAGAATACGAAAACAATTCTAACTCTCAATCGAACTCAACTCTATGTGGACACTTTGGCTAAACTTATTGAAGTGCCGGCCATGTTCAACTTCAGCCTGTTTTTAGCTTTTTTCCCTGGCACTAGGAATAGTAACTAGTAACGTGGTGGTAATAAGACGGGAAATCTAATTTTTACCTTAGTATTGTGTATCTTCTGCGGGTACAGTCGCAGGCTATATGGCTCGGAAGGCGAGGCGCGCGCCAGGCAGAGGCACGCGAGCGCCGCCACTGCCACGCTTAACATCGCCCCGTCTGAAAGTTGAAATTGACCTTCTTTACTTGTCCTGAGTATTAATCATTGGTATTTGTTGGTCAACGAAGTTCCCATTCCAACCTAGTTCGAGTTGGCCACTTGCTCATAAGAACGAACGAACAAAACCCGTTCGGACGATTTCAGTTTAAATTTTCTCTTCCCAGCAACTTCCCAAGTCTCGGTTTGTATTTTAGAGGTGCTCATTCTCAAAAATGCGCATATTTACAGCTTTAAACTTTTCTGAGCCTGCCAAAGTCCGGTTACGCTAACAGAAGACACAGACTAATAAAATATGTATTAATCATCTGTTTCTTACTAGACTTTAAAGAATACAGGCAACTAAAGTCAATCATTCTGCTAGTAGCCGAACCATTTACTACATAAAATAATTCAACTTGGAGTACCATGGTTTACTACTTTTGTCTGGCATACGTCCGAGACAATCTACTAGGAATTAATAAATGAGCTAAACTCTACAGTAGGGTTCAGCTACTGGTCATCACTGTTTCTAATGTAGTCTGAATATAAAAGCTGATAAAGCTAATTTTTTATCTATATGAACTAGACCAATTGCAACATGTTGTACATTATATGCTAGAACTCTAAATCGGCCAAATCAACGGTAAACTGTCGAATCTACTCCGTAAACCTTATTACCAGTTTATTTATTAGTCGTGTGCATTAATCTACGAACGAGGCACGTACTTAGCTGTCGGCACACACCCACTTGTATCTACTGACCAAATTAAGGCTTTAAATATGCATTTAAGCTTGTCTGCTCGTATTTTCCGGTTTTATACATTCTGGTAGCCTACCGAGAGTCACGCTTTAGAAAATCATTGTTATTTATGGACAATTGTGGCAAACTTAACAAGCAAGGTGCTGCGATATGACTTTCCCTGGGATATTGTATAACTTTCTGAATGATTTACATTATAAAGTCGCCTGGTGTTTTAGTGCCGGCCACCTTCCAGCACCTGTTCTCTTTACAGCCGATACCGGGATCATAAAAGATTTGATTTGCAATTTTATGGTACTGAATCATGTTTTATTGATACTGGTTGATTGTAAGATGCGTCTAATCTAAACATTCAGTTACCCTCAAACGGGAAGTATCTAGAATGAAGCAATAGAGTGATAAAGAAAATGCATTAGCGACTGCAAATTGAGCATTCTCTAACGTTCTTGGGAGCGGCATCAGTCGCTAAAAGTGTTTACAATCTACCTATTGAATGTAGAAATCAATTCAATAGTACCGATCGAGTGTGTCATTACTTTAATTAAAATAATTATTCAATTGAATTGTGTTATTCTGATTTTCATTACGTATGGCACATACATATTTTATTACAATTGGAATAGCATGCCGTTATGATTGGTTTAGTGTTTATTAGTGTGTCTTTAATTTCCTACATTAAAACCAATCTTTTCGACATCTTGGCAAAATAATGAAATAATGCATAATTATTTGATAGAAAAAGAAAGGTGGACCATATCCAGAAGACTAGTAATCTTTTTTTCCTTAAATTCCATTTCCTTAAAAACTTATATATTGTTTCATCAATGAATATACAGTTTACATTTAAGATTCCCTATTGTCCGTACTGATTTGACGTAGCGGGTGGAAGGCGCGCGTCCCGTCATCGTAGATCACATGCATTGTTTATACCGCAATCAACGACAGGTGTACCGTCTCGTCCTGTTTATATGCATATATGTATTTATTTGCATTCCACTGCAGTTCGTGGACCCCGTTCTATAAGATATCATTGTCTAGTAGCCAAACGCCCACGGTTAGGTCAGCATTTCAACAGCTCTTTGCCGATTGTACAAGATTACGTTGTTGTTGAAATATGTAACGCAGTTTTATTTGTCCGAAAATTCATTTCAATATGTTAGCAATCAAGAAAATTACTCTTTAGAGGATGTAATAGGGGAGACCTCGGCTAATCATAGTTGTTATTGCATAATCTTGATTTACTTTTAGTTTAACTACTATGATTGAAGATAAACCCAATTAAAGCTGTAAGTGGAGCTAAACTAGTGTTGGTAATTAATGATATGTTTCATCTTGAGTTGGTAGTTCTCACTATTTCAGAATCGAGTGCTATTGAGCACGCATCCGCGCTCATTTCTTTCTCATTATAATTTGTCGTGGCCCTACGGGCTGGATGGTGTGCTGTATATACTACTTTTAATAGACGACCGATTTAAAGCTCCACCAGAGTTTTAATACGCTGGCACAGCACTTTTTCGACTTGACAGCAGTAATCACTGACAGTTAAATAATCATGATCAATGGATGTAGATACAGCAATTTCATATAATGACTCCTCACAAAAGACCATCCCGCATACATCAAAATCGATAAGCACACGCTCCCAATCAAAATCGCCTATACACAGCCTTGTTAAACCTGTCACGACGTCTAATAAAGAAATATTGTTGTTCCATTACAATTGAGGGAACCCGGTCATTACATTTTTGTTCCTGTTACAAACCTGGAGGCAATTCGAAATTCTGAATGAAGTGGAATATGTGTTCGGAGTTCGTCGACCTCCGCGAGTTGTATATTATTGCGAACTGAGTGCTGAATGCAATAGGGAATTTTGATTATTTCCGCGAATTGTTTCTTCGCAAGCTTTGGTGTATTAGGAAAGCTTTAAAAAGTTCGTTATTTTCTTCAGGTTATTAGTATGGTTTATCAAAGTGCCTGAGACGGATGCGCTAGGGCAATTTACCGCGCCGTGGCTCTTTGTCAAAGTTCAGTAGAGCTGGAACTGTGCCAACGCAGCTATCGCACTCACTTCCAGGTGCAGTTAGTTTTACACTATAAAAAGAGTTATTTTTTTTTCCTAATGTAACATTTCAATTAAATTCGTATGGTTAATAATTATTTTTTTAATGATTATTCGACGTTTTAAAACATAAAATGAACTAAAAGATTTCAATTATTATTAATTAATATTTTGATCTTCAGCATCGTTAGCAGTGAATGAAAATAATGCATGTTTTTACAGTCATTGGCCTTATAATAATAATAATAATAATAATAATTAACAAATAGTAATAATAGAGAAGAACACCAATTTGGAATTATGGAAGAAAATGATATATACAAATATTTAGGATTACATCAGGGTAGAGTTATCAATCATATGCAAATTAAATCTGATCTAAAAAAAGAATACAGTCACAGATTGAATCAATTGTGCAAAAGACCGCTTAATTCTAAAAACCTCTTCAAGGCTATAAACACCTATGCCATTCCAATCCTCACCTATTCTTTCGGAATTGTTAAATGGTCAGCAACAGACATTAAAAAACTTGAGATTAAAACTAGGACCACATTAACTAAGTATAACAGTTTACATCCAAAATCAGCTACAGAACGAATGACTCTGGAGAGATTAAAAGGGGGACGGGGACTTATAGACCTTGCCAATCTGTGGTCGGAACAAATTCAAAATTTACGAACATTTTTCTACGATAAATCTAAAACTAGTAAAATACATTTAGCAACTGTAGAGTCAGACAAAAAATACACACCGTTAAATCTGAATAATAAAGAACTTAATTTTAAATCCAAAAATGATAACACTAACGAAAAACTAGCTAGATGGCGGGAGAAAGAGCTACATGGAAGACACATTCATGACTTAGAACAACCACACATCGATATGCAGGCCTCAAATAAGTGGTTAAAATATGGCTCTCTTTTCCCAGAAACAGAGGGTTTTATGATTGCAATCCAAGACCAGGTCATAAACACGCGTAATTATAAAAAGTTTATTTTGAAAAGCCCTAATAGTCAGAATGATAGCTGTAGAAAATGCCACCGTCAACCAGAGACCATTCAACACATTACTAGTGCCTGTTCTAGTTTAACCCAATCAGACTACACCCACCGACACAACCAAGTAGTATATATAGTCCACCAAAAACTTGCAATGAACCACAAACTTATTTCTGGAAAACTAACACCATATTACCAATACACCCCGAAGCCAGTACTGGAGAATGAACACTATAGAATGTATTTTGATCGGGCAATATTAACAGATAGAACAGTACATTACAATAGACCGGATATAACTTTGATAGATAAATTTAATAAAATTACTTATTTAATAGACATTGCCATACCAAACACTCATAACATTCAAAAAACAGTAACTGAAAAAATTCATAAATATACCGAATTAAAAGAGGAAATAATAAGAATCTGGAAGATGACTAAAGTTTGTATTGTGCCACTAGTGCTCTCCTGTACGGGTGTAGTACCAAAAAATCTACTGCACTACCTCAAAGCTTTAGATTTACATGAAAACATCTATGTCACAATGCAGAAGGCTGCTATCCTTAATACTTGTAGGACTGTTCGAAAGTTCTTACAGGACGACCCTAACTTACCAGTACAGTAACCACAAATGGTTCTCACTTGGCCAAGGCCCGTGAGTCCCATTTAATACCGAAATATTTTATATTTCGTGAAAAAAAACAGAAGTAAAAATAATAATAATAATAATAATAATAATAGACCGGATTTAACCCTAATAGATAAGACCAACAAAACTGCACTCCTTATAGACATTGCCATCCCTAACACACACAACATACAAAGTACCATATCTGAGAAAATTTCAAAGTACGTGGATTTAAAGGATGAAATAACTCGTATGTGGAGGCTACAGAAAGTCTCAATTATCCCAATAGTATTATCATCCACAGGCGTCATACCTACACAACTATTTCAATCTCTCAGTTTATTAGGATTACCAAAGCAGACATTTGTACTTCTACAAAAAGCTGTTGTGCTCAATACATGTAGAATTGTTAGGAAATTTTTACAGGCTGAATCTCGCATAGAAAATGACACTCCCAATTTAATCGCGCACACTGATGTGCACTTGGCTTAGGCTCGTGCACAACAGTTATTAACCGACTCCCGCGAGTCGAGTAGATCAGATCATCATAAAAATAATAATAATAAGTGATCGTCGTTTAAAACCCGGTAACATCTCAACCACCCTCTAGCTGCTCACTTCATGTTGCCCCCTTGTTGCGACATATGCAACTATTTCGGGGGGCCCAGTTGTGAGTTGGCGAGTCTCCGCCCGCCATTTGATACGTGTTCGTTAACATTGTTTCGGCGGGTGCCATAGTCCCCATAGTTCCCCGGTAACCAGTCCACCACCCTCACACCTCCATAGCCCAGTAGTAGTTTTCCACATTTGTAATAGTCCTGCACAGACCGGGGGCTACTTTTGGATGCATTTCTTGTGTTATCCAGGGTAGTCACCGGAACGTGTCTCCATCACTTTAACATCAAAAATGTCAAATGGCCTCTGTGTGTTGGCTTCGGCCCCATGCATGCCTACCAAAGGTCCGGGACTCCATAGTCCCGTGAGGTGAAACCTTGACAAACATAATAATAATAATAATAATAATAATAATAATAAAAATAATAATAATAATATGAATTTATTTTGAAAAACACACAGCACAGACGAACACAATAAATGAAGTAAGTACACAAGAAGAAATACATAAGAATAAAAGCAGGTAACATACAAAAGAGGCTTACAGGCTAAAAAGAGTTGATCTACGCCTGCGCAGGTGTGTCCCCAAAAAAGGATCGGTCTCAGCTTAGAGTCGCCCTGCACCGAATAGGTACAGAGCAACGCTGGTTTTCAGACCGCTCCTTGATTTGGGTGACACCACTACTAACAAAATATGTAGCTCATTACGAGGTATAGGTAACAGTAAATAATAAACAACTTGACAATATTATCTAAGTATGAGATTCGGAATGGCAACGAAAAGAGATAGCAACAGAAGTGTGTATTTTAGCTAATATAGGTTTACTGGTCGCATATAGGTACATGGGAGGGGGGTGATTTATATATAATACAAAAAATGGTTACGTAAATAATTGTATTTGATTTGGACATAAAAACTACATAATTATAATATTAATAGTACAAATAATTTAATATCATATATTATTATAAGTAAAGTACACAGTAAAATATATATAGTGGAAAATATATTTTAACTAAGAAGCAGGCAACAAGAAGGCAAAAGAAAAGAATTAATACTGTTCAAAAGTCTCAGACCGTGTCGCATAGCTGTCAGTGTCAGTGTCAGTAAATAAACACAGACACGTGCTTCCGGTGCTGTGATTTGGAAATGGCCACGTCATCAATTTTCAATTTTGTTCAGATTCAGACAGTGAAATGCCTTGTCTCTTCCTATTGTATAGACAGCTTCCTGGTGAGATCACGTTTATTTCTAAGCGAGCTTTCGTTGTAGCAATCTCAACCCCTTTGTCTACACGTCTCTGCGATGTTTGGAAACTATTTATTTCTACTGAATGGACGCGCGGTGGGCACAACAACGTTGGAAATTAATCTGATTCCATTCTAGCAAGTCACGATGCTTCCGTTGGTAAATTAAAATGTACGAACGGAAGATGTCCTATTTTTTTTTTTACAACCGTGATACGTTAAATATTGACCACAAAAGGAAAGCGACCGACCACCCGAAATTACTCACTGACTTTCCAGTTTCATTCTAATTGTTGCGTTCCTGCGGTCGTCCTCTTCGAGCGTATAAATAAATGCTTGTTTGAATTAGGGCTTTGTTGGTTCAGAATGTTAAATCATACAACTAAATTAATGATGGCTCGTGTAAAAGAAGCTTTGATAAAGCTTGGGACAAATTCATATAAGTCTCCTAAGTAGTCTATTTATACCTTGGCGTTACATCACGCACGGAGACAAGGTAATCCGCGTTGAATGCCGAATCCCCTTGCCGCTTCTATCCTAGCTCATGAATGTTGTAGATCTTAATAAAGATAAATAGTAGATCTTAGTAGCTTGTCGTCTTAAATCCTTTAAGTTTGCTATTATCATAAAAATAATTCCCAAGTCTCCTAACAGAACGTCGCATAGCACCGTTAAATAAAAAAAGTCGGCGAGACGATACCTTGGTCTTAGTTATAATTTATGGCTAAAACTATTGAAAATCCGAGAGTAGATTCTGTAATAAATCAGATTTCCGTGGCATTGGATTTAGGTCAGTGCTGTTAATGTCTCTCTTGATATTGTAATTAACATAATATGTAGTTGTCATTTGGGCCCCATCGTGATCGTGCAACAGGGAGCGGTGGCACGCCTCAGCAAAGTTTACCTGTCCGCGACTGCGCTGGCTTCGTGGAATGTCGTCGGGTAGCTGATTATAAATTTGCCTTTATGTTGCAATTTTAAATGACTCATTCTTAACATTTCATCTTATGCCCTGACTTAAGAAATGATGATTAAAAAAGTAATTGTTAAAAGTTAAATGTTTCTTTGTTATTTAACATCTTAATGACTGCTTTTTGATTCCAAATTATAGTGATTCAGTTTTAATGAAATGTGTAGCTCCGTTCGTAGCAAACTGCGCAAGGAATTTTCGACTCTTGTCATCACAGAACAGGCCCTCGTCAGAAAAATGATGCATGACATGTGACTGGTCCTATCACGCCCATTACTTAGTTTGTTAATCCACTCGATGACGTATATTTATTTAAAGGTATATTTAACCAGCAAAGGTTGACGTCCTCAATGAAAGTGGTAGCCCTGAATCTGTGCAGTGTTTGCCTACTCTATTGCAATATCAACATCAAACTATGTTAATATATCAACAAAAAGATAACTAAGAATACTCCTAGGATATGTTATCTTGTCTTAGGTCGCTACATTGTCCTCATTTCAAGACTGTCGGTGCCAATAGTTGATTCATCTGAGAAGAATATATATGTGAGGTGTACTGCTCCTTTGTTTTGATAATCATTATTAAAAAAAAATCTAAGTATTATATCAGTCATCTGATTACCATAACACAAGCATTCATTTGCTTAGCTTGGGACTAGATGACGCTGTGTCGAATGTCCAAGGATATTTAAAAAAAAAATTGCTGTAATAAATGTCACAACATTTATGGGTTTTCAGGATCGTTCACAGCGCTCTGTATAGCCGGTAAATTCAGGAGTTAGGTTTTATATTTATTTGCACAAGAGCACAAGAAGATTTTCCATTAGTTGACATTTGCATAGGTTTTGTAACGCCATTGTCATTGGTATGTGTTGCTTGCAAGTAGGTTAGAGCCGCGGCAGACGGCGCGGCGCGGCACCGCACAAACCGGCTGCCAATTAAAGCAGAGCTAACTCACGTTCATCTGATCACACTATCGACATGCAAATCGCAACTTAAGATAACAAAAATGTACTCATGTTTCATTGCACTGCGTACATTATGAACTAGTAGTTCGCTCCGAACGAGATCTCTCGCACCGTTGTTGCTGTGTTATTTTATGCTGGCTTCTGTCTGACTATCACGTAAACGTCACGTCGAATTGTAACTAAGTAGCTGATTATTTATTTTACGTAATCCGACCACAAGAATTCTACGTTCATTGAGTTTATAATCTCAATCTCTTTCCATTTAGAATTCGTAAGATTTGTCGAGAAGGAATGATAGTTAGAAACTGACCGTCAATACATCTGAACTCATGCTTTACTGATTAATTTCACCTGATTATCCTTATCCTTTATTATATTCCTGCCAAATTTAGTACAAATTGGTTTAACGGTTCGATAGTTATGCAAATATACAGTATTGAAAAATTACCCAAGATACCATACCACTAAGATCTTCGCTCGCTTGCTTCGTTCGATCGCTAGGTGCCACCAACATTACACATTTGCAAGCGTAATAAATAGAATTTGTAAGCCATAAAGTTTTCGATGATGTCACTATGTAAACATCAGTTTAGCTTGGAAAAATTCTTAGAACGAATTGGATGGAACTGTGATTACGAAACCTTAAAATATTGTTATGATTTGATAGTGCAGGCGATGTTGCGTGATTGCTACTGTTTTACTATTGTTGTTTTATTGTTTTGGTAAAATTCCTGTATTCTCTAGTGTCTTCCTAATAAAAAATATCTGTAGCAGTCCATAAAACAAAGTGGTAACTTCCATTTTTTATTGAATCCCGAAACGTATTAGTTTAAATTGTCTTGTGTTGCAGGCTCCTAGAAAATTATTGCTTAACAAGCTTCTACTCATGGCTTCGCTCTTGTGGTACTTTTTACTGAAAAGTAGCATATGTGTCATTCCAGCCAAATCCGTTTTGTCGTTTTTGCGCTAAAGAGTAACAAGGACGAACAAACCATACGTAAGCTTTCGCGTTTATAATATTAGTAGGATTTGTTTTAATATTTTTGTTTTGAGTGAACAAGCTATTATAAGCTACTTAATAGTTGTTGTTTCACACGCACTCCCAAGCGTCTATCATTAATTATTTCAAAACGCTTAGTTTAATGTTCGAAGGTAATCCTATGAAGCGCTTGACAAGGTGAGACGCTATTAAACAGTGAAAAAGCTGGCGTGCTACGTCTCCCTGGAGGTCTCTCCAGGGAGACGTAGCACGCCAGCTTTTTCACATTACATTTGACATTAGTAATAAAGATTGTGCAATTGTGTCGGTGCATATCTAAGTCCCTGTAATCTGGGTGCAACTACTCACAAACAAGTTGCATTAAAGCATACGCATTTGTGTCTATACATATAAACGTTTATTCCATAGATTCTAATCAATCGCCTTCAAAACAATACCTATTGCTTCATATCAAGCTTTAAGCCAACCTGTTGCTGCATTGTCTTGTCTTCTTAACAAGTTCCTGACTGATGGCCCAATGCGTGCTCAGAATTCTATTCAGAAATAACGATATCAGCGTGAGCTAAGATTTAATAACATCACTTTGAAAATATACGACTAAATGATATCATAGACGTAACTTCGAGACAATAGTTAGAAAGGCTGATTCATACTTTGCGGTGTACCGAGTCTGGTTCACCCGTGTCGGGAGGGTCAACACTCGAGGTTCAATGTCTCATGCATTCTGGTGATAGAAAACTTTTAAACAATACCCCATAAAGGATAAAACAAGATAAACCGTTTTAAAATTTAAGTGGACAATTCTGTCGGGATGAAGACATCAAGCATGAATCAGTACCTAAATATTTTGGTTCTTTTAGTGAAGCTTAAAGAATTTACTGTCATAAAATATGTTTACTGTGTTTCGATTTACTTATACTCTTCATTCATTCATCTGGTTTACTTACATACCACATTAATTATTGCGTATAACTTTATTGTAGCGTCTGTAGAGCGCCAACGAATTCTTTGTCTTTAGTTGATTTTAAATGGCATCTCGACATAATAAAGTTTACTTGGTTGGCATTTATTGTGATCATAATTTTATGCATATCTGTAAATATATGTAAATATATTCGTTTACAACATTTTTTGGTAGATCAAAGGTTTTTGCTGTAGAATGACGGGCCCCTGCATTCCTTATGTCACACATATCCTCATACACAACACATTGTTTTGGTATTCTATTACCATAAAGTACTGAAGGTGCAGGAGATATTTGTGCATCTGATGTTGCCGCATGAGTATGTGCCGTTAAGGTATGTCAGGATCGTAGCAAATGGAGATCCGTGGTCTCTGCCTACCCCCATGGGAAAGAGGCGTGATTTTATGTATGTATGTATGTATGATGTTGCCGCAGTGAGTGCGTACTAGCGTTTTTTTCGGTTTTGAGGCATGCTGTTTCTGCTGTAGGCTGCAATCGATGACACAGCCCAACTTTAGTATGGTGACACCAGAGGTTATTGTACTATCTTCATTGTATTATGGAGTAGGTAGTACTAGTTGAAAAGAGTATAAAAGTCGAATAAAAGATGAGCATATTAACAATCAGCATATTATGTATTTTTATCGACCACTGTAACTGATAACTAATTATAAATTTACCGCTGCTGTAATATGAGCATGAAGAACGTAATTTTCAACGAGCTTCTACTGAGGAATTCGCGTAAAATTCAATTTATGTTGCGTCTCAACATCTTTTATGGTTTTAAATAATTCTTCGTTTGCTTGCTTCATGTTATTTATCTATATTATAAAGGTTATGTAAACCGGAGTCCATAATGCTCTTCAATATTTAATGCTAATCAAATTCTACCTTACTTACTTACTTGTCATGAAGAAATCACAATATCACCATTAGGTGAGGTACAAAAGCGTAACGTTAGGTTATATTTGTGATTACACAAATATAACCTAACGTTACGCTTTTGTTTCATATAATCGAGATTATGTCTCAATAGTTGTTGATTCGAAGCATAAAATATGATACGAAATGCGAAGATGTTACTCTGGTTCTGCCAGTCTGGTGACATCGCTTCAACTCCTAGAAAACCGGCTCCACGGCAATATTATCTAAATTACGATATTACCGTGACGATGTGTAGCTTTGAATGCGGGCGGAGTTGGCGAGAAATCACGCTCTATATGCGAATTATCATTAGATAAGATCGGGTGTTTTATTTGCAAAAGAGGTTCTCTACCTATATAATGACGCCTTTGTTCAGGTTAATTAAGAAGTTTAAGTATAAAATAGAAATTCTATGAGAACTAAAATTTGTAGCTAATCAATGTTTGCAGTCATTAGACTTTGGTCTAAGCTCAAACATCGATTTGTTTTATAAATGGAAATTGATTGAAAGCCGCTGCGCTGGTGATAGGACTTAAGCCTGAGTGTCGCTATAAAGTGTATTTCTTGAATCTTGTATTGTAGCAGGATAATATAAGGAGTGGATAACGTGAATAATTACGTTTGAGCACGATAAATCTGCCTTGATACATTAAATGTTAACAGCTTTAAACGATCACGTTAAGACACCTTGATCACTACGATAATTTGTTTATATTTGCCATTCATGCAGTATCTGTGAAGGCCTTGCGTTAATATTAATGAAATCTCAAAAGATGTCGAATGGCTTAAGTGCTCAAGGTTGAATTTATAGCTCTTATCTAAACTTACAAAATTTTCTCAGATAACAATTCTGTTTTCGATTTTCTTGTTTCAAGGCTTACGAAATACTGGATACTTTCTCTCTCGTTTCGTAGCTGTTGCAGGCGGGTAGTATGGAGGTTAAGACAACAACGTATCGTCTTCAAACATACGATGCAAATCCCTGCTAAGTCGTATATCATCAGCAAAATGTTAACTTATTTGATTGAAATTATAGGTCGCAAAACTGGTTCGTTTGCCACATCGTTCTGAGGATAATAATTATTATTTAAAATCTCGAACAGAACCGAGGCAACGAATTTCACAGATACACAGTTTATGCCGCAAAGGAGCAGGCTAGTTTACAGAAGCCGTTTATCTTTGGTGAAGTTTGTCCTTATGTTATTATCTATCTCGCAGTTCGGGACGTGTCGGGAGTTATATTTGTGAACAAATACTAAGCACTCGTGTCCTGGTAGCGTCTGGTGCTGTTTGCTCACGTTGACATGCATACCACCTTATTTAAATGACGGACCCCTTTAAACATGCTTATTACACATTCTACTTTATTTGAACCTGACATTCTTATTTTCGATTTCGAGAAACAGGTGCACTTAGTTTTAGAGAGATTTGAAGTTACCCAATAAGGAAGTAAAGGAAGTAATTTTTTTATCTGATTCCGACAGGCGTAATAAGCGATTGATTTGATTGCAAAGCAGTTTAAAAATATTTTCATTTTATAGTGCTGCTATAAAAGCTTTTATGAAAGTTCTCCATAAACTCTATGTATGTATTACTATTTCGATTGCATCGGCACTTGATACTACATCTTATAATATAGGTCGTGTCGTTATGCTTCCTGAGAGATTTTATCCCATATCGCAATTTACATCGGAAAGTTCATTGCGTTCCCGTTGTTCCCGTCTCAAAAGCAAGCTTGTTCCGCGTTTGAACATTATTTATGGCTCTTAATTATAATCCTATGCGGTGTATTGATTTTACAGGGCGTACATGACTTTCCTCTTAGGTGCTTAATAAATGCCTCGAGGTTACCTTTCAATTAAGCAGTTTATCTCTCGGTAGGTACTTATCTAAACTTGAATCGGGATCATGCATTCGCAATAATTTATGTTAATCGACTCGAATCGCGATTATTGAACCGAATGATTCTAAATAGTGGCCAGCAATTGCACAGCTCGGAATAGTTAACAGATGATGCTACCGACCGCACTCTCCGTATCGAAGGGTCTTACCTAACAAGTACTCGAAACCAACTCAAGGCCCTGATGACTCTGCCCACAGTAAAACGTAGTTATTAATAGAAAACAGCGTAATCGTATTTTAATTATGGTGGTATATGCATAAGTGATTAGAAAAATACATTTATGGCTTTTGAGGTTTTCCTCCAATCGTTTCCTTGACCAGTATGAAATCATCGTTGCAGTAATGAGTGTTTACTCTTGTAATGCCCTTCACTCGATCGCACTACATTACTACGTTATGCAATAGGGCCCCGCGGCTTTCAGGAGCTGGAGGCGAGGGCCAGGTACGCTAGTAATTAACGTTACTTTATGTCGGATCATTGATTATGATATTCACATCGCTTCCTCCTCCTCGGCCCACTAATGCATTGATTTATGCCGCTGCTGGCTTCATTCTTATTATTATGCACTAGTGGCGTCTGATCTTTTATGTCAAAGCAATGAAAGCCAATGTCGTTAATTAACTTGTTACGTTTTTGTGATGGATTTATGAGTTGTAGTGTCAAACTGTAAAGTACGTGAGATAATTGTAGAATTCCGTACAATAATTATTTATCTTTGAAATCTGTTTCTCAAAGAGTAAAATATACCCTGTCACATTTGAACACCGCTGTGATTATAATCGTGATATGTGAATGCGTAAAATTGGCCAACAGTTCTGATTGAATTTGTACCGTATTTCTCGAAATCAGATAGCGCGTTCGAAAAGCTGTTGTATTACCAGTCTGGTTTACCCGCAGAACTCTGGTTTCGTGGGTTCTTTTGCCGTTATCGTGACATGTTAGTGATATGAACTATACTCCTGCATGCTGTAATGAGCTTTGGCAACCTTTCTCTTTCCGATCGAATAAGATGCGTTTATTTTCGCCTTCGTGTATTAAATGGACACTTTTGCTTGTAGTTCGTCTAATTACCCTATATAATTTTCCAGTGGAAACGTTTCTGGTAATTTCGCTCAAAGTTCTAGACGCTGCTGGTTTAATGAACATACGTAACACATGGATTCTTATCTTAGAACAAACTGATTTATCTACACATCAACATCTTCTCACGTTTTTTTGTGATTAAATATTTAATTACATTGTAAATTGCAAACTTCATTTATTTTATAGTTGTACTAGGTAATATAGGTTACTTATTGTTATTTTTAACAGACTTCTATGTTCCATTGTACTTACTTTTTTATGGTATGTTTATGTTTAAATAGTGGACCGATTTGAAATATTATATTTTTTTGATGAGGATCTTCGTGGTTATGAACAAAAAATGCACCTCGAGAGTGCTTTCTACTTATAAAATAGAAGTCGGTTTAAGAATTTTTTAATAAGAAACACTCATTTCAAAATGGATTGGATTTCCTTGTCAAAATGGAGAGAAGTTGCAAGAAGTAGAAATAAAACAATGCCTGGATGTAAAATGTCTGTAAATCATCGGGCGATGATGTCCAATGTCCATGTCCATAATTAAGAAATAATTGTTATGAATGTTATTACATTCTGAAATTAGAATTATAATTTAGTGAATTCTGTAATTCTGCATTTTATCTATAGTATGTACAGTAAATACTCGTGTAGTATTTCTTGATTTTATATACGCAGGTTTCTTAATTATTTTTGACAGAACACATACCTAATTGTTTATCTTAATATATTTTATTGAACAAGTAAAACATTTCAAAATAATCTTTAACTTTATTATAATTATAAGTATTCATATTTTGCAATATATAGGTAAGGATTCACATCGGATCGTAAATAAGGTAAATACGCGATAAATTTCCGTGTAGGTACTTATAAACATTAAAAATATTAAAAATGCAATAATATCAATTATTCTAAATGCATCAATATCAACTGTAAAGTGTTTAAAAAAATTGCTCTATTATTAATTCCAAAATTATTTTTTATAAAGGCATTTCACAGTAATCGAATAGATTGTGATCGCGAATTTTTTTTAAAAAGAAAAAATTACGAAGTATCTAATTTTGTAGCTATTTGAATAGACATCGCTTACAACTTCCACTCAATTTTTTTCCAAAATATATATATATATACCAATTCGCTCGGCGGAAATTGCGTGCACTATCAAAACATACAGTGATAAAATGATAAAACATTGCGCTACCGACCTAGGGTTGGATCCTTGCGTAGACGCGGATTTAGGGCCCCCGGTACTCACTGACACTGAACTCGCACTGTTCATTGAATAAAGTTTGTGTGGTTCGCGATGTTTTGGGCACGTGGGTTTGGTGGTTGCATGACGCGCGTGACAGGTGCGCTGGGCGCAGCATCCGCGGCGACTCTGAGCCACCGTCGCACTGTGGACACGCCCCTTGCGTACGCGCTACTCCCCGCCTGTCATGATTCTGAAGACTTCCAGTTTTTCAGAGCGATCGCGAGTTTCCACTGCGTTCGTTTGCTTTTTCTATTTGACAACCTCTTAGTAACGGTTGTGGTGAATAAGAACTTTCAAAGGAAATAATGTGAATTTATTATTTAGATTCTGACAATATTAAAAAATAAAGAAAAGTTCGTTAAAAAATAATTAATAAAGAAAAGCGATAGAGGAAAATGGAAGAAAAAAACGTGTTGTGCCGACCCCACTTAGTGGGATAAGGGCAGGGAGATGATGATGAAAGAAAAGTTCGTTTAGAAATTTTGATCTATGTGGGGATAAAAGTTCAAAAAAAATCAATCTGTATCAATCTTAACCCAGGAACTGATTTTAATAAAATTTTGTACATAAAACCACACCTTAGGAAATGAAAGACCTGTTGTTGTTAGTATGAGCATGAAATTAAAATATGGGACCAAGTTTGTCTGTGCTGTGGGTATTATTTGCAAACGAATTAAAATTTAAACTGCTATCCAAAGTAACTTTTTACGCACACGAAATCGCGGACTACGCGACGACGCGATGTAATGTAACGCTACATTAAATGTACAATATAGACCAAAGCAGATAGATTTAAAAGTTTTCTAATAAATGTATTTTGTATTTCCATATCTTTTTATAATGCTATTGTGTAACTCGATCTCATTTCGTATTATTTAATCGCTCCAGTATAAAATATATTAGCAACCATAAAATGCATAATTGGGATGCTCTAGCTAAATCTCGTCAAGTCACTAGTAAAACGCGTGAGAAAGTTCGCTTCAATGTGCCCATAAATCGTGAGTTCGATTTCCATTAAATGAATCCCCTGATTAGCTGCTAATTGAGAGAAGAAGAAATTCTTTGTCGAGAGATAATTGCGGTGAAATGATGTCGCGTTTTATACTTTAGAAGTACTTGTACCTAATGTGTTTGGTCGCCCGAGCACTTACTCATCGAGTCATTGAAGATCTATCATTAATCAATATTTGTATATTGCTTGTTACATTACAACTGTTATATAAATTGACTTTCCCTTCAACTCTAGGGTACCGCTGGATTACTTGCAAACATTAACTTCCTCTTTTATTATAACATCAAGTATCTAATATGAATTGAATTCTGACATCAGAAAAATCTAAATTTAATAAATATTTGACATGGTTTGGTTTCCATTGTCAATGGGAATAAAATAAAAGTGGTAAGATTTTTGAGTTTTAATTAGGCAAGCTGAAGTAGACTAGAATAGGCTGAATCACTTAATTAATAAGACAATGTAGAGAAAAAAAAACAAAAGCGTTATCTGTTGTGGTATTTATATTACCTAGTAGTTTCCCAGATGTGAAGTGTTCTTGAATTTTGTATTCTTATCATAATAATTTACTCGAATACTGATAAGGGGTTTGCTATTTTGATATATTGTTTACATAAATCTTTACGTAAAGTCTGGTTGGCGCCAATTGCTTCCAGCATCACATTCTGTAAAACATGCAATTATGAATGAGAAACATAATGCCATTGATAAGTGGAGACACATACATGGAGCTGTCGATTTGCTACATGTATAACCGGCTGTGTTGAAGTGGCGTGATGGTTGTACAGCAATTAGCAATTTATAATTTTCGATTAGCGCTGAGCGTGTCCATCTAGTGACCGTTCGACAGCCTGCGCTCCGACAGGTTCTGTGGGTTTTGCGGTATGCGCTTGCACTTACGCCGTACTATACGGGTGGTCAACTGCCCTTTATTGGACGAGGCCCTACTATTACTCATAAAAGCTTTATGCATCATACATAAAGCCTGATGTCTAGTCTTTAACTATACGCGCGAAATGTACGTGCGTACCTTTTTTATCCAGCTCATAACTAATGTGAGTCATTGAGACTTACCATCATCACAGTTGCTTTAATTTATGTCTTTAACTATACGCGCGAAATGTACGTGCGTACCTTTTTTATCCAGCTCATAACTAATGTGAGTCATTGAGACTTACCATCATCACAGTTGCTTTAATTTATTAATAGGTATGGCTCCTTCATGCTTTTCATACTTGTTTCAATCTGCATTTGAATTGACTCAGCTACGCACTGTACATCACATATGCAAACTTAACGAGGACATTAACTTTGTAGAAAGGGATGCTGTCTTTTCTAAATGTAATTAATATTTACGCTAGTATTTATGAGGCTGTCGCATCGATTCGATATGCGAAGTGCGTATGTTATTGGTGAATGGCCGATAATAAATCAGTAAACCATTTGAACACTTGTATTAAACATAGTTAAGTAGGCAGTGTTTGATGCACTTCCTCATTGGCGAAATCTATCGGCGGTTATAAAACGCACACGTAATATTGAAGCTTTGACTGAGTGTTCCGTAGATTTACTACTCACGTTCTCCTAGGCTCGTGCTTGGTTTTACTATCCTGATTGATATCGTAATATTTACACACTTGATATATAGCAAGATCGATATCTTTGAAAACATAGATATTCGTGAAGTACTAATGAATATTATTTCAATTATGAACTAATATTTTGAACGAACTACTAAAAATGTCTTTGAAGTTTCATAGATGATGTTTGCAGTATTACGTTTGCGTATATTTTCTGAGTAACCTTTTAGTTTATTGTAGTTGTTTTCAAAACTATGTAGGTCAACTAAAAGCATTATTAACTTCGTATAATTGATTTATGTGTCGTCGTGTTTGTTAACTTACAGGAGACACACATCGTTCTTTATCAACAAGCCAGACAGGCGACTGACAGAAACATAAATACTAGTGTTTCGAAAAGCTCAATATTGCTAACAAGCTTAGAATTTAATTTGTGTCATGTCACTTTGATATAAACCGCTAGTTATGCTTACCAAAATAGGCATTTACAATGCTACATCAAAGTAAAGAGCCAGCGAATTGAAACGATCTGCTCTATGGTCTCCTATTCATTACAATCGTCATTGAATTATCGATAGTATCTCTTGTCAACGAGAACATACAAAATCGTGCGTGCCCTAATACGCGTCCGATTTATGATAATAGCCAAGCACGAATAACAGGACAAAGTGCTTGCCCTGTCTCAGAAGATAGATTGTGTATATTCGAAAACAGTATTGACAACTTCATCGATTCAATATTTAATCAATTCGACTGGTCTGTACCGTGGCAGTTAGCGAAAGTTGACGATAAATCTTGTGTAAAAACGGGGTGCAATTTGAACTTTCTGCTCGTTACATACATACAGTATCGATATAAGGTCACAATCAGTATGCATGCATGTATAAATTACAAGCATCGGAGCAATCAAACATCATCTATATGTGTGATCGTTGAGTATAACTTTACTTCTATAATGTTACTCAATTATTACTTGAGAGTTTTCAATTAGGTCACATACAAGCTTTTGCATATATTTGTTTGTTTACGATAGACCTGCTTTTATAGTTGTTGTAAAGTGAGATGAGAATTTCCTGATTGATACTGTGCTTTTATTGGCACGCTCTTAGTTCAATGTACCATTACTTATTACAAACTTGAAAAATAGCTTGAAAAATGCATGGTACATTATTTGTTTTGATTTGTTGTGTGCAATGTTTAAAACACAACAAATGTGTGAAAATTTATTTAGATTTTGATAATGTTGCAATGCAAATATGAAACATACAGAATCTTTTAAGTATCTAACAGCCTGTCCACCGTAAGAAGTGCTGACAGATATGCGATGTTTCCATCATGTATTATATAGGTACGGATTTGTACCTCACCAGTTATCATCTAACGTATAGTGTTGGACAATCTCTACGAATACTCAGATTGCACCAGGAACAGTTAACAGTTGAGCTTTTGCTTTATGTAATTACGTACATGTTAAAATCAGAATTTAACGACAAGCAATCACTATTACTCGTACTCTCGCCAATCGTCACTTTACGGAGCAGTTCTAATAGCTCCTACTTGGAAATCTCAAGTTCGAGTTACTGCATCCGGCTGTAAAAAAGGAAAAGTTGAAAGCTTTTCATTAAATACATATACATCATGTTATATTAGTTTGGAACTACGGGGTATTGATTAATGTGTTTATTTATTGCGTTCTCAATGAGATTCTGATTTAGTCCGCCTTTTATGACACACTTGACTATGTATCAATAACATGCGACGATTTAAAGCTGATTTTATGACTTATTTATGCATTAATGGCTTAACAGATATGTCATGGCACTGAAAGTGAAACTTCTTGTATTGTGATGTAGATTTAATGGCATATTATAATTAAATATTTACAAGGAAATTACGTAGATGCAGCAGTAAAGCCAAGGTAGTAAGTAATTCAAAATCTAAATTGCATAATGGGTTGCGTTATTTATAAATTTGGAATGTATTCCGTTACGTTATTTTGTTCTTGGTAAATAATTCCATATCAACTAATAATATCATCATTTTCATCATTTCAGACTATTTTGACATACAGGTTTCCTATATGGGCCTTCAATTTATTACACCACTCTCTCCGATTCATCACGAGTCTGATCTAGTGATATAATTACATATTTTTCATCATCATCATCATCAGCCATTTTTAACCCACTGCTGGGCATAGGCCAGCAGTTGTTGTGTGCAGCTGGGGTTTTTAATTCATTGTAAATAATTATTAATATTTTAATTTAATAATTTATAAACATCACATAGACATCACTCGTCAATGTTGAATTAACTAATTACTTACTAAGTTTAATATCTATGTTATCGTTTGGTATATCTGATGTTAACTCGATAATACATTGGTTATAGCTGAAAAGCGCGCAAAAGCGATTTGTACAGTCGCCTCAACGAATATATTGTAGGTACTTACATAATTTTATAATTTTTGAGTAACGTCACAGTTTGTGTTATTTCATTTAAAATGTAGTTACAAATTAATTTAAATCGTAGTCACAAGTTGGTTACGGAATTTCTGGATTCGGTCTCCACGCTCAAGGCCCGCGATAGAAGCTATGCAATAGCTTAAAAATATTAAATGTATACATTACATATTATTGCCGGCGACTGTACGAGTACTAAATAAAACGCGGAATGGAAATGCAAATTTTCAAATCATCCAATACTTGCCTGTTGCTGTGAGTTCTATCTGACAGATGACTGCGGCTAATACTTTCACAGCAAGAAATTGATGTTTGATTAGCGTGAAGACAGTGTAGTTGTTGATGACTTTACTTTAAGGCATGTCTAAGGAGAAAATCCCACATATCTAATGAGGCTCTTGTTGTGTGTTTGACACAGAACCTGAAGACTAATTCGTGGTTCAAATGTATTGTTTCTTCTCAAAAAAGGTTTGTTATAAAATAATATAATAACATTCATAGTCATAACTTCATACTCTAATGCCTATGAATTTCGATATCATATTGATAAAGTACTGGTTACTCAGAAGTAATAAAATGTAAAATATTCACAATAACTATTTAAATTATTTGCGTGAAAACAAATAAACGTTAATGGCAGTAACTTCCATTGAATGGTAGTCGTGACGATGACTGACAGTGCAAATAATTTATTATTAAGTTACTGCGTGTATGGTCTGCATATTAACTGCAAGTAATTTGCATTTTTGTCTCCGTGAAAGATATAAAGCTTGTTTTATAAACCAGCCGATATTGCCCTAAGGGGCACCGTGTAAAGCAGAATTTCAATTATGCCTTCCATCCGTTTTGTTGGAATAAGATTCGTGCCATAAGTTCCACCGTCATTTGATTTATTTACGCAAGTGGTTCTAGATTTCGCAAAAAGATTACGTGTCGTGCTGAATTTAGTAACGTACGTGACCATTCAATAGACGAAAAGGGCGTGTGCTCATGTGACAGCTTTGTCCCTGGTCGCTTGTCTCGAAAAAGCCGCGTCATCATAGATGCTATTGTGTTGCCCCTATTCGGTTCGTTATTTGAAACGTTTTGGAATCCATGTTTAAGGCTGTGTGGGTAGCTTATTGGAGGGTGCGGGGTGCCTTCCTGTGGTCCACTTTGTGGTTCTCTCGAGCGTGCCACCAGCCTCGGTCGCGGACGTGTCGTGACCGCAAACACCGGCGCGGGCACGCGATTCTGTTATTCTATTCTCTAGTACCTACGACTAGCACTAGTATACTCGTCGTACTAGTATGTTCGGCTCGATTTGCGGTTACCTCGTTGAACATTACTATTTCCCATCGAACCGACTTGTGTGATAGAAAATGATTACCTCTCATTGGACGGACTTGTTAATCTTGCTAGACTTGTACTAGACTTACGCTGAAATTCAATCACTTGTCTTGTTGAGATAATATGCAGCCCACTTAGCGTGTATGATTCGTAATCTCATACATTGTCTGGGTGTACCGATGATTCATTCTTCGTCTCCGCTCTGAGCACCCTAATCTCGATGCCAATTTTACTGCTGGCTGAGTGGATGGACAACCATAAAACTACTTCATGTGTTTATGACTTCTAATAATTTTAACTCTTTGTCGGTTTTTATTATCCTTGAGAAAGCATTGTTTATGGAGTGTGATGAGTTCGTATGAGTATACAATACAGGCTGTCCCATAATGCGACGGTACCTAAGCCGGCATCCGGCAAAAAGCCTACTTCTGACAATGCTAAGAAAATAGCAGCGTCCTATATCCTATAGTGTTCTAGTTTTCAATTATTTGGATTTTTTCTTTCTTTCGCATAATCACATAACCTAACCTGAAATGTAAATAAACCAGAATTATTTATTTATTACATAACAAAACTTATAAATCATCTGTCAATCTCTAATATACTATTGATCATCTTGAATTACTCATACGAACTGACACGCTGAAAAATATTTAACTAAGAGCCTGTCCAGAAAGAGCGATTTACGCGCGTAATACGCGCGTAGTACGCGCGAGGGCATCTGGACGGGATGTATGTAGCTCTAGTATCTCGAGTACGCGCGAGTGCTTACGCGCGAGTTGACACGCGCGTAAATCGCTCTTTCTGGACAGGCTCTAATCGACAACGATTTACGCGCGTAGTACGCGCGAGGGCATCTGGACGGGATGTATGTAGCTCTAGTATCTCGAGTACGCGCGAGTGCTTACGCGCGAGTTGACACGCGCGTAAATAAATAAATAAATAAATAAATAAATATCCTTGGACATTCCACACAGCGTCATCTAGTCCCAAGCTAAGCAACTTAATGCTTGTGTTATGGTAACCAGATGACTGATATAATACTTAGATACAATCGCTCTTTCTGGACAGGCTCTAAGCTGAGTGTGAGCGGGTAAGCTCGCCCGGATTCTCAAATATTATTTCAATCAATAATATTGATTGGCATGTATTTGCCATGAAATATTTTTATAAGCCTTTTCCCAGTAGTCGGCCACTTTTTTGATTAATTTATCCATACATAACATTTATTTACTTAATAAGCAGCTTTGTTTTGAAATTGCTGTAGATAAACGTAAATTACATAATTTTAATTTAAAATAGCTGTAGATAATGCTATTGCACATACGCATTGAATCACGCCAAAAATGAATTATTATTAATTATTATCAAAAATGAAAATAAATAAAAATGATTTACTGCTTTGCTCCGTGTTTACTTTTGGATGATTCAGCGCTCGATAAATTCATATTATAATACGAGTAATTAATGAGCTTTCGCAGCTTTTACTCTATCATAATTCATGCTTCTGTTTCCGTTATTATGCGCTCTTTTTTTCTCTTAAAGTAATCGAACACCATCTATTTATAGGGAATTTGATTATTCAGTGTGCGGTTCATGCGCTGCATTTATTCAGTTCTAAGAATGCATATCGCTAAATTGTTGTAGACAACACGTCGGCAGCGCGACATCGAGCCAGGTGCAATCACGACCGTAGGTGTTCTAATGAAACACGACTAGCTTCTCATTATGCGCACACAGTATTTTGCGAATGCGGACCTTTTACGCTACCAAGAAGCTTATGGATGACGATTTAGAGTTGCCTATGTTTTTAACGGTAGATCTATTTTGAAACTCTTTATTCGTTCGTTTTAACCTTTTAGGTCGTATGAAACTTATATTATATACTTACGGAGTTTATCCTCATTGTTGAATAGACTAGCTTTATTCCAATGTTGCATTGGATTCGTTCCAATAAGGGCGCCTAGCAGTTACTGTCACAGACGTAGCAAAGTAGTCATCAGTTCCACTTATTCGCGGAACTTATTCAAGGAACTTTTAAGCATAATTTAGATACGTAATGTTACATTTTAACTAATGTGACAAATCATATTTATAGACACTTTCACTTAATTTTGATTATTACTATGTCAACTGACATGGTTCTTGCTCGTCTATATTAGCTACTTGCCGCGAACTCTCGGCGTTACGCGTGATCTGAAACTATCTATCTGATGATGATGATGATGATGATGAGGAAGAATAGCATATAACCTTCCTCTATAATTAAGACATCATAATACAAAACATTTAACAAAATCCAACTGCTTGTTTCTGAGATAAGAGCGTTAAAAAAAACAACAAAAAATTAATTACCTAATTGGTATACTTAGTAAACATACAGAGATGCTATAAGAAAATTGCATTTACCATATCATGTTGCCTTGTTTTACCAATTTTCCATGATTTTTATTGTGTATTATTTTCTCTTTATCTCCTAGCGTAAGGAAATGTTTCTGGGAATGGGAAAATCTAAATAGACGGTAGAGCCTGCTGAAGATAGCGTACGATGATTATATTGACGGCGGCTCCCCGCAGAGTATCCATCCACTCCTGCCTGTCGTGATAAAATCCATTTCCTATATAGAAAGGCTATCTATCCCTTTCTATTAAACTCTCACCATTGTCTGAGCGTACTTGAACTTAGCCCGTTCGTTCATTTCATACCTCTAATATTTCACTTGTCCCAGATGATCGGTTTTTAATACATTTTATAGCTATGCATTCATTACGCCTTACGGCATTACATTTACAAGAGAAGAGACTAATTGAAGTTGAAGATCGGACTGTTCGTTGTTGCATTAAATATTATATAGGTGTCAAGTACCTATGCGTGGGCGTAGAACGCATTGCTGACTTACCGAGTTCATGGCCGACTCATAACAATTATAAGTCAAAAACTTACTAAATGTCATGGTAAATTATTGCGGCGCGATACAGGTGCTTGAGATACACCCACGGTCCACAAAGAGTTCACCTACCAGCTCTTTGCATTCAGACTATAGGTTCATTACAAATATTTCGAATGTATTACGGATTCATTTGCATAAGGACTGGGAAGTAAAGAAGGGGCACAGTTGCGCGCCGAGCGTGATGAGACTGCAACAGAGTCCAGACGAATATAAATGAAGAGTTGCATGCGGTGCAAACATGCGTCAGACACAATAACGAGCCTGTAGGCTGTCTGTAGTGTAGACACAACGACCTCACAGACGCGCAAGCAGCACCTTAGTGTTTGGTTTGAAACAATTTATACACTTTACACTATATGTAGTTCATACCGACCGACGACGGTGATATTGCTTGAATTTATAACACGTACCTGTCTATTACATTTAAATAACATAACATGATGTTATACATTACAGTACCTACGTACAATAAATTGACCCAGTTACAGTAAACCCGAATCCCAATATACCTTTATCTATTTTGTCACTTTCTTTGACATAAATTCCGAATATTATATTCTGTAGTGCATTCTACCCGTGTGGTCCACGTAAATATGTCAAGCCTCAAGAACTTTCATGTACGATCTCACTAGTAAAACGTGATAGCATGTGCTGTTATTCAAATGAGAATCAAATTTCATGTTGTAAGACAAGCGTGGAGGAAACGTGTCGACAGAGATTTGAAGATTTATTATTGTTGCTAAGCATGAACTGTCAAGTCCACGTGTGGCTCACATCAAGATGATGCGGCGCGTGCGCCGGTCAGTCTAATCACTCGTGTATCTGAGATCCGTGCAATGATATCGAAAAGCGGTGAATCAATCTTCCGCCGGCTGGACTTTATCTCAGATCGGCGCCCACACAAGCATAAGGAAAGGGATTTCGTCGGACTTAGCTTAAAGCGCTGCATACTTACAATTTGGTTACAACGCACCTTCGTCTTTACCTCACTGGCATTGCCAATTTCCCAATGTGTAATTTTATATGTAGGTATATCGCAGTAACTTGCAACGTGCCTAATTAGAGAATTGTTTGTAGATAAGAATGTTGTTATTGGTTTCGTCTCTGCATGCTACTGCCCTAGGCATAAAATGTAACTCTCTTTTTATAAAGGCCCTGATGAACCGCATTCATTGTCTTGAGATACAATTTAACTGTTCATTTATTGTAATGGTTTTATATTGCACATAATATCATTGTATGGTTCGCGGGGGCGTTCTTCTTTTATACGTGGTTATAATATTCACAGTCGGTCTTTACCACAACAGACGCCCACTCTCCATTCAGGCGATAATGATCTTGAAATCGGCGTAGGTCGTGTTTATTGGTTGTTTGCTCTACAACGAGCCTAATTCCAAATAATGCGTTATCTAGATGGCAGTTTATTTTACGTAAGAAGCTCAAGAAACTCAAAGTTTTCTTTCGTAGAGTTAAGTGTTTAGTCTGACTTTGTGCACAATTAAGTATGTCAAGGATAAATAGCCTTACTTGTAGGCTGAAAGTAAATTGCAAACAAATAAACAAGATGGTGGAATACCGATAAAACACGTACTAAATTTTGTGTCTTTGTAATACTTGTGACTGATGTAGGAGCCAGGTATTTCTTAGGATTGTGAGGCCCGACAAACTTCATTAAAAGTTAAACAAATCACAAAGTAAAGTAGCTTGCCAAGAAATTACACACTTGAGTCTGCGCGAAAGATGAGCGTGTAGTCCAAATGTCACAGCAAGTCACAGTTACTACCGGTGACGAAATTTGCAATATAAATCGTCTCGCGTGGAAATCATGTTAAGTGTAATTTTGTGCGTGAAAGTTGTTGGTTTGACTTTCAGGCATTTCAATTCTCTGGTTTATTCATCATCGGCTACAAAGTTCCTATAGGCCAGTAACCTATGTTACCTCAACCAACCTACTTAGGTCAGTGACCATTGACCCAACGCAGAATGACCATAGATCGAATATCAACCAACGGTGTTTACTGTTACGTTTATGGCTCCACACCACATGTATTTTCCAAAATTTATCAGCGTTATATTCGTATCGCAAGCATCTATCGGATCTCGTAAACGTTGCGTTTCTGTAAGCGATTTTGGTCCGTCTAAAGCACTGGTCTAGTCTAACAGACGTGTCCGGAGTGCATCGGACCACCGAACGCGCGCAGCTGCCGCCTTGTGGCTTCCATTCCGTCCACTTGAGATCGCATGAATTGCTTCTGCTACTGGTTAGGAGTGGGCTATAACAGGTAAAAAAAGAAACCTGTTCCGCCTGTTCCAGTTCCAGTAAAATAACAGTTCCAGAAACCTGTTCCAAAATAACAGCAATAACAGTGGTTGTGTTGTAACATAGTTCGTGTAGAAATTTAAACATTTGGTAGGGTAACAGTGCTGAGGAACAGTTTCAGTGCATGTTCTGACAAGTTAGTTTTCTTCACTACAACAGTATGATAAGATAAACACGAACAAATAAATATTTTTACTGTAATGTACTACTTAAGTTTTACAATGCAACTATTTTTTGCATTACTAAGAATGAAATGTTTATAACAGTATTTTTTTCTGTAAAAAAAATGAGCCCAACATTTCCGAACGAATGCAACACCTGTTCTCTGCTTGTAATGCTATGTTCAGATGTACGGCGTGCAGCCCGGCGGGCTGCCTGGCGAGCTGCGCGGCATGCAGCCCGTGCCCGGCCGGCGAAAATTCAAACTGTTCACATGCACGCAGGCGTGTCAGTCAGTGCTAGCATGTCGGGCAGCGAGGATCTCGATGTTGTTGCTGCCTTAACCTTTGGCTTAACTTATTTTTATTGGAAAAAGAAACAAAATGATAAACGATTCGTTTGACCATTCGACCATGTTAGCAACGGACGTCCACTCGTCACGAAAGCGCGAGAGAGACTGACTGCACGCGCGCATGTGAACAGTCACCGGGCGCCCGCGCATTCATCCTTTGAACTTTGCCCAAAAACCGCCACTCGCCCGGTTCGCGACATTCACGTTCACGGGCGCGTTCACGGGCTCGGGCGTACCGTTTACACGCGCGTGCCCGTGAATGTGCCCGTTGAATGTCTAGTTGCACGCGCGCGTGTGAACGTACTATAACAGTAACAGACAGGCATAACAGCTGCTATCTCGTTCCAACAAAGGTAAGCTGTGTAAGCTAGAATAGAGAAGAGCATGTTCCGTGGCGTTATCTCTTTCTAACAAAAGTAAACTCCATACGCTAGAATAAAGAAAAGCATGTTACTGCAGATTCGGGCTGTTGTGGAACTGGAACAGTTTCTCATAAGTCTAGACAACAGTTCCATACTGTTTTATAGTGAAACCTGTTATTTTTACCTGTTCCGATATATACGCCTCACTCCTACTACTGGTACCATTACTAACACTTCCGCCTTTGCATACCTCAGTACCGTATCATTATGCAAATGAACTTTATTACTAAGTATTGACTTTTAACAAAAAAAATAACATGAACTTTATATTACTTACCTAACGTTTCTAATTCTAAAGATCAAACATAATTCGTTAAGGTCACTCTAGTACATAAGACCAGCTTTAACTGATTGTTTTATGGGATGGTTTCTGGGAATAACGTAAAATAAGGAATACATTTTAAAGCAAAAACAGAACATTTATTATCATCCAAAAGAACACAGTTGAATAGGTACTTTAATTAATCTCAATAGGTAAAGCATTTGAATTAAAAGTTTATTTCTTCTTGGAATCAACTCAGTGTCAGATCGTAATCGATCTATCTACCTAGAACCGCATTGACTCGAATATTCTCGGAATTAAATTTGCATGAAATGATGCGGACGTTGTAGGTTGGCTTCTAGGGATGATCTGGTTTAGGTATTTCTTGGTATGGGTTGGAATTTTACATTACTTACATTTTTTACATTCCATATTCTTTTGTTATAAAAATACTTTTTCAATTTACGTTCAGTGAGATCAATTTTAGCGAGAAATTATCATTGAATTTTTTAAACCTGGTCCTTTAGATAGACATGGATGGGAACTTTCACTCATTTACTCCAAATAGACCAGAGGACTCGATATATTTGTAAAGTGGTTAAATCTCAAGTAGATGATAGTCTCAACTATGCGCCTATTCATCGTGCATGTCTAGAGACTGAGATCAGCTCACATAAGGCCCAATTATTTTGACCCAATTCGTACATGACTGAGACACATTTAACCGCGGGGCGAATGCGATAAATCACTTATAACCATGATTTGTTGAGATTCGATGAGGGCACGGAATGTTAGCCATATCGGGTACAGAAGTCAAACGATTTATACGGCCGGGCGCGTGCCAGTAACTATTACAACTATTATTTCTTTCTTGTCGTAAGGTCCCGCACGTTAATAGGATTTACACTAAAGCGCACTTAACCCTAAAGGGTTGGATCATATTTGTAACCGTGCTTCAGAACCAAACAAGTGCGACAATTGTTAACTGTGGTGCTCGAAACACGCCCCGATGTAGATAGGCAGCCGGCGATGCTGGTTCATGCTTCTATGTGATGTTCAACGCTTACAGCCATTGATTCTCGCAAAGATTAAATTCTATTGTTGCGCTAAATCACACCCGCGACATTCGACACTGCTCATTGTTGATATACGAAGCCCAACTGTCCGTTTGTTAGATGTGGAATTCAGATAAAATGGTTTTTGTTCTATTTTTACAGGCTGAACTCGTGGACATGAGGGCAGAGCTGGTGCAGATTCGAGCGGCGTCAGCTGGTAAGATTTAAAGTCTTTATCCCAACATCAGTTATAATTGGAATCACAGGAATGTTTATTCATGTTACCTATATGAATATTTAGCGAGATCGACCTACTTGTTGCGATTGTGTACATATACGTTTATTTGCAATACGGTAACTTACTACGATTAACGGAAGTTTACTACGATTTTTTTAAACCTTTATTTTTTTTAGGTTATCATTATTGCCACTTATGTGCAGGTTGTTTTATTAGTACCTTTAAAAGTTCATATCTACATGGTCACCAGGTGGTTGCCAAGAGAGTGGCGATGCGGCCGGCAACGTCTTGGACGCGTCCAGAGCACGCGCGGAGGCGGCTCAACTCGCGAGGGAGAACGCCGCGCTAAGGGAAACCGTGCTAGCCCTACATTCGGAACTTTTTGGTGCTAGGTAACAATCCTCACTTGTAAATTTAGTAATTAAAAATTCGTTAAAAACTTGTTCTGAATTATTCTGGTCACGTGTATATTGGAATTTAAATTATTTATAAACGAAAGTTCTCAGTAAAACCATAACTTTCATTTGTTTTATTCGTCTTTTTACGCGTCTACTCGTTAGACCACTTTTCTGTATTGTCCCAACTAACATCGGTGTCACTTGGTGTAGGCTGGGCCCTAAAGACCAATAAAAATGTTGATAGCCTATAACTTAGATTTATAGCTATTTTCACCGATCATATCGTTTTTTTATAAATGACCAAATATGACTGCATTTGAGCTTCATCACATGTTTTATTTCTACTATCCGCTTTCGCGGCTGGGTGCTAGGTATCGGATGGTGCTATAAACGTTCACGGAATTATGTTCGCTATTAAAATAACTGCATTTAGTTTCACTTTTTATTACCAAATAGGTTAAAGGCTCTAATACACAGGTTTACTTTTAAATTATCATAAAATATTATTGCAGGCTTGCTACGAAGTACTTGGATAAGGAATTAGCGGGTAGGATACAACAGTTACAGCTGCTGGGCAGAGATATGCGGTCTGAAGTGAGGGACTCCCTGTGGGCGCAGGTAAACAAATGTTTCCTTCAGATTTATACATATTGCATCCATGTTCTTTTGTTTGCGTTTGCTCGCGTAGTGATGTTATGGTCATGATGAAAATAAGCCTTTTTGCCATGTTATAGAAAAGGTCACGTCGCAACGTTTGCCCGCACAGTGAAGGTATATGGACAATATGGACATGATGCAAAATAGCCTATCTATTTACATATATTGACGCTATCTGCCAGCAACAACAAACCTCATCAAAATCCGTAGTTTTAAAGATTAGGGATATCGGGACAGAGAAAGCGACTTTGTTTTATACTATGAAGCACATGGTCCAGATTGGCTCTAGATAGGGAACAATGGTCACAATTGGAGTAGGCCTCTGTCCAAAGAGGCACGCAGGCAGAAACGATTAGTACTTAAGATATAGTTACTTTTCTGGTTTAAAACATTGTTAGCTGTCTGAACAAAAGGCTTATCTATTACTAGCTGCGCCCCGCGGTTTAACCCGCGTAAGTCCCGTTCCCGCGGGAAAACCGGGATAAAAAGTAGCCTATGTGTTAATCCAGGGTATCATCATCTATCTTCATACCAAATTTCAAGCAAATCGGTCCAGCCGTTTTTTGCGTCAAAGAATAACAAACATTCTCAGAAACTTTCACATTTTTAATATTAGTAGGAGTAGGAAGTAGGATAGTGAAGCATTGATGAGACTTTGTTCCGCAGGTAGAGGCGGAGATCCTGCTGCAGCGTCACAAGACGCTGGTGCGCGTGTGCCGCGGCCTGTCCCCGTGGCCGGCGCGTCCCCCCCCTCCACCCCTCGCGCCGCTCCCCGCGCCCCTCAGCCACGCCGCCAGGCCGAGGACAGTGCGCGTGAGGCGATCCCCTCATCTCGGTCTGGGGATATCTGTCACGGTAACTATACATAAATGGTCTTATGCATATTGGTATAGTTACCTTACGTTAGCTAAAACGGCTGTTAAATCTGTTATTTTTTCTTTTAATTGACATAAAAGTAATAAGAAAAATCATTTTTGAAACCATTATTATTTTGACAAATCTTTATGAACGGGGTTACGCTAGACTCAACATCCACACATACCCGAAGACGAAAATTAACAGGCGGTTTCTCGATATCATCTATTCTAATTTGATACTTGTCAAGTGATTTGACTATCTACAAAATTAACTAATCAATGGTCAAACCTCGTGACAAGAAGTGTTAAAATTAGATGATCTGTGTTCTAGAAACCGGCTGTTAGTGTGGTTTTTTTGATACAATTACGCAATTTAAGTAATGTATTATTCTATAGGGTGGTCGCGAGCACGGCGTGCCGATCTTAATTTCCGAGCTGGAAGCGGGCGGGCCGGCCGCGCTCACCGGTCAACTGTACGTCGGCGACGCTATACTAGCCATCAACGACCTGGATCTCACGCAGGTAACACTATCTCGACACATTCGACAATCTATTTGAAAGCTGGCTCCCGTTCAACACCTCGCTGGACGAGCTTGAGCGAGAAGATGCGTCTTATCGCTTCCTTCCTTCGTATGAGCAAGTGGCCAGCTCTGGTGACGGAGTTTTTAGGCCGCCTAAAGGCCTCCGTCGTCGCTTAACGACTTTTTAAAAGCCGGGACCGACAATTTAACGTGCCCACGGCACAGCACGGAAGTCTTATCGCTGGTTTGAGAGCAATGGCAGCTTTTACCGGCATGTGGACCGTACCCAGTCCTAGGAGCTCGTAATTCGTCATTTCTGATTTGTATAGACAAACGTAAATAACCATCTGTAACCATGTAATGTATGTTTGCTTCTTACTTCTTTATACTTAGGTCTATTTTAATTTGCGTGATGTTACAGGCGTGCCACAAGGAAGCGGTGCAAGCGCTGCAAAGCGTAAAAGGGGATTGCGCGCTGTGCGTACAGTTCATAGCCACCGACGACGACGATAGGCTCTCGGAGGATAATTACAGGTACCTATTTATGTTGCCTTATAGTTTAAAGTTGCCTAAATGTAATGTAGGTACGTTTTTAGACATAAAAAATGTGTATTAATGTCCAGGTTTCCACTATACCCTGAGGACGGCGAAGTGTTCGAGCGTGAACCGGACGGCTCGGGCGCCACGCCCACTGCGCCAAGGACGCCGGACTATAATAGGTACCTAGCTATACTCATTGTTCATAGCTATAGCATAACTAGCAGCGCCCCGCGGATTTACCAGCAGTTCCCGTTTCCGTGGATATACCGGGATCAAAAGAAGCCTTTAAACCGTCATCGTATCGACTTCCGTTCGGTATTCTTTGTATGAAACTACCTACTACACACACTCCGCACACTAATCTGAATCGTAACGTAATCGCCTCTCTTTAATCTGAAGGCGAAATAAGAGTTGATATTGTGTGCTTGTATTGTGCAATATGACCTGTAAGCTGCCGCCTTCTCCAAATAACCATGTCTTGACATGGCACGACACGGCGTGTTTTTTTTTAATAATGCGATGGATTTCAGAAAACAAAAGCTTGATAACGTGCAATCTCTTACCACGTGTTATTTTAAAAGTCGTCATCTACATCCTGTTAATTCATCCAACTTTAATGATTTTTAATTTTATCAGACGCGACACGGACGTAGAAAGCGGTAGCGAATGTTCGGCGCGACCCGAGCCGCCCTACCCGGACTATAACAATATCAACAACAATCTGGACATTCTGGACATGGACGACCATTCTATCAAGATCGAGGCGCGCCTTGAGGTAAGAATACATTGACCAAAGACAAATTGCTAACGCATAGCCTACGGGTCTTATTCATAAAAACTTTACAATTTAATACAGGTTTTAAGAACGTTTTTTTCTTGTCACCCATAAGTCAACGAAAAGAGATAGCAACAGATTTAATATGCGTTTTAGCTAATACAGGTTTAATACAGGTTTTAGGTCGAATATGCATAATGGGGTAAAGGTTTTGTAGGTCACTTACTTATAAGATGCTAATAGCTCGTACATCTTGGCCACTCAACAAGAGAGTTTAAAAAGTATATAATTGTATGATGCTAAATAAATAAATAAATCCTGGGATACAGTCGTGATAATATTTCATTTCATTTCACAATTCTTATGTATAGCCACAGATTACATAAGTACAGATGCCTCAGAGATGAGGCATCTGTACTTATGTAATCTGTGGTATAGCCCACAAGACGTCGTACATTGTATGTATATTGTAAGTTACATTGTACTTATGTGTAGTGGGGCGGCGGCGCGCTCAGTAACCACCGCTACTCGTCGGGCGAGTCCCCGCGCTCCACGCCGGTGCATACCAGACCAGCCGCCGCTAAGAAGAAGAGGAAGCCACAGGTAACACCATACCCACTAGACATCTAATAAAGGGCAAACAGTTTCAGATAACACATTAGATGAATACATCTTATAACGATCCGCGCCCCCTTACTCTCGACCAATAACAACCAGCCGCTTTTTTCGGTTCTCTTGTGAAAAGCAAAGAAGGATTTCTGAAAAAAAACCACTAATCGCCTAATTCATATTTTGTTTACAATAAATTCAATTATCTTAAATACTTCTATATTCTATATACTTCTATATATACTACAAATCAAATTGCAGTGCCCAACAGGGTGTATGTACCCACATATGTACCTAGCTTATCTTAGACCTAAGCAACAATGTAGGTACATACAAGCAATGAATAAATGAATTATGAATAAAAAGAGGAGGTTTCATGTTCCATTCTATGTTTTAGCTCTTTTATTAGATGCAGATATCAGGGGTTTACCTTTTTTTAATAACTAGTAGCCAGACCCATGGCACGGATGTATTACTTACTTATTTTACCGTGATAAAATATAGCCTGTAACCACTTCGAAAGTTCATTCTATAAATCGGTAAAAGAATTTTAGAAATAGGATGAGTACTTACAGAGATTACCTCCTTCATTGTTTGACAAACCAACTTTACCTCTTAGTAATATTAGTAATAGATTTGATTGTATTTGTTTGTCAGGATTGGCGCACAAAGGGTGCATACCGCGCGGTGCAGTTAGAGGCGCCCTCCTCGGAAGAACCGGCCGAGCTTCCCGTCGATGATGACAACCAATCTGACGGTACACTTTATTATAATAATCTTACTCATAAATCTACGAATCATGGTAAATATTTTAAGTGTTTATAATGTTCAAAACTATGATAGCATAAAGAGTTTTATCTTACTAATAGTATCGAGTTGCTCGAACCCGCGAGATAAATGACTGAATAAACCGTATGAAACGCGCTCGCGAGGGAGGAGTGAGCATACTCATACCCAGATGAAGATTCTCCGGAAGAATCGAAACATTGTCGGCATCTAATCTAAATCGACAATATTTTTACGTGAGTATTTCCCGTTTTATTCATGTAATGATGTCACTGTTAAGTTAAAAAAAATATGTATTTTCAGTTCCGGATTCGCCCGCTGCGTCGCCACCGTCGCCGGTCGAAGAGCCGCCCGTCCAGCCGCTTATAGATGTAGATGATAGCCCCACACTCAAGCCGTTACCTCAGAATACTTTGCCTCAACCAACGTTGCCTGAACCAACGTTGCCTCAACCAACGTTACCTCGACCAACGTTGCCTCAACCGACGTTGCCTCAACCAACGTTGCCGCCACCGACGTTGCCTCAGACAACGTTGCCGTTGCCTCAGCTGCCGCCAGTTTCGTTGCCTCAAGTGCAATCGACGCCGACGACGTTTTCGATGACCACCACTATGCTCAACGGTGACGCGAAACCTGCGCGGAGAGAGAATAAAGGCTTCAGGTAAGATTTCCAATGATATGTTGGGTTTATTCTACTTGATTTGTTTTTTCTTAAGTTGATCTTAATAAGTGTCGGGCGTCCGGTGGCGAGGTGGGTCGACGACATAGTTCGCGTCGCGGGGCGACAATGGATGCGACTGGCGCAGGATCGTAGTGGATGGCACAAACTAAGGGAGGCCTATGCCCAGCAGTGGGTAAAGTCGGGCTGTGGATGATGATGATGATGATCTTAATCGACTGTATTGCCGAGAGAATATTAAAATAATTTACCAAAATACACTAACTTTAGTTCCACTCTGTAAATTCCTAAGAATAAGAATAATAAAAAAAAATATGATCACGAGACAGATCCTTTGAAGATGTCTAAGGGGGTAGCCAGAGGTATGTCCAAATACATGTCATATTTGGTACAAACCCACTTTATAACATATTATTGACGCGAAAATTTCATTGATGCACGGCCGTGTTCGATCCCACGACCTTCGGATCACCAGTGGCATGACAGTAACATTATATTCCAGGATAGGGTCGGCGCGGCGCGTGGTAGAAACTCCGCTGAGCAACGGCACACGAAGCAAGCTCACCCCGCGCCTGCGCACTGGGGACGGTGATCCAGACTTCGGGACGCCTGTCTGAACACAACACTAAGCTTACATTCACTATAAACTTCATATTATTCAGCAGACTCACCTATACTTTGTTCGCCGAGTTGATCTGATAGAGAGAAATAAACGCACGTGATTGGTTACCTACATTCAAGAGACGCATTCATGTTCCTTAGGACTGGGGAAGTGTAATGTTTATATGGTCACCGCTTACGGTAGAATAAATATCTATAAAACCCAAAACCAAATACACTTGGGTGCAAAAATATCGCACATTGATAAATATTCAACAAATGTTTAAAAATATCAATAATCTTTATTTTTTTTATATTTTTTTGAATGCAAATTTAAAGAGTATTTCAATACCTATCCATTCGTACCTTTTCTGTACTTATACCTTGCCTACAAAGTGCTTTTTTGGGGTTATCATCTAAAGTCTACTTTTTAATGAATTATTCAGCATGAAAGACAGTGGTAAATAACTAATCAAAACGAAGATATCAGTAAAAAAACATTTTTATTAATATTGGGTATTCCCTCCCCTAGCCCGAATGACTGCTTCCATTCGATTTTTCATTGATTTGACCAATGTTTTTAAGAAATCTTGTGGTATCGCTTCCCACTCCTCTGCGATGGCCTGTTGCAGCTCCTGTAGACTCGTTGAAGCAGCATCTCTGGCTCGAACTCTTCTTTTAAGCTCGTCCCATAAATGTTCGATGGGATTGAGGTCGGGGCTTCGAGCTGGCCATTCCATAACAGGCACATTCACCTCTTGTAGGTATTGGTACACTATACGAGCCGTGTGCGGTCTCGCATTATCCTGCATGAACAGGAAGTTTTCGCCGATAAACCCTGCAAAAGGTACGACGTGGTCGATGAGTACCTCCTCAATGTACCGTTGAGAAGTTAATCCTCTTGATCGACGGCCCGAATTTGCTCCAGAAATGAACACAAGATCACTCTTCGCCTCGCTTGACATGCCTCCCCAGAACATGCACGATCCACCGCCATACGAGACACGTTCTTCAATGCAACATTGTGAAAATCGCTCTCCTGGTCTTCTGTACACTCTTCCTCGTCCGTCGTTTCCATGTAAACACATCCTGCACTCGTCAGAGAAAAGGACTGTCCCCCATTGTTCTTCGGTCCAATTCAAATGCTCTTGAGCGAACCGAAGGCGGGCTTGTCGGTGGGCTGGGGTCAATTTCGGGCCGTTTGCTGGTCTGTGTGCAGTCAAACCACCTTCTCGAAGTCGTCTTCTAACTGTCCACCGACTGACTTCGACTTCACGAGCTTCTTGGAGCCGCTGTCCCAGTTGAACTGCATTCAAACGGCGATTTCGCAACGAAGCCGTCATAAGAAAGCGGTCATCACGCAGTGTTGTAGCACGATGCCGGCCAGATCCTTGTCGCCGTTTGAAGCCGCCAGTCTCTTGATACCTCTGCCACACTCGACGAACGGAGTATCGGCTTAAATTCAGTTGTTGAGCCACTTGACTTTGGTTATGTCCCGCTTGAATAAGTGCGACTGCTTGGGCAGCTGTATCAGGTCTGGTATCCATTTTCTTGTTGTGATTGTAGACGTAATCGATAGAGTTCTGTTCAGGCTACGAGTTGGTATTCAAATGATAACCTTTTCCCTAAAACTAACCCTTTTATACCTGTTACACGCCGCGCAACCCTTACTACCTGTGGTGTGCAATTCCGGGGATTATTTTTCAAGTGTTGTTATTGTATTGTTTTTGGAGGTCAATGTTATCTTTTTTATGTCCTTGAAATGCCCACAGTACGTACTTTAGGAAAATACATCAATTTCTTGCAGTTAATACGGGAATAAAAAAATAAACAAGCGCAATCTCAAATCGTAGCTAGTGTGCGATTTTTCTGCACCCAAGTGTATGTACTTAGCGTATTGGTTTTGATGCTAGGTACGTCTAGTTATTCTCCGAAATGAAAATCTCTAACGGCCGGTTCCTATAACTAACTAACAGACGGCCGTAGGACTTTCGCCATAGCAACGTTGTTATCTGTCAAAAAGTTTCATACATTTTATGTTGTATTAACAAAGTTGCAATGTTAATGGACCTACGGACATCCGTACGCTGGATATAGAAATCGAGCGTAAAACCTTGATTTATTTGTAGTTTTAAGTTTGGATCTCATTGACTTTGCAATCATCGGCCTACGGCTGTTTTCTGTGTGAAGATGGTTATTATTATTATTACAAAACTATGGATTACGAAATGGGCAAGCACTTGTGTTGCTCATGAAATGCCTCTGGTGATGATATTTCCACTGCCCTAGTCAAGTTTCTTATCTAAAATCGCTAACGCCGATGGGAAGTGTCATACTAGAACAAACGATTTGGGGCGATAGTCTAAGCTCGCTTGATATTTGTCTAGGGCATAGACAAACTAGGGCAACTGGTTAATTTGAAATAAAATCATCAAAATCATTCCCTTATAGAGATCTGTCGCTATAGCAAAAAGTATTCAAAGACAAGTTTTTAATCGTATTTGACATTTCATGAACTCAACCCAACGTAGAAAGGAAATTAGTGTGTGAAGTTGTTATGTGACATGTAGTTGAATGCACAAACAAAATATTCGTTTTGTTTTTGCCAATTGTTAATGAACACCCTGATTAGTGAAAGCTAGCTAAACGGTAGTTAACTGATTTTGGTAGGTAGGTACACAAGTTTTTGTCATGTTGCCAACACACGCCAACTTTTGCACTGTTCTAGACATGCGTTAATCGACAACGTAAATAAACGAAAGCAGAAAGTCTGCTATCATACGCCTTAGCATTTAGCGCTCTCGTACCGCTCTCGATAGAGATTTGTTTAATTCTCAACTTCTTAATGAAATTGTTAAACTTGACATTGAATAACTGAATAGTATTTCACTACGCTAAACCTTTGTAGATAATTATCTCTGCTATTTAAAACATTCGAATATTTTAGATGTAAAAATAATATGACAAATGTTACTTTATGTATATTACTTTTATACTATCATTTTATATTACTTATTTAGAGCTTTATATTGTGTTAAATACTATTTTACTCTTATTTATAATCGAAATATTTGTTCTCATGTTGTGAGTGTAACCAGAAAGTATTAAATATGCCTACATTCCTCTTTTTATACCTATAATCTAAGATAATGATAACTATTTGTAAATAAACATGTAATTAATTATCCAAGAACAAAATGTGTTAAATGTCGTGAAATTAAATTTGAATGTAGTTATATCGTAAACTTTTAAATACACTTGCTGTGTTTGGCTTATTTTTAGACTGAAAACCTTCCTTAATTTGTATCTAAACTTTTGCCTCAATATGTTATTATATATTATATATATTATATTTTGATAATGATGTGACAAACTGTCACATCATTATCACTAAGAAAATATAATAGACGACATCAAGAATGTAGCTCTAAAATAGGTTTCTTTTCTTGGTTGATCTTGGTCTGAAGCCAAGTCAATGACACTAGAGCATACTCTTGTCTAAATCCCCATTTTCATTATATTTTTAATGAATTCTGAAAATTTAAAAATAATGTCATGTAAAAGTTAGTAAAGTAAGAGTGTAATCGCGGCATCGTCGTGTAATCTCAGCGAAGTGTGGGTCGCCATCGAAACAGCTGTCCGTCTCGCGACATGGACCCTTGCCAATAAATATTTCCGTGCATCACAAACACTCGTGGATAAACAATTTTGATATCTCCTTGTGATGTTTATTTTCTCATTTTGTCTGTATCTTTGTTCCTATCCGTATATGTGATGTGAATAAAATGCATAGTTAGTTTCACTCACATCAGAATTGAAAACTCTAATCATACAAATGAATTCTGGTTGAAATTCTGGTGAAAACGTTTTACCTTTAGATCTTGATCTCGTCATATTTTCCCCCTTAAAATTGACTTATGTTCATATTGATTCTCACCCTTTTGTTCTGAAATTAGAGGATTTGAGTCTCACTTATTTCTTTTCATCTGTGTGAATTATGTAGATTTAGTTTTAATTTATTAATTGAGAATCATAGGCTGATACTCCTGCGATTTGAGAAAAAAAGCAAAAATTTATTGATGTACCTACGTAGGTGTACCTAATATTAAATTTTACTTAACAGGTAGTAAGACTTATTTGTTCGTTGAAATTATAAATATTGTGTTCTCTAATCCGAATCACTTCAGAGCATAAACTTGACCGCTTATGGATTTCTCGCAGTTTCTGTAAACAGGCGCTGTTCTACAATTCAGATTTAGGCAAATTATTGAAGCGTAATATAATAAGTACCTTTCGGTTTACTAAACGCATATTTCAGAAGTCGAATTTGTTGATAATTAAAGTACTTACCTACTAGTCCGACCGTGTGTTAAGATTGATTAAATAATGCTAGTAGGTACCGTTTTAACTAATTGTACAGTCATCAACATAATTTCCCCGCAAAATTCTTCTCATTGTTAGTTACTGACTGTGCGCCTAACGCAGACATTAAATTCACGCAATCACGCTCGCGATATTTTCTTTCCATTTTTATTTGCCAATGTATTATGTGCATTATGTTTTATGTCTGAACAATGAGCCTGTATGTATTATGAATAAACATAAATTTATACTTAATGTTGTTGTTTTTTTTAATAGAAAAGAGGTGGTTACTAATCACACGGATATTAACATATAAAAACCCCTTCTTTCCCGTGGTTCACCTATTTTGTCCACCTGGTGGACCACGGGTAAACATATTCTTCCGTGGTCCACCTGATAATCGCGTAAATAAAGATAATAAACAGGGAAACACGATGTGAAGGTTCGTGTCTCCGTGAGATCCGGTTAAACTAGGTACAGAATAAATAGTAGCTTATTTAGTAGTTATAGTTATAGAGAGACGGCCTGGTAAACTCCTGGTTCTAAACGCCTCCAATTGCTAACTAGTTAATTATGTATCACTACTGTACCCATGGACGTATATAAGGGGGGGGTCCAGGGGGTCCGGACCCCCCCCTTAGCATACGGCGAAAAAAAAAATTGAGAACAAAATGTGCAATGTGGTAACAATGAAATGTGCTAGGTAAGTCAAGAACATTTAATAAAAGAGTACTCAATCTGTTTTTAGAATGAGACTTCAATCTGAAAACAAAGAAGCACAAAAACAGCACATGTAAACGTTGGTACTTTTACTTTTTTTCTAATGGTTTTTTTTTAAATGGTCTTTGAAGACCTTTAAAACTCCATCACACAACCTCTACGTACTTAGTTGAGGCCGACATCTACTTTTGACTTCTATCTAAATAATAATAAAGCGTTTTCGCTAGCGTCTTTTCTCGAAAAATAAGAACCAAATTAAAACGTTGCTTTTATCTTAAAAAATTTCGCTCGCTCCGCTCGCGTCGTTTTTGTAAGTACCGGTGGAAGAAAAAATAAGAACCGAATTAAAACGCTGCTTTTAAGTAAAAAAAATTTCGCTCGCTACGCTCGCGTCGTTTTTGTAATAATAGGTAAGTACCGGGGGAAGAAAAAATTAAAACCGAATTAAAACGCTGCTTTTATTTTAAGTACAAAAAAATTTCGCTCGCTACGCTCGCGTCGTTTGTACTACGATAAATTAACCAGCCCTGAACCAAACAAAACAACCATGCCTACAATTACAAAAAATTTCAGCAAAAGTCAGGGGTAGAGGGGGGGGGGGGTAAGGCAACTTTGATGCCTTGGACCCCCCCCCATAGGAAAGCTATAGCTACGTCCGTGACTGTACCTACCCTACATAGGTAAGTAATTAAATTCTTAACACATTTTTAGTACCTACTACCACCTACAGACGTAGGCTTAATATGTACTTGCTAAAAGCTATGGGCGTGGCACCATACGTAAGGTAGGTTAGTTAATGAAGATAAATCATCTGACAAATCAATTTGGATCAGACATCACATTACAATCTGTTAAATCTTGATATTAATTAAGCATTTCGCTGATTATCAATCGATGATGATGATATGCCACGTTACAAAACAATATAAGCACCCACTAAATTGACTCTTTTAGTAGAAATGACCTACGTTTTGGCTACCAGAAGTTCATTAAAACCAGCATTAAATTTTTTATACATGTTGAAAATGTTGCTATTGTTAGTAGGGTCTTAATGATGTTATTTTATTATAACCAGCTTAAATGTGACTGCTCACAATTATTTGAATTTGCTCTAGTTACGGTAAAGATAAAGTACCTTTTTAGTAGAAAATATGACATGTTGATAGGGCAATACACAGTGGTAATCATCCAGTTTCCAACAAACTATAAAAAGTCGTATCTGGCATGCATCAGTCAATTTATTGTTCTTGCCTTCTAAAATTATATTTACATACATAATTTAAATTATTTTGAACTGTAATTTTAAGACTATCCATTCATTTTGAGTTCTATCTATCCTATTAATCCCGTAATAAAGCGACATTTCGGACTTGTAGTCACTTACAAAAATGCTCTTTGGTGGCCACCATTTTAATAGTGTCGAGCTGGCAGCACAGAGCTAGTGTACGTTAAACATCGATAGTTTAGTAATCCGATAGTATCGATAGTTTTACTAAAAGCTATCGATAGTATCGATAGTCTATCGATAGTTTAAAAGATTGTAGGACATCAATAAAATAACAAATGTTATACGAAACGAACAGTTTTATTTTCAATTAAATTTGAAATAATAAAAAATCAGCATTCATCATTATTAAAGAAACAAATCAAACATTAAAATATTTACTATTTGTTTTATAAACAACAATTCGTTTAACCTTTTTTTTTTAATCTGTTTCTCCGTTCGGTAAAGATTTGTCCGGCCTTCGAAAAAATACGTTCCGAAGGCACAGAAGATGCTGGAATACACAGATAGTCTTTTTGAAGTAATCCCACGCACGTGACTTGCTACTCATTTTATATTGTTAGGTACTCCACTCCACTCAACTTCAAACATCCACAATAAAAAAACTGACTGTCTTTTGTCTTGTAAATGAATGATATACGCACGGTAATTCTCCTACCATAGAGAATAATCTTAATGTCTACGCCTTTGTCACTATGGCCGGGGAATAACCTAGACATACCTAGACTATAGAGATGTACTTATAAGTAATACTTGAGTAAACAATCGATCGATTGTTTTAAAAACTATCGATAGTATCGATAGCCATTTACTATCGATACTATCGATAGTCTATCGATGTTTAACGTACACTACACAGAGCTGTCATTCAGTAATAAAGGTGTAAAAGTAACGAGAAAAAGCAAACCCGTATGTATTCCGTACTTTATGAATGAGTACTCGTTACTTTCGTATCGTTACGTTACTCGTTACATTTGATACTTCAGTACAATCCAACTAATCGAATCGAGTCGTATGTTGTATCATACGTATACGGTACCGTACGCGTGTACCTAGAACTGAAAATGAACTAGGTATTGACGGAATCTTCTAAGTACCTAATTATTAGAAAAAGCAACACATTGTGTCAAAATTATTTATTGACAAAAATAAATAATCATCAACACCAAAAATCTTTTGGTAAAAAATTGAAATTAAACTAAATAATTTTTTTTTAAACAAAACAGAAACTATTTTTTAATATATGCGCTTTTATGAAGCCGCGGACAGAAAGCTAGTTTAATGCAGAAATCTCTGGTTCATATTTAAAAATAAAACAAACGTACCTACGATCGTAAGACCAGTGAACGTTTCATACACGCATCAACTTACTGCGTTAACTCAACCCATACTTTGTATGTACATGCGATAAATGCGAGGAATGAAATCGTGCGAGTACCGAGATACATTCAAGAGTAACGTTTCGTTACTGGGTACTAGAGGGCGTACCCGTATCTTAGTACCGAATACATACGGTTTGCTACAGGTCTATTCAGTAATTATTATTACAAATTACAACAGATTGAAAACTGATTGGCCAAGCCTATTTTTCTCAAATATTTATTATTTCTGTGCTAATTTTTTCATTGAATCGCACAAAAAGCAATAGACGACAATGGTTGTCAAAGTGTATGTTAGTGGTATTTCAGGAAACAAAGAGGTAAGTGGTAGAAATAGAAATTCCACTGATGACCGGGTGCTTTTCTCGACTTTTTCTTCCTTGATTCATGTAATGATTGATTTTGGTTACGTGAATATCGATAATTTCAGGTGAAAAAACGACAACAGCGTGTGCTAATGATACTAGATTCGAAAAGCATAAAATATGATGTCATTGACATAACGGAACCAGGAAAAGAAACTGATAAAGACTTCATGCAAAACAATGCAACGGCGAACGGTGGCACTGTCAGCGACCCGAACCCGCGGTCCCCGCTGCCGCCGCAGCTCTTCAACGACGAGGAATACTGTGGGGTAAGACTACTCAGTAACAACATCATCCAACATTAATTATTTGTGTTTACTAATTTACTAGTCATAATAAACTGCAGCAGATGTCTACATTTGTCTACTTGTTATTGTTTGTTTAACATACAAAGGAATTTCATGAGTCAATGAAGTGAAAACAATGTGTGATGTCACTTTATTTGATTACAATCAACATAATCAAAGTGCTTATCATGAGCCATTCTAATAATAGAACAATGATATCAAAATGGCTTTTTGTTTACAGGATTATGATCAGTTTGACCTTGCCAATGAAGTGGATACTTTAGAGCAATTCTTGAAATTAGAGGTGCCACCTGAGGAGCCCCCACAGACTGAAAATGATAAGGTGATTGTCAAATAACTAGAGGTTCATTAAAATTTTTCCCGTATTAATCGGACTATCATGAATTAGCATGTGAAGAATAGACTTGTGTATGCAGACCATGCGAAACCCAAAGGGTATGGTAATTAACTCCTTAATATCTTTATTTCAGGAAGCTGTGAATGGTTTGAATGGTGAAGTTGTTGATGTAGCTAAAGAATCAAAGGAGAATTCACAAGAAAAAGAAATTCCAGAGACTGATAAAGCTGAAGATGAGGTGGTACCTGAAAAGGAAAAATCCCTGGCTAAAGAGGGAACACCCTTGAGGGAGGCCACTCCTGGGAAGGAGGAGGAAGAAGAAAAGCCTGCTAAAGAAAAAACACCAGAAAAAGAAACTTCTTCAGAGAGACAAAAATCAGTTGAAAAAGAAGAAACACAGGCTTTAAAAGAGTCATCCCCTGCCAAGGAAGTTGAAGAGAAACAAATTTCAAAAGAAGCCACACCCGAAGTAGAATCGACAAATGAAAATGGAACGGCTGGTTCTCGTAACCACTCTGTGGAAAAGGAAATCACTGAGACTGTTGAGAGGAAAAAGGATCCTTCCGAGTTATTGATTGAGAGTGAAAAAGCTGCTGAATAATTTGATGAAGTTATATTGCTTTTCAGCTCAAATAAAACCCTTATTAGCACTAAGCGAGCACTATTCACTAAGTTGTGTTAACTGTTGGCTTCTTTGACATAATTTAGTCATTGTATATAATGCAAAGAAGTTTTGTTGAGAGCTCATATTATGTGGCGAAGTATGGTTATGTTATCAGAGAAGTGGCCTATCTAGTTATTATTCAAATTTTTCTATGAAGTTCCAGAGTAAGATTTCTATATAACATGTTTAATCCTTCATTAAGGCTTGTATTATTCAGAGTATTAATTTGAGTATTCATTTTATTATTTTTGAACCTGTAATATTGGCATTACATATTCATTGTTTTTTTTTTTATTTAGGTATACATTTAATCTAAGATGTATTGTAACTTATTAATGAATTAGAGTGTATTTTGACTTTATTTTGCTGCCATCTTATCACCTGTGTATATTTGGTAATTCATGTAGCATGTCAATCACATGAAAATGGTGTTATTTATTATCATTATCCACTTTTGAATAAATGCATTATTTTAGATAATTGCACGCTTTTGGTTGTAATAATTTTTCATGACAAATTTTATATCATCAATTTATTAATATTAAAGACATTTTTTAACATTTTTCATATGAATTATATAAAATACGATTAACTTTGCTTGTTTTATTTTAAATAGTTTGCCATAGAGAAAATTATTGTAGGTACTACCTAGTATATAGGAAGGGTACCCTATTTATCAAGTAGGGTAGAGAAGTTTAGAAATATAGCCATACCAAGTATATTTCAATGTTTACTCTAGAAGAGTCCGGTCAAATGAGACCTCTGCTGATTGAATGACTATGAATCCTACAACTATCTGAATTGCTTGGCAAAAAAATACACTTGCGAAAATAAGCGAAACTGTTTTATTTCAAAATAAGTATTTTGAGCAAACGAATTTTCTTAACAATTTACAACTACATTTAGCTTATCTGTAAAATAAATAATAATGGAATAACATGATATAAAATCTATATAATGGAAATGTAAAATATTCAGGTATCTAACGTATAAACAGACTACAATGAAAATATGTCTTTAACAGCCTCTATAAAATCAAGGAATTAATTTAATCTCCTTCTTAAATTTGGTGACGGGGGATTGCTTAGATGCAGCGCGGGATCCCTCGCGAAGTCGGGCTCGGGTCGGGACTCGAGCGGGAAGTCTTCGAAGAGACACGCTTGCACCGTTTTGTCCGTGGTGATGAGTCTTTGGCGTGAGTTTTTGTACTCCTCGGCTATGCTGAGATTTTTCTTGATGCCGTCGACGAGTTTGACGACAGAGTACTCGCCCATGGCGGCGCCTTCTTGTAGCTTGGAGCCGGCGGCGCGCGCGACCGCCGACTGACGTAGTTCCAACACCAACTGCAGCAGCCACAGTTTCAGGTTGTTGAGGATGGCGAGCGGACCTTCGTACTCGTTCGGCACGATACCGTCCACTTCCGACTCGAAGAACGACAGCAGTGGGAACCATATTCGTGTTCTGCAAAGATATTATCTATGTTAACGATCGTAATTGCATATTTAGAGGCTATATTTCATCCCGGTAGTTTCACTAATACACTCGTGCAAAGCCGGGACGTGCTGATAGTCTACACTATCTACACTAATATTATAAAGCGGTGAGATTTGTTCGTTTGTTTGTAACGAATAGGCGCCGAAAGTACTGGACCGATTTCAAAAATACTTTCACCGAATGAAAGCTACACTATCAGGGTGTAAGATAGGCTATATTTGATTCCGGTAGTTTCACTAGTATTCCCGTGCAAAGCCGGGATATGCTGCTAGTCTGGAATAAAATAGTTTTGTTACCTGGAAGAGTCGTTCTGCATGAGCGCCTGGTTGTTCGACAGCGTGTGGTAGTAGAGGAACAATCGCGAGGTGATGTAGAACGCGATGAACACGTCGATAGAATAGTGCTCGTGCGCCGCCAGGATGAAGAATATGCCGAACATGTTCATCACCCAAGTCAGGATGTGGAGTAGGTAGAGGTTGCGCGGCGTGTCTGCGGCAAACATACAAAGCTTAGGCCTTTACACCTATACTAGATGATTCATACAGCGTCAGGAGGCAATCTTTGCCTACACTTAACGGGACACTGTAGAGCCTGGGACATTGTTGAGATGGAATAGGCTTGCCCAGCACCTAAACTACCCTCAGCTTAGCCGGTTATATCCACAGGAAAGATAATGATCAATACGTGTGGGGCTGACTAGCCGCGGGTTTCCTCACGATGTTTTCAGAAAATCCAGCAGCTATAAGCATCCAGCGGAGCGTTGAAGAAAGGAATCGATGGATTTATTGTACAAGAAATATATATCATGTGCTGTGCATAGGTATGCTAGTTAAGCTAGTATGTATTACAAATATTTATTTCTAGTTTGGGCTGATACCGTCTAAGACACATCGCCCAAAATAGAACAATTGTGTCGTTTCCTATACATTGAAGTGGGTTATTGACAGAGCTGGGCACCGTTAATCAAATAGTTAACTTCGTTAATCGTTAATCCGCTACAAAAAAAGTTAGCTTCGTTAAACGTTAAAGCGTTACATTTCGGAAGAATTAACGCAAGTTAACGTTAATCGTTAATCCGTTAATATGTGTAAAATTACATTTTTATATCGTTGCGTTAGTGAACTTAATCGTCGCTGGAATTCGATTCCATGTCTTCCATGATATGGTTTTAATTACTACACTGCACAATACACTTTTTCTAACTAAATTACACTCACAAACAAAACACTTGTCACTGTAAGCACCGGCGCTAAGTAATAAAATGATCAAACGAAAAAAAAATCTTCGCAGTTTTCTCACTCCCACGCGTCGGCCAAATATATCTAGTTTTGTTTTTGTTTCACAAGCTGCCACGCGCCGCCCGGCACTTGTCATTCATTTCATACTTGTCTGAACCTGTTTTTCGCGCCGCGCCGCGGTGCCGTGCGGTAAATAGTAGGCATTGGATTAACGATTAACGGACTTCTGCATATTAACGGAAGTTAACGTGTCCGTTAACATTTTTAAAAGTTAACTTAAAAGTTAATCCGTTAATCAAAATGTTAACTTCGTTAATTAACGATTAACGGATTAACGAGTTAATGCCCAGCTATGGTTATTGACTCGCGTGAACCCACTTAGCATAACTACAAACCAATTTTGGCTCATTGCACGTCATTTCCTGATACTGTATCATACAAACTCGATAACACCACATAACACGTGCTAACGACCAAATTGTTATTTTTGTATTATAAACATAAAAGTTAAGCCGTTAATCGTACCTACAGATACCGTTAGCTTAGCTAGATTACACAACACGCTTAAAGAAATCATTTCACGAAAGTAGGTTGCAAATACTTTGTTTTGATAAACTATCATTTGAATAATCATCAAAACATTATTAGATAGTTGAGCATGCTTCGTATGAGTTATAAATTATTTAAAATGTTGTGGGACTAGTTTCTAGCACGCAGTATTTCTTGTTTTTCCTGGTATCTACTTGTTATTCTTACCGATATTTAGAAAACACAACATTTTCATTACTTTCAATGTTCAAAGTTCATGTTTGTCATAATATTTGCTCCAAGTTGCAAAACAGATGATAATCTAGAGCTTACTCGGCCTTGTAACACCGTTTTGGAAGGCTACCTCTAGTAATTCAGCCCTTGCTACATATGTCTCCAAGATATCTGATTCTGACATGCTCACTAGCCAACATTCCTGCAGTGGTCAACAAAAGGCACGATTATGAGACATATTGTATCAACCGACAACTTTACTGTTCATAACAATACTGAGCATTAAAATGTATCAATCCTACATGCAGAAATGTGCTATGAATTTATCTGGAATTTCGGAAATTGATTCCTAAACTTTTTAGGCGTTTAATTTGATGAATGTGTACACGAATACATTGAATCAAGTTACTTACGTCTCAAATTCATGTATGATCTACGCTTAAACTTACTCTTGTACTAAAACTGTGTCCTAGTAGCTCTAGCAGCTACAGATTCAGTCGTGTTGTAGACACGTCAAAATAGCAATTCCAAGTCTACATTCCAAGTTTATTTCAGAGATTATAACTACAAAAGGATAGACGCAAAATAATTGATGCTACATCTACAAAGCTACAAAGGAAATAATATTAGTGCCTTCGTCTGTCATGCTTCGGCTACATTAGCGGGCTATGGTGAATATTCGTGTTAACGCGATGAATGTGGCCGGGTTCATCGTGTCATCGCGTAGTATTCGCACGAAGACGATGTAGTATCGGGGAGCTGTCGGTAAACTGGCGCGAATCAAAGGGATTTGTCGCGCCAATATTCGCTTAGGTGGCTACATCTGCGTCAATTCAGTGTCGTCCAGACTTTGAAGCGAGACGGACGTGCATTTAATTTTTTACATTATGGAGTGGAGTAACGAAAAATTGTTAGAATTCATTCAATTTTATGAAACTGAGAGTATTAGGTATATGGAATCCTAGTGACCCCGACCATAAAAGAAACACTTGGTACATGATGCGTGGATTCGAATTAAAAATATGCTCAGTTGGCCTACCACAATAGAAGAAATAAAGAAGAAAAAAGATTCATTGATGGCATACTACAGAGCCCATCTCAATAAAATTAAGAAATCGATTAAGTCAGGAGCTGGCGCCAACGACGGCACGATGCATCGCGTCAACTCGGCACGAATCTTCGCCCGCCTTAATGTAGACAAGAACATCGCCTATACCCGAACACGATGTTTTTGTCGCGCCAACACGATACGAATCTTCGCCCGCTAATGTAGCCGAAGCATTAGTCCCTCTCAAAGACGTATATTTCCTTCCGCTCATCCGCGGTCTGCCAGAAAGAGATGGATAGTAATAGTATAGATACTCACATTCAGTAATGAAGAAATTTAGCAGCGTCAACGCAACCGTATGCCCAGAGAACATATAATCCCCGCAGGTTCTGACTCCACGGACCGACATGCCGGCGCCGCTCCATATGTCGTAGGCCTGCCGCAGCCGCCGACCCCATACTGTCAGGTCATCGGCGGGCGGGTAGGACCGCGGCTCACACTTGAGGTGGGAACCAGGCACTGAGAGCGACGTGATGAGCATCGTGAAACAACGCAGCAGGAACACAGTGCCGGCTAGCGCGAAGAACCTTCGCAGGATTATGAATCTGAAACAAGTTTGATTTATAAATTAGCAAAGACGAATAGAATAATAAATAAAAAATAATTTCTCTATTGTCTGTGAAAATAGAATTGTGGAGAAATTGGGTGATTTATAAACAGGGATTGTGGGGAGTCTAGGGCTACCTAGTTAAGGTGATTTCAATCTTATATTTTGTGGGCTTTTTTAGAAACATTTTGTGATTAATTGGCTAACAACTTCTGTAGAATGCAGGCATTTATTGATGTTTGAACAGATAATGCGGATAAATGTGTAAATAAACAATCTAAATTTAAAACGTGTAAATATTTGGGATTGAGTAACTAGTTTACACAATGTAATACTTTGCTTGTAAATACCAAGCTGATTTAGATTTAAAAACTTTCAAAGAAAATTTACAAAGGAATCTTTAACGTTTTTTGTGCTCTACAAGTAGCTACGTAAAGTACTAAAGTATTTTAATTACATTGCTTTCGTTCGGCGCTCACGTTATTGCCCAACCTAGCCCTATCCTCGCCCATTAAGGAGCGCTAATGTATACATCATAACATACACTCAGACACTTTGTATGACTCATGGTACCTGATGTTTTTTATGAGCTCCGCGCAGCAAAGATTCATTACGAATAAAATCAGCGGCTAAATAGAATGATCTACAAATAATTATTTTTTTAGAAATAATAGAACCAACATAGAGTTTTCATTCTCAGGCAGAGAGGGGTGCCCCGTGCCCGTATCGTACATAAGCTCTGATGCAAATAAAAATAACGATAAAATCTTGATCAAGAGTCACAGAGAGCATGTTATGAATGACGACATCGACAACTGTTTTTAAACGCTTAATAAAGTTAGAAGCATAATATTTGTTATTGTTTTGACGCTAGTAAATCTAAATAACCAGAGATAATAACTGTTTTTGAATAAGACTATAGATAACCTTTAGCAGAAGAATAAGTCAGGAAGTTGCTTTAGCCGAGTTAACTGTATCTCTGTTCGCCTTCCAATTTGTAGGTTCATTTTGCTTTTTTCAATACGAATAATTGTATGCGCATTGATACGAGCTCTAACTGATGAAGGAAAACATTGTTATGAAAGTATTTCTAACATTCCTGAGGATCGAGTTGCGATAGTTGTTTGTTCAAGCTTATGGGCCAATTATAGATATCTGTGTACCTATATTAAACAATGAGTTTATGAATACACTCACATATCATAAGAGACTGTTCCATTAAAAAATTCCTCACTACCGTCACTCTTCATGTAATTCTTTAGTTTACATCCTTTGAAGATGTCTAATGGGATAGTCAGAGGTATGTCTAAATACATATTTGGTACAGTTCCCTGGGATACAGTCTTGATCATATATTATTTAATTTCATCATCGTTATTTTTATGTCAATGAAAAGAGATAGTCATCTAGACTTTCATCTAGCTAATATCTAAGTGCTTTATGATAAACTATATAAATCAATGTTATTTAACATTTTATATTACATTTATTAAGGATCATAATTTAGATAAAATGGTAGATTCCATCCCCACAGTCCATTCTATACAACGGTGAAATAATTTTTGAAATCGGCTGAGTAGTTTTGGAGATTACCTCAGTCTAACAAACAATCAAACCAACATTACCTATTTATAATATTAGTGTACAACTGTAGATATAACCAATTTAGTTGCTCAGTTTATAAACTTATAAAATGATATGCAAGAAAGCTTTTAACCTTATTGTGCCACCACACTAAATGCATTTGATTTAAATAATTAAAAACTGTCTCAAGTACCTATTGAGGTCAGCTTAAATAATGAATATGTGATTGCTCTTTGGAGTTCATGATATCAACAATATCCAGATTGTGTAGGTATTTGTGATTCAGCTTATGTGCTGTGTACAAGATTTGTTGCTATATATTAAGTAGGTATGTAAATTATATTTACAAAGAGAGAGAACTAACTGAACAAAGGGATTTTGGTATTACTGATATTGCGACAAGTATGACAACAATAAAAGTACTTTATTCTCATTGTTAAATGCCTGATAATAAAGCGTGAGTTATTGGCACACACATCTTACCTGTGTTTATGGAAGACTAAAACAAGTAGCCAAATAGCCATGAGGAAGGAGCCCGTAATCTCACACATATCGAAGGCCCAAGGTATGTGTGGCACATTATCTAGAAACAAGTCTGGCAGTGGAGGGTACTTCTTCATATCTGGGACCTTGTCATGGACTATCACCATAACAACTGCTGTGACCCATGTTACTAAAAATACATAGCCTGAAAGAAAACATGAGTTAATGGAGTTAAATTGTAAACATGCTACTTTGTAATTACATTGATGTAAACAAAGACATAGCACATGAACAATTTTTTGGAATCTAGCCCAAGAATATGAAATGATGTTTTTATTTTGAAGATAGTACAAACCTAAAGCAATTGCCGTCTTCCAAATCTCAGGCCTTAATCTTGATGCTTTCGCTTCTGGAGTATAGGTAGTTACACATTCCGATTTTTTACTGTAGATTTCAGTAGGTACTTTATTGTGAAGATTGTAGCTTAGATGAGACAAATTTGTTCCAAGAAAATTAATATTTGTTGATGGGTTAGTCAACAGCAAATCATCACAAAGACCCAACTCGAACATTGCAGAGCGGTTGTTTCTTTGTAGTTTCTTTACCAGGAGGATAAATCGTTTTCTTTCCCCAAGTTTCACATGGTCGAATGGACTTTCGTAAAAATCTCGATCGACGAACGACAAGAGGCACTGTCCGTCTATATCGTTAATCTTGCAAATCTCTATAACAGGGCCCGAAATTTTGTCTTTATGTAATAAATCCAATACTTCTTTGTTGCTCCAATTGATGATATCCGATTCCATTGTATCCAGTTCAGAAGCACTTTCGTTTTAGCACATGTAGTGTATTTTAGAAGAAAATAACAACGATATTTAGAACAACATTGGTAAATATGATTTCATTTATTATTAATAAAAAATTAAACTCTAAAAAATGTAACATCTAGCAGGGAAAACATTGAAATGATTTATTTTTGATACAAAACCGAAGTGAGTGAATTCGCTAGGCAATGTGACACTTCTTTATTATGACAGGACAGGACAGACAGAGACAGACAGAGCTGACATTGACAATTGACATAGATAACCTTAGGGACAGTTTACACTCACAGACAGATGAATGAAGTTGAAAAATTGCAAGGCAAATATGAACGTGTCTCCAGAAACGGACACTGGCAGAGTTGTGGCATCACTAGTCACAGAAGCCTTATAGAAGAAGTGAAGTTAAAGGGACAAAATGCGACAATTATTTTCGAGGACCAATCACGTGCGTTTATTTTTCTTCCTTTAAGCTTGCTTCAAGAAATGAAGTATACAATAGACCGATATCATTTCGTTCTTCGCTCACGTCGTCGCTTAGCTCGTTAGTTGGCGGTGTGAACCTCCGCTAGGAGTAATGCTCAGGATACACGACGACACCAGACACTAAGACACTCAGTGTATACATCGACTGTCTGCGTGTGTCCACCGCCGCGACACTTAGTTGCAAATCAATTTTGTATGCAATCGACACTAGTGTCGACATTTGTGTCGAGTGTCAGTGTCGTCGTGTATCCTGAGCATAACAGTGTTCTGTGGTGTGAAGTGTGAACCCAAGTATGAAGAGGTGAAACGATGTCGTCCGCTCTCACAGAACATAATACTTGTCCGCTCTGCCCGCTCCGTCCGTCAGCTGGCGGTGTGGCCTGCCCTTTAAGATCACTCGGCAAAAGTAGAGGGATCGCAGATCGCAGTATTAGATTTTTAAGGTAGAGTCTGCGCAACGAAACAAGGCCGATAGACGCGGCACCGCCATCGCAGAAATTAATGTTCCGCTAGGAGGAATAATTTAGCGTTCTGTGGGCCACCCCCTCCTGGATCAGTCGGTACTGTTGCGTACAGCTGTGTTGACGTAGTAAACGTGGTAGTAAATGTTAATTCAAGAAATGAGAAGAAAAAATACCGATTAAGGAAAAGATAATTTTAATAATTAAAGAACTTCCATTGGTTTTTAATGTTAACATTCGAAGCAGCTCCGAAATTCTAACAGGTAAAAACAGCTTAAAAATACTTAACTATTAATTCAATAATCACAGCAGTTTTCTATATCGAATTCAACAATTGGTAGATGGCTCGTTCAAAATTGTAAATTAAAATTAAGCTTAGCTTTTCTTAAATAAAACATGGCTATGTAAAAAAGATTAAAAAATGAGAATGTCTAATCAAATCTAAAATACGTTATCACGTGTACACAAAATAAGTAATAATGACATTGATGATGCAAGGCGGGTAATCATTTTGTTAAAATATTACTTCCTACTCCATCTAAATTTGATGTAGACTTATTAAAAGGAACTTTTCATGTTTGTAAAAAAAAAATTGACAACACTAATTCGAAAACACGCTGTTGTTTATTAAATAACACAAGCATTAAGTTGCTTAGCTTGGGACTAGATGACGCTGTGTGGAATGTCCAAAGATATTTATTAATTATTATTTATTTATTATTCTTATCATAATCTGTAAATTAAACATTAAAAAAATATATTCTTCGCATTTGTCGCCTGTGGTCAGTTTGTTTTTAATCAATCTACATTGAATTTGGCTGGAGTAAAGAAAGTAATAGAATCAGATCCATGGATAATAAAATTTTACATTACTGCACTAAAACTTACCACATAACTTGTAACAAGGCTTTGGAGAGAACCTAATTGTCTTCAAGTGTTTTAAGTCTGTTATGAATAACAAGGTACATACTCTCTTGCTTCTTATATAATAACCTTCACATAGCATCGAGAGTTAATGATGACACAAAATGAACAAAACTTAACACAAAATTCACTTTCATAATTTCTTAAAAATGCAAAAACAAGCATCACGCTTGCTTTTCAAAAACCGAACTTACGTACATTAATACTAGAGGCATTTTCGGTTTTGCTTAGTACTTGTGGTTGAACTTCATCTGGATGAGATACTTGACATTGACCTGCGCCACGTCGTATACAATGAACCTGGAATGGTGCTAAGGAAACTTATGTTCACAGATAGGCAAAGAATCCATTCATCATTATTCACTGGAGCCACTTTAAATTATCTAAAACATTGTTATTATTTGAGGAAAGCGAATGCAGTTCATGAAATAAACACCCCGAAATATAGTGCCCCCCTCTAGATCCTAGAAAATGTTCACGCCCCTCTCTAGAATATAAAATTTTATTTATATATTTATTAAAAACAATAAATATTCCCATGCCCCCCTATATTTTACATAATTGCTTCAATAAACAAAATATATAATGTTAATAAAAAATATTTTATTAATTTCGTCTTTACGTCCCCCTTGAGTGAGACCCCTCTACGCCCCCCTAGGGTTCGCGCCACACGTGCGTGATGATGTCCTGCTCTAGGTAATATCAAAGCGGTTTATAGTTATCTAAGTACAATGACGTCTTACCTAGTAGTCTACACCTAATAGTACTACTTCGCAATACAAACTTTTCTGTCAATCTACTGAGGTGTGCGGGAGCGGGAAAGTGAGCGCTTATTGGCGAGTTCAGGGTCACGTACAAATCATGACAAATCATAAATGTTCAAGGGTCACTAATCTGGTTTTTATTGGTCGAACGTAAGGATTGTTATAAGCGCTAAAGCGCTCATGTGTGAACTAAAAGCGTTCGCCCTTTATTATGTGTCTACTGGGTAAGACGTCAATGTCTAAGTAAAAGGATACTCGTTGTACAACAGTGATGTCTGCACAGTCTTATTGACCGGCTTGCCTAACGGCACCAGCGTCCCGCAAGGCAGCTCGTGGCTGGCGGCGGGGTCGGGCTCGGTGCGGCCGACGCCCCACGCGGAATGCTTGTCCGCTGGGAGCTTTACGTTCTCAGCGCCGTAGCACTCCTTCCTGTGGACATTTGACGAATTTAAGTAGAGCTCCGCCGGGCTATACAGGGTGAATTTTTGAGACGTGCCAGTAAGGTCCCTTAATCGTTATGGTTACAGAAAGACGTGTTTAAGAGACTCCATAAATTTTATCAATTGGTTTCTGTATTTCCAACAGCACAACTTGTTGTGAAATCGAAGTTTGTGGCCACCACGACTAAACAGTTAAATATGACAGTAAAACGTTACCAAAACTTACAGATTTGGTCATGATTTACTTAATACTGAGTAATCAAATAAATAATAAAATGCTGACATGACAACACAGTACAATACTGTAAGATGCGTCGCTCACACGGGCTAGAGTCGACGGTCAATCTTATTTTTTCTCGATCGTGTCAACAACGCGCTTAATGCGCCTGAAGACGATCACATTTTTAAGCTACATTACTTTGCCTGTGTTATAGATGTAGTGAACAACTTACATATTTCCAAGAGCGACTTCGCACAGCAGCAAAAGACCGTCAGGGTTCGACTTGCTGGTGCAACAGTAGTTGGCCGACTTGGAGACCATGTCGGCAAAGTATATGCCTTTGCCGAACATGTAGCCGGTGACCGGCGCTTCGGGGGGCGCTATGCGAAGACCTGAACAAAGGAACAAACAAATTAGAGTGTTAAGTTGGTGCATACATATCGTAAGATGGTAGGTAACAGCTCATCACTTGGCTGGCAAGCCCTTCAGAAAACGCGAAAATATTGAACAGATTTGAATGACATTTGGTAGCTGGATAGCTTATATCTTGGAATTTCTAGTACATAGGCTTCTTATGATCCCGGTATTCCCACGCACGGGAACAAGACTATGCAACGCGGGTAACACCGCGGGGCCCAGTTAGTAGGATTGTCCATCGTAGGATATAAACTATGGCTACCTTTTTTTTATGGAAGGTTAGTCGTCTCTTTATAATATGTATCAGTCGAAATATTTGGTCTTAGCTAAGCCCTAGGAGAAAAGGAAGGAAAAAGATGAGGCCTATACCCAGCAGTGGGTGCAACCGGGCTGTTATGATGATGATGATGAAGCCCTAGAAACATACCCTGTGAGAGTATCCCTGCGAAGTTGGTGACGCGTGATCCGTGCCACAGCAGGCGGCGGTTGTGCAGCTTCCTGAATGGCTTGAAGCGCTTGTCTTCTCCCTCGCGAACCACTTTGAACACCTATTAACAGTATAATTTGTATCTAGACTGATAATAATATAAAAGGATATGTACCTAAATATGAATAATTATCTCTGAAACTACACTTCAGATTATTGTTTTTTTTTACTATTTGATTCAACTATAAAATTAACAACGATCCAGTGGTTGTTTACCTTACTATTGTAACCAACTTAACCCAACTGTCAGTTGGCCATTTGCTAGTTGAGAAACTTAAAGTAATAAGAAAGACAATTAAGGTAAGATAATATTTTCAGCAGCACAATTAACCGCCCACCTTGATTTTTCTAGTTTGAAATTTACGCTAAAAAATATAGTTATGGGGGTAGTTTTGAATGTTTTTATACTAAAATATCTTTAACACTTGACTAATTTATGGTCCTAACTAACAATTGCAAGTTGTGACCGCTCCGAACGTTGTTTACTTCGAAGATCTATCAAGACCGTGCGACGGTCGAAGCTTCGCCACGAGAGCTTGTGCCGATGGGTATACATAATACCACGGGTACCTCATCTTGAACATTGAATTCACTCCGTTTAAACGGACTATTTTTTGGTGTTTGATTTTTGCGGCGTCACCTAGCCGCGTTTAGGCATCCGAATCCATGCTACTTAGCACTAGCTAGATGGACTATTTTTCATTGCAGGCAAGACCTAAACGCCGCTAGGGGCGCCGCAAGAATCAAACACAAAAATAGCCCAAAAAAAAACAATGTTCGAGATGAGATATCTGACTTATGTAGGTAATCTGTGATAATAAAAGAAAAGACAGAAAAAGTTTATTGACAACACACAGAGTAAAAACAAAATACAAAAGAGCTAAACAAAACAATTTACTTACCTATGTCTATAGAATATGTGCCTATACTAAATGTATACAATAAGAAGGGTACAACATGTAGGTGAGTGGTAGGTAAGACTGGCAAGACTTACCCCCGGTTCCTATAACAAACTAACGGATGTTCGTAGGTCCATCACCATAGCAACGTTGTTATTTCAACATAAAATGTATGAAACTTTTTGACAGATAACAGCGTTGCTATGGCGAAAGTCCTACGGACATGCGTTAGTTTGTTATAGGAACCGGGGGTAACTAAGTAGGTTAAAGAAAGTAGTAGCTCTAACTAAGAGAATGCTTACCTCTGCGACTTCCAGTGTGTAACTGGAGTGAGTGGCGGCGTGTGTGTTCTGCGTGTAGCGGTCTATGAGGTTGAACTCGTCCGAGCCGCGCTCCAAGGGCGCTATCTCCGCCTTCAGCTTCAAATAGTGAGCTTCGATCGGACTGTACTTCTCGTCACCGTCTGTTACATTTTAATATTAACTATAAAGTTTATCTACACTAATATTATAAAGAGGAAAACTTTGTTTGTTTGTTTGTTTGTTTGTTTGTAATGAATAGGCTCAAAAACTACTGGACCGATTTTAAAAATTCTTTCACCATTCGAAAGCTACATTATCCACGAGTAACATAGGCTACTTTTTATCCCGATATTCCCGCGGGAACGGGACTTACGCGGGTGAAACCGCGGGGAGCAGCTAGTTTATAAATAAGAGTGCTGAAAATTGATGTCTTACAAAATTCGGTCTAATTTTTTTTTATTTCTGCCACTTACTACGTTCGTTCGTTCATTATTATGAGCAAGTGCCCAACTCTGGTGAATGACGGAGTTTATAGGCCGCCTAAAGACTTCCGTCATGGCTTAACGACTTTAAAAGCCGGGACCGACGATTTAACGTGCCCTCACGTAATAACCGAGAACGCTAATTACATTTACAGAAACACATAGAAATAATCATACCTGTCTTTAACAAGCTGTATGCAATCTCGATTTCCAGTAGATTATCCATCATCTCAGCCTTCTTCTTAACTAATTCCACGTTGTCCAGCAAAGGCGCATTTTGTGTACCGAAATCGTGAGGAATCAGTGTGAAGAACCTGATAATTATACATCAATTGATGATTTTGCCCTATGCTTTATACAGAGTTAAGATTTGTATTTTTGTATGAAACGAATAAACTCGAAAGCTACTGGATCGTATTCAAAACTTATTTCACCATTACCCGTACGAAGTAGGGACAGCATACTAATATGGCTTTTTAGCAAAAGTTATTGTTTTTGGAGTATACTCTATAACTGAGCCTTTGAAACCTGTACGAGATTTTATTATAAATTAATATTTACCTATTAGTGGCATCAATAATTTTGCTCTGACTAGCAGATCCCTTTTCAATGTACTTCAAAAGTTCCGTAAGAACTTTGTATCCATTTTTGATTTGTTTCTTGGAAAGCTTTCCAAGTGGCATCTTCTCTGTATCAAGCTGTAGAAATAAAAAACTTTGTAGTCAACTTAATAAGCTTAATAGAAATTAAAAAAAAAAAAATTTGGGAATTTTGCAATCTTTATTTACACTTTTTACCTCTGGCGTGTCTAACAGCCAGTCTCCATAACCTATCTATCTTTGGATTTGCATTCGCATGGCATACGCGCGGTAATTAAGTTTAAAGGCTAGTAACGCTGCGACAAAACACTTCACTTTTTGTCGCAGCGTTACTAGCCATTTTTTCTATAAAAAATGAAAATAATGAAATATGATCACGACTGTATCCCAGGGAGCGGTTAATCATATAACTCACTTCAAACTCCAGCAGCGTTCTCTTCATAACGCTGACGTCGAATATGGTGGTGATCAGTTTCTGTACAGGCATGGGCAGCTTGCAACCAGCGTCCACCTGCAGGCGCTGTCCTGCCGCGTCCGTCTCGTCGCCGTAGTCGACGTCCAACGGGTAGTAACGACCTGCCACCTAATACATGTACAAAGAAAACATGCTTGACATTATATTCTAACATACCATTGGCATGAAGTGAGAACTCAACTTAATCATACACAATCGCTCGTAAACAACTTTGTGCGGAAAAGAATTTCCGCACAAAGTTGTTTACGAGCGAGTTACGGTCATCGGTCATACAACGGGAAATTATTCACGTAAAAATATTATCCATCTAAATACCGACATGATGTTTTACGTGAGTCTGTATTTAAATAATGTCTAGTACAACTCACGATAGTTTTGAAAATGAAATAGAAAACATGCTATTGAGTACATAAGTAGTAACAAGATATAAGTCGCGCCACGTAAAAAGAACGAGGGGAACGGGAGGGGGTATGTGCGCATGGTTCACTTGCTCACGAACTAATTGAACTAAATAATAATAATATTAAATGTCCTTGGACATTCCACACAGCGTCATCTAGTCCCAAAGGAAAAAAGGTTAGAAAGAAAGAGAACATGCTATTGAGTACAAATAAACAGTAGTAACAAGACAGTTATAAGTCGCGCCACGTAAAAACAAGAGGGGAACGGGAGTGGGTATGTTACGCTAAATCAATGGTCTGAAGTGCGCCGCGTCACCCCTAAACCAATCGGACTTAAGATTCACTCAGCGTTCTTAGGTGGCGCGACCTATGATTATAACATATGATTTGTTCAATTACAGGTATTCCTATAACATTGTTGGCATTTTGGATCATGGATAAGCAAAGAATGACTGATGACAACACTGGCATTAACAACTGAGCGCTTCCGTGCTTCGAAGAGCACGTAAGATCCATCCCTACTTTAATTTTTAAGGGTAAACCTTTTTAAGATTATTAAGGGGCTACAATAGTGGCGATTCTGATGTTGCCAAAACTTAAACTAACTAAAGATGTTGCCATCCCTTTCATAACAATCGAAATAAAAAGGATGGCATCATCTTAAGTTAGTTTAGTTCAAGTTTTGACGACATCAGAATCACCCCTAAATATGTATAAAAACATAAACAAATAATATGTTACCTTTTCAAACATATCGCGACACTGCCACAGGTTCTCAGTCTTTTCGAAGTACAGGTCTTCAAACTTAGTAACGGCATCATATGCTGATTTGCAATCTTCCAACTTAGTCCCGCCTATTTTTGTACCGATTCTGCCCCAGGAACGGAATAGATAGTACCTGTAAAATTTTTGGTATTATAAAATTTGCCTATAGAATCTTACGTAATTAAGTATGTAAGAAAATGAAATTAAAATGTACAATCCCAAATCGCGCCAGAGCAATAGTTTTCACGTTTGTGCAGTGCCCTGGGGCTGTATTCCGTTAATGAAGTATGTAATTATATTCTACTACAGAGTAGTACATGATCAGGACATGCTCCATAAGACGTGGTGGATATTCTAACGAATTCCTTTTTTAGGCATTTAAAATCTTTTTAATTTTAGGGTATAAATACTAACTTCTTCTTATCATCACTCTCCAACGCCTGCAGTTTGTAGTAAGAGTTCTTCTGCGCCACTAAGTCGGTCTGACAGAGCGTGACCGTGTACTTGATATCGTCGTAGTCTTTGTACACGTGAGCCACGTCTTCAAGACCAGAGTCAGGGTCGACCGCTGTGCCTCCTGGAGTAAACGTTTATTTAATACTAGCAGCACGTCATGGCTTCACACGGGTGTACTAATGAAACTACCGGGATAAAATATAGCCTATAACCATCCCGACAGTCCATTCTACACATCATCGGTGAAAGATTTTTTGAAATCGGCGAGTAGTTTCTGAGATTACCTCCGTCAAACAAACAAACAAACAAATTTTACCTCTTTTTAATATTAGTATAGAAGTATAATAGTTTAGCTCATCCAACAAGATAACACTAAATTGAATAACGAATAATATTACCTTTAATCTTTAGCTTCACAGAAGACTTGGATGAAGCGGAGACGTACATGCTGCCAGACTTTGGAATGGACTTCCCGTCTTTCACGTCTTGTGGTATTCTGGTCGCTGGCTATACAAAAAAATATAAATAAAACCAAGCTTCTGGGATGAAAAGCATTGTAGATATTCTCTTGCATCTTTAGGTTGATTTGCACATGAGTGAAGCGACACACCTTAGATCCTGTGAAGATGGGTATTGAACTGATAAATTTTTTTAAAACTACTAATGAGGGTAGTTAGCGAACCCTTTGGAACAAAGATATTAGCACAGACGAAAAAAAAAGTTTCGATCAAAAAGGAAAACTAAATATAACAGACAGAGTCAGGGAAAACCTTCGGTTACCAAATCGTGTAGATACTTACGTCAGAGCCCCACTCAGCAATGTTGTGCTCTTTGATGAGCTGCAGGGAGTCGGCGATAGTACCCTTTATAGGGTCAATTTTATCCAGGAATGATTCTTCAACCACCTAAAAGGGGAAAATTGTTATTATCAACACATATTTTTCGGATTAGATTCTTAATTTAAAGCAAATATTACATTCACCATAACTTGAGATTAATGGCTGGTTCAAAAAACATATTGTTGGCAAACGAATACTGTTGGTCTTGGCCTTAAGGCGGCCTAAAAAACCCATTACTGGCTACGGCTCGTGCAGTACGTAAATTTGTGTACATTGATCGTACAGTATTCTGGCGTTCGCCCAAGAAATTTGAGACAGACAGAAATTCATTGAAGATACCATAGGTCCTAGTGCTAGTGTCTGAGATAAGTACGTCCAATGAACTGCAATCATTACCTCAATATCTTTTTCCTGTATTTCGTGCATTTTATCGTTCATCTTCTCCACTTCCCGCTTGGTGGAGACGACGGCCACGGTGGTGTCAGTCAGCTTTGAGACCACAAGACCGCCCAGCTTTAGTATACGTTTCTTAGTTTCTTCCTTATTCTTCAACTTGCCGTATAGGAAGAACTGTAAGTTCTTTAACGGCGGGATAGCAATGTTTTTGTCTTCTCTGTAAATATACTCAGGTTACAAGATGCTTTTCTTCGAACAAGAGACTATAATGCTTTTTAAACTTTAATACAAAATTGCTTTAATTGGATAATAAAAATAGTGATTCAGTTTGTCCAAAACCTTGGACACGAAGTGAAATAGTATGTAATAAATATAATCATCGATACATATTCAGTATTTACAGCGAAAATGTAGGTAAGAAATTCCTGTGTTATTTCTCTACTCTTTACTCAAGGAAGTTTCTAAAACTTATTTAATTTCCTTGCTTATTATAGTGTAAACCATTGTGTTTTCATAAGAATATAGCTCTTTAGAACGAACTGTAGAATAAATGTGTAAATATCTTACGTTTTAATTTCATCTTTGACGACAACCATTACAGGTCGTGGAGCGGCCGCAAACACTCTGACGTCGGCTTTTGGTTTGAACTTCTTGAAGGCGTCCATCTTCTTGTAAGGGGTTGGTACACTCATAGGCTTCCTTTTGGGCGTTTGCGTTACAAACGAGCATTTCGTCCATTGACTAATATTACCTGAGTGAGATAATGTTTGAAGTATTCGCGTATTTTTGCGGTTTCCATAAGAACTTTAACATACGTCTTTTTTTTAACTATAGTTAAACATAACCACATTAAAATAAAATAACGTTAGTTATAACTATTACTGTTCAATAAAGAAACGAATCAAAACGTATAATTTAAGCCTAACTATCTCGCTTGAAGAGACGGAATCAGAAGATAACTATATGTCAGACTTTACGTCGTAATGCGTTTCTTTATTGAACAGCGTTATAATAAGTCTTGACTACTATTTAGAGGACGACCTTTAACCTAAAATTCAAAGCGTTTTAAATTCAACAATTTCATAATTGATAGTGTTTAAAAGATCATACTTTACCTGTGCACTTATAGCCGAATGTGTCCAGCACAAGTTGACCTTGATTGCATTCAGAGCAAGCCTCCAACGCTCCGAACGCCATGATATCAGCCAATCGGTCCAGGCACTACACCAAAATATATCAAATCACAATCACAAAACATACATTAGTCGAGACTAGTCTCTGGTATTAGTAAGCAAGTCATAAGATTAGTTAGTTGCAACTTTTAGCAGATATTATTTAAAATGTGAATATTTTGCTAAAGTATTGGTATTTTATGAAATATACAAAAGGAGTATTATTCACCTTTTGTATATTTCATAAAATTATGATATAAATGTGATTAAAAACTGAATAGTCTGAGTTTTTGTCAATGAGTTGACTGCTATTGATGTACATTATTATCTACATAACATCTAATAACCATAACACAAGCATTAGGTTCAGACTAGATGACGTATTGCAAAAGGATATTTATTTATTACCTCATCTCGTCCAACCGGAATTTCCTGGTTGTTATGTTCGAGTAGAGCTTCGAAATCCGGTTTCCTGAACTCCTCGAGCGCGCCGCGGTATTTATGGAAGAGTTTGTTCTGTTTCTCAATCTTCTTCTCCTTTTCTTTATCTTCTTTGAGCTCTGTCTCATCTTTGGGTTCGGACTTTAATTTCTTCACGGGTACATCATCCGATTTGAATGGTCTGAAATAAGAAAATCATCAACTCCATCACATTTTCGTAATATGAACTAATAGCAGAAATAGAGACTGAATTTTTTTCTTCTAAATGATGGATGTTAATTAAACAATGTGAATTATGAAAAGTAGCATTGCTTCCTTACCAACTAGTGCATAATCTCAGGTTTGATGACCTTTGCAATTTTCCCAAACCCTTCATATATCTAAACCAAGAATACTCTCAATGGTAGTCGCTTTACTTGTACCATAGACGAATAAGAATATTTTGTCTATGCTTGTACAATCACTAGTATTAAAAAAAGTACTTGTCTCAAACTAACTTTATTTCTTTTTTAACCATAGCCTGATCATCTACGGTGAGCGTGGTGAATCCAGGCAGGCTGTCCCCACCAGCGAAGTAAAGCAGCTTGCTTCTTTCTTCATTAAAGCATTTAACGTGATGCCACAATGGCTGGCCACCATACTTTGCGCCAACCTCCGTGTCGAACACTACCTTGCAAATACGGACTTCATCCTGTAAGAGTAGGGCAATATAAACTCATGACAATATTACTAAAATAAGGCCTAGCACACTCCGCTGTTTAGAAAAATTACAGCCCAGTGTAGGTAAGTTTAGTTGGTTTTCGCGCATCGCTCGTAATTTTTTACGCGCGTGACAATGTTATAGGTACAGCTGTTACACATAACAATGAAATGGCTAGTCTAGGCGTTTACAGGGCTTTTGAAAGCTGAATTTCCATATTGCATCTTAGTGAGAGCTTTTTTAATTTATATTTTTGGGAAATTATAATATATAGGTACATACTCTATTTAATTTTCCCATGAAATGCTAAAAATCTATTTTATTTGGCGGAAGTTTAAATAATTACACTATTAGATTTAACTGATAAATATTCTGACTGTATAATACCTACTTTACAAATTTTGATTTCACATCGGCAACAGGAGGCACGGGAGCTCTTGGCATACTCAACGCGGAAGTCTTTCAAGGCTGCACTACCGGCTGCACCATCTTTATCAGCTGCTCTCTTTTTAGCAGATTTCTTGCCTTTTGTTTTTTCTTCTGGCATGACAATGCCAGAGTAGTTTTCTGATGAAAAAATCATAGATGACAATGCATAGTAAAGTCATTTAAATACATTAATCCCATCAAATGATGTCATAAAATCATATCATTTGGTGGGAATGAGACCATATCAACACAGGTTTGCTGTATAGATTGCAATCAGATTATGTAGTGAAAGAAATCATAATTAAATGGCCTTTCTCTTGTCGAATTCCTGTTTCAGTATCATATCAGTTTTCTGCAGCAATAAAGCCGGAAACATATTATCGGACGCGGCTGACGGACGCGGCTGATAGTCGCGACCTATAGGTATCTAGGTAATGAATGTACACTAAGCTGTTCAAACTATCGGACGTAAGTCGCGGACGCTTTCGGACGTCCGAGAGAAATCTGGTGCGCTGGATGTTTTTGTCAGCCGAAAACGTCCGCGGACGGTATGCACGGGGTGCGGGACGCGTCCTGCGCCTTTCTTTATTTATTTGATGGACCCAAACGCTTCTTTTTATTCTTTTTCTAGGCGGACAACGTAAACTTTACGTTGTCCGCCTGCCGCTAATTCGAAAAATTCGTCCTCACTTTCACTACTCGACATGTTTCTTGGTCAACAGTTCTTTGTTGAATAGGCAAAGGAACGCGTCTGCAAGCCACGTCCCAAAAGACTGTGCAAACTTATCAGTCGCGGCTGACAGCCGCGTCCGCGCTAATGTGTTTCCGGCTTAACAATAACAAATCTTGTAAAATATATATTTACATCTGTGTCATGTTCTTAACCTAAATTAATACCTTGTAGTTTTATGAACAATGTATTGAAAATTATTAAGAGACAAAAATGCAATTAAGATTAAGATTTTTTTTTAACTTACCAATTTCGGCTTTAATTTTGACTTGATCAGCATGTTTAAGTTTATTAAAGTTGGAGATGTCTGCTGGGGTTGTCGGCCTCTGCCGTTTGAAGAAACACTGCTCATGGTGCCAATTGGGCTGCTTCCCATCATGGAAGGCAGACTAGAACAGTAAATGGTAACAACGACTTTTGTTTAATTTAATACAAAAGGAGTTCCAGCTTTGAATATGAAACTTCTATACAAAGTTTTGTGAGACAGTTTTGAAAACAAAATTGATGTCTAAAAGGCGCCCAACATAGTTTTGAAACTAAATTAAATATGATCATCAGCATTTTCATTCAGATCTTTAAATCATTTAATAGATCACTTTTGAAGATGTCTAGTAGTCTATATAGTAGTCAGAGGTATGTCCAAATACGTATTTGGTACATGCCCTCAACTAGGGTTGCCATCTTTAAAACTTAGAAACCAGGACAAGACCCTTGAAAACCCCGGATTTTAGAGTCCAAAACCCGGACATGTCAACAGGTTTTTAAACAAGCAGTGTGTAATTTTTTTTGGGTAAAAGCATCATAGTTGTTGGTTCTTAACCTGCTGGTCCAGGTTTTACCTGGACTGCAAATGAAACCCAGTCCGGATGCTCCCCGGACGCCCTCTAAACTAGGACAATCCAGGAAACCCCGGACGGATGGCAACCAACATTTTAAGTACAATTATTGCGATTGTGCACACTTGTTTTCAGTACCTAAACAAATATAGATATAGCTTTTGGTCGATCACTATTGATGTCCAGTCAATGGAGATAAGCCAAATGTTGTTTGTTTTAAAAAATTAAGAAATAAATGATTTAGCTACCCTATTTATTTGGTCAGTTATCAATGGATTTTGGGTTTAGTGGCCACCCCTAGAGACGAGGCCTATACCCAGAAGTGGGTACAACCAGGCTAAGACGATGATAATGAATGAGAGGTAGGTAATAGAAAAGGCTCGTTTCTTTGTACTAACCTGTACCATAACTGCAATACGTAAGGTTCCCTGGTCTATCTTCGCCTTACAACCTTTACACGAAGCTCTTCCTGATTTAGCATATTCAGCCTGATACGGTAACTCTGCCATAGCGACTATCCACACGCACTAACTAAATATGAGAAGTAAATAGTATTATAATCAGTTTATAGGTATCAGAATTCAGAAAACAAAATTGCATTGGCTGTTGAGCCGGGCCGGCGCGGCGCAAAAAAATGTACTACCAAAGTACCAAACCAAACAAAATGTACACAAATCAAACAAACGTCAAAAATCAACTGATTTATACAAATGTACTCTGTGGACTTGACTGACTTCCTTCCTTGATTCATGAGTTGCCAGCCAGAAACAAAAAAAATTGTAGAATTTTTTTTTATATTCAATCGTCTGTGCTGGAGTGCTGGGAGTCTGGGAGTACTGCCAAGCCAAAAAAACGGTAGAATCATGCATGCATGCATGAACATAGCCGTGTCGTGGATCGACTATCGAGCGAGTATGAGACTATTGAGGTGACAAAGGTGACGCGATCCACGAAAACAACGCGAAAACAACAACAAATCTCTAAGGTCACGGTAAGTTGTTTTCACAGCTGTTGTTTTCATTCTGTAATATTATTCTCATTTATATAAATAATTGCACGTGGGTAAGACTAGCGCAGGATCGAGACGAATGGCAATCACGAAGGGAGGCCTATGCCCAGCAGTGGGTTAAAAATGGCTGATGATGATGATGAAATAAATAATTGTTGTCGTTCTTCACTGATTAGGATTGTTGTACTGTGATTTTTTTTATTTAATTTGAAACAAGTTAGACAATCAAACAGCAGGTAACACTGACTGGTTTGACATTAGTAGCTGGCTGTCAAGTCTGTCAACGACACTTTCTGTCATTACTTGTGTTGTTCAAGATGAAAACGAACGAAGAATCTAAAAAATAGACGGTGCTGTGCTGTGATAATTGTGTTATTTTATGGGATGCGGTTTATTTGTGATCCTATTGAGTAATTCCTTTGATTTTTAATTACATTTTCTTGGTGGTAGAACTGTTAATGAAACAATTTCTTCGTGTATTAATACATTTATAAACTATGGGAAGTAGAAAAGACATTCTCAAGAATCTGGGTATTCCAGAGTACCCTTGGAGCTCTGGTAAGTTCACAGAAGTTGTAAACCGTACTAACAGTATCGTTATTAGTAACCGATTTTTAAAGTGAAATAAAATGAATTGAAAAGTGTAGGTATATTAAAAAAAAATCACAGATTCTAGAATGCAAAGACATTTATATAGGTATAGGTATAGGTATTTTCTTACCTAGTCAGTTGTGTGTGATTATTAGAGGTGGTCGTTAAATCAATGAACCGTTTTTATAAACGGCTTTATGCTCGTCAACGAATTAACTGCTTCTCTTCAACGAAATAACCTGTTGAAAATATGAACCGAATATTTCCGTCAACGTCTTCGCACGCAACTCGCGCTGTTTTACTTCAACGAAATAACCGGTTGAAAATATGAACCGAATATTTCCGTCAACGTCTTCGCACGCAACTCGCAAGCGAGTAATGAAGCATAGTTCCGATCCTTTTGCACCTATCCCTCTCTTACTCGCACTTCCGCGCTAATAAAATTGAAGATTGAATGCCTCACGAAAACAGCACTTATTGCTTGCAAGCTAGAATCTATCTACGTTCAATTTGATAATCTGATTATTTGAAAACCCGTTGACCGATTTATTAGCTTTTTTTTAACCTGTGTACCATTGAGGAAAAACAGTCCTTTATTCAGTTTTTCTTCAACCTAATAATATTCCGCCAACGTCAACGTATCTCGCAATGCACCGAAAAATTGTTAAAAATAAAAAGCTAATAAAATTCCTTCAACGTCTTCGCACGCAACTAAGTTGCTATCGAAAACGTTGACATAATATTGAAGCTATTAATGCATAATACGAATATTTATTGAAAACCCGTTGACCGATTTAACCGATTTTTTAACCGGTTAACCATTGAAGAAAAACGGTTACGTTAAATTAATCTAAAAACCCTCAATGACACACCTCTAGTGATTATGAGGTCACTGGTAGGTTGTATTGTAGGAATGTTTTAAAATTACACAAAACAATAAGTCAAGGAAATATGTGTTTTGAGCCTTAATGTAAAAGGGGAGACAACAATATTGTTGATATTAAATACCACTGTACTATGAGTTCTTTAGGGCATCCAAAATTCACTGCTATAAACAATGCTGCACTTAGAGTTGTGTATTTAGGTGTTAATGCTAATGACTTTAACCTGTGCATGTTTAGCAATTTGTCATCTAAATTTTTGGTAGATAAATTTGTGGGGGTATTTCAATAGATGCCTGAAACATGATCCTAGAGACTTCCAAAAGTAGATATAGATTGTCTCATTTAGAAAAGAGAAGCCAAGTGCAAGATTTTTCTTGCTTTTGTCCATTTTCATATCATTGATTATTATTTGAATGTCCAGTTATTTATTTATCAAATACCTATTGTTGCAGATGATGAGGATCCTCCTACAGACCCAAGGCCACCACCAACTTCTCAACTGAGACCCAGCGGTACTGTTATTTTACATAATAACCATTTAGAAGGCTCTAACCTGCCAGATTCGTATACACACTAGCAGCTCATCTGGCTTTGCACAGTGTACTAATGAAACTACTGGGTTAAAATATAGCCTATAACCATCCCAACAGTCTGTTCTACACATCTGTGTAAGAATTTTTGAAATCGGCTGAGTAGTTTCGGAGATTAGCACCAAACAAACCAACAAACATTACCTCTTAATGATATTGTGTATTTGTATAGTTTCACATTAGCTTACATCGAATTCTTTAAACACGGTACCCTCGCATATAAATTTAAATGTGTCACTGTGCCATCTTTCTCTTTTTACATTCTTAAGGTAATTGTTTTTATAGTACATACAAATGTTTCAGCTCATCAGCCCGCAGCTTCAACTTCAGCACCGGGGACATCGGGAAGAACCCATGTGCAAGCCAGAGAACTCTTCCTGTCTCTTCTCACCCATTCGGGCCCTAGAAATGGTCCTCCTCCTTACACTCCCAGCACCGGTAGCAATCGGTACGTTAAACAACTGTATATAGTGACGTGTAAAGGCGTTTACCAATAAATAACTATTATTGACTATTATATATATAAGCCTTAGGACAGGTACCTACAGAATAATTTTTGGTTTACGAAAACATTATTATATGAAGCAAAAAAGTGCAATTCAACTCCTGCGTCACACGCAAGCACGCTTTGTGCCGTTAAACGTACATACTTACAATTTAATTCCTACAGATTTACAACTGATGCAAAACCACCGTAAACCAACAAAACTTTTCGAAATCGGAATTCCCTTAACAGTGCCCATGTCGCACGTGACCAAGGTGCACTCGGCCTCATCCTTTGTGCCCTCAGAACGCAAAGTGTTTGTGTCGGAAATAGTTTATTGATTATCAGTTCTTTTCTATCTGATGACAGAATGTCTTGTTTTTTTATTAAATCACTAATCTTATTTATTCAGTTGAAATTTCCAACTCCATGTTATTTCTTAGCCATTTGTTGGAATTGTTCAGTTTTAACAGAAGCGATGACATTCCCCTCGTGTCGTACTTGTCGCGCACTCAGCACACTCCGGCGGCCGAGCTGCGCGAGCCGCCGCGTCGAGGCGACCTCGATATACAGCGGGTGCTGGCGTTCAAACGGCTCACGAGGAACATCAACAATGGACGATACTCGAGATATGCTATACAGAGAGGTAACATGTTATGTCCTTTGAAGGTATTTAATCTTACAGAAACCAGGCCTATCTTGAGCGGGCAGCAGATATGTCACAGTAGGCCAAAAGCGGGTAGCTTTCTTTTCTATTTAAACTCCGGTGTTTAAGAAAGCTACTACTACTACTAGATCCAAGTTCAAGTTATTATTTAAGTTATCCATTACTAAAGCAGAATTTTATTATTTAACCCCACCTTGTCTTTATTTTAAGTGTTCTATGAAGAGCTATCTGTTTCAACTTCTGAAGGCAATAATGGGAAAGCTTTAATTTACTACCAGCTTCATTTTATCAGGTAACACTAGGCCGGGTTCAGTTGTCCCTTCTGAGAGTAACTCAAGCAACTCTGGCAGCGGCAGCGTCAGGCTGCCGTTCTACAGGAGAGCCTGCAGGAACCCCGTCACCAACGTCCCTGCCTCTAGACAATGTATGTATTCAAATGCTTTCAGTGCCTCGTAATATTAGCCAACGAGACCCCGTTCCCGCGGGAATATCGGGATAAAAAGTACCCTATGAACTTTTTGTTTTGGAAAATTGTTGTGTATGAAGCATCACAAGTAATCAACGTGTTATTTATTTTAGTGAACACAGAGCATGGACATCAATCGAGGCAGTCAGTGGAGCGCCGGCGCCGCACCCACAGCATGGAAGCTCATAATAATTCTGATGATGGTAATATTTTAACAACAGAACTTGTCTCAGAGCTCATCGGTGCTAAAAACCGATAATAGATCTTAAGGATAGTTTCGACCCCGGTAGTTAGGGTTCTGTGGCTGAGTGGTTAAAACCAGTCTGCGTTCAGAAAGTTCGCTAGTATCATTGCATTGGTTCGAATCCTGCAGGAGTCGTAACTTTTATTTTCATTTTTCTTTTTTTCTAAAAGAATTTTCAACAGGTTACTATGGAGAGTTCATTCAACGCAGTTTCGCCCTAATATACCAACTTTACGGTATGATTTCTTTTCGTAAAAACCTTCTACGAACATTTTGAAATGGGTTCCAAATCGATTGATCTTTTCACAAATTTAGTGTCAATAATATTTGTGTACCTACCTATAACAAATTTGGAGATGTTCCAAAAATGTATGGGGGCTGGTATTAAAATATTTTGGAAAAAGAAGCAAGATAAAAACTATACGTAATTAAACATATAACTATTTCATGATTATTTATTATTTTTTAGTATTTTTCCTACCCCCCGTTTTTCTAAAAAAAATCATTGAAAAAAGTTTTGCTTGCAACCCTCTAACGCGTCTCAAGAAAGAGATAGTGCCATACGATCTCTATGAAAATGAGTTTTTGTCTAACTCCAACTTTGTGTTTCTAATAATGACATTTTTAAAAGTTCCGTCACTGTCAACGTCAATACAAATACAATTGACAGTAATGAATGAAAAGAATGAATGATGATCGGAAAATCCATTTGATACTGACATAACGTCTCACTCAATATGATAGTGACATTCATCTTAGCCCTTAGATTGTGGTTCAGTGTGGCCGTAGTGGATGAATTTGCGACTTTTTAAATATTTTTTGTAGAAAAATCGTGGGATTAAAAAAATATAATTTTGTTCACATCCGATAGTATAAAAAATTAGGTTTCCAATTATGTTTAATTCGTATTGCTTCTTTTTTCATCAGAATAAAATACCACTTTGGAACATCTCCTTTATGTTTCAAAAGTCATCTAATGAATTAGACAATTATTTTAGAAGCCGAAGATACCCCTCCACCGGCGCGGTCGGTGCCGTCTGCGCCGGCTGACGAATCTCCGGCTGAACCGGAAAACGAAGCTGAACCACAAAGTTTGTATACCTTACCTTACAAGGAGGTTTGCCTAATCTAAACATAATTATGTGTAAACGGTAATTAAGTTACTGTTCATACCAAGATTCTTATCTATCTATCTATCTGCGTGGATAGAAGTACCGTTTTCGAGTTTAGCTACTTCTATCACTAATTGAACTTCAAAGAAAATACCGTGCGGTATGACCTCTACCCACAGTGTTGGTTTGAATAGGCCTTTACATGCATTTCAATGTTTGCACTAGCTAGACACGGATTTTTTTCCTGTCTTTCTTTAAAAGTTATTTATGGTTTCACAGTATCATCAAACAACACATCAGGCACCGGAGTCTCGCTCGAGGAAGAGATAGTTGAGATCGTAGATGAGCCTGCTGCCCTTGATATGGACCTATTAAACCGCACTAGGATTATGCCGTCCACCAGCGACCCTAACTTGGTAACAGAACATTTAAATGAAATTACGGGACTTTATCACTTATTTACATAAAAAATAAAGTCCCGTAATTTCATATAAATTATGTCTAAAGATCGTGAAAGTTTAAATTGTACTATTGGTAAGAGAACCCTATTCATTGCTTAGAAAAGGTCAGTTTTAGTTCTCTTGTGATAATAGTGTAATCGCTTTGCGTGAAGAGTTTAGATATATTATTTGTTTTACCTTAGACAGATACTTTCAAGCAGTTTGGAAACTTACTAGACATTATCTGTGGTCATGTGGTTTTTTCAATGAAGCATTAGGAAAGCACAGCTAGAACACCGCTGTAACTCAAACTGTTCTTTTGAATTTGTTTAATTTAAAGTATAAGTGGTCGATCATCAGTGGATGAGACTCGCGAGGGATCGAAATGAGTGGCGTAATAGAGAGGAGGCCTATACCCAACAGTGGGTGGAAATGGGCTGAGATGATGATGATGAAAGTATAAGCACTATCATTAATATATTTGGGCACTCCTTTAAACATCTTCACAGAATCTAAGAATGCCTAAAGATCTGCTAGAAAACTGTAAACTACATTATCATTACAACTTTGGAATATAGGCTGTGATCATAAATTACTGATTTCATATTTTTTTCAAATTAAATGCTAGTCCGCCACGTGGCGGATGGCACAAACTGAGGGAGGCCTATACCCAGCAGTGGGTGAAGTCGGGCTGTGGATGATGATGATGATGATGAAATGCTAGTCTCTTTGCCTTAATTCTAGAATGTGCTTCTGCTTCTATCATGCCTAGAACCGAAACAGAGATTTGCAGGATGATGTTGTAAATTGTATGTGAATGTTGATTTCCAGGCTTCTACTAGCCGTGCCGATGAAGTGGATGCCCCGGTAACAGTACAACAGAACCACGGCGTCAAACGTAAGAGAAGTGAATGTAAGTACAGTCGACTCTCGTTAGTTCCAACCTGCGATAATTAGAACCTCTCTATAATTCAAAGTTATCACGAGTTCCCTAAAAAATCTCTTTATAATTATATTTCGAACTAAATCAATACATTTTTATGCACTTGGTAATTCGAACGAAAAAATCATTGCTATATGATAAAACGACGCGTTAATTCGAAATCATCGGCGTCCAACACTCGACAATTCAAAGTTGCAGAGAGAAAGAGGTCGAATGATTGTATTGTGTAGTTATGTTTCAGTTAATGTTAGTCTTACTCTTTCGTTGGTATGCAGATTAAAAGTATGAGTCCTAGAAAGTATAAATGTTTGACGATTGCTGAAAAGAAGAAGTTCATCGATAAAGTAGAGGAAGGTGAGAATAGTCAATAGTCAATATTATTTATTCAATAAAATCTTATTACAGACCACTTTGAAACGTCACTTTCTTAAAACTAGGGGATTCTATTGCCAGAAGAAAAGTGATGTACACTCTAAACTTCTTTCATTGTTTTCAATAGCAGTTAATAAATAATTATTGATCAATACTTAGTAATTCGAAGTTTTATTTATTTTCTCTCACAAATTTCGAAATCCGAAATTTCGATATTTTAAACATTCGATAATTCGTAATATTTTAAGAGTCCCTCAAGTTTCGAATTAACGAGAGTCGACTGTATAGATAATTGCTCTGAGGTATTACCTCTCAATCTCATCGTCTGAATGAAGTGGGTGAGATAAGATCTCACCCACTCGTCAAACTTAATTGTGTGGAAGCCTAACATAATTCAAAATGAAATTTATTTTTTAGCCGCGGAAGAAAGGTTCACAGTCAAAGATTTCAATCAAGTAAGTTTTTTTGCGCAATTCTTATACTGAAATTTTATCTTTGAAGTTACTAACAGAAGTGCATCTCGAGTGTACAGAAAATTGCTGTCTTATGAAATTAAAGTCATCCAGAGCCGTCTGCTAGAGAACTAGGTGATTAGGTCCTTCGTTCCAATTTTACGTCCAGCTGCTTTAGCGTGCAGGAGTAACAAACATTCACACATTCAAGCTTTCACCTTCAGTGTGATGAACTTTGAAGTATATCGTCACTGGAAGTATCACTTCACCTAAAGGCTAGCGTCCACTAGGCGGATCGGGCCGGGCCGCATCGCAACGCAAAAATACGCCTGCCTATGTTTTGTATGAAATATCGTTTATTAGCGACGGGCCGGAGCGCGGCGGGCCGCAACGCATTGGCGGATCGCTTCGCAGGCGTATTTCTGTCGGCGGTGCGCTGCGACCCGCCCCGTTCCGCCTAGTCGACGCAGGCAGACGGATGTGAGCGCACGTGCCGTCCAAGCACGAAAACACGTCTGAAGGTCAAATCCGCTTAGGCGGTCCGCCGCGCCCCGTACAGATGGACGCAGTGAGCATCGCAGAACTGCGGCCCGTTGCGATGCGACCCGGCCCGATCCGTCCCTAATGGATGCCAGCCTTTAGGGACATTTGTCGTAAATGTGTTAAATATGCAGTTCGATCTAAAATTTTGCGCTCTATCGACTGGCATACTCAGAATTAGTATATTTATTTATTTATTAGTTGCATCAACAAGGTGTACACTAGCACATGCTTAGAGTAAAATTACCTTAAATTAAAATCTAATGACACCTCAATTACAGATGCAAACCTCATGCAAATAAAAATAATATAAAATAATATATTTTCAGAGTCTCCTCCGTCTGCTAGAGTGTCCAGTGTGCCTGGAGTGGATGGAGCCGCCGATGTCTCAGTGCCGGCGCGGGCACCTCGTGTGCAGCCGCTGCCGCGCGCGCCTCGCCTCCTGCCCCGTCTGTCGGACCACCTTCAGCTCTGTGAGGAACAGAGCTATGGAGGGAGTGAGTATACTGTCCTGTCTTGTATATACTGTGCCATGAGCCCATGACCCATGAACGGTGGGAGTATACTATTGCCGGAATACTCAAACGATGATTCAATATTTAAGGCCGTATTAACCAATAAGGATGTTAGTTTGACAGATTTGTATGTACAAATGTCAATTATGACAACTAAAGTAAGTGGTGCTTATTTTTGACATTATTTGACGTTGTTTATTTATATAAATCTGCCTAGTGAATGCGTCAATCACGTCCCAAATATTTGAGTATATGGACGGAGTGACTTCCCTACTTCTATATGACAGAAGCGCGGTTTATTGTATGTGATGTAATGAAATGTGTATAACAGGTAGCGGAGATGCTCCGCTACCCGTGCCGGCACGGGTGCGGGCGCGAGGTGCGCCTGCGCAGACGCGCCCCGCACGAGGCCTCGTGCGCCGCGCGCAAGTACCTCTGCCCCGCGCCGCTCTGTGCCGACAAGCTGCCGCTGCCGAGGGAGCATCTAGCGGAACACTTCCATGTAATATATTACAAACCTTACTAAAAGTTTACGGCTTTGACGGGATTCGATTTGAACCCGTCAAATACATGCGATCGCTCTTATGCCCGTACTCACCAACGTAGCCATGTCGCCGAAGACGAAATTATCAGTAAGATGATGTTTCATTTTTATTTATATATGTATGTAGGTAGGTACTTGCATAATATTATGACAAACTTATCTGCGAAAGTGGAACTAAAACTCTTAATCTCTTTAGTTCTTGTTACCTAGTTGAGTAGGTGCTGTATTAATATATGTATCTTGTGTTGTTTGTTCCAGTCGAAACATTTGCATCTGGTGAAGCTCGGTGCGCGCCACCATTTCGGCATAAAGGTGAGCTCGGAGGCTCACGACAACTGGCTCATCATGGCGCACGATGAATTCTTCCATATGAAGGTAATATTGAAAAGCTATTGAGATGAATTATTTTTTGTTTACACCAAAATACAAGTTTTATACTTGTCTTGACAATACGTGTATAATTCTTGTGGCAGACAGCAAAATACTCACATACAATTTGTGCGACTTATTTAAAATTACATTTATTTCACTGTTAATTCAATATTTTTGTTCACAAAGCTACAATAATTAACAACGCTGTTTTTGTTCAGGTGGATGTGGATATTCGCACTTGGGGAATCATCGTGTACGTCGCGTACATCGGGCCTAAGTGCAACGCTGTGGATTACGCCTATGAGGTTCGTAATTTTTAACAAACGACTTTGCGTTTCAAACTGCTGTTGACGATTGGAGACAAAGCATTAGATATCTCTTTACTTTTATGGTGAATAAACTTGATGACAAATATATTTTTTAAAAGATCTATTGGAAGTTACCAATAGTAGCTATTCAGATGTAGCCGAAACAAAAAACTGATTTGGCAGCACAAAAATTTTGCCGTCCCTTTCATAACGATCGAAATAGAAAGGATAGTAGGCATCAATTTTAATGCTGTCAAATTAATTTCGTTATAGCACAGACAGTTTTAGCGACGTCTGAATCGTCACTTATGTTTATCTAATCACGGTTACTTTAAGCTTTTAACTACATAACTATCATTTATCCTCAGGTGACAATAGACGGTCAACACAACAGTCGCCGCATGCTGTACCGTCGCGCCACTCACAGCGACCTCGAGAGCTCCTCTCTCACCGTCAGCCGGCAGGACTGCTTCCATCTCACGCTAGACCAGGTTTATACCCTAGATCCCCTTATACCCTTACCACAGATAAAATAATACTATGTTATTTTATCTGTGCCCTTACATAGCACTGAACAGTTTTACTTGTCATACAAAATGATTTTTATATGAAAATCCTGCTAAAAGTTTATGGTTTCGACGGGGTTCGAACAAACGACCGCTCTTTATAAATAAATGAAATAGTGTGGTTTAATGCTTTATAAAATAAAACTATTCAATTAATTCACGCATAAAAGAGCGAAATTGTATATTATAGTAGTGCCATCATAAAGTGAAAAGGAAAAGATCGTAATTTTCGAATGATATATTTTCTTACTTTGAAGTTCCTAAATGTTATATGACAAGACAAGTCACTGGCACTTGTATCCCTTTAGTTGGGAACATTTCCCTACCAAACAGATACTACAGAGCAATAATTTTTGATTATTTCGCGTTACCTACTTCTGTTCTGACAACACTACCAATACGAGTATAATATAAACAAAATACTAAAAGGTACGGCTCCGACAGATTTCGAACCTTGTTACAAGCGAGCATGTTCGACATTGATCACATTCATTTTCGCAGGCTCTAAACTTCATACGATTCAAGAACCGCCACTGCGACGCGGAGAAATACCTCGAGTTTGACGTGGAGATCAGCAAGATCGACCCGCCGCCCTCGCGAGACGACTCCGACTCCTGAGAGGCGCGGCGCAGGGCTAAGGGGCACATGAGCCGACGTCGCGACTTGTACGTGCAACTTGCCCAGTTGCGACTCGCTAGCTTGTGAACTAACTTGTTCGGTTACGACTTGTGAACAACTTGTGCAGTTACGACTTGTGAACTAACTTGTGCAGTTACGACTTGTGAACTAACTTATTCAGTTGTGACACGCTAGCTTGTGAACGTAATATTGTCGGCGATAATACATGAAATGATGTGTAAAAACAATAAACCCTTAACGGCCCAGCTACCGTGCTCCTTGGGGCCGTAGCCGAGTGCGAACAACTTGGCCACGTGCGTGATGGGCACTGAACGTGGTAGTATTAACTTACGAAAGAGTTCTTGCGCAAAACGTGTGTAAACTTGACACTTACAGGTGTCTCATAGAAAATTAATTGGATAGTCCGATCTCAATTGCTGGACACAGGCTAACCAGTCTGCTCCAGTATAAAATGTAAATAAGTTGTTTAAAATTTATTGTAAATAGCTTAAAATATGTGTAACGTCTTTAAACCTTTTTTTTACTTAACCTATATTGTTTAAACTTAAATAAACGTAGGTAACACTGCTAACTTATTGAATAGCATGAATTATATAAAAAATCTTAAGTCAAAGAACACAATAATCAATATTTTGCGTACATAAACTAACATTTCTTTTAGATCTTTATGTAATTCTTTAGATCCTTATTATTACTTATTATTTCTTTAGATCCTTACTTATTTAAAAAGTCTATGTATACATCGTTATTATCGTTAGTAATTTATGTTTGTTATTGAAGGTATGAACTGAATTAGATACTTCTATAGTTTGTAACCTAGCTCAGAGTTTGCTTGTTATCAGTAATATACATACATACATACATATAATCACGCCTCTTTCCCATGGGGGTAGGCAGAGACCACGGATCTCCACTTGCTACGATCCTGACATACGTCTTTCGCCTCACTCACTCTCATTACATTCTTCATACACGCTGGCCGGTTTAGGGTGGTTATCAGTAAATTATGTCAAATACTTATAATTTATGCTATGTACCTTATATGTATGAATTAAATTAGTTTCGCTAATTTGAGCGTATGCGCGTTCTTCTTCTGAGTTCGTATAATTTTTCAGAAATTTAAAAAAGATCATTTGTCATTGATCATTGTCTTTGTATATTTAGTCTAAATACATAATACTGATAGCAATAGGTTTTAGAAGTATTCTACTATTTTATATAGTGATTTGAAAATTAAGCATCACTGTTCTTTATCATTTATAGGCTTCCAACTCTTGTTGTAGTACTGTAGGTGAATTATGATTTTTGCGAAATAAAACGTGTGAAAAATTAAGTTTGCATTTTGTCTATATTGTACTCAAGATTTCATTTGTTATTTTACTTAGTTATTTTATAGTAAAAGCATAGACTAAGTAGAACTACTTAGTCTGTGGTAAAAGTAATCAGTGGCAAAAATCAATTAAATCGGTTGTTCTGACTTGCAGAAATGATTTTATGAAATGCTAGTAGAACATCATTTATTTTAAAATTCATCATCATGAGATCATTCAATACAGGTCACCATAGACAACAAATTATTAACACGTTTCAAAAATATACTATATTGTACATTTTTACCTACATAGTTTGAGCATGAATGTCGCACCAAGTATTTACAAATGAGTTGATTATGAAAATTGAATCTATTGAATAAGTTATTACACACTAAAGTCTACTATTACAATTATGGATATTAAATAAACAGATAAGCGCAAATTAATAAAGGAACACATACACAGGGTATCAGTAGATCCACAATTAAAATTGATTTGATAATCCATTTGTTTCACAAAGCATTTAAACATATTTGACCTGATATATTTTGTTTGCAAAAACATTTCACGAAAGATTTAATGATTACCTAGTTCCTATAAACTCGGTTAAAAAGGATGATCGTTCATCGATCCTAAGATATGTCCACACGAAATATTAACACAATGTACATCAAAGTACACAAAAAATAAAGAGGATTATTTGTCAAAAGATCATCACAATTGCATCACATTTCTATCGTCTATGACGCGTTTAGTGTACTAATAAGAGAAGTTATTATTTTTCAATACAACACGATTTATACATCGCGATATCGCTCATACATTAGAATCGAGCACCGTGATCTGTCGCGGTTGATTTCACTCAAATAATGCTTTACAGATTTTAGACTACACTTCAAAACGAAATGCACATGAATGTTTATTTCATCGTTTACTTCCATTACTTGGTGAACAGCTGTATCGATTTTTGATAACGTTTTCATAGTCAACATTTTTTTATGAAAATTCTACGTAATTACAGAAAAAGTCTTAAAACATCCCTCTTGTGTGAATGTGCGGTCGACAGCTGCCTATCACAGTAGCACCGACTTTATTTATTGCACCAACTCCCGCGTAAGGTTTAGGCCACCAGTTGTTTGGTCGCGATGCTCTGCCGCGCATACTCCGTCCCGACCAGACCTCGGCAGACCAGCGAGAACTCTTGCACAGTGTCGAGCAACCTACGTTTGCTGCTCTTTTCCCTGGAAACAATTTTTTTTTATAGTGGCAATTTCAAGTAAGTTCGTCTAAAACACTCATGTATTAAATAAAGTGAAGGCTTTCAAAGGAATAGTATCAGCTCGTACACTCCTATAGGTCGCGCCACGTAAAAAGAACGCTGAAGGGAAAAGTTGCGCAGTAGGCGATTTTAAGGAATCTTAAGCCCGATTGGCGCGTGCTATTGGTTCGTGAACGAGTGACCAATGACAAACGTGGTATAGGTGCTGGGCAAGCCTTTTCCATCGCAATAATGTCTCAGGCACAACAGTGTCCCGTTAAGCAAAGATTGCCTCCGACGCTGTATAAATGATCTAGTAAAGATGTAAAGGCCTGAGAGTTTGATACGTACTTGATGACTGCAGCAATGAACTTGTGCTTGTGTTGGGGGGTGGCGTGATGCGTGGGGAAGGCGGGCGGGTCGAGCGCGGCGCGCAGCCAGCCCGCCAGCTCGGCGCCGCGCCACGCCGCGCGGTTCAACGCTAGGAGGAGCTCCGCTAGCGGCTCTATCTGGTTGCGGGGCGTCGCGCCGCCTGGTAACACACCATTACATTATTTTTTTTTATTTTTTATTTATTATATCTAGGGGGTTCACCACAAGCTCATACGAATTAACTAACGAACGATCTATGCGCCGCCTGAACATACAGACACGCTTCGCTACACAAGATTACATATTTATTTATTTTTTAAACTTAGGTACTAAATGAATGGAGAGTGGGGCTAAGCCTTTGCCCAGCAGTGGGACATTGAGGGCGACTAATAATAATAAGGTACTAAATACACAACAGAATTTTTATTCTAAAGCGTAGCAGCCAGGACACAAATCAATCATAAAAAAACCAATAACTATACAATAAAACGCACGCTCAAGGCCCGCGATAGAAGCTATGCAATAGCTTAAAAAAACGTACGATAAGTGTACATACCGATACATCTGAGTGCTAGCGCGACGAGCGCGGGCGCGGCGGGCTGTAACGCGGCGGGTCGCTGCGCCGCCAGCGCGCCCAGCCACAAGCAAGCCGCGCGCGCCGTGCCGGCCTCCCATAGGCGGATGCACGAACAACCTGCATAACAACGTTCATCAATAATACAATACGTATAGAAGACCGACGAAGCGCTCCTTCCTGCGTCCACCGCGCGCGTTCCCCTCGACCCTGTGTTTCATTCATACGTTCGTACGCGGCCGGTCATGGAATCCGATCGCCACAAGTTATAGCCCTACAGCTCGAACAAGCGCTTCGTGCCGATCGCTAAAAGTGCCATAAGTGCCATTCCTTTCTTACAAAGTAGTCATAGTTATTCTAGATAAATGACACACTCTCATTCATATAAAAACAGCAAAACATACCTAGTTCAACCAAATCTGGCAGTAAATCGTCTATCCAGTCCAGATATTGCGGTTTCTTCTTTGTAATAGCTAGGAGTAACACGAACAATCCTTCAGCGAGATCCGGCTTGGCGGCGGCGTGCGGGGTCAACGACCGCGCGGCGCTCGATACGCACGAACGGAACAAGTCGCGCGCGCCCGCCCATTCGTTGCCTGCTACTATCATAACCTAAAAATAATGAATTAAAACAATGACGTTAATAATACCGAAATGGTTATCACATCGTAATCCTACTAATATTATAAATGTGAAAGTTTGTGAGAATGTACATGTATTGTATGTTTGTTATTCTTTCACGCAAAAACGGCTGGACGGATTTGGTTGAAATTCGGTATGTATAGTCGACAAAGAAATTGGTTTACCACTTTTGATGACATCTCCCAGTAACATAATTATTCGCTAAGGATTACTGAATGACAGATTCTGACGTAGCAGGTCAATCTGTCAAGCGAAAATAGCCCTTGATGTTTTGTACGTGCAAATGATATTCAGCCTTAGAGTGGTAAACCTATTTCTTTGTCGACTATACATAGGTGATACTCTGAATTAACACATAGGCTACTTTATATCCCGATATTCCCGCGGGAACGGTACTTACGCGGGTGAAACCGCGGGGCGTTATGTGTTAATCCAGGGTATAATCTACATACCAAATTTCAACCAAATCGGCCCAGCCGTTTTTGCGTGAAAGAATAACAAACATTCTCACAAACTTTTACATTTATAATATTAGTAGGATGAATAATGTAATGTTTACCAGTTTGAGTACATCAAGTCCCGATGCGCAGGGATGGTGGCTACAGCCGGTGGCGGTGAGCTCAGCTATCTGTTCTATGAACGGCAACACGTCCGCCATCAGAGCTGATACCGTCTGCTTTAGAATGCTGAACATTGGCTGAAATAGAAAGAGAAGAAAGAAAGAAAAAGCATTTATTTGTGACACAAGCCAAAACACAAAAAACATCTTAATAATTACAATACAAATATTGAATCTAAAAAATAATCAGCAGGGCTATTGCCTAACTAGTAGCGAAATCGAGGTTTATCACCATCTCGACTGAACTGTCAACTATGACAGTAAAAATAAAAGATTTTCCAGAAACATAGCTGTACTGTCAAATCTGACAGTTATTTTTGCGATTTTCTGTCATTTTTAACAGTTAATTCGTGATGGTGAGAAACTACCTTTCCGCGACAAGTTATTCAATAGCTAGTCCAACGCTAGTAATTAGTTACCTCAACGAGCGTCGGATTGAGCGCGTAAGGCGGCAGGGTATTGGCTAGTGCTTGGAACAGTTCCGCCGCTAGTTCGGGGCGCGCGGCTAAAGCTGCTAGTAAAGACGCCGTGCATTCCGCCGCGCCGCCTGCGCCTGTTGGCTCTACTGCCTGTTCAAAAACATAAAAAAATATTTATTGGAAAACCAACAACATTATTACAGAAAATAAAAGAAAAGAAAAATGTGTTTATTTGTGTATAACCTCAAAGATCACTTTAAAAACTACAGTCTTATAAGCTAGTTGACTCTTTTGCAGTTGCAGGTAACAGACGCCTCACAATCTGAAATGTTTAAAACTTACTAACTGAATGTAATACTTGTGGATCGAGGATAGTATTCAATGCTATGGTAAACTGCTATTATTATTATTAGATAGTATCAGAATAGATAAGGGTATATTCACAGTGTTACCTGTGTGGCTAGGTCGGCGTGTAGCATAGCGGCTAGGTCTCTCAACAGCGGCGCGGCGACAGCGGCCTCCGCGCCCGCCAGCGCCGCGCCCGCCGCGCCTAGTAACTGTCGGCGGGTCCACGCCTCTTGACCGCGGCTGTTCTGTATAACAAAAATACTAAATTATTTTATTATCTTTGCATTATTTGAAGTTTGTCCAAACAAATCTGACAAGGAACATCTCAAATGGTTAATATAAGTAGCGTTTTAGTATGCGGGAATAAATTATTTAACATTGACCGTGTGTCCTACAAAGTTAATTGCTTATTTTTCAAAGTGGTCTGTAATAAGATTTTATTGAATAAATATATTTTGATTTTGGCTCTCTCTCTTACCTGCGCGGCTTGCACGATATGATTCGTGCGAGCGAGAGGCCCTAGTGCCGCAGGGCTCTCTCTCTTACCTGCGCGGCTTGCACGATGTGTTGGGCTAGGTGCGCGGCGGGCGCGGGGCAGTCTGCGCACAGCTTGCGCAGCGCGAGCGCGGCCGGCGCGGGCGAGCGAGGCAGCGCCCCGCCCGCCGCCAGGATGCACGCGCGAGCGAGAGGCCCGCCCGCCGCACCGCTCTCGCACACAGAGCTCAGCCAGGACGCGTAACTGCCTATCGATAGCACAGATTACCTACATGAGACAGATACCTCATCTCGAACATTGTTCTTTTTCCTTCGGGCTATTTTCGCGGCGCCCCGAGCGACGTTTAGGTCTTGTCAGCAAACAAAAATAAATAAGTAACTCCATCTAGTGCTTAGTAGCATGCAGTCGGATGCCTAAACGGCGCTACGCGGCGCCGCAAAAATGAAACACCAAAAAATAGCCCGAAGAAAAACGGAGTGAAATCAATGTTCGAGATGAGGTACCAGTGTCGATAGATAACTTGTTATAGTGAGCGTAACTGCTAGCGTAGCGCTGCTGCGTGCGTCGAAGCGAGGTTTGAGATTTTATAGGCATTCAATGTTTCGAAAAATATAGAGTCTCGCTAACAGTCACGTGACCGCTTGTGACGTCATATCACACGGTTACAACTTGTTTTACTTCTAAATCGGAAACTAATTGACTTATCGAAGTAATTCTTTCACTACTATTTTTAATTTTTTTAGAGAATATAGAGTGCTAATTATCAAAATTAGTTAACATTCTTTATTTGCAGCGCACTTCGTGATCTCGGTACTAACCTAGCGCATCAAGCGCCGTATGTAGAGTCCTTGCGTGTGTGGCGCCCTCCGCCTGTGTAACAGCGTGTCGCAGCAGCGCGGCGAGCGCGGGAGGCACGCGCGAGTGTGGCGCCGCGTCAGCCAGCGCACAGAACACGTGCAGTGCGGCCTCACGACGCGCGTCCGTTGTCGCGGCACTGTACGCTTCTTCCACGCGAGACCAACACCACTCGCCGACGATAGCGAAGCAGTACATCTGGAATATACTGCTGTATTGTACTTGTATGCTTATTGCTTTATGTCACTCAGGCTTTTACATCTCTATGCTGAAATGATCGCATCGATGTTTGCGCATGGGCCTCTCGCTCACGAACCGATAGCACGCGCTAAATCAATGGTGTGATGTGCGCCGCGTCACGCCTCCACCAATCGGACCTAAGATTACTTAAAATCATCTACTGCGCAGCTTTTACCCTCATCGTTATTTTACGTGGCGCGACCGACATTAAGAAGCTTATCATCACTGAGTATCATAGGCTGATAATACCCGTGCGAAGTCGAAACATGCATTAATGAATATGAAAAAGTCAATAAATAACTTACCAATGTATCAGCAATATCCTGTCTATAGCATCGTAACAACTCTAGATCGTCTTTAGACATGGCCGAATCAGCGGGCGCCTCCGATTTGCAGACCAACACGGACAAAAGGCGGGAGAATACTTCGCGCCACACGCTGTTTATTGTTATCTTCTGTTCCATCACGTTGAGGATCTCATCCTGGTAATTAATTTCATTTTTGAACCGCCAGTCTCAATAAACTATCTTTAGTTTGCTTTTATTAAGTACTGTTAGTTTCACATTTTTTGTATGGAAGTGGGTAAAGACGTAAGCAAAAAAAAAGCAAATTAAAAAAAATTGTGTGTGTGTGATCTTTAAGTAAATACCCACATTTTTACTGATGCACATGGGAATGGGTAGGATATCATTTGTGTAAATCTGGTTATCGTGAATACGATTTCATTACTATACTTCATTTATTGAAACGAGCTAATAGGAAGAGAAATAAACACACGTGATTGGTCGTCGAAAATAATTGGATTGGCTAGATTTGACAATTGACAATTGATTTGACAATCTAGCCAATCACGAGAAAGATAACTATTTTCGACGACCAATCACGTGTGTTTATTTCTCTTCCTATTAGCTCGTTTCAATAAATGAAGTATAGAGGTAATATAATTGTGACTTGATAGTGGCTAAATGCAGAAGCTGTACGACGCCAAAAAAAACTTTATCTATATTGAATCTTAACTACTTTCATAGCTACCTGCAGCGTGTACCAGAATCCGAATATAAGGTTGGACCTTGTCTCGTGTATTGGATAGTAGCCAGGCGCGCCCTGAGACTCCAACAATATCTCCAGCAGCTGTCTAGTGCCGGCCGCATGTTCCGAGTTCTCTCCGCTCTCTACCGCGTCTACGATGGACCGCGCGTGCGTCACGCCTAACGCCACGCAACACGTCATCAGCGCTGATAGCAACTCCTGAAAGATGGACGAAAGGTGAGAGAGAGCGAAGCGAGTTACTACAAATTGTGTAAGAGAGCTACACTATTTATTAAAAGACAGAAAATTTAATTCGAAACAAAATTGTCGCGAAATTTTCTGTCATACTTGGTGCCAATAGGTTTCAATAAAATAATTTGTAGTTTTTTACCTGATTTATAATCTGTAGTTTTTTACTTACACATCACATCACAATAAATACCAACTCAAGAAAGAAGAGAAGAATTTTCATTTACCGCCGCCTTCTTCACCCTCTACAACTTCCATCCTTCGCAATTGGTTTATTTGAATCGATTTGTTTCGCGAAGTTGGACCTTGCTTACCTCATTAGGCGAGTTAGGTACTGCATCCCTCTGCATGATCGGCGATGCCAGAGCGGCAAGTGAGGCCAATAGTTCCAGCGCCGTGGCGGGGTATCGCGCCGCGTTGCCCGCGTCGCCGCAAGCCCGCGCCGCGCCCAGGCATGCCTCGCAAGCGTCTAATGCGCTGTCTGATACTAGCTCGTTGCATCTGTGCAATATAAGCCCCAGTTTATATGAACGCATGGCACAACAACATAGGGAGACCCAATCGGAACCAATTACAAAAAGAATGAAGTTCTAAAAACTTTGTAGCAATATTAATATATTATGCCTTCGGCATTATGCTCGCCAATTGTACATTTTAGTTTTACTTTGTGTGCAATAAAGAATTTATAAATAAATAAAAAAATATCATTGACGTAACATAATATGGGTGTGTTACAACAACCACCTCGAAAACCATCTCGTTTTGAGAAAGAAAATTAAGAACATAGAAATTGTACACAAGCAAAAGCCCTATTTTAAGTTAGAACGTAATATATTTACGTTCTAACTTAAAATTGAGACTGATTCATTACTCAATTGCAAAATTTTATGATTGTGTCTTGACTGAAATCTAAAGGCTAAGTAGAACAAAACAATAAACTCACGAATACAGGACATGAACAGCAGTAAGCAAGGCTCTGAACAGCGGCATTCTGTCCGGCAAGGCGGGTCCTATATCAGCCTCGACTCCGTCTATAGTGAGCCAGCTGGACGCACAGCTCGCGGCTGTGGTCCACGACTGAATCAACTGCTCTGATGGGGGCTCTTTGCTGAAGTCACTGTAAACAAAACATCATTTCAAATACACAACGTAGAGCCATTACTGTATTCAGCCCCTGAAACTTTTGATGAGGTTCAATGCTTTATTGAACAAGTGATAGTTTACACATCAAATTCTTATACAGCTCTTTACAAAAACTCCTACATTCAAGTACATAAGCTCTAGTGATGGTAACATAATAATTTTACCCACTTATTAAAAGTAAAACCTACTCTTGTACAACAGTTTTGCAATAAATGTTTCTGATTTCTGACATCTCAATAAAATAGTTTATTGATAAATGAATACTCATAATCTCTCTTTCATCAGAACAATACTTACTTATATACAGTCTGTAGATATCTAAGCATATCATCTAAAACTGCAGGGCATGCTTGTCGTAACATGGCTCGGTTTTTGGCGCGAAGCGATGAACCCATTGTCATACTGTTGAACTGCAATTAAACAACTCAATTATAGGCCAAAATCTATAATTATTTAAATTTTTAAAAATACAGTTGCGGAATGAAAGTCCTAACCACCTTAAGATCTGTTATTGCTTGCTAGATATTAGTTTGATAACCATTTGCCATTTTTTTTTTAGTCTAATATGCAGTTTAAAAAGATAATATGTGCTTGCATTGCGTCAAATAAATTGATTTAAAAACTGGTAAACCTTTTAGTTCTGCAAATATTCTCAAATAGTCATTTTTATTCTTTTGCTGGATGCAATTGGTGGTGAACTGGTGATATAGTTTAATAAAAATAAAAAAAAACAGAACTTACTTCTTCTGGTATCACAGTTAAAACTTCCAATAATAACATAGTGTTTTCCACATTTGAAAGTGGCCTAAGAATTGTGGCTAGGTCTACTGTGCCCTGCTGCAGTATGAAAGCTGCCAACTGGAAAACAATAGTGATTTTTAAGAATCATAAGTGTTTGTTTACATTATTGAGCTGATCTTAAACAGTGGAATACTGTCAAGACAGTCTAGCGTCTTACTGTCAAAAGAATATAGACTTAATTATATTTAACTTACACCAATGCAGAGTCTATTAGTAACAATCTTAGGTCCTTTAGAGTATGTGAATACAGATTGCAGAAGTTTTTCTTTTAATTCATCATAGCTCTCTGGAGGGACTTCATTCCAACATCGCAGGATTTTTGTATGTAATGTTGTTGCTCCATAAAACTGCACTTCAGTGCCCTAAAACAAATAGTGTTCAAATATAATGGAAAAATAAAAGACAATGAATAATAATTACTAGTAGACAGTGGACGAACGAATGTAAATACAAGAATAGAACATATTTTGTTGTTATGTTACCTTAGTAGGTTGAAGCAGTTCCCACAGAAAGTTCCAAGCTTCAGGAACCCTCTGAGCAGTGGTTAGCCAAGTATGAGCTTTGGTGCGGTCATTCTGCTCCCCGTTGTAGAAAACAGACACAGCATACTCTGCATTTTGAGCTGTGAACTCCATTTCTGATGGTGTTCTATAGGGACTACCTCCGCACAATTACCCGTGGTGGATTTCACTGCATTTTATCCTTTATAATAGAAGTACGAGAATTTCCGATAATCAGCGTACTTACTAATGCCCGTTCAGGTGACGAATAGTAGTACTTCACACATCCAGAGAAGTTATTCTTCACTTACAAAATACATTAGAGGATAGCAAAGAAATTCATTTTGCTTTAGCTTCCTCAGCCTGCCTGTCATTCATCAGATGAGTGAGACAGATTTTGATTTGATTGTCTGACTGACAGTGACGTGACATAACAACATAAAGAGAAAAATAAAATGCATCAAGACGTTTGAACGAGAAAAAATGAAATGCAAGATCCCGAAAAGAACTGTCAAAATAACTAGATTCCCAAAATGTCATTGTCATTGTTTGCAACGGTCCTTAGATGGCTCAACTGGTTCTATTTGTATTTTGTACAGTTAGGTATTAGTTTATTTTCTGTAAATAAAATTTGAGAATTGTCATTGTCAATATCATTCATACTACTATAATATGATTGTTTGTACCTACCTAGTCTATAATTTCCGTAAGTTGGGTGTCTGCTACTACTTTTAGGTAGGTACCTACTCAAACAAATGAGTAGCTAATGAGTTTTTACCTAGTATACCTACCTACATACATACCTGAAACTCGGTTAGTATGTAAGAAGATAAATATCAACCTAGTTATTAAATTGTTTTTAGCTTTAGTCTATTCTTATTGTTTATCTTTTTCTTTTTTTTATCTTGCCTCTTCTTGGCCTAGGAACTTTTTTTAATGTGTTATTCCCATAAAATAATTACGTCTGCCATGCAAACCTACTTGACAACAACTTGAGAAACACAAAAAATACAAGGATGCGCCTATAGCTTCTCTGGCCGCAAACATTTGTAAATCCTACAGGGGGATCACCGATATCCCAAATACAGGGTAACCTAGTTGGGAGTCTGAGATCAGCCATGTACACCTTTAAGCATAATCGTACCTATGTATAAAACACCATATTGTATCTACCTGTTGTATAAGCCAAGTTTTTCACCACCTATTATACGTACCTAAATGTAAGAACATTGTACCTAGTGTGACATGGAATTGTAAGGACTACTTTTAAGGTTTCTAAATAAAGTTATTATTATTATTATATTATTATTATTATTAATATCAATGGAGTGCGGTCTGTCTGTCTGTCTGTCCAGTCACTGGACAGACAGACTTTCCCACAGACCGAACTGAATGAATTAATGACAGGACACTGGACTCCAGTGTCCTGTCATTAATTCATTCATTCATTGCTGCGCGTAGAAGTTTGATCAGTATATACAAATGTACTCTGTGGTTGTTGCCAGTTGTTGCCGAGAACAACGTGAAGTGTATTTTAATTGAATAAATCCAAAATCGAATCAAAATGAAGATAGAAGAAGTGAAAAGCACTGCAAAAACCCAAAGAATATCTGCTCATAGCCACATTAAAGGTTTGGGACTTGATGAAAATGGTGTTCCCATACAAATGGCAGCCGGTCTCGTGGGCCAGGAATCTGCCAGAGAGGTATCATCAAAACCTATTTACCCTAATAATATTATCTAATAGCGAAATGATGAATATATGATTATACAATAACATTTATTCCAGAAAGTATATTGTTTTAACTTTGAGGTTAATTGGTTGCCATGGACACCAAAATTGCATGAGCCTACTGTGAGAACTTGTTTTTTACAATCACATAACACACCCAATCGTTTTGACAGTGCTATGAGTATGTTCTTATATCTCTTATCAGGCAGCTGGACTGGTGGTGGACATGATCAGAAGTAAGAAGATGGCTGGTAGAGCGCTGTTGTTTGCTGGCCCTCCAGGCACAGGGAAGACAGCTATCGCCCTGGCTATTGCACAGGAGCTTGGCAACAAAGTAAGTGTCCATCACACATTAATAACTACACAAGAACAAAGTGTCTTCCCCTTCAATAGATACAGTAAGAAACATGCTATTGAGTAATATGCTAAAAACATCTTTAATTCTAAACACAAATCAAATTTTTTGTTTCTTTGTAGGTACCCTTTTGCCCGATGGTCGGCAGTGAAGTCTACAGCACTGAGATAAAGAAAACTGAAGTGTTGATGGAGAACTTCCGACGAGCCATTGGTCTGCGCATCAGAGAAACCAAAGAAGTTTACGAAGGGGAAGTAACTGAACTCACTCCAGTTGAAACTGAAAATCCAGCAGGAGGTAAACATTTTTTGTTCTAGATTTATTTAGGGTTTTTGAGTCGTACTGTAAAATGGAGGTAAAATTGTTTTATAAACAGTCTGCAAAAAAATACCACTATTTTCAAAGTGCAATTGCTAAAGTCTTTACAAATTTGGTGCAGGGTATGGCAAAACAGTATCTCATGTCATCATTGGACTGAAAACTGCCAAAGGAACAAAACAGCTAAAACTGGACCCAACAATTTATGAATCACTGCAGAAAGAGAAGGTGGAAGTGGGTGATATTATCTACATTGAAGCCAACTCAGGAGCGGTGAAACGTCAAGGCAGGAGTGACACTTTTGCAACAGAGTTTGATCTTGAGGTACCTACTCGTACATTTAATTTTGTTCTTTTTTGTTTGTAAAGTACAATGTTAGAGATCTGCTAAGTTTTATGACTAATTAGAACATGGTCTAAAAGCAATATAGCAATATGCAAACCATTTCTCTTCTCATGTTTAGTTGAAATAATGTTTGATGACATTTGATTGTCATGCATTAATCCATCATTTTAGCTGTAAGTTTGTAAAGTGTTGAATAAATAAATAATCATGGCTGATTAGGACTTAACAACAAAATTACTAATCACACACATTTAGACTCATACACATTTGCCATGTTAAACATCTTATTATTTCAGGCTGAAGAGTATGTTCCGCTACCAAAAGGAGATGTCCACAAGAAGAAGGAAGTGGTCCAGGATGTGACTCTTCACGACTTGGATTGCGCCAACGCGAGACCCCAGGGCGGCCACGACATCATGTCCATGATGGGGCAGCTAATGAAACCAAAGAAGACTGAAATTACGGGTATGATCATAATTTATCTAAGGAGGGGTTGAACCTATCAGTGAAATACACTGAATTTATTTTAAAATACATTACTTATCAGCTAATTCTGTACGGTATCCGGTACGGTAGATCGCATGATAACTACGCCCGATTAGTTCCCGTTCTAGTGAGAATACAGGGATCAAAAGTAGCCTATGTGTTAATCCGCGATATAAGCTATCCTGGTACCAAATTTCATTCATTTAAGTGTATTTAAGTTATATAAATATTTGTTTTTGTATTAAGTTTCTATTTTTAGAATATCAAATGTAAATTTATTTGTCTTCAGATAAATTGAGGAAAGAAATCAACAAAGTAGTAAACAAATACATAGATCAAGGCATTGCTGAGTTAGTTCCCGGTGTGCTGTTCATTGATGAGGTATGTATGTACTCTAGCTAGACGAACCTGTGCAATGAAAAAAAAAAAACTGAGATATTATTACGAAGCGCTCGTCGCGACACTTGCTAAGACGTTCTTGTTAGATCGTCGACGTAAAGCAACGTTCTGAGCGGACACTACTTGGATGGGTGATCGCAAGTGGCATCAACAACTGGGCGCTTCCGTGCTTCGGAGGGCACGTTATATTGTCGGTCCCGGCTTTAAAGTCGTTATGCCATCATAGCCTTTAGGCGACCTAAAAAATCCGTCACCAGAGTTGGCCACTTGCTCTTACGAACAAAGGAATGAGATATTTATAGTTTCCCAATTACTTAATTCAAGAGTTGATGAAAAATTGTTTTGTGTTTTAGGTCCACATGTTAGATATCGAAACATTCACATACCTGCACCGCGCTTTAGAGTCCGCCATCGCGCCGATAGTCATATTCGCAACCAACCGAGGAAAATGTCTAATAAGGTATGAACCTTGCATTATTTATAATTATTTTAAAACAATGTTTAGTAACAAACGTGTGTCCTTTTTGGGTAATATTACAATGTTTTTATTTAGATAGGTTAGCTATTACAGCACGACTTAACCCACTGTTGGGTAATGATCGCTATTAGCTTGTGCCATTTGATTCCGCTATGATCTACGCACCACTTCGATCGTAAATTTTATTTTCTTAAATATTTATAGATAATATGGATTTCGGTACACAACACACAGTTATTCATTTGCATTTATTTCAGGGGTACTGAAGATATAATCTCGCCGCACGGAATCCCATTAGATCTGTTGGACCGACTGCTTATCATCCGTACATTGCCGTACAACAAAGCCGAACTTTTACAGGTAATTCTTGACAATATTTACATTTTCTCACAATTATCAATTAAAAAAAACCTACAGCCCATAACTGGCTGCAACCCGCGGTGTTACTTGCGGTGAATAGCTTCCGTTCCCGTTTGAGACCAATAACAAAAGTAACCTATGTGTTGATCCAGGCTACAAGCTATCCTGGTACCAAATTTCATTCAAATCCGCCCAGCCGTAGCGTTAATGAGTAACAAACATTCACACTAACACACATACTTTCACATACTTATATAATATTAGTCTGATTAGTGTATAATGTCTCTTGTTTAGATTCTTAAGCTGCGAGCTGGTACAGAAGGAATCGCCATAGAGGATGAAGCTATCGCCGCGTTAGCTGAAGTCGGCGCGAATAGTACTCTGAGGTTTGTGTTTCATTGTTTTATTGTATTAACAATCAGTCCGGTCTTTAAATTAAGGTTCTGCCACACTGCTTTTAAAAACTTCAACAAACATTGGATCACAGTTTTAGAAAACATTTTCATGTAGTGTGTAGTAACATTAAAAACAAAATTGACTTGCGATAATTGTCACGATGCATAGTTGTCGTTTTGTAGAGTAGAGGGGCAGATTTAGTCACTTGCTCATACGAACGAAAGAACGAACTATGGTCACTTTCAGACATCCATCCACATCTCTCTAATCTAAACTTTAAAAGATGCAACTGAGCCAAAATATCGGGAAACTCATATTATCTACGTGTGGTGACAGATTTTTTAATAAGTCTATGATTTTATATTATAATACAACGGGAAAATTACTCACGTAAAAATATCGTTGTATTAATATAATGTGTAGTACAACTAACGATAGTTTTGAAAGTAAAATATAAGCATGATTGTTACAGATACGCGGCCCAACTGCTGACGCCGGCGATGCTGACGGCGCGCGCTGACGGCGCCCAGCGCATCGCGCCCGCTCACATCACGGCCGTGCACACCCTCTTCCTGGACGCCAAGTCCTCCGCGCGCATACTCACGCAGCATTCCGATAAGTTTATGAAGTAATTACTAGTGTAGATCGTGTCACAAGAACGATGAGGTTGAAATACTGCGATTTTTTGGAATCTTAGGTCGTGGTGGAGTAACGCCACTTCCCCTCGGTCTATTTACGTGACGTTATAATAGTTGTGATTCACAGTACCTATTGCTTCAGTTTGCTAACAGCCTTTGTCGCACCGATACGGACATTATGGGTTGTGTTAACTTCCCAGGGTTGTTGGTCAATATTTCCTTTTATCACTAACGTATGTATGTGTTAATAAGGCTCGTATTTAGTATGATGTGAAAACTGTAGCTCATTCACATTATTATGATTCCATTATCAAAAAAAGATTGCGGTCTATTTTTCATGAATGCTTGTTTATTTGGTTGCAATCTGTATTGTAAGGTTTGCTATAGGCACCTCTTGTGGAACTCTCGAGTTCCTATCTAATTAGAATTCTGAAATGAAGATATTGTTTTTTCTACAATTAATGTGATATTTTCTATAGGTTTTGTTATAAATAAGCTAATTAATTGTAATAGTTTTGTCCTAGGAGGGTCTTTGATTTTTGTTTACTATTCGAGCATGACGTTCATTTAGCAAGTATTACTAAATATCCAAATGTATCAATAATTATGAAGAAAGGAAAGTCGTAGATAATAAATAAAATTTTATTATCAAAAAGTTTCTTATTTTAATCTTCTAAAGTACTTTAGATCTAATTTATTTACAAAACAACAATTTGTTCTAATCAAGTAATTTTTACAACAGACATGCAACTATATTCCACTGGGTTCTTATCTTACGTCAAACATCAACTATCTTTTAGCTGTACAAAATCTTGCTATTTACAAAAACTATACCATACATTCAGTTCTCGTTGGAGTTTGATACGGCATCAGTCTTGAAGAAGGGAATGAATCTAGCGTCCATTTTGGGGAGAGGGGTAGTTCCGGGCTTGTGCGTGGTGGTAGGCGGGGTGAAGGTGGGCAAGTCTATGCGCAGGTCAGCCGGCGCCGCCGTGTGCCGGTACAGCGCCTCGAACTGCATCTCCTCAGGGTACGAGTGACTCTTGATCTTTCTCTCGTCACGGGCGTTACTAGGATACACGATCATTATCTTTTCATTGCCCTCGCTTTGAAGCGCGACCGGAGGTAACGCTGTGCTGGTAGAAACCACAGGTCCTTGTACCACCTGTAACATTTCGGACGGTGCAGCACGAAGTTTCTCCGTAGTCGTCGTCGAAGGTACTGCAGTTGTGGTACTCGTGGTCGTAGTGGAGATAACCGCAGGTATTTCAGGGTCATCAGGCGTTTCTATTTCGCGCTTCTCTCCAGGCGGGCCGAAAGAGCGTAGCGATTCTATCTTCATCTCTAAAGTAGGCGTCGGAACCGGTATTGAGCTGGTAACGTTCATGTCTTCCATCGGTATGTATCTGGAGGTCGGCTTAGGTAAGTCCCGGGCCCCGAATATAGGAAGCCGCGGTGCGTACGCCGACACGAGAGGTAGCAGTGTGTCTCTGGCGTATCGTTCTGCTCTTGAAATAAAAGACGCCAATCTTGCAGGCAAAAATTGTACTGCAAAACTGGTTTCTTCCTTTTCAGCTCTGTCGCCCCATGTTGTGGAATCGTAAGTTGGGGTGGTCGACATATCATAGTTTTTGGCTTTTCGTATTGGTGGTTGCGTGGTCGCTTTAGGAGCTGGTGTTGGTCTAAGTAACGGTTCAGATATTTCGTGTCCCTCTGGGTTATCTGCTCGTTGACGCGGAGTTTTCCTTAGTCGCGGCCTCAGCACTGGTTCTGCTATTTCGACCAGTCCACTGGGAGCTGTTTTCGTGTTAGTCATTCCAAAAGCTCTTCCTGTATTTTCTGCCTCCCCAGACCATTCGTAGGTATCCACTAAGACGAATGGTCGTTGAGGAGATTCTTCGGGAAGTTCGTTGTCCAGATCATCGCGGATCACTTCGGGTCCATCTCGTTTAGTCGAGTTTTCTTTTACGTAGACTGGACTATCGCTTGTTCCATTGAATGATTGATCATCTTGTGGAACGACGCAGTCTCCTGGGTATAGTGGCAATTCTATTAACTCTTCTGACAATAGCTGCATTCCTTTCTTACAGAATGACGATCTGTAAACAAGAAACTTTATTAATTTTGTAGTTTGAATGAAAATACACCTACTAGGAGGTACCACTACCTACTATACTTGTTACATTTGTCTTTCTGATAAGTGATTCAAAAAGATGTAAGGCACTTACGTCTTAGCAAAGCTGTCTGCAATCAGCAACTTATCAACATGTATAGACTTGACTCCTGCGCTAAGCCATCCATTATAGGCTGCGTAGTGGATTGTGGCTCGAATCGGCACTCCTAAGGCTGGGTGTGGAACTATCACTCGAGTGAAACGGGCACCACCGTTTAAAGTATCCTCGCGTCTGAAATAACCAGTTATTATAGTTTTATTTACATATAAGTAGAGAAGAATTTATAGATTTTAACTTTGTAGTTTTCTGAAGCCAATACTTAGGTTAGAACTAGTGGTGATTCTTACTTGGTCATAGGGAATGATTCATTAAGACCCGAATCACCTTGCAGAGTGAGCGTTACTCGGCCGAAATTTGCTTTTTCGGGAGCTTCGTTGCCAGCCCATATTGAAACGTGGTATTGATGAGCTGAAAATAAAAGAATGAAAAAAGCTTACCATAACATCACCATGGATTATGATGTTTTAAAAAACGATGTGGATTAGAACTAAGTACTTACTTTTCTAATTTAAGACTAACAAAACTTACCACAGAATGGTTCCTCTTCCCTGGTAAGAAGATACAGTTGTCCGCGACCTAGCGACCGATCTGCATAGTATCCCATGTTTCCGCATCGTCGCTTACTATCGCATGGGAAACATCGACCCTGAAAAACAAAAAAGTATCTATCAACTAATTGTATTGTCATCACAGCTCAACGCTATCAAAGAGATCCTATTGAATCAGCATTGACTTTTAAAATCTGCTACATTGGGAGGCGAAGAAGAAATAGACTGTCCAAGCTCAAACATGTTGTTAAGGCATAATTGTTATAGCATGCATGATTCTTCCTACCTCAAGGAATGTATCGTAACTAGTGCAGGGGAATGCAGGGAAGTGGCATTTGGGGGATACTGAGTCTGTGAAGAACTTGTAAGCTCGTCGGTGGTTGCATAGCGACCGGCCTTCTGCTGATGTTGCTGCCCATGGCAGGAGATCTGATACGGCACCTACGAACCTAGAACCACAAAAATATGAAGTTAAAACTTGTTAATCAGTATACTTTTAGTGATGTAAATTAGCTAGATAAAAGGTCACACCGAGTAACTAATGATACCAGTCCATATTAAATTTAGTCCTATAAAAGACAATTACCTACAAAAATTTTGAGATTATGAAAAAAACCCATCACGAGTCATTTTTTGAGTTTCTGCTGGTTACTCTCCCTATACCATCGAGTTTGTCAAGAACTATAAGAAAAACCTTACGCAAGGCCCACCTCGTTACGATTAAATCCAAAGGTCTTAAATCCAAACTCACAGATTAGAGCAGCCATGCTGCACTCTACCACCGTTCGGGTAGAAGTCCACGTGGCCTAGCGGCTGAGCGGCCCCCAACCCTCCGAGGATGAGAGTTTCTCCATTCGAATGTATCACGTCGACGAACTTTGCATCGTTGCGGTCCAATCGAGCTCGTACGTCTTGAAACTCGAACAGAGGGCCGGCAGGATCCAAACCTGAATTTAAAAGAGGTACATTAGTAAAGAGACAACGTCCACAGTAACACATTTGTGTTGTGGATAGGTGTGGTATCGTGTAAACAACAAACTATTTATACTTCAGCGTGTCCAAGTGACAGTTTGTAAGCTCAATGTTTTACTACTCGGTGTGGCACGTGGTAACTTTCGGTCGTACTTACTTTAAATTGGTTGATGAACAGTAGGAATTAGTACGAGCAAAATCAATAGCCAGGTTTACTATCTTGCCAACATAGACTCACGGGAGTTTCTCGTTAATTCACATGGTTATTTACGTACCAGTAATTCGGCTGATGTTCCGTAACTCAGATCCGGCGAACCCTGCTACGTGGGCTCCCAAACTGAAACCGATGAGATGGACATCTTCGAATCTCAAATCTATGTGCTTCGCTAGCCCTGTACAAAGAGGATATTAATTACAGGCATATGCATACAAAACTTAAATTTCAAAGCATGATAGGGGCCACAGTCATGTATCTAGGTATATGTGTACAAGCATGAACAATTGAACATAGATCATGTAGATTGAGAGAGATACTCTTAGATAGAGCTATCGAACTCGTCCATCGTGGGCACTAAACGCGTTTTGTGACTAGACTAATAGATAAATTACTGTGAGAGTTTTAGCGACAAGAATTTGAAGTTTTAACAGGACCCACCTTGCAACAGCATTGCCAGCTGTTTCCCCACCAGTCTTGTATTAGCGGCTGCTCTAAGATAATTCGGCATTGTAGCCCCGCCTTCCCAGTCCACACATATTACGTTGCACTCCTCCTGGAGAAGAAATTATATTGTTTTGTTGGAGATAGATTTCAGATTTATATTTATTGACCATAACTATAACAATGGAGGTTATACATGGCAAGTCATTTATTTTACAATTTGTGACAATATATATTAAACAAGATATTACAAAACAATCGATATTAGTTAGAGATTAGACATTAGTTATAATACAACAAGATATCCCAGTATAGGTAGGTAGGTATGTCAATTGTGCGAAAAATAGTTCATATGTCATAAGGATAAGGTATAGATAGATTGCTTTCCAGAAATTCGGCAATACAATAGAATGCATGGCTTTCAAAAAATCGTTTAATAATAAGTTTAAAAGTATTATAATTGTCAATGTTTGTTATGTCAATTGGTAATTTATTATATAGTTCTATTTTATTAAATTCTCCATGTCTTTGTACCTTTGCAAGACGTACCTTTGGTTTGATTAGATGATGTCTGTTTCTTAGGTTGTAGTTGTGGGTATCTTTTTTTTGTATGTAGTTTCCTTTATTACTATGTATTTCTAACAGACTCTTATAAATGTATAGTGATACTACGGTCATTATTTTATATTTCTCAAAATACTGCTTAGCTGACGTTCTTCTGTGTAATCCGCAGATTATTCTTACGGCCCTTTTCTGGCAAATCAACACCTTGCCCACAACGACACTGTTTCCCCATATTGTTATAGCATAGCTTATTATGGAGTGAACATAAGCGTAATACACAGTCAATAATGTTTTCAAATTAACGATTGGTTTAAGTCTTAAAAGAGCATAGTTTGCACTTGCTAATTTTTTGCATATATTTTCGATATGTGTCACATGGCTCAATGTATGATCTATAGTGTACCCAAGGAACGTATGAGACATCGTCCCTTCGGAGTGCTTCGTTCGTTTCGCTTTATATTGCATTACAACGCTTTTATTCGCATTAAGTACAATGCCGTTAGCCTCAAACCAGTTTGTTAGAATCTGGATTGAGTCTTTAATTTTCTCTTCTAGTTTTTGTTCTGCTTTATCTTTTATACCCACATGTGTGTCGTCCGCAAATAGGTTTATAAACGCCCAGTCAGGCACACATTTGGGTAAGTCATTCACATAAATAAGAAAGAGAATTGGTCCTAAGATCGAACCTTGTGGTACCCCTATGTTTATAAGTCCTTGGTCCGAATGTATGTCACCTATACTGACAATTTGTGTCCTATTACGCAGATATGTAGCCATTATATGAAGTTCTTTACCTTCAAACCCGTAGTATTCTAATTTTTCGAGCAGAATATCATGTCTAAGGCAATCAAACGCCTTAGATAGATCGCAAAAAACACTCGCGATATAAACAAAATTAAAAACAATTAAATTAGTTATTTATTAAATATTGCGCAGAAGGTATTTAGTACATATTCGTTTACTTCTAATCAGTAGTTCTAAAAAGAAAAACTATTTAGCAGTATGTTGACAGGTTAGCAGTATGTTACTACAACCTGTAATTTACTCTTGCAGGAAAATTAACCTTCAAGCTTATTCCAAAATATTTCCTTGTAAAGATCATTAACATAACAACATAATAATTATCTCATAATTACCGGTAACTTACATAAACGACATCTCACAGACTTGTTAGAAGGTCATCAGAAAAACTCTTTTGAATATTATATTATGCAAATTGGTTGTTAATGATGGTTAAACCTTTAACAGAAATGAGGAAAATCTGAATTTAACATTCTCTTTTTGGTATTTACCTATGTTTTTTTTATGATTAAGTGAATATGTCACAGCGGTTGGTTCACGTTTCCTGATCAAGTTGAATAGGAAGTCGAAGTTATTTATAAAGTGTCTGCTTCTAGTTAAGTGGCCGCATTTAAAATGTAATATTGCATCAACGATCTCAAATATCAGGTTTGCTTGCGTAGAACCTATTTTACCAGGAAGTCGTATCCAAGCTGACGACATAATCTGTTGCCTGTGCTTTTCAGAAACCCGTGTTGAAGGGCGTTGTTATTATTCTCTATCATCAGTGCCTAAGTAGGAACCTACTTACAATACGCTACTTTATCGGAGGCATTAATTTTTATAGCTACCTTACTCGAGTCTACCGCATCATGAGTAAACCATACACTCATTTAGTAGGTACACGTGTTTGCCTCTATATTTTTAATTGAAGTCTAATGATTATAATAATATTACCATATAGGTACTAATCATGTGAGTCAACATGCCGCTGGAACCAACAAATCCCAATTCTTTCATAACTTCTCGAATTCATCAAGAATAAACTTACAACAGCCATGAGAGCGGATCGCATCTCGTAGACCCACACGTTGTCGCAGTTGGAGCCGAATCCATGCACAATGATGCGCGTCGGTCGGTCCGCGTCGAAGGCGCGAGTGGCCCACGACCATATTGCGGACATGTTGCTCGCAGACACAGCCAGGAGTGGCTGGTCACCTCTGCAATAGAAATTAGGTACTTAGAAAATGGTTCTGAAATACTTATATCTATCAGCATCAGAGTTTTGATGATTTTTAATAGGATTCCGAGCAATCTGAATGTTGTGTGTGGTGCTCTATACTCGCAAAATATTATAACTCTTTCCAAAAACCGTACATTTTAAACCACCCCCGTCAAAAAGAAAAATCTTTGCTTATTCTTAAAAATACTTTAGTGTGTACTAGAAGTTTGTCAGTACAATACAAAACTTCTGTTAGTACTGATTTCCAATTCACTAGGTGCCACCACACCACCAGGTGAATTGGCACCGAAAGTTGTATGGATATTAAAACGTACCAAATGTACGAACACGACCAAACTAAAGCTCAATATACCTGCTCACTGTGGAGTACATAAGGAACTGTGTTCCGACCTCCTGCGGAGAGCTGGGAAGCGTCTCCAGGTACGCGAAGGGTCCGGCATCCTCGAAACAGCCGAACTCTCCATAGCACACGCTGCCTTGAGATCTCTTACTCCTGAAACAATGTTGTTCAAACTGATTATATTAATATTCTTGATCATCTGCAATCTCCATCTAAGACCTCAATGTAAACATTATATTCATTGCTTGCACGATCAATCATTACATCGATCAGTAATCTTCCGGGCCCGTAGAACCCGGATAACGGTTAGAGGTACGAACACAGCGTAAAGTAAAGTGCCGAAGTAATCTATAATTACACATCTGATATGAATCTGCATTGCTCGAAAGCAGCACCAATGTATGTTAATCATGATGAGTCTTGAAAGTACATATATTGAGATCAACACTTTCGTACTTGCGCGTTTTCATTGTGCTTTGTGCGAGATAATAAAGGAAGTGTTGGAAATTGCCATCTTAGCTCCGATCTTTTCTTTCCCATTGTTATCTCACACTTTTTGTACAGCTTTGAGAATTTTGTTACTTAATAATGTAGGAAGTAAAAACGATAATACTTTTCCTATCTCATTAATTACAAACGTGCTGTATTTATTTACATTTATTATGATGAGAGAGACGATAAATCTTCAAATTTTGAAGAGTGATGATGACTCTGAATAAACTTTCTCGCTTTCATTCAGACTTTTTGAGACATAAAAGTAAATAATTGTACCAGTTCAGTTATGTCAACAACTAGGTAATACACTGTTGGTGCACGAATACGACGCGAATTTATTGAATTTGCACAATAGAAAGTTCATTTCCAGTGAAACCAATGGTAGTGGTGAAAGGAATATCTACTTTTCGGCACTATTCAATGAATCTCATTCAATTAAAAAACTGATTATTGTAAGAAGTAAATTGTTTAGTTCTGTGAATCTGAAATTATCTGTAGTTTGAATGGAGGCTGGTTTCTACTGTGATATTTAATTATGTATTGGAAAACCAACAGCTTTACAGATAACAAACAAGTATAAAATCAGAAAGTCAATTACAGGTTTTCACGATTAAATATCTAATATTTTTAGGTTCTTTATGCTTCAAACCTTGTTCGTGCTCTCTTCTGTTCCCATTGCTTCATGGAGTCCCTGACGGCGGCGAGCAGGTCGGCGTCCCTCCGTTCATCCTCAGCCTCCTGCGCCGCCGTCGCCGCTCGGCCGGCGCCGCGCCATGCCTCTAGCTCTGCATCTGTTTAACATCCATAGCATAGAGTTTCTGACCGTGTACCTTTATCAAATTAAAACAAAATTGGTCTTGTTTGAGAATTTAAAAGCACATACGTTCATAACCCTGTCTAAAATAACTAAACAATGAAAATAAGAACGCTGTTTGTTAATCAAATATTGAGTAAGTTATTGCCTTCGCGTTGCGTGGCGCATTATAAACAGCTGTTAAAGATGCGCTGTACTAGGTAACCTGAATGCTGTCATTCGTCTCCGGGTAGTTTACCACTTTTTGTGTCATGTGGCCTTGATATGTCAGCTCGTTGTAGGGCAGTGTGTAGCCTGCAAGTTGCAAGACCCAGTATGGACGAAAGCAGGCCGCTCCCAGACAAAGAATGATGAGAAACTACGGCCAACCCACTTCAATGACAAAGCTGACGCCTTATTGAGGCAGACGGAAGAAAGACGTTTGTAATTATGACGACCGTTAGATGCGGTTGAAATACCAATTCATTTCTGGTTTTAAACATACCTATTAACCGTGCACGAATATAAATGAATATTTTATGTTTATAGCTTCAAATGCTGCCCTGAATAACTGACGCACTCTGTGTTATGAAGTTATTTAGTTTACGTAATTTTGCAAGATGGGTCGGATCCTCGACAAAGTTGAATATGTCAACACTGTAAAAACATTACGTAAATACAATGTATTTGTCTGCCTGCTATAGGTATCGCCATTTGTGTATTATGAGTACAATGGACCTAGAAGATGCCAAAATTATGAATATGTCATGTATGACTCTATATGAATTGCCAAGCTGGTGTTACCTAACTGAGCCACACATGGTTAGTTATCAACTTTCTTGTTCCCCAAATAGGCATGCTCACAACAGGAGTAGCATCATGTACCTGATGTCACTTTATTATGGTGAGGTATTGCCAGTATTGCGTGGATCGGCTTGGCTGCATGATTTATGATTTGAACTAATTTTACCTACATACCATACACTCTACATGATCCACACATTGTCCATATCACATCATTATCATACGAAAACTACTACAAGAACAACATTATCAACTACTTTCGCAATGTTGAATCACTTCCCGGAAGAGACAGTTTCAAGGTGAAGTCATATTGCAAGACAAGATGGTCGAATATATTTTAGTGATTCATTTTCTTAAGTTAAGAAATCAATTTATAAGTCAATCAACATTATACTTTCGCGTCTCAAGGCAATCGACTGTGGCTGTTTGTTTGACTGGCTTCTCACTGAAGCTTGACTATTTAGATTGTTAAGGGATTGCTTCAAAAAAAAGCTAGGCCCAGACCACCAGGTTCTTGCCTGATTCTTTCCCTGGTGTAGGGAATTGTTTTGGAACAGGCAATAGAGTCAACTAGTTTTTAAGACTGTACGTTTTCGAGCGATCCTTGAGGTCCTATGAAATAAACATATTTTTCTTTCTTTCTTTCTTTCTGGGTGTAGGCTACATATGCTACCTTTTAGTACTACTACGCTTTCGCTAAATACCTAAATGGTCAGAAATAGACTGGATATAAATGCCATTTTGAGTTAAATATAGGTGACTAGTTACTCGCAAAGAAAAAAAACGATTCGAGAAACATAACCTTGATTCGTTAGCCTGATGCAGTTGCAAGGATAACTTTATGTGAAAAAACAACAAAATTTACAGCCCATCTCCTGTCACTTCAGTCTTTCGCTATGCGAAGTGTCGTTGAGGCACACTGCAACTTTTGTGTCTTGTGTCGGGTACCTAACCTACTAGCCGCCGATGTATATTTGACCAGTATGAAATCATTATAAATACTTGACACGAGATAATTATTACCATGATTTGTGATTGCAGTATGAAATCATTCACTCCCTGCGCATACGTGTGACCAGTTGCTCCCACATAACAATTGACGATCTAAATCGGTATTGATAACTGGAAAATGGTGTGGCGCAGCGCCTTTCGTAATGTAGAAGTCTTGTAGTTAAAGAAATACTTACACCTAGCAACAGCGAGCGAGAGCACAGCAAGAAGCACGGCGAGTAGCCGCAGGGCGTGCGTCGCCATCCATGCGGCCCGGCATTCACGACGAACCTGTCGACATGATCACCTTGTATTGTACCAACAGAATCCTGCATAAAGCTATCATAATTATAATTTTGATTCTTCGTTTATTTATATACCTTAAGGTTAAATGCGATTATGAGGATACCTAGTACATTGACAAACTCGGAAAAGATTAGTACGATGATATGGATGATAGGATGTTAATAAATACCTGATTTTCCTAACAGATAGGTATTATGACTGTTAATCATACAATTACAATCATCGAAAATGATCATGATCATTATTTCCATTTCGTTTGAAATCTGGGTATTACCTAAGTACTTCGTCAAGGCTTTATGTAATGCTCTTGTAATTGTCAATGCTGCGGTCTACTTGTCAGCCACTTTAGGTATATATACCTACCTACCTTACATAAATGGTCTACCTAAGACCTAGGTTTAGTACCCTAGTGTTGTTTTTTGCTAGAGCGCAATATATGTACCTAACTGCATTTTAATCACCCGAGCCGGCTTCCCATTACAACCACTAAATAGCCGTCTCGCACAACAATGCGACGATCATAGGCTGCTAATTATGTCATTAGGTATCGCGAATTTCCTGATCTACGCAGGTACTGTCAACAATAAATTATAAAGTACCTTATGTATAAAGTTGAAATCTCATTAAATCTTTGTAGAAGGACTGAACTGACTTAAAACCAAAATCACCAAAATAGATGGGTAACCTAATAAGGCCACGTGGAATAATCTAACTGCGCTGTGCATTTGTTTTTCAGTTGTTAAATGTTTCAATAATTTTATTTTCATTTGTTTTTGTTTGTTTACAAACGATTTCGTGAAATATAGCACCTAACTTTTATTTTAATATCATTTTTTATCTATTTTATCGCTGAGGTATGAAGGTACATTACCTGCATAAGAGTATCCTGTGAATAAACACGATTTAGCTGCGAGTAGATAATAAGCAAATTTCATTCCTACAATGTCCTAGGGACTTCGTAGGCTTATACAAGGTAGGTACTTAGGTACGTAAATTTGTTTGCAAGAAATATTTTTTAGGTAAAATTACCGACTATTTTAACACCCTGTTCGCAGAGTCAGTCATAACAGTCTTTAACGATAAATTTTAAGGCCGTTCAAAGGTTTTCAAATCAATTAAAAATCCTTTTCCTTTACTGATTGTGAACTCCAGCAGTGAACTCTATGGTAAGTAGATAGGTGCTTTAAAAGGTCACTGTTGGTTTTCCATGCGGCTATGTTAGCTACATGTCGGTCATGTGCAGTGACCTGGAACGGAGGCGCAGCAATACCGCCTCAATTCCTCAGTTCGCTGGCTATTCAGATTTGGACACTGCACTTACAATACAGCTTGAAGCAATAAAGATATTGAATAGAATTGGAAACATTGTGTAGTTATTCAGTTTTCTGTTTGAAATTAAATGAACCATGCAATTTCCTCACTATGAATGCATATCAGTTATTTATTTCGCGATACTCATTTCTTATTAACCGACTTCATAATGGAGGAGATTCTATGTTCTGCTGTATGTAATATGATTTATGTTTGTTTATTAAGTCAACAGTGGACCGATTTTCTTAAAGGGTACCCAATACCCATACTTGCGAGGTGCTCCCATAAAAATATATACCTAGGTAAGTTGGTAATGTCCATAGAAATAAGTGCTTAGAAAGTTTTAATACAAGAAACTAACATAAGTCATATACCTAAAAAAATAAAAATCTACACCTAAGCATATTCATAAAATTCAATAAAGCTAATTGGACCTAGCTGCTAGCTAATCTACCGTTAAAACTATTTATAACCCTGTCTTCTTTCAACATTTGTAGACCGTAACGTACGACTGACCTTTTAATTAAACCTCAAGAGCCTAGGCCTAGGTCATAGAGTGGCCTAGGTATAGGCACACGCAAATACTTCACCTTTCCCACTTGTCTCAAACAAAATAAATCAAGTTTAAATTGACTTTGCACAGTACCTAACTAGGATCGAGATCTTTGTCAAAACAAACAAAATTGCATTTCTGAGACTCAATTCTGTAAATTATTCGTTTATCCCACGTATGGTTTATAAATTAGATATTGTTTGATTTTATGTACCTAAGTAAGTAAGTTATGAATACAATGCAAGTAGGAATTTTCACGATTTTAAACAATTCAACAAGTATTGGTAATTTTCTCAGGAGTTAAAGTTAGGAGTAAAAAGTTTGTCTTGCGACAGTTTATTGTATTGTGACTCAATTTATTGCTAACAACAAAAGAAAATCAGGGCACCTACACATTGTAGAGCAGAATAGTAGGTCCTTACTATAATACATAGATTTCAACATTGCGGCTGATTTAGGTAGTTAACATTGTCTGTGCAATTTTTATTTTAGAGGTCATAAAGTCGAATATAGTGATAAATATAATATTGAGTTGAGTTACGATGTGTGTTTGCGATCTGCATTTCAATATAAAAACCGGTTCGGTAGATATTATGTAAATTATGTTCGAGACTTTCTTTTGTTAGCCGTGGCAATTAGCGTTGAAATCGTATCTTTCGTAGACGCGTCATGCGAAGTAGAAAACTGGATAGATTTACTTTTCTTTTACAGGCGATTAAACAATGAAATATAATAAAATCTGTTAATTTTTAACTAGAACTTAGTAGAGTATTTTTGCAGTTCTGATTATCGCTTTTGCTACAAAATGTTTTATGGATGATGGATGGATAGATAGATTTGCTACATGAAATTCTGCACTTGCTTTACTAGGTAGGTAGGTTCTTAGACTTAACTATGGCATTACACAATAACAATTTCTTCAAATTGCAAATTGTCTTGCAGAATTCAATTATTTTTATTAACCTTCTGTAGTAAAACAAACAGCTTCAGTCCATCCATCTATCTACTTTGTAAACTTTTCATAAGATCTGTCTAGTCGCATCAATAAGAGTTTCTGTGCCAAAGGTGTAGAGCGGATTATTTTGAAATGATTAACATAATTAGCGGTTGTCTATTGTAATAAATAAGAATATAAAAATATATGTCACATTAACCTGCATTTTCTGCAATTTAATGTAAACTTTACATATTTTCAAACAGGTTTCATAAAAACCTTTGCTTTATAGTTTTGAAGTCAGTGGGTCGTAACTCTGTCGTAGATCGGTAATAAAGCAGGAAAGTGTAATGCAAGGTAGGCAGTTGGTGTGTACTCTGTATTGAGTTTATCATGACTTTCACTTCAGTCCATCTCTTGACCTCTGATTTCGTCGACCACAAAATAAGCCTTGAGCGTGATGATGAAATTGCTCGATATTCATTGCTCTTTTTCTATGCATGAGGACCGACGTAATTGGCGCTTACGCAGCAGTGCTTAGAAAACGGAACAGGAACGGGTTTAATCGTATGATATAAGCCGATGATGTGTAAGAAGTGAAAGCAAGTGGCTACGCAAACATCAAACATGGCTATGCAAGTATGTACCTACTTTGACACATTAAACCATTCATTATTTTGGACCATAATTCCTGAAAGAAACGAATGCACGAATGTGCTCTATAAAATTTTAATTTGTTTATAGTAAACTTTAGTTAGGAGCTGTAGGTACCTTAGGAAAACCTATCCGTTACTAAGCTAGACAGGCACTTATGGGTGCCGCCTATGGTATGATGATGTTTACGTGCCAATATATACCTATGTTTGACAAAAGATAATTCAGTTATCAATGTGGGAATCGGTGCATGATAATGATCCAAACAATATACCTTCTGCGTTTAACTGTTGTATGTTTCAACTAGGTTGATCAGGCGACTTTACTCGGGGTTTTTTGACCAATGATAATTATATAATAATATTTCTTGAAAGTAGCGTAATTCAACTGTCTTCCAGGGCAAGTGGCAAATTTAAAAAATATTATAAAACCGATTTCAATTTCATAACAAGAGAACAACTCCAAGTAAATTTCTGTTCATAACTCCAAAGAAACCCATCTTTTTTGAAATCTGTTTAAAATAAAATCATTTAAGTACCAAAGGGTAGCCGTAGTATAAATACGTAAAGCCTAAACAAAACATAGGTTAGCTCATTATTCCCAAGGTAAGTAGGTGTACTTATAAAGCTATTTTACCGTTGAACTTGAAAGTTTGCAATTACTTACTTCCGATTAACGAGGTTATTTAATTAATCATCTTGCTTTGACCTTAAGGCGACCTTAATTCAATATTTTTAAGAATTCGCCCATTTTTACCGTTTATTTAACGTGGTACCTATATCCCGGTTTACAACGTATATACGTATATTATAATTTTTCCCTTTGTTATCTCTACAATTTTAAATTGATATCATTCTCTGTCGATAGTTAGAACAGCCAGCGGAGCCTGAAATAGGTAGATAATTTCTACGGTACATAATTTACCTACCTATAATGACATGCAACGCAGATTTATTTGATAAATGGGACATTGCAATTAAGTATTGTAAAAAGGTATTGAATACATAATTATTTTGGTAAGGTCAAAGTATACTACTTATACCAACATGAAAAACAAAAATAACAAATTCTTCAAATAAAATATAATTTCAAGAAAAATATGTAATATTAGTTCACCACCGGTCATTCAGCATGTCACGCGCAGAGCCTCCACCCCATACAAAAGACTTCAACGCGCTCCTTGTGAAGTTTGCGACAGTTCAAAAACAATTCTTCAAACAAAATGTGTTATTGGGCATTACTGTCGATACATAATTAATCAATAAATATAAATACTTTTAGCATAATGCAATCAATAGCCTAAAACTGTACATATTTTGAACTCAATTTTCAGAATCGGTCAATCATGCATGGCATGTCACGCTCGTAGAACCTCTACCCATACAAAAGACTTCAACGCGCTCCTTGAGTAGTTTTCGACAGAGTGAGTAAATTATGTAGGTAAGTATTTTTATATTGACAAGCATTCGCCCGTGGTTTCGCTCACTTGGTAAGTTAAGTACCTAACTTAGTAAACTTAAAAAAAAAATGTAATTTATATAAGTCCCTACTAAAACAAACATATGACATGTATACTTTGTAAATGAAATTATTTTCTTCGTCGCATCTAATTAGTAGGATAGTGACTTAGTTAAATATTATGGAATTCGAATATGAAAATAAAACAAACTCGTAAAATAAATAATACTTACTTACATAAAATAAATTTTCTAAGTAACAAAAACACATTATTTTCTTGATAGTACTAATACTTATATGAATTCGAGTACCTACATAAAATTACCGCATTTTCATATAACATGGCTGTTGTGATTTTACCTCTTACTAAGTAACAACAGAATTATCCATGTAACTCACCATTGTGTTCGAATGAATAACCTAATAAACTGAAAGTGAAAATGTTATCTAGAAAAAAACTAAGCGCTCACAACCGCAAGATGCTGATTATAAATAAGTATCTATAAGTAGAGAGGTGGTTAAGTATGACCAAAGATGTATGACGCATAATACCTATAGGTGTAATTTGTAGGTATGAGAGTAGGTACGTTCCTAGTTCCATACTTCAGTCAATTTGGACTAGCCATAGGTAAAAGGTAAAAATATGGTCAAGACTGTATTTCCAAGGTGCAAACAAACAAGTTCAGATCTTTTTTGATCTTTTTTAAAATACATACATAATTGTTTTTAAAAAGAGCACACCAAGCTACATATCTTACGACATATAATATTCCAGTAACTGGTAGAAAGTCTGTTAAACCACCTCGAAAGCTGTTTCGTAATATTATTAACTCGTACATAATCCAAATGTTGAATTTATGGTTATGATATTCTGTCATTTTCCACTTTGGTTATTGATAAGGCGGATGAACTTAGCTATAAGTAAGTACATAATCTATAAGACTCTACTTTATATCGATTTCCAAAAAACTATGTTTAATTAAGATTATATTCGAGAAAAAGAAAAGATCGTGCTAATTTGACGTTTTATCCAGTTACCTATTATGTACAAATTTATGTACTTAATATTTTGCTAATTCAAATATTCAATTCTTTATTTCAAAATTAACTATAACATCACCTAACAATTCCTAATTGTTGTAATCACAATGCCTGACATGATCCACTGAGGAAATAGGATAAGAGGGTTCGTATGAGTTTTCAGGCCGTCTGACTCTGAAGGCCTCCGTCATGGCTTTAAGCCATTCAGTAGCATATACTACAATTCAGTCACCAAGTCCGTACACTTTCGTAAACAAATTAATACTAATATCACGTACGAGGGAACCTACATAGGTTTCAACACTATTGGCATTCGGTGTACGGCACCACCGAACAACACTTGTATGTGTAATGTAACTCGTTTTTAGGATACTATTGAATTCATTCGAACAAGAAACCAGCCTACTGTAACCTGATTGTTTGCTTCGCAAATTGTTCTGTTGTCCTTGAAATGAGAAGGGCCTCAGGCTTGACAACAAAAATAATTAAACTACTGTTCACCAAAACACCACCGAATACTTAAAAGACCTTATTTTGATGTACTCGTAGATTGGCAAATGCATGGATGATAGCGTAATTAAATAAAAATTATCCACTAATAGAATTCTAGTTTAATCTTTAATACCAATAATTATGGAGTTTAGTACTTATCTATTTCTATTGTCAGTTAATTAATTTGGCGAATTGAGATAAACGGGTCAATCTTTGCGTGTAGACAAGGCTACGCCAACAATAAAGCGTGAGCTTAAAAACAGACAATGATCGAGGCTATAAAACAAATCTTTACTGTCAATTGGCTACTTAAATTGATTTATCTATGATAAATGATTGTAGGTAAGTAGGTACTTAATTGTTATTACTGCTATTTTTAGTTAGACAAAACAACACCCATTTAACCTTTTGGTAAGAGTAGTTAGGTAGACTTATTTTGGTTATCTTAGGTGTATATGTTTAGTACTTTTTTGGACTGTGTACTCGTGTGTATTAAAAATCAAGGAACTGTCCTGCTCTTTCAGCATTGTGAATTTGTTGAAAATCCGAAATAGTTAATTGTCATAAACTAGGCTCTACGACTACGATTGAGTTATTATTACTATTATTTAAAGCCTGTTCTGTCCCACTGTAGGGCAAAGGCCTCCCTCCTCTCCTTCCACTTCTCTCTATCCTCAGCGATAAGGTATTGAGTTAAACAAATGAAATAAATTTAAGATAGTGTAACGTTGCACGTACATGTTATTTTAGATAAGGTTTAAATTCAATTGAATTTTTTGGGTCTTCTAGTAAAGCCTTGGTAATAAGCTAGAGTTTCCCGAATGAACAGTCAAATAAAAAGTTTATCTCATAAAACTCTGAAACTGTTGAATAAACTTATGTTGTTGACTGTAGGTGTAGAAATAATTGGAGCCGTGGGACAGTCTGTCTGTTGTCCCCACAATGGTTACAAGCGAAATGGAGGGCGTTCTCGGAAATGTCGCAGAAAGCTGGCTATCAGGCTCTCCCATCAAATATAAATTTCCCTCTGTTTATATCTTTACGCTTAATTATCTAGGTACTCAGCAAAAGCTACTAAAAGTGAGATAGGTATAAGAAGTTATCCTGCCTCTATGAATTTACCTAAGAGCTGTTTTTATACGAGAAAGAGTTAGTTAGGTACTACATACATAGTTGTGGTTGCGAACCATATGGTAGATAGGTACCTAGGTACCGACTTTATAAGTCGGTACAATAGTAGAAAGTGTCTTAATTTATAACCTTTTCCATTGAAGCATAGACAATCGCGCGAAAGCACGGTTAAGTGAAAGATACATTACTTAGTGGGTACTTAATTGATTAAATTAAATCAGATACAAACCTCACAGTTATTCCAACGGCACCAGTGCACTTGTAAAAATGCGATTTTTAAACGTCAACTACCTATCTTAAACAACTTTCTATCGATAAACAATCACAACACTCGTCCGAGATGATCGCTTCACACGATAATCTAATCTATTTCACTGTTATTCGTGATTTTGTGAATTGTTTTTGCGTGAGGATCGGAATGTAGAGACGCGCGCGTTTCGCAGCGGCGGAGCGTGCACTGCGCGCGCGCACCTCCAGAGAAACTCAGAGAAAAGTGCCTTCTGTCTTCCCCCGAAGCGGTTACATCGACGCTCTTGTTTATATTGTTTGACAAGATTTTTTGCTGGCCAATAAGTTCCACTTCCGATCTCTACAATTAACGACTGCTTCATACGCGCATTGTAGGCATAGGTAATTTAGATGTAGGTTCGGTAAAAAAATTAGTACAGAAAAAAAAGAACAACAATTAACCTAAGAAGACCATAACAATGAGTGCAATAGGAATATTGGTAATTCCTAAAGTGTGCGGTTCAACAGGTACCTACAGCCTCAGCTTAATGTCGCTACCGCAACGTGTACGATACCGACGCTGGTTTTCAGTCTGAACCCTAAAAATACCAAGAACGAACTCGTTTAATATAAAGAGATAGATATTATATTTATAATTATAGAGTTTAGATATGTGTAGGCACTAACCATCTTTCTACCTCCTACATACTGGAATTTGGGACTAAGTAGGATGTTCTAAGCAATTTAAATCAGATATCAACGTCCTAATCAACGTCCTAATGATGTCACCTTAGACATTCTTATATTCGAGTCTTTGTTCTAAATATTTAGCCCACACCTAAATAGGTACCTATTATAGATGCCTACTGCTCATTTTCTCGACACTTTTTCCTTTAGGTACCTACATGATTGTCTGTTGCATGACGTCTCTTCTAGTCTAGGTGCAATAAATAATACCATTATACAGGTTTGTGCTGATCAAGCCTGTTCCAGTTTTTAAGCTATTGCTATTGCAAAGCTTCTATCGCGGGCCTTGAGCGTGGAGACCGAATCCAGAAATTCCGTAACGAAAACACCTAACGCTGTCACTTTAATTCAGCAACTCGCCTCTCGGTAGCATGCAATAGCTTTACTGCGGCAGTCCCCGAGTGCCACACGTCTTGTTTATTTTATTTTATGTACAATACTCATGATTATGATGTTTTTCTTGTTTGAAAGAGCAATAATGTTTAGTATGTGAATTTTATTTTACCCTTTCGCCCCTTGTTCCCTTCTGCCCTAGCCAGGTAAAATTAATTTTAAATTTTGTCTGCGTTGGTACCTACTAAAGTGTTATTGTCTTCAAGTTGAATGAGAGTAGAGACACGATGTGTACAATCCGTATTAAAAACGTTACAAGTTACTTACGAAACCCACAATACAATACCGCAGCTAATACGGACTTTGAATTTCATTTGCACTTGTTTTGCAATAAGCTAAAGAAAAGGTTTGGTAATCATCAGTTACACGTTCTCATGAATAAAAAAACACTAATGTTTTGTATATGTAGAAAAACATTGATCCATAGACATTTTATCTGAGGGTTTATAGTACTTGCCTTGAGTATTATGTTCTGTGTTGCCACTTCACTTACCTACAGTGATATTGGATATTGTAAGTTGTGGTGAAGTAGGTAGGTACCTAGATAAATATAATTAAGACAGTAAGTCTACATTAAAACTGTTAACGCCGCTGGCCACAACTTTATCTATACTAATCTATCTATACTACAATACTTAATATTATAAATCTAATAATCTATACTAATATTTTATAGAGGTAATGTTGGTTTGTTTGTATGGGGAGATCGTTCAGCGCCGCGCGTTTTCGTCAGCGCGATCTAGAATCGGGTCCTTTTACTAGCGCCATCTAGTCTAGTCTAGTCTAGTAGGCTATATTTTGTCTTGGTGGCATTATTAGTGCACCCGTGCAAAGCCGGGACGTGCTGCTAGTATTATATCTATTAACAGATACTACATAGGTAGGTACCCACCTACGCAAGCACAGACACGAGACATCCTACCCTACCTACTTATAGTTAGTTCATCATCCAGTCATTGTTTCTTTTGTAATTTTTGTATTACCAAACTTCTTCCTAATCCGTTTCTTGTTGCAGCTGCAGGCGCATTGCGCAACAACTTTCACCGCCCGCGCCCTCGCGCCTGCGCGCTAACACTTCACGCAAACTGACAGTGACGCATCGTTACGTTACGTTGCTGTTGACTTGACCCCAACATTTTTGCCACCCTGCCCTGTGGGTCTAACTAACTAAAAAAGACGTGTGGCACTCGGGGAATGCCGCGGTAAAGCTATTGCATGCCACCTAGAGGCGAGTTGCTGAACTAAAGAGACAAGCGTTACGTTATTTTCGTTACGGAATTTCTGGATTCGGTCTCCAGTCTCCACGCTCAAGGCCCGCGATAGAAGCTATCGAGTAGCTTTAAAAGTTTTTAATAAAAACTCAAAAGACAAGCGCAGGATCGAGGCGAATGGCAATCGCGAAGGGAGGCCTATGCCCAGCAGTGGGTTAAAAATGGCTGATGATGATGATGATGAATAAAAACTCTTAGTGGCAGAACTATAAGAACATTGAAAGAGCAAGTGCCTAGGTAGGTATGTACCTACCTAAGTAACGACATGTATGAACCTTTGTTGAACTTCTGCTACTGCGCTTATAAGAAAATTACTTAGGGAGTAGGACCTTTCTAACCTTATACTACTATTGAAACCCCAAAATCTACAGACAGACTTCGACCAGTAAAGGTTTATTTTAGCCTTATTTCGATTAACTTCCGCTCCAAAAAGAAGCCGGAGATCGTTATATTATTGTGTCATTGTCTCGTTCGTTACGTTATGCAGAAATAACCGAAATCCGGCTGGCGTCATCACCACAGAGCTTGGATCCTTTTACGTTTCATAATTTTTCGAAAAGTTGAAGCGAATACCTAGTTTAGTTTAATTTACTTTATACACTAATCTACATATGAATATTGTTTTATTTGGTAGGTAGGTGGAGTATACCCACCTTAATTATTACTACAAGCAGCTAGGCGAAACAGGTATATATGTAGGTATTTCGTTTTAAATGATACAAGTTCTTCATTCACGTCCCCTAATAGGGGCCATTTAATTTTACCTAAAAATATGTCAAAATTTGTTAACCTTTAATGCATGACATATTTAAGGTGGATAAAAAGGTTAAAATATTCTACCCAATTTTTTATCAGAATAATTTATTTTTTATTTTTTATCCGAGTCTAATCGTGCTAGAGATGCTAGAGACCACAGATAAAATAATGAGACAAACTTGATTCTGCCAGAAATTTTAAATTAGCTCCATCTATGTTTTCAATTTGGTGACTATGTTAAGTCTGTGTACTAACGCCATCTTGTGGGGAGTGGCATATTACACAATGCTGAGTATAGATGTCACTACTAGCTTCGTAAAGTTTTCTCTGTGCTTTCTAAAAATAACACCAGAGTTCGTTCCAAGCGCTAAATTTAGTTTTTAGACATTTGACAAAAAAAGATGGCAGCGATTGCCGATTGCTGTCCTTCGGATTTATTGCGAAAATGGCGCAATTTGTGATATTTTCACGAAAAAAAAATATTATAAGTGAAAATTTGTGCAGTGTGGCATTGTGATGGTGTGTTATCTTACGTGAATGATAGTGTACCCATGTGTAAACAGGACTAAAACTTTCTTCTGGATATTGGATTACAAAAAATAAGGTATTTATTACATCCTACGCATGAAATTGTTGATTACTTATAAATCGAAGTACACAGTTTTATTCAGAGCATCGATATCTTGATGAAAATGTCTATAAAACAATGAATATTACATAAGAATTCCTCTATTACTAAGCGACTAGGTAGCTCATTGACTTGGTATGGTTGAATGTAGTATGGTATTGCAAGAAACTTTTTTGAAGAAATTGCACAGAATGGAATGTGCTGAGTAGTTATTCTTTGAGCTTAAACCCCAATAAACAGGTACGTTTAATTTGTATTTTATGTTGTTTAGTTTGCAGCTAAGTAGTAGATTTTTCCTCCTAAAAATTAGTACTTACCTGTATGACATCAGCCTAAAGGTAACTTGGAGTAGGTAAATAAAATAATACTAATGCTAAAAATATGTTTTATTAGTATTTCACCTAGTCTGAGACTTTCTGGAAAGTGGTTGTACATTCCATCACCACATTTTATGTTAATGGATGGATGTAGGTATTTAAATTATTGCACATACCTAGGTACACAAACTAAGAAAATAAACAAATATTTTGAATGAATCAATATTCCTAAAAAACTTGAATAGTACTTAAATTTACATACATACATACATACATAAAATCACGCCTCTTTCCCATGGGGGTAGGCAGAGACCACGGATCTCCATTTGCTACGATCCTGACATACCTCTTTCGCCTCACTCACTCTCATTACTTAAATTTAATAATAAATTAAAAATACTTACTAAAATATAAATTTAATAGAATTTCCAAAAATAATATTCTGCGCAAATTGACAATACTCACTAAAGATTTAATATTTTAACTTAGTAAGTTTTTTAAAAAATTAAACACAAACAAAAAATACCTACACTACTTACTTAAACATTTAATAAAAATAAACTCTGTATTTTAACCTAGTATTAACTAAAGATACAGTCGCGCGCGGTTGTTCGCATCGAGCGCACGTATTTCGAGAAGCTTATTATTTTTGCGAAATAAAATAATATAAGTACCCTCAATTTAGCGCGATCGTAAAATGGGCGAGGTCGCTAGACCTCGATCCAATACGAGTGAAATGAGTGAAGATGAGTTGTTGAGTAGTGGCGTAGTATGCAGTTTAGAAGAGTTTGAGTCACATGCGAGGGTGGTACAAGATGATCCATGGGATATCCCAAGGTCCGAAAAAAGGTGCAGAGAAACTAGTGATGAAAAACATGCGGAAGAAATTGATGATAATGAAGGCTTTACTGAAGTGAAGAGAAAGGTGAAGAAGAGAAGAGTATTTACCAGAAGTAATCAAAACAATAATGAAGCCAATGCAAATGTATCACAAGTCAATTACATTGAAGTATGCGTGTCGGCGAGTGTTGCATTACCAAAACAAATTGGGTTAGCAAGACTACTTAAAGCTGAAAATATACCTAATATCTGCGAAATAAAATACAAGTCTCCATACAAGGTCATAATGAAGTTTGAGAACAGGATCGATGCAATGCTGCTGGTCAATAATGCTAAGTTTATGGAGATGGGATTTAGATGCCGGCTTACCAACGAAGTGAGTTTTACCTACGGTGTGGTCAAATATATTGAGCTGGAGATGAACGAAGAAGAATTACTAAAAGCTTTTAGTTGTGAAGTAGAAATAACCTCAATTAAACGATTGAAACGCATGAATGAATCTGGTGATTGGAATGACAGCGAGACAGTGCGCTTTTGTTTCAAAAGTGCAACACTACCTCAATATGTTTACGGATTTGATTGCCGTTTTCAAGTGGAGCCTTACACATTCCCGGTGACACAATGTTCCGTATGTTGGAAATATGGCCACATAGCCCGCATGTGCCCCTCAAAGGTGATGAAATGTCCCAAATGCGGCGGCAATCATGCTAACTGTGAGACTACAGAATTCAAATGCATTAATTGTAAAGGCCCGCACATGGCTTTTAATAAGAAATGTTCTGTTTTCTTGAAGGAAAAGACAGTTAGACAAATCATGTGTAAAGAGAATTACACTTATAAAATGGCACTGACTAAATTCTTGGAGAGGAATAAGAATGATCAAAAACCCAGTGAGCACAATTATGCGAGTACAAGTGATGGGGCATATGCATCAACAAGGAGGTGGGAAAACACAACTAAAAAAACTAGTCCGGAGGCAGATCCCATAAAGAGAGCTACTTTTACCGAGGCAAACATCGAGGCTGAACATCAGCATAGTGAAGATATTAGCAGTGAGGAAAGCGACCCCATAATAGGAACTAAAACAAAACCAAGGAGGACTAAAAAGAAGACAAAGGTTCAGAAGAACAGTTATACCAATGAACAACCGTCAGAAAAACAGAAAAAAGAAAACCCACAGAGCGAAACCTCCAGAAGATCAAAAACTGAAGAAAGACAGACAAAGGACAAGGAAACAGGGGAGGGGAAAGATAAGTTTAGATATATTTTAGATAAACTTAGAAGGATTATCTTTGCTAGGGAGGAGAGCCTTGAGGAAAAATTTAAACAGGTCTTAAAGTTAATTTTAGAGGAAGCTATGAACTTTATTGTAGGAGCTGTCAGTAATGGAGATATTCTTAGAAAATTTATGAATATCTTTCATGATGGATGACAACAATACAGTTAACCATGCTCCGCCAGGTTCTAGGAGTTCAACTGCTCAAAACCTGTATATTGGGCAGTGGAACTCCCAGAGCCTGGCCCCTAAAAAACAAGAGTTTGAGTTGTTGTTGAACCAAGAAAAAATAGGCATATGTTTAATTAGTGAAACTTGGCTAAATGATGAAAGTAACATAAAGTTGAATAGTTATGATATATATAGAAAGGATAGGGATGATGAATATGGAGGAGTAGCGATAATAATTCACAAATCATTTAAATCACAGTTTCATCCCATTAATACATGTAATCCAGGAATTGAGATAGTTTGTGTCCAGATTTTCAATTGTAAAAACCTCAAGTTTATTGCCTCAGTGTATTGCCCGTCATCAGTTAGAACAACACAACGTGATTGGGACAGTGTATTTTCAAAATTTGGGAACAAATCGATTGTGGCAGGCGATTTTAATGGTCACCACACTAATTGGTCTAATCGAGTTGACTCCAGAGGCTTACAGTTACTGGAATCTAGCGCAGATCACAATTTTGTATCCTTGAACAACGGCGATCACACAAGAATGAAATTAGTAGGTCAAATTTTACAAGTAAGCTCTCCGGACATATCATTTGTTTCATCAGACATAGCGGTTCTCTTAAAATGGTCTGTCACAAAAGAAAACTTAGGCAGTGACCACCTTTTTATTAAGATTAGTTTGGAATATAATGAGTCATTATCATATATGAAACGCCGCAATCACAGATTGGCAGATTGGCAAATTTACCATGACACATGTAAATCATATTTTGCTATTGATAGAGTTCCCGATAGTAACGATGTACAAATATTATATGACTTTTTTATAAGAAACATTAATAACTCGGCCGATCAAAGCATTCCCTATATTCGATTTTGCACCAACCCGGGACAGGCTTTCCGGCCAAAGCCCTATTGGTCCCCTTCATTGTCTGAAGCAGTTGCAAAACGCCGATTAGCACTTAAAAACTTTAGGAAAAATCCTACTCCAAATAACTTCGACTTAATGAAAGAGAAAATAGCATTGGCCCAAAAAACGATAAGACAAGCTCAATCAACCAGCTGGAAGAGCTTTTGCGGTGAAGTGGACGAATCTACCAGCTCCTCAGTTATGTGGAAAAAAATGCGTTGGATGAAAGGTCTAAGACAAGCCAGATCACAGGCGTCCAGTGAAATTAAAGAGCAACTATTGCAATCCTTGGCCCCTGATTCTGTAGAGTTACCTCCCCCAGTATTAACTTCAAGCAACCCACAGTTGGAGAAAGAGTTCACTCCGCAAGAGTTCTACAGCTGTTTAAAAAAAAAAGACTCAGCACCGGGAGAAGACAATATTACATACTCTATGATCTATCATTTACCTACAGAAGCCAAATTATTTATTCTCCGAATATATAATCTAATATTTCAATATACAAAAATTCCCGAGCAATGGCGTAGTATTAAAATCATACCTATTCCTAAACCTAATAATAATAATGAGTCCATACCTAAATTCCGACCTATCTCATTAATGTCATGTGTCTGTAAAATATTTCACTCTATGCTAAATCGGCGTTTGGAATGGTTTGTTGAAAAGAATAAAATTCTAACTAGCTCTACATCCGGCTTTCGAAGAGGTCAGTCCAGCTTGGACTGTATTGTCAGATTGGTTTCCAACATACAAGTTGGCTTTGCTCAAAATACTCCTACGCTGGCATGCTTTCTAGACATAGACGGGGCATACAATAATGTTTTGGTAGAGCAGCTTGTGATTATGTTGGATGAATTAAAGATTGGTGCCCAAGTTTGTAATTATTTGTACCAATTCTTAAAATTAAGATTGTTAAAGATTGAGGAAGGTAATGAAGGATGTGCACTTGTAAGAATGACAGGTAAAGGATTAGCACAAGGAGATCCGATCTCTCCTCTTTTGTTTAACATAATTACACACAAAATTAGCAAGTCAATTCATAACTTGAAGTCTCTTCAATATGCTGATGATTTTGTGTTCTTTACACAAAATACAAATATTTCACGTTGTGTTTTAGATATGCAGGGATGTATTATTACTGTAGCCTCTCTCCTAGGACAAATAGGACTGGAACTCTCTTTGTCAAAAACTCAGCTATGCTTATTCAGCAGGAAAAGAGGTAGAGAGCGGGTCGATGTTATTGTAAACGGTCATAATGTGTCAGTTGTTGAGTGTGCTAGATACTTGGGTGTATGGCTTGACAAGTCCCTTCGTTGGAATAGACACATTGGTGAAGTTCATAATAAGTGTTTAAAACTAACTAATACGCTGAAAATCCTAGCAGGGGCTTCTTGGGGCGTACACCCTAGACACCTACGAAGATTGTACATATCGTTGGTAAGAAGCAGATTGGATTATGCCAGTTTCATATTTGATAGTGCAGCAAAGACCCATCTTCTTAAGTTGGACAGGGTACAAAATGTAGCGATGCGGATTATTGGAGGCTTTATTAGAACGACCCCAATACATGTAATGGAGTGTGAGTTATGCTTGCCTCCGCTTCATCTACGCAGGGAATATCTAGCTACTAAGTACTGCCTCAAAGCTCAGTCGTGGTCTAATAATTTAACAATCACATTGCTCACTAAATTGTATAATTTAAGAGAGTCAGCATACTTCCGTAAGAACAAAACGCCTTTACTTGTCACAATTTTTGGTAACACTAAAGCTGAAAAAGTTAGCAGTAGTAATACTTTAAATATGTTCAACCTAGGTACGTGGGTATCTAATATCGACATGAGCTTTGTTGAAACTAAAATTGATAATATACAAGATAATAAAAATAGATATGACATTGACACTTTGAGATGTAATGTATTATTAATGTTGAACAATGAGTTTCTTGGCTGGCAAAAAATATATACTGATGGATCTCTATCAGGGCAAGGTAGAGGTGCGGCCTTCTATGACCCCTTACTCAATCTTAAAGAGAAATTTAAATTGTTAAATCCATTGAGCTGCATTATGTCTGTAGAGTTGTATGCAATATCAGAGGCACTTTCTCACATAATAAGTGCTGGATACAAGAAGGCAATTATTCTGACAGACAGCAGAAGTGCCTTACAGCATGTAGCTCGCTGTGCCTCTGGCCGCAGAGGCTCAGCGATAGCTTACAAGATTTTGAGTAAAGTACTAACACTTTTTGGTGAGGGAGTGTCTCTGAAATTGCAATGGATACCATCACATGTTGGAATACATGGTAATGAGGTGGCTGACGTACTGGCTGGAGAGGCGGTGTCTAATGGTCCTGAAGTTTATATAAAACCAGAGTATCTAGAGGTACTACACAAATATAAAAGAATTGTAGAATGTAAATGGAAGGAGTATTTTGACATTGCCTCTCTTGAGAAAGGCATTTGGTACAGAACCATGCAGAGTGAGCCACCTCATGTGCCATGGTTTGCAGATAGCAAATTGAGCAGGAAATTAATTGTAACTGCCCACAGACTTCGCTCGGGTCACATGCCTCTGAATAGTTTTAAATATTTGATGAAAAAGGTAGAAAGTCCTAACTGCAACATATGCTTAGTTAAAGAAGATGTTCATCACTTTTTAGTGGAGTGTGACCGGAGTAGGTCTGTGAGAAGGAATCTATCAGACATGTTTAGTATTAACTGGCTTGACGTGGGTCTGTTCCAGAGCCTGCTAGCTGCTCAGACGTCTGATGCAGCTATCATGCTCTACCAACAGACGCATGACATACTCGCTGAATAAGTGCACTGGAGAGACCCATGGGATCGACATGGCGAACATCGACCAAGATCCCTAATATAAATTAGATTAAAAAAAAAAAAAAAAAAACTAAAGATAGAATACAGAGTTCAGGTCTCCGACCGCAGGCAGGGAGCCCAAAAGGCTGGCAGCGTTACCTTGTTGAATGGCTAAACTTATCCTTTGTCCGGCCCGGGTAAGCACCAGCCCTTTGATCATTGGTTTCATCTTTGAGCCTCTTTGAAATCTCCCGGTAAAGAAGCCACACCTCTGGACCCCATGAACCAAACGTAGGTGAGACTTAATTATTCATTATTAATATAATTAGGTTATGAAATTGATGTTTTACGTGAATAAAAAATAGTATTTTATAAACACTTAAAACGAGATATTTCATCATCATCATCAGCCATTTTTAACCCACTGCTGGGCATAGGCCTCCCTTCGTGATTGCCATTCGCCTCGAGGCGAGATATTTACCATGATTTTGTAGTATTTGTTTCATAGATTTTTATTTAACTAATCAAAGTATGTAATAGTCCGCAGCTAGCTCTGACATGGATTAAGGTGGATCTGCTTCCACAATTCCTTTAAAATCCTCATTGAAAACTAGGGTCTTTGACCCCGGCTAAGGTTTGCTCTGGAGGTCAAAATTTCTAGAACGAAAGTGTTGGAACCAAAATCGTACCGTGTGTTCTTTTACAATGGCTTATCCAAACACATCAGTACTCTTTCGAACTGTTTCTGCAGCACTGGTGCCACAATAAAACTGGAATTCGAAAATAATGCAATATCCTAAGATTTCCATGTGTAGAGTAAATACCTACCTTTGTTTTTTAATTAGAAAGATAATCTATTTCATCATTGTTTTTAAGTGATACACAATGTGAGTGTCCTGCCCGTTACTACAATTTGTTTATTTGGCTAACTTCCAACATAAAGTGTTCTGCCTTGGAATGGTTGCATTTTTTATTAACTAATATTAGAAATTAAATAATTAACTATTTCTTTAGAATTTCCCAATAGATTATATTCTTCCTACTCCTACTAATATTATAAATGTGAAAGTTTGTGAGAATGTATGTTACATGTTTGTTATTCTTTCATGCTAAAACGGCTGGACCGATTTGGTTGAAATTTGGTACATATGTAGATAGGTGATACCCTGGTTGGATTAACACATAGGCTACTTTTTATTATATATATATGATATTCCCGCGGGAACGTGACTTACGCGGGTGAAACCGCGGGGCGCATCTAGTTATATATATATATATATTTTCAAGTCGGCCTCATAAATTAAAATTCAATCTATAAATGAAGTGCTGAATTAGGGTTGTAGGTGGAATACCACATAAGCAATTTATGTTGTAATGCGAATATGCTGTTATTAATTTTCGTAATACCTAATACCCTTCACAAAAATTTAATATTGAATAGGCTTCATAAAAGTTATGACACTGGTAGAATTCGAACCTGCGTAGACACAAGCGATCTCCCTAAACGCGGGATGCCTCACCAATCGGCCTCGAGGTCTTATCGTGCCAGGTTCTAAACTATTATTAAGATCAATTTATCGGTTAAAGCACCTATCCTTTGTTCATCACATTTCATTTAAAAACATCTGCTTACACTTTAAAATGTCAACAAGCTCTGTGAAATATCCATACACTCATGTTATACCTACGTCTATATTTTGCAGTGAATAGTTATTGTCTACGCTTTAACTTACGCCTTAGGTTTTTGGCTGGCACTCCTTGTGATAATTCATAACTCAGTATTTATGATTTAGTGCTAAGTAACCAATGCTGTTGAGTCAGCACCATGGAATTGTTCTATTTTCGTTACATTCATTGGTACAAACTCTAGACTCTTTGCCAAATTATAAAGTTTACGACAAAAATATGCATAGAACTGCGTCATCTCATCTGACTGCCTTGTTTATCATACTGCTACACGAGGAATGGCCGGCTCGCCAATAACCGCGGTTCTTACTCTAGTTTAACTTTTATTGATCCATTAGAGCCAGTATTGCCTGTTGTTGTTTATAGCTGACTCTACCAGACATATTCATTTTATTTCATAGAAGACCTGCTTTTATAATTTTGCATAAAGAGACTTTTATCTAATTAATATTTACTTAGTGCTTTAGTTATTATAACGATGTATTACACAGATTCATATCCGGTATTACAATAACACCCTGTTGTTTTCAGTGTGAATCATAAACTAGACAAATCTGTCTCAGCAAACTAAAGAAACTGGCATGCCCCCATTAGACTCTCCCATTTTTGATCTAAATTCATAACAAATAAAAATAGCTGAAATAGCTTCCATCAAGGGAAGCTTGGGTTCGTGCACAAGTGGACCTTTCAACGATTTGCCGACGAGTCGCTAGCGCCTTCAGTGAGCATACTTCAGCATAATCTGCAATCCGTTCTTGAAATAGAAACGCGTGCGTTTGTAATACATTGTAGAGATTAACATGAAAACAACAATACCTAAAGTCATGTGTTTTTATATGACCCATGTACTGTTTTCTAGGAGGGATTCGGAAGCAAGCGTGCAAATAGTTGATTGGAGGTTATTCAACTGGTGTGTGGACAAAAATAGAGCGATCACTGCGTCCGCGCTGCCTGTATCGGCTCCGCGCGACTTTTTGCCGCAAGACGCCGCCCACAGGTCCGAGTACTACCACACTTCCGGGTTACGGTCAAACTAAGTACATACTACACGAAAACGATCTTAACATGGCTGAACATACCTAAAAAACAGTACCTACTCACCCGGGTGTTAGTCGTCTACTACGAAACACGCTTTTATGTAGCTTGTTCAGTAGCGAAGTGGCGTTGCATGTGGCTGTCTAAGAACGTTCTGTGATACTTCTACCTACTACAATACGGTCCCTTCATCAAAAAGTATTAGTTTCCAATCACCATCAAGCTTACAAATACTTTAGATACGAAATGTCGACATAGTAATTATAACTTACTAGCTGCGACCTGCGGTTTCACCCGCGTCAGTCCCATTCCCACGGGAATATAAGGATAAAAAGTAGCCTATGTCACTCTCCATCCCTTCAACTATCACCAGTTCAAAAATCACGTCTATTCGTCGATCCGTTTTTCCGTGAAAGATGGACAAACAGACAGACAGACACACACTTTCCTTTTTAAAATACTACTAGTATAGATCTAAAGTCCTGAAATGTTTGCTTGTCCGTAATATCCATTCTCCCAAAATATTTCCCTCTGATTTTATGTAGGTTTAAACTTAAAGGTCACATGTACATATAAAAAAACAATGCTTCATCGATTTCGTCTATATCGTTCGTTTTATTGCTGATAAAGTCACCGACTTAGTTTTTTGCGTTCATGTTTGCTTTGCGAAACCAACGTTTTGTTAATAAAACGGAACGTGGGTCGATGCATCAACGTAATTTAGCATGAGTCGATGTTGAGATTTATATCTTGTCTTTATGTGATTGCGGTCGGTGGTTCGATGCCGGTGCCGGGCGGAGACGGCGGCGACGCGGCTGCGGTGGCGCTCGGGCCACGCTGAGGGGTACGAGGGGCGATATATTTATAGAGGCGTCGAGACGCCGGCCCCACACTATCCCACATGTTAATTGGCTACTTGCGCCGCATTTTTTCTGGACGTGACCGTTCACGCTCACGGCGTCAATGCCATCGGACCGGCCGCGGCTCTTCCGACCGACAAACATTGACACCTATGTAACTGGCCTAGATACAGCAAGGACACCGCGAGAACATGCCCTCATTACAATTGAAAATATACGCCGGAGGTCAAGTCAAGGCTGTATAGGTCCCTGGCTAACCAAGAAATAAGCTACGAAACTGCACGTAAAATTATTGACTTGACGATTGTAAGCATTTGCAAGAATGTAATATCTGTCACGATATGAGATTTTCATTCTCGTCTTTGCTGCATGCAAAATAAAATTGTTTACAAATGTCGTGTTTCACGGATTTCTTCGTCATCCAATGCACCTGTCTGTCTTTTCATTGATCTCCTTTCATGATCATGCATGACTAAACAATATAATCGTGTTCTATAAAAATCTGGAGTCTATAATTATTGGGATTTGTCAAGGTGGACCAAAATAACAAAAATGACCGAGATGTAAACGATGACTCAATGTCACATAGTTGTTTTATCAGAATTGAATTGTTTAAAATCTCGAACGCTTCAAAATACCTACTAGGAATAAAAGAGAATGCTGTTGGAGGTGGAATTTGTTATATTTGACACGTCAAATAAATAACACTCCCAAAGTCGAGGTAGAACATGTGCCAGGTTACTTAATTAATTAATAATTTTCTTATGACACTACACGCAGAGGTGTGAACCACTGTTATACCAGGGGGGTATCACTCCGCAGTTTATTTACATTCAAAGGTCGGTCCTTCTCAGAAGTCCTTTCGTAAAGGACGGCAATTATTATTGTCGCCCGGCGCGCGCGTAAGACAGTCGCGTCGCGCAACTTCGCCCGTCTTCATAATAAATGCAAAAGATATTGTTCGATGTATGGATGTTTATCCAAAAGAAGATTGGGGGATACCACTATATCTTTCTTCAAAACTCCGAAAGATGTTGAAAGGTACCTAAGCTAAAAATCAACTTAGCATACAATTGATACAATCAACGTAGGTAACTAGGTTAACTTTACTATTTTTGAATTGAGCAGTTATTAAAGATAGTACCTACTTACCAAAAAACAATTGAAATCTACCTACCTAGGTAAGTTTTTATATGCAAATGTTCAAAAAATAAACGAGATATTTCGCACTTAGGCAGATACTTGTCTTCCTACAACAGACAGATTCATTTTATTATTAGATAAATAATTTACTGCTGTGGTCAAAGTAGACAGCCCGTGCAATTTTACGCCACGCCCATAATTCCTTGCCAGACAGTGACAGCGTTATACGCAAGAAGCGTTAGGCTATATTTAGGTGATTATCTCAAGGGCGTTTGAATCTTACGCAAGCTGAATTGAACTTTGTTGCATCGCTGCAAGAGTCGTTATTTCTATAATTCTGTTCGGGGAGTGAGCCTTCTGTTCCGTCTGTATTCTGTGGTTATACTCGTACTCCTTAGAAAAGTGTTAAAACTTCAGATTTTATTTAAACTTGTTACTGTAAAATATATCAAATAAACCATGTCAAAGAAAATAGTGTCAATAAAAATACTGGTTTAGGTTAGTAAATAACGTTTTACCTGTCTCTTTACTAAGAACTTAAATATTAACTTTTGAAGTAGCGAGTCAGGCCCGAATTCTGGTTTTGGGTCAGTCTCCACCCACTATGCCCAGCTGACGTCCTCAGCTCGAGTCCAATGCTCTTTTTATATTCTCTCATTACAATACATAAGTACCTAACTGCAAGCCAGGTTTTTGGGTCGCTCGAGGGATATTTGTCCGAAATGTAGGTCAAGACTTTCGTTTCAGCATTCTTGTTAATTACAGTTCATATGAAATCTGAGTGATTAAATCCGTTATTTCATAACTTCAAGCTCAATGTAATAAAAATTGACCTTTAGTGCTGCAATTTGTGAAACGAAACATGTTGTTATGTTTTCTTTTAAGTACCTTATTGATATATGTATCTAAAGTTACTGCTTACTGTTAAAATAATTTGCTTCTATCTATAAGTATTGATGACATGAATAAAGTTTTAAAACAATCAATTTTGCAATTCTTGTGGAATTCCATAACGGAACATTCATTCCGGGAAGCGCAGCTGAGAGACGTTTCCTTGGAACAAGGAGAGCGGAGCCGCTCGCTACTACGCTGGGTACGTGTCCGGATATTTTAGTCAGCGATCCGATGTAGGTGGCTTTACGACACACATTTAATCATGCTATTTGTACGGCGAACTCTGCTCATAAACTAATGACTTTATTAATATCTTAGTTACTGGGCACAGATGGTTTAGACATCAACAGGCTAAAATTTTGATCTCGTGTCGTTGTCATATTATATCGATTACAACAAAAGCCGAATTGCTTCTGACTAAATCTAATGCAATCGATTCTTCGAAATCGAATTTGCGAGGACGCTTTCTCATTGGTCCAGTGGAAAGCTGACGGCGCACGTGCCCCGGCTGCACGATTGGATGGGAGACACAACAATCGTGCCTGCAGACGGATGTTCCGCCCGACCGCATCCCTGTTAACCATGTCTTGGCTTATTAGCATGCACCGTTGCCAGCATGAATTAATCACGAGAGTACCAATTGACGGGAAAACGGCGCTCTGCCAGCTTATAAACAACCGTGGAACATAGACTATGACGACTAGCAGACTACAGCCAGCCAGCTAATTACCCAGCCGAAGTATCTGCACAGTGCGGAAGGTGTTTCCCGATGTCATAGAAAGCGATTCCCCTACGAAAAGCAATTACATTTATTTTCATTTTGTAAATCTAGCAGCGAATCTTCCTGTTTAGTACCAATATGTCGTACAAATGACAAAATCTTTTTTAGGTTCGAATTCTACATTGTTTATCTATGTAGTAGGGACAATCGGATATATAAGCCACTTATTGAATAAATTTCAATTGTGCCTAGATTGTTTTGCATTTCTTGCCGAGCCGAGAGTATGAATGGGCGTTATAGAGTGTGTTTTGTTTGTTGCAGTCACAATGGTCGTGGGCGAAAGCAAGCGCGCCGGCACCGCCAACATCATGGACGGCATTGAAAACACAGGTGACGTGCGAATGCACGACCACCGACTGCGGCTCAAACAAAGGTAATCCTAGCATTATTTTGTATCATGCACGAAGTCCGTCGCGTTTCTACAAAGAACTTCTACACTATTTCTGGCTTCGAATCTGACTTCTACGGCTTATATTGGTATGCGACTTTCGGATTCTATAAATTAACGCGTGGAAACCTATCTGCCAGTATAGTCAATATTTATAAGCATGTTAGGTAGGTACTATTAGTTTTGGCAGAACATGTGGATAAAAGGAAGTACTTACATACGGCTAACGTGGTAAGCATTAACGCTTCCAGTACTCCCAGTTATCAAAGAACCAAAGTTCACGTCATAGTAGTTCGCCTGTAGTATGAAGGTATGGCTAACATACCTTCATACTACAGGCTAGGCTTATACTGATTAGTTTCATCAATCATCAGTATGTTTACCTTCACAGACAAGAGCACTTGTTGATTATGCACACAATATTTTCATAACACAATTCATTAGTGCTCCGCAAAGATCGATCGCCTGAAGATTGAAGACATTTGGTCCGAATTTGTTCAAAAATATATCTTACTAGGCCAACACGGCTCACTTGAACTTGTCACTCAAAACAACGCGATGATCGTATACCGATAGCAATCCATTACCATTACCATTACCATTAGCCTATCTTGTCCCACTGTTGGGCAAAGGCCTCCCCCCGCTTTCGCCAGTTACGCCGATCCCATGCTTTCCTCTGCCAGTCGCACTCAAAGGCGTCTAGTTCGTCCCGCCATCTCATCCGTGGTCTACCTTGTGACCGGGTGTCTGTGTCAGGGCTCCATGTTGTGGCAATTCTGGCCCACAGTTCCTCCGGCATGCGGCAGACATGCCCGGCCCAGTCCCACTTAAGTTTTGCAACTTTCTCCCCTACGTCAGCGATTTTGGTTTTGGAGCGCAGTATGGTGTTTCGGACGCGGTCTGTTAACTTAACACTTAGGATACTGCGCTCCATCGCCCTTTGGCAAACCTTAAGTTTGGACTTTTGGATGGCTGTCAAAGACCAAGTTTGAGAGCCATATGTAAGAATGGGAAGGATGCACATATCCATGAGTTTACGTTTTAATTTAATGGGAAGGTCTCCTTTCATGAGTTCCTTCATCGACCAGTAGCTCCGCCAAGCGTTCTCAGTGCGTCTCAAAATTTCTTTATCTTGCCTGCCTGCCTGGAGGGAGACTACTTGGCCTAGGTAGATGTACTCATGGACATATTGCATCGCTTCACCGTTCACAGTAATACGATAGGCAGTGCTGTTTGTCATAACTTTGGTCTTTGACATGTTCACCGATATATGACATGTTCACCGATAGCAATCATTTCATTAAAATTGAAAAAATAGACTGTCAAACAAAATACCGAAAAGAAATGAAATCAGGAAGCTAAATTACCTGTAAAATAAAAACAACAAACTTTAGTAGCTATTCCGAAATAGGGTCGCGCAAGCCGTTCTACTTTATCCCAAATACGCTTGTGTAGGCGGTCCCATTTCTAGCTTGTACTACTAAGCTAAATTAAAGCGTAAAGAAATCTAGGCAAGTATTTAAAGGAGATCCAAGAATATAATAGAACAAGGGCTTTGACTTCTGATCCTAAAACTAAAGAATCAGCGTGAAACTTGGCGGTAGTTGCGATTGTGGTGCGATTGGAAATTAAAACTGTTTAGGTATCTTAAAAGTTGAAGAAAATGAAATCACGGTCTTTCAACTCATAACACGGTTAGGGATTTAGTGACGTCATCGATTTAAGGGTAATCGCCTACATATATGAATCTTCGGAAGTACGTGGGAGTAAGTTGTTAAGGTTTGTTACATCATTCCAACGTCATAAAATGCAAATTCGACCCACTTAGTATTAAAACATTCACATCTTAATTCTCAACGTCATAATGCAATGGGCTCTTGAATGTTGAATATGCACGTAAAACACGACGGCCTCAAACAATCTAAATACATTCGCTTATCTTTAAGAAGTGGCAGCAAGTAGCTGGCTATCCATTTCGTATTGCTTTTACTATTCGTAATCGTATGCTTTTGGGCAACTTCCTAAAGTTGTCGATAGGCCTGCGGCTTCCGGAGTGACACATCGATTTGGTAATATGGCTCGTTATGTTCACCGGTTTCCTTTTAGCTTGACGTCATTCCGAATTTGGGTTGAATGTCACTTTGGATGTTTATTTTAGGCACTATGCTTATGGGCTAACCAATCAATGTGTTGAATTCTAGAACGGAAAAATATAATGAAAGTGTAAAACTGTAAATAAAAACAACAGATTTCATTTTAATATTTCACTTATTTATTTTAATTCGATGTTCCTTTGTTCTTCTTGATCCTTTCTATATCAATAAGTTGACTACTTATTGATATATATTGTTTCTTGATTATTCGGATGAAATAGAAGATTCATTATAGCACCTAAATAGAGTATTGATTCTATTTACTAAACAACTTGTAAATATCTCATATTAGAGTAGATGCAAATGGGTGAATGGCTTCATCGAGGCCGGTTCATTTGAATTTCCACACTTAAGAACTAGGAGTAGGTCTAGTCTATCGTGCAACGATCCTTCCATTTACCGTTGAGTTTAACGTGGACTTAAACAATTATAAGTATAAATATTTGAATTATATAATTATATTCTGTATGATGAAAGAAACAATACATTAATACAATACCCGGTTATCTGATTAAACAAATGTTTTTTTTATAATAATAAACAATTGAAAATGCTGATTGTTCAGTTCATCGTTGCGAACTCATGTCGGTTTCGTTATCTAGAGCCACTTCTTTCCAGAGCACTTCACTGACATGAAAATAATCCGTAGATCGTCGATTAAAAGAGACATACAAACCTCAACAAGCGTTAGGTTTAAGGAGTATTTTATGTTGAAAATTTAAATATATTTTAACCACTCACAGAAAAATCATCATTTTACGAGATTGTATTATCATTACATTATTTGCCCTGCATATTTACATTAAGCTAACATCCTCTTTTATTGACATGTTAACTGAAAACGCCCTCACTCTTCATTTGGTCTGGAGTTGGCGATGTGTGAATGCGTTCTGCAAAATATTGATGTGCTCTATGATTAGAGCCTCGATGCTAAACAATCTACGAATGGATTATCTTGACTCGCGATGTCTCTTACAATTAGCATTCAAATCAATTTCGCGGTGAGTAAGTAAAACATCTTATACGTTTAAACGAAGCGTGCTAGATGGTTTATCTAAAGTAACACGCATCATACACAAATTGGTCAGTCATTAATTTTACGGTACGTTTCTTTATTTTATAATGTTCCGGCTGTTAAATATATTCTTTCAAAACAACCAACGCCAGGATGCAACCATCTGATTACCTCATAGAGTTACAGATTTACATCATGAAAAGTGTAAAGATTTTAGTCAGTGACATATTTAATTAAAGTATATATATCAGGACTTTTCATCCTGAAAAACTACTCAGTTTGTATAATAAATCACACGTTATCAGTAGTTTTTTACAATGTGTTCTATAAAAGAAAGAGCAAATAGACAGAAAGGCACCCTTGATCCAAACCCTGTCCTTGAAGAAAAGTTACCTGCTAGTAAATCAAGGTTTTCTATTAATGTAACCCTAAAGATTTGCGTTGTGTCACGTTTTCTCAACAAAGATACCACGACAAGAAGTAAGAATTCAGAGGTTCGATCGATAGATTTGACTTCGTTATCTTGGTAGCAACGACCCTTGTAATGAATCTGACTCGATTGTCCTTGTGTTTCAGTCTACCTATGTCTGTTTACTGTCTGCGCCGTCTTTGAACTGTTCTGCATATGAATGGTGTGTATGTCTACTACTGTACTGTACGGTACTACGACTGCAATTCATTGCAACCAAAAGAAGCGTATAAATCTTATAAATATGTTTATTGTAGAAGAGGCTTTAACCCGAAGGGTTTTAGTTATAAACTTGCAATCAAAGACATCTTTACTTAACTTTGAATGTCTGAAGATTGTTTGGTGTTTTCTTATAGGTCGAATCGTAACTGTATTTTAGAAAGTATAAAACAATACAATATTTGTTTCAGGTTCGACATAGTAAGGAAACTTGGCCAAGGCACATACGGGAAAGTGCAGTTGGGTATCAACAAAAAGACAGGACAGGAGGTGGCCATCAAGACCATCAAGAAATGCAAGATCGAGTCGGAAGCCGACCTTATCCGTATCCGACGAGAGGTTCAAATAATGTCCTCGGTCAGACATCCCAATATTGTACATATTTATGAAGGTACGTCAAAATTTGGACTTGCTAAGTAATAATAAATGTTTCGACTGTTTCGTAATACATTTTCGTTTTTGATCCGTAACCATACACCTCTTAGTAAGGAAGTGATAATATCTGACTGACGAGCATATTGCTACAATGTAATTGGTCTAGCTCATACTTTCTCTTCCATTGCGCATCGCGTTTTAAATATAGACCATTTTTTGTTCAATGATGTCCGCTGTGAACAGGTTAAGATAAGGGAAACGCAAGTTATTTATTAGTTTTCGCCAATATTTTTAGATAAAGAGAGAGATAAATTGTCCTAGTATTTTTTTGTTCACTTATCCCCGTTACGAGCTAGATTTGCCGTCAACGGGGATTAGTGAACGAAAAGTTCACAAATCCCCGTTGACGGGGATTTCCAACGGGGATTAGTGGAATAACCCTATTATTCTACCTTAGATTATGAAGAATTACTCGATTATGTGTTTGTATTGTATCTTACAGCAAATAAATAAAAGATAATATAAAAAATGTTTAATTTTCAGTATTTGAAAACAGTGAAAAGATGATTCTCGTTATGGAGTATTGTCCTGGTGGTGAACTATACGATTATCTAAGTCAGAAAAAAGTATTACAAGAGGAAGAAGCCAGAAGGTAAACACTTTTTTTACAATGAAAATAGTACCTACAAACTTAACAAAATCTGAAATAATAAACATCGGGTTTATCATTAAATTGTCTGGGCTAAAGTTTATTAATGGCATTCAAATCATTCAATATTGGCTTTAAGACGGCTATTGTACATCCCATCGTGTCGATAGACACTTGGGTATCCTATCCCATCCTATCCTACCATCCTACTAATATTATAAATGTGAAAGTTTGTTAGAATGTTTGTTATTCTTTCACGCAAAAACGGCTGGACCGATTTGGTTGAAATTTGGTATGTAGATAGGTGATACCCTGGATTAACACATAGGCTACTTTTTATCCCGATATTTCCGAGAAAACGGGACTTGTGCGGGTGAAACCGCGCGTCGCAACGTATTAAATAAAATAAAGCTTCGTAGTTTATTAGTGTAGACACATGGGAAATCGTGTGAAATGCCAACTGTCCAATTATCTATGTCCTTGACCGCTGACTGAATGATAAATGAATATCACATATCATTGTACGTAAGTTGTGTTGGCCGAGTCGGATGTCCTAGACTTCGACGATGATGATCCAAAGGTCGTGAGTTCGAATCCCACACGTCGGGGATTGAAGTTACTTCAAATGTCTGCCCACAGTACGTAAACGAAAGAGAAATAGGTTATTGAGAGTGGTAGTAAGCAAGCTTCGGAATCCGCGCTTGAGAACTTCATAAATATATTTTGTTTCAGGTTATTCCGACAAATAGCAACCGCTACGTATTATTGCCATATTCATAAAATATGCCATAGAGATTTAAAACTGGAGAACGTATTATTAGATGATACTGGTAGTGCTAAGGTCAGTTCTGCTTGTTTTATTATTAATCAATGTAATTATATTTATTAATTAAGATCCCCTTGAAAGTAGATAAATGACCAGTTTTTCGTTATTTTAAATTAATTACTCTATTTCCAGATTGCAGACTTTGGTCTGTCAAACGTATTCAAAGAGACGTCGTTATTATCGACGTTTTGCGGGTCGCCCCTATACGCGTCACCGGAAATCGTCAAAGGAACTCCTTATATTGGACCAGAGGTAATTTCACAACTTAGCTTATGTGATTTACACCATCTCTAAAAAACCTCTCTATCAGTGTAAGTGTAAATATAATAATAAGTACTATAATTTCAGTCAAATACATTGTCCAGTTAGTTCTGTCCCGCTCTTATTGCGTATTGGCATCCTTGTCACGTTTTTCGCCCGAGGCCATTGTCGCGTAGGTATTATAACTGCCCATGGTTTTCACCAACCACCAGACATTGACTTCAGTTTTTGTGGAACTATTCACTCTTGTCGAGATTTATTAGATTCGAAGACTATTTTTTACAACGAAGAACCGTTTCATTTTCGAACTGAACTTGGTTCATAAGCATGCTTGGTTCTGTCATTGAGAGCCAGGCTTTTGCAAATATTTTAATGATGGATTAAACATGAATTACATCTACTAAACAATGTATATCATATCATGGATCGTTACTAGAAAATTTATATCTTTAAGAATCTTTTACAATCGCCGGGAGTATGATAAAAATTCCAAAGTTATATTTTGGCACATGCTAAAATTTTGTAGAAGGGTAGTAACTACATGAGAGGTTCGAATTTTTTAACTTATTTTTTTTCTTCACTCTTTTGTCAACAATTTACAAATTGAATGATATTTCCAGGTGGATTGTTGGTCCCTTGGCGTGTTACTTTACACGTTGGTGTACGGCGCGATGCCGTTCGACGGCTCTAACTTCAAGCGTCTAGTCAAACAGATCAGCAATGGAGACTACTACGAACCTAGGAATCCATCCAGTAAGTACTAAACGAGGGAAAAAAATTATTACTCTTATTTTTGAAATTGTATAAACTCAGGTTTTGATCGCGTTATTTATTTCCCGACGTTTCGGCTATGTTACAATAGCCGTGGTCGCGGGCAGATGATATTTATACATATCAAAAATAAGAATTTTGATCGCGAAAGTTTAAGAAATCAATTAGTGCTCTTATTTTACAAGTTATTAGCATTCAATATGATAAGTTACAAGCTCCACAACACTTTGTGACTTAGTATCTAGTCTCCCAACGGTGATTTCCTTCATTCTGATAGAAAAGACGTTTAGAATTCGGATAAATGTGCATGTAAGTAATAAGTTGTTTAACTTGGGACTGGATGACGCTGTGTCGCCAATTTAATTTTATTTAAATTTTCTTTACAGAAAATGTATCACAGAATTTATTAATTTAACTTATTTATGGTTAATTTAAACGTTATTATCAGGGCTTATCTGAACACAAATATTATTGTGCTTCAAACAGAACTAATTCCTCATCCGTAAATAAATGTCATCTTTTCCTCATTATATTGTTTTTGCATTCACAGAATCTGTGGATGATGTTGATATGTAATTATTTACATTTTATTGGGCTTAGTGAGGTCTAAAGCCTTCAGAATAAATAAAACAATCTAAACTGCGTCAACTTCTTTATTCAGAGGACAAAGAAAATGACGATGGTCTATTTATTTTGTTCATGTTAGATTAGGCTGATAAGGCTTGCGTACTACACGCACGCCACTTGAGAGCAGCAAAATATAGCGTTATTGATCGTTAAAACTTTAGATTCGTGAGCAATGTACGTAATTTACTTTATTAATTGACCATAGCATTCCTTATTCGCACATTATATTTTCTTTTGACATTAACGAGAAGAGGCGTGTGGCTAAATGGGCCGTGTCCACTTTATGTACTTGATTCGCAGATTATTTCGTCGATAATGGACTTTTTTGTTTATTTAAAAGAGTATCCTTAGGATTTGTCCACCGACTTGGTTGGCTGGACCGATTTGGTTAAAAATTGGTATGTAGATAGGTGATACCCTGGATTAACACAAAGGCTACTTTTTATCCCGATATTTCCGCGGGAACGGGACTTACGCGGGTGAAACCGCGGGGCGCAGCTAGTGCTAAATAAATAATGATACATCAATGATTTTGTCCTTGTCCACAGCGGCTTCGCCCCTCATCCGCGACATGCTAACAGTGGACCCCCTGAAGCGAGCCGACATTGCGTACATCTGCGATCATCCGTAAGTTTAACTCTAATGAAAGTAAAATTAACTATACTATGTACTTAAATAAATTATGGTGTTCTGCTCTGATGGACTGTGAAATTAGTTCACGCCGCTAAATCAAAAAGGTTTAGAAAAAGTTTGACTACCGACACGTTGTTTTGATGAACATGAGATTATTCAACGTAATTCAACTACTGATCAGTGAATAGGCTAGTTGACTCTATTTTTATGTAGCTCTTATATGATAAATAATTGTTATTTTAGACCAAAAAAAATACTACCATATTTTTTTGGACCTAAGAAACCGCAAAATTTTATTTTAAAAGTTCTACTTTTCAAAAACAGGTGAAAACGCTACCGCCATATTGGTCTATGAAATTGTCTATGCTGTGACGTCATTCCTAACCAAAACAATAATTTTCGTGATTTACGTCTAGGGAACATGCACATTTTGAAAAGTTGGCATTACTGTAAATTGGTTTTAGTTATGTGACATTTGTTTATTTCCGATAATAATGACGTCACCATAATGGCCGTAGCGTTTTCAGCGTTCCAATTAAAAAAAAAAGAAACCGTTTTTTAAATTGAAATTATGCAAGCATCATGGACTTTGATTAACTGAAATTATTATATTTTGGTTAAGTAGCCTATTGTGTTCTTCTCATTGTGTCTTATCTAGTTTGATATAGAACAATATGTCTACATTCGTCCTAGATCCCACTAAGAATAATTTAGCCTATATTAGCAATAGGAATGTTATTCATATCTTAAATGACGTCACAGGCTACAAATTAATCAGTGTTAAACTCTGAATACTATTTGGAGTTACTTTCATATCATGCATTATCTGGTGAAATATAACTCCATGAAATTCCTTTTATAGATTAGAACATTCTAATTCTGCTATCATTGGCAAAATGGCAAAAATCAATATGAACATATATAGACATACACAGCTATCATTTCAGCACCATAGATCATATATTATTATGCATATCCTGTTGGTCTCATTTCTCGCTACCTTTCTGAATTTTAGTGCACCTTAAGCGTACAAGAAGAGACTTCATAATTTCATGTGATTGCTAACCAACGATCTTGTTCAATGTAGATGGGTGAACTCGGGCTACGAAGCGTCTTGCCTAGAAGTGGCAGAAGCGTTGGCTGCGGAAACGCCTGTTCGACTTGACTTGCTTCTGTCGCTGGCTCCGGCCGCGCCTTCAAACTCCAACTCTGTGATGATGCCACCTGAGGTATGATGTACATATTTTATTTCTTTGTTAGAGTGATTAGAAACATAGAATGTACGAACAGGGAGGTAAAGTTTCATGGAAAATTTGTAATTGTTTTGTCTAAGGACCATCTAAGACCGAATGATCGGGGGCATATTAGGTTCAAATAACTTACTTCGTTGCTTATCTCAAGTTATTTCTATAGTTTTTATAAATTTCATTCATATCTGTCCAGCCCTTTGAGCGTGAAGGATCAACAAACATTCACACTTACAAACTATCGCCTCTATAATAAGTGTGAAATACATTTATTTCCAGAGAGAGCTAGGCCCAGAAGAGAGCGCCGCAGACCTAACCAGCTCCACATCAATGGCGGTCGAACCCAGCAACTCCGCCGAGAAGAGAATCCTGGACCTCGTCGCGGAAGGAGGCGAGGACGCCATCAAACCCTCGCCCACTCGCACCATCGTCTCGGCGGGAGATAACAAAAGGAAACTAGAGCTCGCTATGTCGGCTAGCGGCCTGCAAAGGAAGAAGGAACGCGTTGCTAGGTTTGTATGACCAATGCATATTGAGAAACCATTCTTGAAACACAATTAAGTTGAAACATTTTAGCATTGTTACATGCTCTGAATGATGAAGAGAGTACCGTGTTTCTATAGCATTATGCGCCTACAACCACGTATATAATGTTAATATCTGTGTAGGTTTTTGACATACCTGGGACTTGAAAGAATCATAATAGATTACATTTGTGTGTTCAGTGTGGCGAGTATGGCGCCCCAGGCCCCGACGCTGCCGGAAGAAGCGGGTTCAGAATCACCACCAGCTGACGAGCCGCCTGCAGATGATATGGTGAGGTTTATTTCGAATCAATAGAAACAAGCTAATCAAATAAACAGCAAATATACATTAAAAGTCTTCTTTACTAAATCATTAGTATCAAAAAGAAACTTGATAGCTGATTTTCATCTTATTTCCTTCAGCCGCAGCCATGCCTAAAGTCCTCAGCGACTATAACCATCGCGCCATCCGCGGCCACCATCGAACTATCCCGCGACGCGACTAAAGAGATCGTCAAAGAAACCAAACAGGAAGAGGCCAAAGAAAATACCGGCGCTAAGCCGAGGGTCGTCATCAAGAAGAAGGCGTCGCCTACCAAGGTTTTAGAGGAGAAACCACAAGAGAAACAGGAGGAGCCCAAGGTATTTAATCATATTTCAACATCTATGTACTTGCTCAATGTTAACAGTTTAGTCACTACACTACAGATTAGCTAAGATGAATAGCTTGCTAAGGGAGATTGATAGATCGTTGAAGATACTCGTCACAATGTAGATAGATAGGTGACCGCTACTAGCATTACCAACTGAACGCTTTCGTGCGCCAAGAACGCGTTAAATTCCGTTTGTAGTATAAGATATGGTTTATATTAGACAGGGCCGAGGCCGGGGCGGTTATGGAACGTACGTTTTATATTACACAGTGCTTCATCCGTTGACACAAGATCGCCCTTGCCACGGCCCTGTCAAATATAAAACCATCCCTTACTCATTTCGTTTACAGTAGCCATACAAAAGAAGTGAAGAACTCATTTTGTAGTACTTTACTTTTTTATTTCTAGGATTATTAATGAAGCAATCAACGTTGGCATTTAAATACATTGTGTACAATCGCGTGCACTTGCATTATTTGCAACATTTAATATCTAATTTGTCTTGTCAATCATAGTTGATTGCATCGTGCGTGTTACGGTGATTTATTACTGTAAGTACATAGGAAAATATAATCTGAAATGCATGACTTAAGAACTGTAATTGTTTAGCAGGAAGAAGCCAAAGTGAGTGCAGTTGCGTCGGCTGCAGACAAATTGACGTCACTATCTATAGCCCCAACCAGTCCGGAGACCAAGGCACCGGTTAAACCTAAGAAGTTGTCTATACCAGGTATTTAAATATTCATAGTGTCGTTTATAGGAGTTTCGTATTTCCTTTCTATCAATCCATTAAACTTCTGACCACGTAACTATGGTCATTGAAATGAACCTATATATTTATCTGTATTCTATATCTATAGTATCGTAGATAGTAGAAGGAACTTGGCTTAAGGCAGCATTTGTACAAAGTAAATTAGCCGTATTTTTTTACTTTATAACTTGGACAATTTGTAGACATCTGAATGTACTTTTAGGAGGCAACGTTGGCAGTTTCAAGGATCAATTCGAGAGACGTGCTTCTCTAACGGCTGCTCCTGAAATCAAACGCAATGTCTCCAAACCAGGTTCGTAAATTCAACTACTCATACTCTCTCTATCTCATACTCGTACAATAATGCTTTGATCATATTGACGAGGTGAATAACCGCCTTTTTTCTCTGCAGTAGTGTCAAAGATCGCCAAACCCAAAGCGCAGAGTGAAGATCGTGAACTGAACGCTAAACAAGACAATGGTACCGTCAGGCTACAACAGATCGGCATTGAGCCTTCACCGGTAAGCAAATATTCAGTTTCACATTGAAATATAATACTTAAAATACAATACTTGCATTACATGAAATTTAATGTTTTAGACACCACCAATAGAAGCAGAGCCAAACAGAGGAGGCGTTAAAAAGACAGAGAGCGAACCTAATCATGGCGCGACTCCGGTCGACGCTTCGGTGCTATTGCAAGACGCTAGAAGGTATTATCATATTCATAATATAAAAAAAATGTCTATAAAGTAAATTTGTTTATTATGTACCTTTTTTATGACAAGGGTCTTTCACGTAGAAGCAAATATTTCACTATCCTTATCTCAATGGTTTTTCTTAAACTTTCGCGATCACAATTCATATTTTTGAAATATATAAAAACACAGGTTTATTGTAAATAACGCGATAAAACCCTGTGTTTATACATTTCAAAAATACTCTAAATTTCAATCATTAAATGTTAAAGAAAAGTTTCCGTCCGTTCCAAGAATTTTTAAGAACATCAAGAGGACTAAGATTAGAAATTCATAATACAAATATAAAAATGAATGTTTATTGTACCAGGAGTCTGCAGAACTCGATGGCTAAGTTGGTGGAAGAGAAAGCAGGTGAGGATTCGCGCAGGCGCGCCGCACGCGATATCATATCATCTGCCATACGCACAGGTATGTTTTCACAAGAAACATAATACTCCGCACCTCATACTAACATATCTCACAGCTTCTGCTAGTAGATAGTTCTAATATTTCACAACTGTATCAGCCTCATAGGATAACAAAGTTTAGGAAGTCGTCCAATGTCTAGACACAAAAGTAATCCTTGAATTTTGTGTTTATGTGGTGTATTTTAGACTATGGGGATCTTAAATTATAATTAGGTATTTTAAAAACTTACAGGATTTAGTGATTTAGAATACTGAGGATGTGACTGAATCTTGTATTTGTCTTTAATAGTTAGGATGAGGGTTAATTTAAGTCTTGTTTTTGTAACGTTGGTGTCAGAAAAAGGTCCTACTTAATAAAAGCAGACCTTCTACCAACCAAAGTCACGCCAACTCTGTTATAAGGTCCCGCCAGTCTCCCCAGTCTGGGGCTTGGCACAAAAAACGTACGTGGTGCGACCTGTATCTAATGTGGATATATACAGGCAAACCTCCAGTCCCGTAGTAGTCAGCCAAGCTCTTTATAAAAAGGTATCTGATGTCATGTGACAGGCAAGCCCCCCGGTTCCGTACGTGTTTTTTTTTTCGGACTGACGTTCTTGTTAGCTTAGCTTTTTGGGTTTGTAACTTCACCGGACTTTGGCGAGAGCGGACGGTCACGTGTTAGGGTACAAGTTGGCGGCCGACCGCACGCGACACCAGCAGACGACATGTCATCGCTTCGGAGGGAATGTCATAGAAATACGTAGAAACCAGTAGGGTGTAGCGACACGTCGTCTACTGGTGTCGCGTGCGGTCGGCTGCCAACTTGTACCTTTTGTCAGCTAAGTTCTTTATATAAAGGTATGTGATGTGTTGTGTGCAGGCAAGCCGCCGGTGCCGTACGGTCGTTCGTCGTCCGCCGGCGTGGCCATGCTGTCGTCCCCGCCGGGCACGCCGCCCTCGCAGCCGCCTACCGCCCGCCTCTACCGCACCGAGGCGCAGCATAGAGTCGAGGACCATCGACCTAACAGGTATCTTCTTACTGACCTTTTACACATTTTTAGGCGCGTCGCTCATACGGGCTAGAATTAATGCGCGGTCGCTGGTATATTATGTTCACTGATTGGAGGAAAAAATTGACAGTCTATTTTTTCCTGTTTCCTGAGTCCCTCCCTATCGACGTTATTAGAAATATAACTGTTCACGATGTTTTCCTTCATCGTTTATAAAGTGTTATTTAACTTAAAATGATGTGTATCTATAGCAGGGGCGTGTCCGTGGAGCGTATAATCCCGATCAGCATGGCGGCGGAAGAAACGCCCACGTCTCCGCTCGCGCACGCGCAGTCGCCTCAGAGCCCGCAGTCTCCGCAAACCCCGCAGACGCCGCTTCAGAAACCGGTGCCCTCGCCTGGCCGCACCCCGCTTTCTACGCCTCTCAGGTAAAACTTTATGATCCGAGGATCACCTGTTTACCGTAGCATCGACTACAATACCGAAGTCAAGTATTCAAAATGTATGAGAATTCAGTGCAGCGCCACCTCCGGCATAAACTAAAAGTTACATACCTTTAAAATACCTGAGTGCAAGGATAGAACTATACTACTCGAACAAAAAAAACCGATGCTAGCCCTAGTGGGATGAAAATGATGCTATGCTTTTTTTATGAATAAATACAACTTACTTAACTTTTTACAAACTATAGGTATATTTGTTGCGAAGGTGATATTAAATTGCTTTACCATTCAATATACAGTTCCTCATTGTGTTATACATTGCAGACGCATGACCTCGACCGAGTCTGGCGAGTCCTGCCCCAGTCCGGGCGAGCCTATCAAGAAGTCCGCGCGTGAGTTCATAATACCGATCGCGGTGGAGGGCAAGGGTTACGTGACGCCGCGTCAGCGCAGCCTCGAGCCGGAGTCACCAGCCGCGCTGCGCTTGCAACGACCGCATAGACATCGCCGTATCAGGTAATATACACTTTTTTATTGTTGTTATTGTATGTACGTTTGTTGTATGTGTTTTAAGTAAAATATTTGAGTAAACCAAGACACACAATAAATAATTTTCATTCCTTCATTCCATGTCGAAGATGTAGCTTTTTATATGAACCTGTAGTGTCCCACTGTTGGGCAGAGGTCTCCCCCAAAATCTTCCACTGACCCCTATCTTCGGCGATCTCCTACCACTCCTTTTCAAACACGTCACGATCGTCCCGCCAACGCTTTCTCGGCCGGCCTCGTCGCCTACCGTTCTCGGGCACCTAAGGACAAGGACAAAGTTGTAGCTTATACACTATCACGTTGGTTGTCCAGGACGCACTGGTTTTGTTTCCTCAGCGCGGCCGCGGCCCTCTCCTTCGGAGACGACCGCGGGGAACTGGGCCATGAATGTGTTAATGTTGTAATAATGGTACAGCAGCCTGGTGAGCGGCGGTGAATCTGAAGAGGAGGACGACAGCCACATGCACCGCCTGCGGCCCGCGCGCCTCGCCCGCGCAGACTCCGCCTCCTCCGGCGAGGAGGACGAGGAGGACGAGGGATTCCATCTGCTCACAGCTGAGAACCTCTTCTCTACGCTGCTGCATCGGGTAATATTACATTATCTAAGAGTGTTAGAGGAGGACGACAGCCACATGCACCGCCTGCGGCCCGCGCGCCTCGCCCGCGCAGACTCCGCCTCCTCCGGCGAGGAGGACGAGGAGGACGAGGGATTCCATCTGCTCACAGCTGAGAACCTCTTCTCTACGCTGCTGCATCGGGTAATATTACATTATCTAAGAGTGTTAGAGGAGGACGACAGCCACATGCACCGCCTGCGGCCCGCGCGCCTCGCCCGCGCAGACTCCGCCTCCTCCGGCGAGGAGGACGAGGAGGACGAGGGATTCCATCTGCTCACAGCTGAGAACCTCTTCTCTACGCTGCTGCATCGGGTAATATTACATTATCTAAGAGTGTTAGAGGAGGACGACAGCCACATGCACCGCCTGCGGCCCGCGCGCCTCGCCCGCGCAGACTCCGCCTCCTCCGGCGAGGAGGACGAGGAGGACGAGGGATTCCATCTGCTCACAGCTGAGAACCTCTTCTCTACGCTGCTGCATCGGGTAATATTACATTATCTAAGAGTGTTAGAGGAGGACGACAGCCACATGCACCGCCTGCGGCCCGCGCGCCGGGCCTTCTATTTAGTACTATTACCACGTTCCGGATTTGCACGGGTAAAATATAACCTATAACGATCCCGACAGTCCACACATCGGTAAAAGAGTTTTTGAAATCGACTGAGTAGTTTCTGAGATAACCTCCGTCAAACAAACAAACTTTAATTATTTAGTTTTGAAAGCGATTGCATTTTCTTCAAATGCTCGATCTATAGACTTATCTGGATTCGGATATTTAACATTCTTGGATACTATCTTAAAAGAGTGTAGGAGGATTTAAGTGGGGCAGAAAAATTGGCACACACCCATATTCAAAGCAATTATACGATCATTATAATAGTGACATGTTTCCTCTAACGTCTACGCTAGAGCATATCAAATTGACCATTAATTTCAATAAAAATTGATCTATTTTTAAAAAAAGAATAAATCATTTAAATTGTTTTCAGGTTCGCGCTTTGACCAACCGCCTTAACGGCGAGGAAGGACCAGGCTTCCCACAGCACCCTCACTCTCTGTTCAACAACTTACAGTCACCGTTCTTCACTAACAGGTAAGGGAATACATAACCCGTGTCTGTTTGGCTTTAAACAGTTTGTTCAGACATTGTTCACCAATAGACATGAAAAATTACAGCTGTGTTCGGAAATTTTCCTGTTAGCATATTAGGAATGTTTGTTAAGAGCTTGCTCAGTTATCGTGAAATAATTCGTAATATACCACGATAACTGAGCAACACGATAACAAGTTTTCAATATGCAAATCAGTGTCGCAAAATAATTAAAAGAAGCTTAAAGCCGAGTACCTATCTAATTCATATGTTCTTGTTACATTTATTTAAATTCGATCTTTTTCTTGTTAGAGCTACATACATGGTGAATAGTGTCATCATAGCATAAATGTTACATTTCTCTAATGATCATACAAACATTTCAAGAACATACCATTGATGCAAACTCTTCTTCAACAGCCAGTCACAACATAATCTTATCACGAAATGGAATAAGGAAAACGAAATTAAAAGCCATATCGCAATACTAAGAAAAACCTTACAAGATTTTGTGGATATAACAATAGTCACAATAATGTGTAATTGTTAAATCATTGAAACAAAAATGTGCTTCACTTTTTATACTGTTTGTAAAAATTTGATAAAATGTCATAACTATTAATATTGTTTTTCATTTAATGTGCATGTGTTTTATATTTTTGGTGATTTTTCATACTAAAATGTTAATTTTATGCATGCAGCCCACACTTACCGAGGAGGCACCTTTTGTAAGTATTACAACTTTATATTCTAACAAAGTATTTTAAGTTGAATTCTAAATACATCGGCAATATCGAAGTTATTTTCATTCACTTGTATTCACGCATAACGTTTCGATCATAGTCATAACTGTTTTAATGTGTGTACTTAATTACTTTCACGCAGCACACATAAATATGTGGAAAGTAAAAGAAGTGTGTCTGAAACGTAAGTTGACCCTTTGTGAAAAAAAAAACTATTATAGTCTATCATTTATACAATGATTTAAATCTATACTTCTTCGTTGCAGTTATGTAACTCTGAATCAGACTCCAAATCATCGATATTTCGTTAAATAAACTTCGTTAACTTATCTGTGTAATTTATATTCATTCTTTGATTACGGACATCGTCAAAACATTCAGATAAAGTTCCTGACTTATGTTATATTGATATTAAATTGTGTGTTTTATTGATCAGGCGTGAAGGTTGGGGCTCGCGCGACTTGCACGCCGACTTCGACTCTATGTTCAACAAGTCTCGCCAGTCGATGCCGCGAGGTGAGTGGACGGCTTAGCGCACGCTTACGCACGGGGAAAACGTTGCCAATATCACACGCTTACATCTATCACCAATATACCACTGTATAATTACGCAATTAAACTAGACTCACTGGTACTATCTCAATTCACTTACAGGATATCTTCAGTATAGTAAATTTTTTAGGTTTCGCGTTCAACTTTGAAATAATGATTTAGCGAATCGATGGCCCATAAATGCTGGTACAGTCGTTTGGAGCATACTTTTGGAGCGTTTGGATGTGTACATCTTAATGCAGGCGACTGTACCATTTATAAATCTATACAACTACAGTGTCATTATATCTAAATTGACTTATTTAAGTTTCAAAATTCTAAACATTCATCTTTTAACAATTTGGCTTTGTTTTGGCGTTGTTAGATTGCAGCATGATAGAAGAAATATTAACCCTCTGTTAGATTCGATGTGAAACATTTATCGGCCTGTATAGGAATGTAGATTTTAGAATAGAATCTGACATTATCGCTTTGGAAAACATAAATTTAGATCTTCAAGGTTAGTAGTTTATGTAACTATTGTTTCAATAGTAATAAAAGTGAGACAGGTGTGTTTTATTAGCGGTATCTTTACTTCTCTTACCATCTTCAATTAATTCGAAAGTATATGAAATAAACTTTCCATTCTAAATCAAATATCAGAACGGAGATTCGATGTTTCTGATTAGGTTGTAGCTAACTTAACTGTAATATTTTTACTAAAATGTGAGATGACGTCGCGAAGTTTAGGAAAGATTGTAATGTTTGCCAAAGTACTGTATGAGAACTGGTAGCATGAAGTGAAGCTATTCATTGTCACCACACGTAGTTAGAAGCTAGCGCTCGGCACGGGCTCCAAAACTCACAAGAAAGCTAGCTTACACTAAAAACAAATTAATTAACTATCAACTCATTCCATAAGACGAGTAATCTCATTCAAGATGATTCGGCCCCGATGTTAGTGACGTTTTCCGCCGTGATATCCCAGTTTTAACAAGTAGACTACCATCAATAGTCTACGTTTTTCTCTAATGTGTGTGTATTTTTATAGTTTTCATTAACATGATTTATTAATGACTTAACCAGTTTTTTTGCATTGTAGTGTTTTATATTTGTATTCAATTTGCATTCTTTGTGCAGGTGTTGACTTTCTCCTACCCGCTAACACTAGCAGGAAAATGTTGCGTTGCTCTAAGTTGACATTCGATTAAGTTTTCACAGTAAAGTAGTAGAATTTGCATGATGTGTACACAAAAGGCATTTCACAATTCGTGTACCGTTTGGCATTCCAGTCACTCAAATTAAAAAGGAAACAAAATTTAAAATTAAACATTCAAAATGATGCGAAAGTGCACTTAATTTTTAGATTGAAAGTTAATTAATTTGTTTAGAGAGTGATCATCGCCTAAATGTGTAGATAGTGGATGTGGTAGCGCCTCAGGGCGGGCGTAGTGACACGGACAGGTCGCGCGATCCAGCGGGGGGGGGGGGGGTACAGGGGGGAGGGGCAGGCAGAGGGGGGAGGAGAGGGGAAGGCACGCAGCTGACGAGTGAGGTTGTGTTGGTGTGGTTGCAGTTGGGTTGCGCGTTACACTGCATGCTCCGACCAAATCTACACTTCACAGCGGCACCAGCGCCAACCACAAACCCGCCACAAACGCCACACAGGAATAGGTACTAAACTATATTATTATTATTTTATTTATCTTCATGTGTTTTTTACTTGTGTTACGCACGGTGCGCCGCGGCTGTTACAGAATAGAGATGCCTCTGTGTGGAATATCTTATATCGCTGATGCCCATCTAGTTTTAGCATTCTCGTAATTTATGGAAAGCAACATTTTAATGCATTCTCGTGATCCGGTTTGGCACATCTAAAGCTTGAAGTTTGCTCTAATCCAGTCGCCGTAGAACTCATTAACCTCTAACCGAACACATCCGGCGTCCGGTGGACGGAGGCGAGCGCTCGCTCGGACCCGCCCCGCCCCGTCCGGCCGGCGCCGCCAGCCATCCCAGCGAGCGCTCCGCACGATCGAACGTGTGTTTTTCAATTCCATTTCAGGAAGTGGTAAGAGGGAGGGGCGCGGTGTCGCGGACGCGGGGGTGGAGGGGGGCGAGGCGGAGGCGCTCGACCTGTCCGACCTCGACCTCGGCTCCATAGAGTTCAGCGAGCGCGAGGTGCGCGCGCTGTGCGGCCTCACGCCCGCCCTCTCGCGCCGGCTGCAGCGCCAGCTGCTCGCCTCGCTGCCGCCGCGCGCCGCGCGTCGCCTGCGCCGCACGCTCTCGCTGCACGCCGACGCGCCGCCCGCGCCTCCCGCAGAGCGCGCGCGCCGCAGCCACTCCGCCTCCAAGACCGCCGACGCCCCGCCTCCCGCCCCCGAACAGCCGCAGCCCAGCCCAGCCGTGCCCGTCCGCGAGCCCTCCCCCGCCATCCCGGAGGAACCGGAAGCCGAACCCCCACAGTGCTCGACCCTGCCGCGTCTGCGCCGCCGCTCGTCATCCCGCGAGCTCGGCTCTGCGTCGTCGCCGGTCGCCGCGGAGGGCGCGGGGGCGACGCTCGGGCGCCGCGCCTCCGCGGACCGCCCGCTGCTCAGCAAGTACCTGACGCCGGAGCGCGCGCTGTCGCTGGACGACGGGGCGGGTGCGGGCGGGGAGGAGGAGGGCGGGCCGGCGCGCCGCCACTCGCTGCGACTCGCCGGGGAGGGCGGCCGGCGCCGCGTCTCGCGGTTCCTCCGGTCGGACTTCTTCGAGCGGCCCTCGCCCGCAGAGGAGAGCGTGTACGCGCGCCATCGCAAGGAGAAGGAGCTCGAGACGCAGCGCATCCTGCGCGAGATCCGCGAGAAGCGCGCGCGCGGCGAGCCCGGCCGCAGCCTCGACACGCCGCCGCCCGCGCCCGCCGCCCCCGCCTCCGCCCCCGCGCCGCCTGAGGACACGCGCAAGTGCGCTTCGCCGCTCGCCGCGCTGCTCGGCAAGGAGCGCAGCCGCTCCACGACGCCCTTCCTGCCGAGCCTCGACAACATCAAGGAGAGCGACGCGACTCGCCCGCCCGACGCCAAGACGCGCGCGCGCCCGGAGGACGCTGACTCGAAGCTGCTGCGCCCGCGCAGCTACCCGGTGAAGCCGCTCGACTCGATCGACGAGCCGGCGGAGAGCGCAGGCGCGCCTGCGGAGGGGGCGGATAGCAAGGAGCGCCGGGAGTCGCGTCTCATGCGCCCGCGCAGCTACCCTACCACTAGCCCGAGTCCGGAGAAAGTGTACGCGCGGCTCAGCGCGCCGAGGCACCAAGACGTTAAGGAACCCGCCGGCGTCGGCTCCAAGGAGGAGCGAGCCAGCCTCGAGGGGAAGTCCGACGTGGAGGTCAGCTTTAGCATCACCCTGCCCAGGAAGAAGGTGGACGTGGCGCCTAAGGCGGACGCTCAGGCTGATAGGGAGACCGTCCAGCAGGAGGCTAAGGTGGACGGCGATCGGAGGTCGAACGGCACGTTGCTTCTCAAAAGATATCAGATCGTGAACGGAACGGCCTCGGATGGAGCCAACCAGGTGGATCAGAAGGTTAGAAACGGTAGCGTCGTCGTGAACGGGGGGATCCCCGACGGTGTCGCCGAGACCGCTTCTAATGGTGATGTCAAACAGAAGGTGGCCAAAAAAGACGACCTCAAGAAAACAGATTCTGAATTGAGCGAAAAGAAGGGTACGATCAAGAAAAAGGTCGTTAAGAAAGTTTCATCTAAATCTAAGACTGACTTAGCTCAGGATGCGGGTGATGTGAAAACAACGAAAAAAGTTACAAAGAAAGTGAAAGACAAACCTGCAGAGGACGACAGCAGCAAGTCTGCGACTGTTCCGAAGAAGAAATCTGTCTTGCAATCAATAGGTCATAAATTAGAAAAGTTTGCATCTAGTAAATCTAATTCACCAGAAAAAGTAGCCGATAGTTCCGTAAATGGTGATGCGAAGAAGAGCACTTCCAAGATAAAGAGAACTCAGCGCGAGCAATCCGTCCCAGTGGCCGCGGAGCCTCCGAACGAATCGAATCTTATCAAACGAGCTGTCACCGTAACCGACGTAGCCGCTTTAGAGAACCAGCCTCCTACAACTAACAAAACTACAGTCTCCAAGGTTCTAGGACTTTTCAAAAAATTTGAGCCTAAGGATAAAATCAAACCGATAATGGAAAAATCGCTCAGTGTAGACACTGCTGATTTGAGCATCAAAAGTGAACCACCGAACGAATCTGATAATGATAACTTAGATAAGGATAAACCGCGGCGACCTACGTCATTGCTTCTGAACGGGCTAGGGCGGAAAAATAAATACAGTAGGACGACCAGTGACAGTGTATCAATCGCACCTGCAGAAAATAACGAGCAACCCACGATCAAGAAAGAAATCGAAACGAAGAACAGAAACAGTTTAAAATTAGACTTCTCCAAATTGCCAAGAGTAAAGAAAATAGTTCCTACAAACCCTGTGATAGAACCACAAATTAATTATTCCTCTCTCGACGGCGAGACTGAAAAAAAGTATATCTCAGAGAAGATAGCTCGGGCTCTAGACGCCGGTAACAACGCCGACCACAACGACTCTCTGAGCCGCAGCCGATCGAGGAGCAGGTCTACTATTTCAAATTCCGAAATAAAATCTGATCTCAGCGCCGAAACTAAATACTTAGATAAGACGCCGATATCTCCCTCCGAGTGCGGCGCCGCGCACCCGCTGCGAAACCACGAGCCGACCTCGCCGGAGAAAGAGGATATGGCTGATAGAATACGAAGGAAGAGCTTCTACTCGAGGTTTAACGAAAAGAAACAAAGACGAAAGAGTAATCTGGTGGGTCCCGGCGCGGCGGAGTACGACCCGCTCGCGCGGATTCTGGCGCCGCCGGATGCTTCGCCAGCCTCGCCCTCCGCCGACCTCTCGCCGCTCGCGCCGGCGTCCGACATTTCGCCTTCCGACCGATACCGCACTCTCCTCGGCGAACTGCCCAGAACCAACCTCAAATACGAGAACTACGGACTGAACGATAAGATAGACACCTACCGGTCCCTGGACCGAAACGATTTTAGAAAATACCCAGGGACCAGGAGCTACTTGGATTACGATCAACCGTCCTCCTACACTCAGCGGTACTCGAGAACCAAGTCGCTGCTGGACAGCGCCGACGGGACGGAGAGCGCTCTCGTGCACTCCTTTAGAGATCCGCTCAAGTACAACAGAACCATCTCGATGTACTCGCCCGGGAACTACGCCACCTACAGACCGAAGAGAACTCACAATCCTGCCATTATATTGAAAGAGAGCGAGAAGGAACCCAGTCCAGAAAATATTCTAGACAAAATCAGACAGAGAAAAAACTTTTCTATCAGCGTTACCAGAAAACCTGATAGTGATACGAAATCGGCATCAAGGTGCGTATGTTTTGTTTAATACATGTCTCGTAAATAATTCTTAATAACTTCCCCAACTCAAATTACACTGCACGCTTCACGCTTTTGAATTACATTTGACGGCACTAATGCTTAGAGTTTTAAAATCCTCTAGAGTTAGTCAATTTTGACGAACCTCAGACACGTGTATATTTATATGTGGAATGCAATTCATTGTAGATATTACTTGGTTATGAAGAAAAAATATGAATACTCGTTTATAAAAATAGACAGATTATAATATGTGCTATCAATACATTTTAGTGTCGTTCGTAGAAATGTTAGACAAAACAATGTCCTCAATCCAAGCAATACCAATGTCACACACTTACAATTCTGTTTTCAGATCCCCTGTCCCATCTAAAGGCGAAAGCGACGGTACAGAATGCTCTGAGAAAGTTGACTGAGAGGAACTACTGATTTTGTCGGATATCATTTTGATTTTGTGATTTATGTAAGCATTTTGTCGGCAGTCGATATAATAGATCAACAGTCCTAGTTGGTCCTTCGTATTTATTGAACGCTTTCACTTGTTTTTATTACACTCTTTAAAATTAGCAACGATTTCATTGAGGCTGAACTTGATATTCTTGCCAAATAGTCCTAATCGCCTTATCTATAAGAACTCATTAGAATCTCATTAGCAACGGATGCTTATAGCAAGACTGTCTTTGGTGGCAAACTTCTATCAAGGAGAAAATTACTTTTGAATCTCTACTCAAGTATTTATAAAGTCGTTGTTAAAAATAAAATCACGAATAAAGTAAGTAATTTAAAATTAATGGTAAGAGTTTTTAGTGATTCACAATTTTATCTGATCAGTTGGTTGACCGTTGAACTACATATTTACTGTTGAAACTGAAACATGTCTCATGTCATAAAATGTTTCAAACATTTTAAAGTTTATTTCTACAAGAGCAGTGTCAAACTGCGCCATAAAGTAAAACATTGAGCTTCTCAGGCTGACGATTTTTGTCAATAACATTGTTATAGTGACTTCCTATGTACTAGTATTAATATTTTGCAGTGTACTTTTTGTTATGCGTTTATTGTAAATTGATTATTATGTGCCTTTATAAAATATAAGTGACTGGATTTGATATAGTCCTTTTATTACATTATTGTAAAATGACACAAGTTTAGCGTGTTTGCACAAATATGTTTATTCGACATGGTTTTTTTATCATATTTTCATAGTGGTTATTGACTTGCGTTTTATGTATGCTAATTTAGTCAATTTTATGTTAACTTAATTATACTTAATCAAATAATATTGACCGCTAAGTCACATTGTAACAGATATCGAATAGAATGGTGCTTAGAAGATTTCTTTATTAGACTATTAAGCTCCAGTACCGTTATTCGAAGCATAAAGAAAATATATTTGAGAGATGGCAACCTTGTTTCTGTCTCGTGTCGCTTTACTGGTAATAATTTACTGAACGCATCCATCATTTAGTTCTCCCTATAACCACCAGGTGGCGCATGAGTCAACCTTCTGCGCTGTGCGATTTTTATTCTCATTGGCGTTTTGTTTTCGTCGCGTTCGGACGTGCTAAAGTTCCCAGGAACTCTTAGCATATTATACTGGTAATTTATCTTTGAACACTTACGTATCGTCAAGTGTTCAAAATTACATACCTACTGAATTTTTAACGGTTTTACCGTTCGAGTTTATTGTGTATTGGAATTAAAAACTTTTTATTTTCTAGTAGAAAATGGCCTCGAATTCAAGTTCGGATTCGTCTTCGGGTTCTGAGGAGAGGAACTCCGCACCGCCTGCAGTGCAGCTACCCCCGAAGCCTTCAAAAAGAAAAGCTTCTAAGGAGGTACGTGAGCCTAAAGAAAAGCGATCGCGAAATAGCGACGCAATACGACAACTTACAGAGAAGGTTAGTCAAATATCCGATTTTCTGGGTAATTTTTGCCAACCCGTTTGCAACTCAAGCGAATATGGTGACGAATTAATAGGTGATGTAAGTCGTGAATTATACTCTGATGACGATCAAGTACCCGCAGTTACGACAGAAACCTCAAATATACTAAAACTGACATTAAATACAGTCCTGAAGGAACCCTCTGTTCCCAAATCCTCACAGGCCCACGTGGATACGATTCAAGGTATTCAGCATTTCGATTCTGATGATTGGTCTAATTTGCGATATTCGGAGGTTCAAAAACGTTACTGTTCTCGACCGGGTTTTGTAGACCTTGAAACGAATGACGAAATAAAGCCTTACGATAGGTTTACTAACTTAAGACTAACTGAACGTGGTTTTGCTGCAATAACGCAAGCACTAATAAAACAGCAAGAAGCTGCGCAAAATGCTTTCGATTCGTTGGTGTCGTGGTCACAATCGACTGATAACTTGTCATCTCTGGCACTAGTAGATAAAATAAAAGAGCTTTTTGAAAATGGGGAGTTTCAAAAAATATCGAACGATGCCCTTCAATTGGCTTGTGGTCACCGGGCCGATCTTATTCAACAACGGCGAGATAGCATTCTTCGCTCAGTAAAGGACAAGTACTTTAAGGCGACGTTACGAAAGATTCCTCCAAGTTCAGAATACCTTTTTCAAAAAGAAAAATTTTCTTCTGCTATTGAAAAAATTGGGGGTAGTTCTAAATGTTTCTGGCCGATACGTCAGCCTAGCCAAATTAAACCCGCTGCGCAAGCGGATACAAGCCAAAGTAATTATAAGACGCCTACGCAAGGCTCTTTCGATCCTACGCATTTTTATGCGAACATGCCGAGATACGGCTTACCCCTGCCTGCGCAAGGCAATCAACCATTCAACCCCATGAGGTGGCGTGATATGCATCACCCACAAATGGATCAATATCATTCTCAAGGCTCCTCGCGTCAAAGAGGACCCAGATCCCGTTTTACAGACGGATACCGTCCAAATACAACCAGAGGGCAGAACAAAAACTCTGGACAGGACCACCCGCGCAGGGATTACCAACCAAAGAAAAAATTTTGACTAGATCATCTTTCGAGCAGGCAGACTAGTAGACTTCATACACAATTTGCAGTCGCTACAGGCCTCACCTACCAAAATAAAAATAATTCAGGGTTTTCGAATACCGTTCTACAGAAAACCTCTTCTTTGTGCCCCAAATCAACCGATTTTCAACCTGAAAAGACTAAAAAAGAAAGACTGGCTGATAAAAATAGACTTATCCAATGCCATGTGCCATGTGCCAGTGACAAAAGCGCACAAGCGTTTCCTTCGCTTAGGTTTCAAGGACTAAGCTATTCGACTCCTTCAGAAACTAGAAAGGCAGGTGAATCTCGAATAATCTTATTTAATACCGCAAAAAGCTCACTACCTAATAATCGAGGCTACCGAAATAACATGGTTAGTACAGATGGACAACGTGAAGGATCGGGGTCAGTGGCCCCCAGAGAAGTCTGCTCTGCACTCGAATCAACGAGAAATGTTAGCAGTATGGTACGCGCTAAAAGACCGTTGTCCCTTCCGAGCATATTCATCGCTCTCGATACAAACCGTCAATGTCAACCGGACGGTAATGTCATTTCTGAAAAACGAGGAAGGCACGAGGTCTGTTCCCACGAATCTAAGTTACAGGATATTTCGTCTGCTCGACCATCACAATATTCAGCAGAAGATTTTTCGCAAATGGAGAATTCCGCAGATACACTTACTTGCATCGACGACAGCACACGTAGTCCCGACATACGCTTCACTAGACGTGAACGACCATCATGCTCTTCTACACGACGCGTTCAACCAGAATTGGAAGTACAGTCTAGCATGGTTATTCCCGCCTCCGTTTCTAATACTACCTCGTGTTCTAGCCCACCTCAACTCGGCGACAGGTACCTACTTGCTGGTAGCCCCACGATGACCGAAAGTATTCTGGAGACCCGATCTTCGGAATCTCACACTGGCGGATCCGTTCAGCACCCACAACCTAGCGGAAGTGCTGATAGACCCAGCGACGGGCCGACCCCCACCGCAAGCTCTAGTAATGACCTTGGAAGTATGATGTGGGGCTGGTCGGAGAGCTTAAGCCACTGGTCCCAAGAACAAAAGGATTTCCTATGCTCTGGCTGGAGGAAGTCATCACTGGGAACCTATAAGCCAGCATGGGCAAAGTGGACCACCTGGGCTCAAGGTAATTCAATTAACTATCTAAAACCATCTGGTTCCGACTTAGCAAGATTTTTGATAGATATGTACCAAAAGCACAACTTATCTTATCCTACTATTTTAGTTTACAAATCTGCCATATCTACACTTTGTGACCCTGATTCAGCCACTAGGTTAAGTTCTCATGTACTTGTAAAACACGCATTGAAAGCTATTTCCAACAAAGTACCCAAACTAAATAAAGCCCCGATATGGAACACTGATTGTTTAATAACTGCATTACAGAACACTCCGGTTAACGAAATGAGCCTTTACGACTGCTCAAAAAGGGCTGCTATTTTACTTTTATTATGTTCAGGTCGTCGGGTTCATGATTTGTCCTTGTTATCAGTTGATGCCAATAGTTGTTTAATAGATGAAAACTCCATTACTCTATGGCCTAAATTTGGATCTAAAACTGATTCTTATGCTAATCATCAATCTGGTTGGAAGTTACTCAAAAACAATGACAGTCAAGCTTTAGATCCAACATTTTGGATCAAAAAGGTTATAGTGTTATCTTCCGAAAGACGTAACATATGTAAATCAAACAATTTGTTTTTGACAGCTTGTGGACCACCTAAAGCAGCCTCACCCACTGTTATCGGAAACTGGGTAAAGAAAGTGCTGAAAGATGCAGGGATCCAAGCAAGTCCGGGAAGTGTACGTCCAGCCGTAGCATCCAAAAACTGGGTACAGAACTGCCCCCTTGAAGAGATCCTAGCCCGAGGAAACTGGCGTTCACAGAACACCTTTACACAGTACTACTGTCGGGTCATTAAGCCTACTGAACAGCTCTCAAGTACAAGTTCATGTTTCATGCCTCTCAATTAGTGGTTGCATTGAAAATAAAACTAGTTTGTTTGATTACCTATGTAATCCTTTAAAATTTAATTAACCTAGTATGATTGTTGTAATTCCTCAGAATCTAATCATTGTAATGTTGTACTAAACATTGTAATGTTGTACTAAAATAAAACTAGGTTGCTTGATTACCTAGGTATGTAATTCTTTAAAATTTAATTAACCTAGTATGATTGTTGTAATTCCTCAGAATCTAATCATTGTAATGTTGTACTAAAATAAAACTAGTTTGTTTGATTACCTATGTAATCCTTTAAAATTTCCTACTACGATTGTTGTAATTCCTTAGAATCTAATCATCGTAATGCCTCATTACTCATTTGTACTCGATTAAGTGTACCTACTTAACTTACTATGATTGTTCTTAAACAAAATGTGTTTTTTGTTGTGAAAAATAAACCATTTATTTTCATTTTTATTACTTATTTATTTCATGATACCATGTCTGTTCTTTATTTCACATTAATAGAACAACTTCACTGCTCATGCTCATAATCTGAAAGTTATTATAAACATCTTGCACTATTTATCTAATCACATAGGTACCTAGATAGAATCATTAAATCACATTGGCGTAGATACCTATACCACCAGGCGATAACAGACAGATCTCAAATATATTTTCTTTATGCTTCGAATAACGGTACTGGAGCTTAATGACAGCGTTTTACCTAACAATAAAACGCTTATTAAGCGGAATACCTTATTCGAAGCATAACTTTTATTCCTGCCTGGCTAATATTATTAATTTGACAATTTACAAAATGTAGGTATTCATACATTTTTATCAATTTCAATAGATAATCTAGAAAACTGTGTTCTTCCACAGATGACATAAGTACAGATGCCCCATCTAGATCATTATGTAGGTAATTTGTGGTTCTACCCCCACAAAATTACTTTCCTATCTATTGGGTGTTTTTCATGGACAGAATAGGTAACTAAATAATTTTTGTGAAATTAATAAAAATGTGTAGAACCTACATTTAAGCTAAATATTTATTTTTGAGATCCAATGAGAATAAAAATCGCACAGCGCAGAAGGTTGACTCATGCGCCACCTGGTGGTTATAGGGAGAACTAAATGATGGATGCGTTCAGTAAATTATTACCAGTAAAGCGACACGAGACAGAAACAAGGTTGCCATCTCTCAAATATATTTTCTTTATGCTTCGAATAAGGTATTCCGCTTAATAAGCGTTTTATTGTTAGGTAAAACGCTGTCATTTATAGAACAGAATTAATATTTAGACTCACAGTATGTGTACACATGTATTATAGCGATAGGTTTGCGTTCCGTGTTAAGAGTAAAGATCTATTCCGCTGATGAAATTGTTTTACATTTGTAGTGTATACAAAGTATAGTGTTGTTTGTTGCCATTGTCCATTAACCGTCATAGCGAGCGGCTAGATCGATTGCAATAGTGTTTAAAAGCAATAATGTTTTACAAATATCATTAATCTCATGTACTTCATTTTTGAACTTATTTATTTTCTAATAGATTTGAGTTATTTATTTGTGTGTGGTGTACCTTTAATGTATCTTTATAAAGTCGCAGTTCAGTTGCAAATGCAACTGCGATTCATTTTATGTTAAAATTTCAACCACACGCGTTTTGTATTGAATGTGAATAAATTATATAGTGAAAAGAACCGACTCTTATTGCCATATTTAGTATAATTATACTTAACTGAAAAAGAATTCGATACCTAAAGGTTGAAATGCCAATATTTTGGTGATCTAAATTTTACAACAGTAAAATTCGCCTTGAACTTTTTGTGGTTTCTTTGCTAGACTACGATGTTCAAAACACAAGAATTATATTAAAACATTTAATTAACTTATACGTTCATACATAAACTTGCATAGTACATTAGATTGCGATCACGACTTGTCAACGGCGAGATCCTTGAGTGGTTGGAAGTGCGCCGCGTCGGCCGCCGCCAGCCCGTCCAAGATGTCGTCGACCGACGTGTCGGGGAAGCGCTCCACCCACGACGCGATCATACCTTCAGCGCTGGCTGGGTACCGCTTTAGTTCCACATCTGTATCTGTTTACAAAGATATAGACTAATTAGACAAAGTATAAGTAAAAACAAATAAAAGACAAGAGAACTCAAATGGTCAGAAATAAAGTTCTCAGCTTCAACATTTGTTCTAAACCAAAACGCGCTTAGTTTTATAGCTTAGAACAAAATGTTGAAGGATTCCCTTTAATTCAGGGTTCAGAACTGATTATCATGGAAAACGCTGATCTGATTTCTACCAAATGTAGCACTATCAAATCACAATTCGAACAAAAAACTAATCCTATTCGGTTCATTCATTTGACACAGTAATGGAAATAAGATCTTACTATATCACAATCCTACCGACTGCGCCAGTCAACTTTCAGTACTCACCTTTGACAAGCCTCGTGTTAGGTTGCACGAAGATGTTCCGCGGCTGCTTGTGCAACATAACGACATCGCGCCAGGCGCTCCAAGGCGCGTCCAGGCTACTGTACTTATCAAACAACGCTTCGCCCGCTGCGACGTCCGCTGTCGCCTTTATCACTTGGAGCTTCACTAGGAAGTCACCTGCACAAGGAAATACAATTTTAGAATTGAGAAATGCAATAGTCTGTAATAAGGGCAAACATTACACACGACCTACAAACGAATAATATTGGGATAAGCGAAGAGAAGATGTTTAGAAGTAGTAGAGTAGTTTTACCCCTGTCTTACCAATAATCTTCTTTCCGTCAGTAGCGAGTCTGTCCTTCTGTAGTGTGAGTAGAAGATTCTTCCCGGGCTCGGTCTCAGTGACTGTCAGGATGCCGTTACCCTCCAGTTCTAATAGACGCATGAGTACGAAACGAGCTCTAGCGTGCGCCTACAACAAATTAAAGTAATGTATTATGTAGGTACTTCAAGTTTTTCCATCCCCCTGTAAACATCTAATGCACATAAGCTGTATTACAATGTAGCATAGCTAATGTTTGATCAAAGTATCTCATATGTATGATCTATTTCTGCTTTATTTGATGTAGATAAGGAAAGGTAGCAAAAACTACTTAGAGAAAATACTCTGCTATTCTCATTGTATTAATGAAGTGATAAACTATAGGTATTTTATTACATACCTGTAACCAGCTTTTGGTACTCGGCTGGTACATTTCCGTGGCTTTGGCGGCACCATTCCAAAGCAAGCTCAGCCAGTTTACGTATGTCACGTTCTCAGCTTCTTCGCCTTCGTAACCAAAGATTCTGGAAGTATCATAAATCTATTGCTATCTACATTTTATCGAAAACCTACAAACGTAAGGAAACCAGTGGTTTATTCAGGTTGTCAATATATAACGTGGATTAGATGATGACGAAATTACCATTATTTATAGGCCTACCTTTCGGCATTGCACCAGCTATGGTCGCGGCAAGACTCGGTAAACTTCGTGGTAAATACCCGTTGACATCTATACTAATATTATAAAGAGGTAAAATTTGTTTGTTTGTTGTTTTTCGGAGGTTATCTCCGAAACTTATTCAACCGATTTCAAAAATTCTTTAATGGATGTGTAGAATGGACTGTCCAAGTGGTTATAGGCTACTATGTTTTATCCCGGTAGTTTCATTAGTACACTGCGACGCCGGGACGTGCTGCTAGTGTTTTTATAAGTTTAAGATCTAATGAAACTAACTTCAAGATCTCCGGAACAAGGGAGAGGTACAATCCGACTGCCTCCGCGCGGCACTCCTCGAAGGCAGACCCGAGCGTCGTGAACTTGCTGTCGTAAGTCTCTCCTTCCGTGTACCATGACTCAATCGGCTTGCCTGCAGTAACGATAGTACAAGTTTAAAAGTATTCTTTACATGACTTGAAATCGCTTTTTTTTATTTTTCAATTAGACCAAATCTAAATATCATTATGAAACAAGTCATTTTAATAACTCAATAACGGATGGATCTATTCGTATAATCGTTATTTTGTTGGTTTCTATGCATTAAATAGCAGGAACAAAATATCTTACGGTTGGTATAAAAGACGGTACTTACCAGTAAGTGGGTTTATGACCTTTTCTTTGTCAAAATTGAAAGATTTATCTTCTAGCTGGCGAAGAAGTTTTCCACTGCCGTGTCCGAGTAGCTCGTGGAGACCCACTTGAACCTTGAAAGTAATTTAAAACTCACATTATTTTACTTTTATACAAATTTCATACCAGGCATTGGCGGTCCATTAGCTGTAGAATTTGTGCATTATATTATTCATAAAGCTATTCTAGTATAGCCTTTATTTTATTAAATGATATTTACCTCGAAAGCAGGCACTCTGTATTTTTCTAGTAACTTCTTATCATTCTCAGAGAGGAATGGAATGACGGACTCTTTGTAGGCGGCCGGAATAACATTTCCCAGTGAAACGTTCTTGAATCCTTCGTTTTGTCGGATTTCATCATCTGGAAAGTAATCTCATTTGAAAAAAAAATGTTTCTTATTAAAAATATCTAAACTTATGCTAGAGAGAGTGGTAAAGGTGAGAATCCAGGTTACAGAACTCTTAGAAAGAATAACACAATACATAAGAGTAAATTTAAAAATTATGGCTGGCTATAAATACTAACAGAATACAATCGCGAACATTGGGGGAGACCTATATACAGTGGACTGCTATAGGTTGATGATTAAATACCAAACCTAACAAAACCTTACAGTTAGGAATATTGATGCCGGCCGGGATGCCGCTTCCAGAGAAGGTCAATACATCCAGACTGGTGAAGTCCGGTCTCAGGAACGTATCCTTCTCTAGATCTTGTCCCCACGGCAGCAGTTTTATGAAGTGTTCAGCGCCGTCGACGAGGCTGCCGAATTTCTTGGACATCTCCTTGTTGACCATGGCCACGAAACCTTCGAACTCGCCGCGCTGACCGCTCGGGTCGCGGTACGTCTCGATGAAGCCTTGGTACCTTAAACGCAAGAGAATCGACTATATCCCTTATGGCTAACTATCTTTCAGCATTTAAGGTTCTTTATACCTAAGGCCTACATTTAAAACCATTTCACTGCACTTAGGGGCTGTTTTCACGTGCGAGAGAATCGCGACGAGTCCGAGTCCGTAGTATGAGTGCGTCATGGCGATAATATCGCCGTGTGGATACGGCTCCGGTGTAGTGTGGCAAAACGATAATAACCCCGCGATTCTCTCGCTCGTGGAGACAGCCCCTTACAGTGGTCTCCGCTTTCAGACAATGCACAATCTCCACGGTTTTAGGACTAAAATAGCTTACTCACGTTTCAATAATTGGTCCTTTATCCTTGATCCAATATCTGCTGCCTTCCTTGTGCTCTTCCAGACTACCTTCCTTGAAACTGTTCACGTAATGCTTTAACATATTTTTCTCGTTGTCATTCGACGCGTGTTCTTGGGCCTTTGCAAGATTTTCGTTCACAATTTTCAGTAGCGGAGAGTAGTCACCCCTTTCTACTTGGAAGTAGGCATTTTTGTATACCTCTTTTTCCATTGTTAGAGGAGGTTTTGCATCTTTGTCCACACTTGCGTAGCGAATCGTGTAAAGGGGCACTAAAATAGGTACAAATCTCGTAAATTGTGAATATTATAAAAGATAAACAAATACTATAGTTTAGATTTTTCTCAGCCCAACTATATTCTGCTAATAATAATAGTACTAATTTAGATAACTAATTATCATAGAAGTGTTATATGTAAATACTCACACCCATCACTTTCAATGGTCTTGAATGTGCGGCAAATGTATGCCTCAATGCGTTTAGTCTTCAACCAATCATTGACCAAGTTAGAATCTGCCTCGGTGCAGTTGCTTGAAAAATATGTTGTAACACCCTGTAAGTAAAATAATAAAAACATTCTAGTATAGGTTATCCCTGTTTGACCAAATTCCAAAACCACTAAAATTTAATACATATTTATGCATATTCTTACAGATCTTTGAAGTATATTTAAAATCAACAGGTAAAAATTTTTTTTAACACAGCCCCTGCCCAGCTGCTAGGAACTGATAGCATGCCATTTGGCCACTTGCATTACAGGCACTGAATGCATTAAAGTTAAGCGTTCTTAGCCTTCACATAAATGAATGCCTGCTTGAGCTCTGATAATAGTCTGGGTATAGCTCAATAGGAAAATATTTAGGTTTAATCACCTTATCAGCAAGACCTAGGCTGGTCAGCCTGGGCTCCAAGCTATAAATAACATTCTGAATCTCCTGCCATAACTTTGTTATATGCACATTGTCCTCTTCGTAAGCTTTTGATGACTTGACAATAGATTCGAATGCACTTTTAGACACATTTGGAATGAATTTAGTATCTCCGAATCCTTTGTAGTTTCCGCTATTGGCAAAGATACCGCCAGCATATACCAGGAACGCCTAGAAAACAACATTGATAAAAAAATTGTGTCATTTAACCACAAAAGTAAGGATGTGGTTATACACTTGTAAATTAAATAGATACATTATAAATAGATAAGGTAGATAAAAGGGTCTAATAGAAAGAGCACAATTAACAGATCTATAAAACATACAAACTTTGAAAGTACCTATTAAGTACTTACAAATACCTATTAATTTCAACAGTTTTTAATATTACAGTTCACAAATAAGAAAAATATTTGATTTAAATTAATTATTTACAGTTCTAGAGTAAAAGTACATTACCTGAAAGTCATCTTCAGATACTTTTTCTAAAGCAGATTTCTTAAGTTTTTCCAATGATTCACCTTGAAAGACTCTATGAAGTAGAGAAAATATTCTCGGAGACTCGGGACTTGTTTGAACAAGGACAATGAGACCTCCGTTCCAAGCAGCCTGAAAGAAAATATAAGATAAAGATATTGAGAGCATTCAGGAAGAAATATAAAATAAACCATTCAAAGAAGTTGATGGTAGGTAATAATAATATTAACAGATTTTTTTTTTATTATTTGCTTTACATGAACATAATAAATATGTAACTTCTTACCCGACTAAGATAGTGAGCATATAGTTTCTCCTTGTATGTGAGATTATTAAATGCTTGCGAGCTATCCAGCTCAACAAATCTTTGATTGTTTGGCAATAAAAAGTTGGACTTGTCTACAGCCATCGCTAAAATATAATAAATCAACTGGTTAGGATTATAAAATCATTTTGATTCCCTAACACAAAGACAGGTAGGTAGGTTAGGTACCTTTATCTGTAGGTGAATATTAAAGTAAGAGTACTAATAATACTGATTTATTTTACTGACCGTTAAATTTTGTTGATATAGACTTGAGATTTCCAGACGAGTGTCTGCAGCAGTATTTACCAATAAATGAATCAGCAATATCGAGCCGCCGGCATTTTAAAAGGTTAGCAGTCAGAGTCCGCAACATTGATATTGTAACAAATAACTTGGAACCAAATAAAATAGTAAATACGTTACAAAATATTCTACTTACTGTATGCTAGAGAAAGCAAATTCTTATTTGGTGAATTGAAAGAAAAAATCCTTCTAGGAAACAAGTCAGCTTTTCGTATCGTTTAATTTATTCGTATTCCTATAGGGAGGGATGCACCATGATCAAGACTTATAGAGATGGATGAGACGCGATTCGAGATATCGAGAATTCGAGATGTTGTATGTTATGTTTCGTATCGTATCGTATTCCTCTAGGGATGCACCATGATGCGATGATGAGATCACAGAACATACGAGAGATAGATGAGACGCGATTCGAGATATCGAGATGAGTAATGTTAAGTATGGTACAAAATAATGTAAAATTATTTAAGATTTGAATAGACAATTATTAGACAAATAATCGATTCGATTTGTAAGTAATTATTATGTACTGAGATTTCTAATTAATTTTATCTTCTAGAGTCTTCAGGCAATTAGTGCTAGAATAAAAGTTACTATTTATAACATGTTTAGTATTAGGATCCCATCAGCTCATCACATCACTACTGAATTAATGATAAACGAAGATAGTCACAATAATAATTTATTTTTTTAATATTAATTGTAATTGGCACCTTGACAAAGACAGACAAGGTATCCCTAAGAGTTATACTCTATAATATCAACTTAAACTGTCTCAACACATCCCTACTTAATCCAATTTATTGATTAATTCGTAAAGAATTGTTTTTTTTATTTAAAATTTAATGAATAGAACTGACTTTGCAAAAACTAGTCAAAGTCATATTGTCAATGTCATCATGACGTCATCGTTAGATTGTTGTCACTGTCAACTGTCAAGACTTTCTTTCTTTCGTCTTTCTTTTTGATAGTGATGGGCACCCTCATTGCTTTTAAAATTTGTTTGCTAGTTATTTTTTGTAACTTCTTTAATGAGGAGGAAATAAAATTGAAAAACTTCAAAAAGAGAGATGTCATTTAAGTTAAAACTATTATTTTTTCATTTTTTTGAAGCAACTGATTTACGTATACTGTTTCTTCACTAAATTAAAAGAATTTAAGATTTGCTTGCTTCAACTGTTTGCTTTGCCAAACTACTCAACGCCAAAATGCGCCCATCACACACATTAATAAAAATGAAGTAAACATTCAACTTACAGATATATAGATTATCTATGCATTCAACATGGATGGTTTCCGATTGTTCACATCCGTATTTTAGGTCAAATATTTTTATTTCTAGATGAGCGTTTTAGTGTTATGCAGAGGTTATTGATAATTTGTGAAAATGTCTTCGGAAAGGTAATTTTGTTGACTCTACTTGTGTTGATAAAAGTTGACAAATTGCTTCCGATATCCGTGGTCGAAAGTTGCAAAATCAATAAAGTACGCGGAAATCGCTAATGTCACGCCCTGAATTCGTAGTTTGTTGGTACGGCGAAAAATAAGCCGGAGTGAGTTTGTAACGTGTGCAATGTTTTATTCTAGGGTGGAATGGGTGGAGATCATCGAACCGAAGACAAAGGAGCATATGTATGCTAACCTCACCACAGGAGAGTGCGTTTGGGACCCTCCCGAGGTAATATTAGAGCCAGATTTATGTTTTTGGCGAGTTGTCGATTGAAGACTTCCTGGGGGGGCTTGAGATTACATTTTGTCTTAACATTGTTACCTTCCTATTGCATATAATACATATAATACATAATAAGTAGTGGTACCTACTATTCAGATCTACTGTTTGTCCATAATGAAGTCACTTAAACAAATTGAGACAATTTGCCACACTTTACTGGTTTTAGATGTGACATCAACCAAGTAAAGATATCTTTGACCAATGGATTTCAAAAATTATATCTATACCAACTGCGCCCCCTGGTTTCACCCGCGTAAGTCCCGTTCCTGCGGGAATATCGGGATAAAAAGTAGCCTATGTGTTAATCCAAGGTATCACCTATCTACATACCAAATTTCAACCAAATCGGTCCAGCCGTTTTTGCGTGAAAGAATGACAAACATACATACATTCTCACAAACTTTCATATTTATAATATTAGTAGGAAGTAGGATTTTCACTCTGTAAATTCTTAACCCCCTATGCATATCGGACCAGTAAACCTATATTATCTAATACAGATATTAAATCTGTTGCTATCTCTTTTCGTTGCCATTTGAGTGACAAGGAAAAAACATTGTTAAAAAAAAAAAAGTTTATTTAATCTTAAATCTTTATGAATAAGATCATATAGAATATATTTTTCCAGGGTGTAAAAGTAAAGCGTACTGACTCTTCACAATGGTGGGAACTGTTTGATATAAACACACACAGGTTTTATTACTACAATGCCTCTACCCAGGTGAGTCTTTATAACTTAATTTTATTATGAATTAATCATTGATATGCTTTTTAATAGACAAACATATAAGACAAAGTTTCCTGTTACTTGCTTAAATTAAATATGAACTACGAATTTTGCTAGTGTCTCGAATTTCATATAATTTCAGTAATATTAGCCTCCTTATGCATATTCAACCAGTATACCTATATTAGTTAAAACGCGTATTAAATCTGTTGCTATCTGTTTTTGTTGAGAGTAACAATAATAAACATTCTTTAAACCTTTATTAAATTGTCAAGTTATTATGAATAAGACCCTAGAATTCTAACTACTTCCATTAACGCTTTTAGTAATAAGTAAATTTAATGAAAATGTGAACCAAACCCTATGTGTATTACTATGACCCTGACAAGAAACACTCAGTTACATGTAACTAAAGCTGACCTAAGTACATGCTTTATTGCTGCAATAAACTATATGTGTGCTGTTGTCACACAATGTGTCATAGTTTATCATGATATGCCTGTGACTGTCCACTAGATTAATTTGCATCACAATAGCCCATTTGATTGTGAAATTTTAACATGAAAACATAAAAAGTTACATTGTTTGCTGTTCCCATTCCTTGATAATTGAAAGTTTAAGTGGTCAGCACATGTTCCTAGTATTATGTACATCTGACCCTAACTTCTATGCAATCGGTCCTTTGACACAAAAATAGGGTACATTGACCATATGACGAACCGAAAACGGCCAGGAAGACTATAAATTATGTACAATATGTACATGTTTCTATTATAGGTTGTTTCTATAAGGAACATGGTTGTAAAACACCTCGGTTATATTGGATAAGTAAAACAATAGGAGTCTTACTACACCACTCACTCGTGTCACATACTGTCCTGTTCCATACTTTTCCTTGGATGCTAGCATCAATGACCATAATATTTGTATTTTCAGACAACAGTTTGGCACAGGCCTACCGACTGTGATATCATCCCACTAGCAAAACTGCAAACATTGAAACAGAACACTGACCCACAGAAGAGGCGAGAGTCGGCCACGCAGACCAATCAAGTTACTCCTCAGGTACATTTTTTATTTCCGCTGCATATTGTTATAAGAAAAGAGAGACTAACTATAATGCTGTTGAACATTTTAAACAATGCATGAAAAGGACATCCAAGGCAACGGAATAATTATAATTTTTAAATTTAATATATTTCTAATGTACCTACTTACTTACAAGTACCATTAACCAATACAAAGTGCATTTACAAAGCTGCGAGTGAAATGCTAGTACAAAAATAAGCCCTAGTACTTTTTTACCCGAATTTACCCGTGCGCATACCCCTCCCACTTCCCCTCATCGTTCATTTTACGTGGCGCGACTTATAATTCACATATTGAACAGGTAACGTCTGTAGACCCTGCCAGTAGTAATGGCAACAGTACAGTTGCTAGTGCAAGCAGCGCCAGTAAGTTGTCGCCGGGCAACGCGAAGAATGTCACGCTCACGCAGACCAGCCCCGTGCGGACGAGGAGATCGCACTACCATCATAGGTGAGCTACTGTTTACATTGCTTTAAAAAAAAGCTAGGCCCAGACCACCAGGTTCTTGCCTGATTCTTTCCCTGGTGTAGGGAATTGTTTTGGAACAGGCAATAGAGTCAACTAGCTTTTAAGACTACGTTTTTGAGCGATCCTTGAGGTCCTACGAAATAAACATATTTTTCTTTCTTTCTCATCTCAATTATTAAATTATTTGAAACTAGCGACCCGCCATAGCTTCGCACGGGTCCAAAATATACATAAAAACCTTCCTCTTGAATCACTCTATCTATTAAAAAAAAGCGCATCAAAATCCGTTGCGTAGTTTTAAAGATTTAAGCATAGATAGATAGTGACATAGGGACAGTGAAAGCGACTTTGTTTTATACTATGTAGTGATGATAATTTCAGAAGTGAAGAACAATAAGTTTAAGAAAAAGTGCGTTGGCAATTACTCTTTCTTGATGGACTTCTTAAAAAGATTCCGATTATTTTAGTTCTAAAATACTTCAAAATATGAACATTTAAATGGGTAAAATGGGTATTAAAGGCGATATATTTACAATTGTTGTAGAAATAGCGGGGAGGCGAGACGCGGTCGGATGAGCGAAGACGGTTCCACGCAACTCTGTCGACACACTGACTCCGGGAGATCTTCCGATAGCAGCATCAGCAGTGCTCAGAGGAGGAAACAGGTACCGTGGACCTTTGTATCAACATTTTTTTGTAATTTAACTAGCAGGACGTCCCGGCTTTGCACGGGTGTACTAATGAAACCATCCTGAGAGTCCATTCTACACATTGGTCAAAGAATTTTTGAAATCGGCTGAGTAGTTTCGGAGATTACCTCCGTCAAACAAGAAAACTTTACCTCTTGATAATATTAGTATAGATATAGATTTTGACACAGTGTGTCGGCGTTATTTATATTATGGAAATGATTTAGCTAAATTATAGCATCAATAGTCTTTTGTCAAATCCGAACCATATCTCATAAGTCGTTCGAACACTTTTCATAGTTTTTCTTTGATTCAACTCTTCAATGTAATCTTCGGAAATTGTCTCATGTCGCATCGGATTGCGTGCCTAACAAATATATTTCATTTCTTTAGTATGTTGCATGCGTAACGATATTTGACAGTCTATATGGCGTGACTGTCTGGTCGGCGGAAACGCGATTTCCAAGTATAAATAGATGTGAATCCAGTAAGAAGTTGTTCTATTTCTTTTACGGTATTATTACAGTTACATACGTAATATCAGGAAATTCTACTATGTATGAAAAAGTTACATGTAATGATTTCTGATGCAGTATATCTAACTTTGAATGATATCTTGCTGACTTCGTCAAAAAGCCTCTATTCTGTATGTAAATTTACACAATGGACCTTTGATGTTGTATTTGAGTAGCACTTTACTGGCAAGATCAACAAGATAACGCTATTTTATAATCTTTTACTGTTAATTCGCAAAGAACAAACAGACATTTAGCTTATATTACAGTATTCTTAATCACCTGTCATTTTAGCATGGATTTCAACAGCTCGTCGCTTACATGTCCTTGAAAGGATATGACAACAGATTTAACAGACATATATGTACAGTACAACATCAAACAAACTGTGCGTCCAGTTTAAAGTGTAATATATTGTTACAGGAATTGAATGCAGTCGCATGCAGCGCCCCGGTTTGTACTCCGCAGCTCAGGAAGAGGAGTAGTGCTGCCCCGGCACATGAAAGTGAGAAGTGGTCGCCTCATTCTGGTATGTCTGTCTCACTCTCACTCTGTCATCTCTCCTGTTTCTAAAGTGAGAGGGATGATGACATACTAATATGAACGCGAAAATTTGCATGGATGTGATGTTTGCGTGATGTTGTTTTATCTTACTTTGTTAACGTATTTAGCTGAAACTTGGAATCTACATAGATTATGACCTGGATAAACCATAGGCTAGTTTTAATTCGGTGTATTACTATGCGAGTGAAGATGTAAATATTTTTTTAACTATTTTACCTTATTATATTAGTGTTTCGATAGTAGGTAGTATTAAATAAATATTTTCATACAGGTTTGAACCGCAGCGGTAGTTTCATTTCGCCCAGAAAAGACGCATCAGACGACTCGATGCACGAAAAGTATTTCAAATCAGTTGAGAGTACTCCACTCACTAGACGTAAGGTTTGTATGTTTGCTACTATTGTCAATAAAAATATATAGAACAACGACAGTATAAGTATGTTTTTGCATGTTATAGGAATGGTATAGTGTCTAATTGCGGTATAATACGTAAAAAGAACGTTGTAGGGAAGTGGTTGGGGTATGTTTGCGCGTACACTCTCTGACGAACCAATAGCACGCGCTAAATCAATTGTATGAAGTCGGCCGCGATAGTCCTCCACCAATCGAACCTAAGGTTCATAAAAATCGACTACTGCGCAGCTTTTCCCCTCATCGTTCTTTTTACATAGCGCGACTTATACCTATCATGTAAGTCGAAGTGATCATTAAGGTCCTACCGAAATGAATGTTCATTTCTCTCTTCCTAAGTAAAAGTAATGCTAGTAACTGTTTCAGTTGAAACAGCAATCTGCCGGAGGCTCGTCTTGTGAGTCCGCGTCGCCGCAGAGCCCCAGTAGTCCCCTACAGAAGCCTCAGCCTACACCGTTTCTACAGGTAAGGCATATTTCTGACAAGATCTTAATGATAGTTTCGACTCCGGTAAGTCAAGACCCCGTGGCCGAGTGGTGAGGCATCCCGCGTCTCTATGGAGATCGCTTGTACCGGTACAGGTTCGAATCCTGCTGTCATAGCTTTTATTAAGATTTTAAATTTTTCTGATCTTCTAACAACTTCAAACTTTGGAGCATTTAATTTTTATCTCTTTCTAGCATTCTCACATTAAAGCCAATCGTTCATCGCCAACTTAAGGTATACTAATTTAGTTGGCCCAGTTTTTTATACATGTGCATCCACTACTATTTACTTTCCCCTAGACAAACGCAGCGCGGCCATCGCTGGTATCTTCGATATCGCTAGCGACGGACGCGGCGGGCGCGCGCGTCATGCACAGTCTGGAGCGACCACACCAGCTCTCTAGACACGCCAGGGAGAGGTTCTCGGACCGGTGAGTTTATATTATCTAGACATAGACACCTATAGACTCTGTTCACCGAGTCGATCGAAAAATAAACAAACTAAATGTGTTGTCCATAATTGTTGGTACAAAGGTAGGTAACTTGATAACGTGTAGAGAAACCATTATGGAAGAATATAGAAAAGGTCGAAATCGTGTACTTATTAAATTTAAAATTACACAAACATTTTATATCAAGTTCTTTCTCCTTAGTTTTAGTTTTACGGTTGTCTGGAAGAGATCGCCATGAGCGATAAGACCGCCGATTGAAGGATACGTTACCTTACTGTAAGGCCCATATTATATTTTTTGTCACCTGTGTCCTCAATAAAGATATTTTGATTGATTGATTGATTGAGTTAACTCGTATTATTTCAACCAGACACCTGGACAAGGATCGCATAGCGGAACTGGAGCGAATGGACAGGTATCCTGAGAAGCAAGCGGTGTACAGCGTGGACAAGCCGTTTCGACAGACGAGCTTGGACCTGCGGCATAACGCTACTAACTGGCATCCTACAAGGGACTTTACGAGGTGGGTTACTTACAATACTAGTTTATACAAAATCAATAAATACATATGGTACACTAGAGGTCTATACGTACGGATATACGTGGGAAAGTAACCCATACAAAACATAATGTTACTTATTTTTTCGAACCGTACTTTTTAAATAACAATATTTTTTCTTCTAAATAAAACAGAAGGTTCCTAATCACAAAACTTTCTATTTACAAAAGTAAAGCTTTTAACACGTCAACTATGACGCAAGTGGGCTAGTTGCGAACGGTGAGCCACAGTCCTCTCCTTCGACGTCGACCGTGGTACTGGCCAGGAATGTGTTAAGGGGTCAAAAATGTGTACCCCCTGTATAACAGACATCTAAATGGTGTGTTTATTTCACCAACTGCAAGAGAATAATTGTTTATCGGCAGAAGACAGCAAGCAGAACCGGAGCGTTACACATCCAGCAAGACGTCGGTGTCATCCGGCAGCAGCAAGCATCGCACGCCGCCGCACGAGCCTCACAACTTCATGCGGCTTTCCTCGGTCAATGACCAGGATACCATCGCTGCTGGTAACTATCTCACTATAGTATAACCACACACATTGTATAGAACCGAGTCGGTATCTAGCAAGACGTCGGTGTCATCCGGCAGCAGCAAGCATCGCACGCCGCCGCACGAGCCTCACAACTTCATGCGGCTCTCCTCGGTCAACGACCAGGATACCATCGCTGCTGGTAACTATCTTAAAATAGAGTATAAATAAACACACATATTGATGTAAAGAACTGAATCGGTATCTGAGTGTCTAGCTGTGTTTTCGGTAAATATGTAAATGAATTTGTATTTGTATTGTATAGCTAGTTATCGATTCAGTTTGAGATGTTGGTAACATTTGGCATATTCTTTGAATACCGCATATCATATAGATAGAATATCAATTTTACTCTAGTAATTTATTTACGACGATTATTGCATTTTGTCCTCAGTGAACTACAAGATGAAATGCGTGAGCTTAGAGCCGCCGCTCACTGAGCCGAACGTACAGAAACACAACCAGAGGTTAGAGCGGACATCTGAACCCAAAGATCGCACTAAATCGAGACGTAAGTGAAAAATTATTTAGAAATCTAACTTGCATCAACCCTACAGCATTTTTTTTAACGAAACGAAAGGTTTTTATAGCTTTACAATTTTTATTTACTAATTTAACAAATGTACATCCGAATACTGAAACGCTAATTAATTTTTCGCTAATTAGTTTATCCGCAACCTAAGGAGTTCTAACCAGTTGCGTATTAATACGGTCTTTAATGTTTGAGCGTTTGAGTATTTAGGCTAAAATCTACAGCAACATTGCTCGTTAAATGGTCAAGCCATGCCATAAGCTTACATTCAGTATAAAGACACCAGTGACCAGAGATACACTCATAAGAACTTAATACAGGACACAAGCGGCCGGTGGAGACAGAGGAACCGGTGGAAGGTGATGAGGAGGACGAGGAAGGTTCCCCGCTGTACTGCAACTGGGATCTACGCGGCATGCAGCATCTATTACCACTGCAGGATTATATCATACAGCAGGCTAAACTATCCAGTAAGTACTTTGTACTACATTGAATGAAAAAAAAGCTTACCAAAAGTTTACGACTTCGGTTGTTCTTAAGCCGGACTGCCTTACCACTCGACCACAAAGCCTATTAAATTAAAAAAAGTTGTAAGTAAATATATACAAACATTACTTTTGTCACATACCTGACTAAAGTTTATACAAATACAAATTTATTTATTTACCGAAAACACAGGTTAATACACAGATTTACTGATGGTGGCACAGGGCAAGCCTGTATTTAAGCAAGTTATATTCAGAGTTATGAGCAATTTTCTATGTGTGATTTAGTTTTTGAAGTAAAGTGAGCTCTCAGTGCCATTAGTCAATGAATAAACACTTCATCTTTTTCTATTGTTCAATTATAATATTTTTTGTTGTAAACTTGTAATTTCCTTATCCTCATTAGGTCGCGGGCGCTACGGCTCAGCGTCAGACGCCGAATCCGGCTCATCCCGCTCCCACTCCCGGTCCGGTTCAGAGCGCTCGCTATCCGGCCACGAGCCGGATAACGAGTCATCGGACGGCGGCGCCAGAACACCGGACGATGACGACGGATCCGGCGTTTACTTACCCCATGCCTATGCACATCGCCCTCAAGACGTGGAGTATATGAACCATGGAGTGTCGTATTATAACACGTTTGTCGGGTTCGATCGGGATCGCGCCTCGCATGAGATACATCGGGTAAGTTTGGACATAGATTGTCTTTAAAATTACTGGAAGCCTAATAATGATAAAGTAGCCTATATTCAAAGCATAATAGCAGCGGATACTGCCTGAAATTAAAGCTTTCATTTCTGGCAGAGAAAAAATAAAGACAAATACTACAATAAAGACCATTAAAAAAACCGCATCAAAATCCGTTGCATAGTTTTAAACATACATAGGGACACAGGGACAGAGAAAGCGACTTTGTTTTATACTATGTAGTGATAGTGATGACTTATTTCTTCATGTGTTCATTACAGACGTCGTCTCTGGGCGGCGGCGCGGGCGTCGCGGAGCCCCCGCCGCCCGCGGGCGCGCCGTCCCTCTACTCGCCGGTGCGCGCGCACGCGCCCAGAGCACCCCCCGAACAGGATATAGAGATCTTCGCTAAGAACAACCTCAACTTTAACAAGGGAATATTCAGGCGGAAGGTAATGCTTCACTAGTTCCTGTAGGTGACTGTTGATGGAGAAAAAAGCAGACGAAATCACGCTCTGTCGTTAGATATCTTGAGTTTCTTGATTCACTTCAAACTTACCGATCTGCATCGCCTAGTCAGTTGATAAAATGATCACAAGCCACGCTGCAAGTACGTGACGAATTTCGACCAGGTGTGTTATAATCACTCTCATAAGCTCAAATAAAAATATATAAATATTTTTTTAATGGCTATTACTCATAAAAACAAACTCAAAATATCAAATATCTAACCACAATAAGCAAAATGACAGATCGATAAGGACGTAAGTAAATGAATACTTATTTGTCCGCAGGCCTCAGTACGCGACATGTTATCATGGACATCATCATCGATATCCGCCCCGATGGTGGGCGCGGAGTGGGATCGCGCCCACAAGACCGCCGCCACGGACCTGTTCCGACTTGTTCAGATATACATGGGCGACCGCAAGGCGCGCCCCGGCATGACGCTCAACTCGGTCGCGCAGGATATGCTGCATGCTACTTATACTAACCACAAGTAAGCACATTGGCTACACTGTTACTTATACCAATCACAAGTAAGCATTCATTGGCTACACTGTTACTTATACCAATCACAAGTAAGCATTCATTGGTTACACTGTTACGATTGGTGAGCAACTCATTTAAATGGCTAACATTTTGTCCACTGAAGTTTATTCCGTGTCAAACTATGCGATCTAAAGTGGCGTTTCGTGCCGCGATCGAGACCGGAGACTGAGACAGGAGATCGCGACAGGTGCCTGGGGCTCTTCTGCAATGAATAAAGGAACACATAACACACTCGACACTCGATTTCATTTATTATTTCAATTTCCTAATATAAGAATATATTTCTATTCGTTGTTGTAACACTAATTTCGTTTCATCAAATAACGTATCTCTTCTAGACTCCGAGACGAGCTGTACGTCCAGCTTTGCAGACAGACCACAGAGAATCCACTCAGAGATTCTTTGCTTCGCGGCTGGGAACTCTTGGCAGTTTGCCTCGCGTTCGTGCCGCCCTCGCCCGCTTTTCAACCCGCGCTCACCAACTATGTCAATAGACATCGCGACCCGTCGTTTGCTGATGCATTCCCTGAGGTAAGTTTGCAAATAGGTTTAAAGAGTTTTATTCTCCTATGGAGAGTCGCTTAGAAAATCGGAAGAGAAATAAAACAGTAATTACATAGACAAGTTGCTTAGCTTTTAGAATTATCAAAATATAATTATTATGGATGGATGGATGTATCTTTGTTACTCTTTCACGCTCAAACCGCTGTACGAATATGAAATGTAGTACCAGGATTGCTTATATCCTGGCCTACACAAAGGCCACCTTTGAACCCGGACGGGAACGGGAACTATTAACCACGGGTTACACCGCAGGAAGCTACTATAAAATTGTGTTTAATAGGTTTAATGTGGAAATTCGTATGAGTTACACATGTAATGGCCATATTTTTACATGCCTATCGAACACCATTTTAGGAAGGTATATGTTTTAAAAGTAAATAATCGACAGGTTGGCAAATGGCCTATCCACGTGCAAGTGTCACATTACGCGGGCGTGGCTTGCAAGCGGCTGGAGAGGATCGGCTTCGGAGGCAAGCGGCAGCCGAGGAAACCTACCACTGAGGATATCGACCAAGCTAGGGTAAGGATTCCATTGAAAATTATGAGGAAACTAAAATAACTTTATTTAACACAGGTTCATGTTTTTGAAGTGTGCATTTGAATGATGTTTATCAATTGAAAGAAATGAATAACTATTTTAGCGATCTAATATGAACCATCTTTCTTATTCTTTTTCTGGACTCAAAAAGGAAGGGATCTATGACTTACTGTAAATAATTATGAATTTTGAGATCAAGCTCCGATGAACAGCATGATTTGCACAAAGTAGTTTAGTTTAGAAATACTCTAAAGTTTATGGCATTATTTTCTATTATTTTAATACTTCCAACCTCCAGATACAAATCTTCCGTCAATCGATGTTCGGCAACACGCTATCCGAGGTGATGACGCTACAGAAGGATCGCTTCCCAAACCGTCAGCTGCCGTGGGTGCAGGTCGCGCTATCGCAGCAAGTGTTGGCACTCAACGGACGCGAGACCGAGGGCATATTCCGAGTGTCGGCCGACGTTGACGAGGTCAATGCACTCAAGGCGAAGATTGATAACTGGGAACTGCCGGACGCATCTACGTTAACTGGTAAGGCTCTTTTTTCTTATAAATATATTTTGACTTTTGACTTTTTATAGCGTAAATTTTGTGTTCTGGTATTTATAAGAGCTAAAAGATTTTATTTAACAATTATATTTCACTTTCAAAACTATATATTTATATTGTGTGACCGTCTAAGCTGTGACCGTGCCCTCTATCCTCTCTGAGCATCGCGCTGCGAACTAGCAGGTGACGCGCTATACACAGTGACTGCTCATTTAAAAAACGTAGTGTGCAAAGGCTCTTTAGCCATATAGCGGTGTATCTGGTTTTTCGCACAGTGATTGCTCGTTCAACGTAGCGGGCACAAGCTGCATATTAAATTAATAAGGGTATCGAACCCGCAACTCCACGTTTCGAGCTGGCCTTCGCCTACTGCGGTACAGAGGTCGTCAAAACAGTAATGTGTGTGTACAGACGCGCACGCGCCCGCCAGCCTGCTGAAGCTGTGGTACCGCGAGCTGTACGAGCCGCTGATCCCGGACGCGCTGTACGGAGCCTGCGTCGCGGCCGGCACGGACTACGCGGCATGCAGCCGAGCGCTGCACCGTCTGCCGCCCATCAACAGACTGGTGAGTACCTGTGACAACACGGCTGATATATCATCCTACTGATAATTTAGACTGGCGGTATATTTTATTCCACCATTAGAAATTCTACCACCTGGGCATGATCTGCCTTGACCAGTGTGGAAGTCTTTGGGCTTTGCACCCAGATAGACACAAATGTGCAAATGGGGGTTCAGTTTAAAAATTAAAAAATAGAACCATTGACCCGAAAGAAGAAGCTGATAGTTTTGTTTGGGCTACGACGCTAGGACTTCGTAGCCGAGTGGTAAGGCAGTCCGCGACTATCATTTGTATCTCGCGAGTTCAGTGTATGCAATGCCTAGAAACGATAACAACTAATGCGGTAATAATATTTCAGGTTCTAACATACTTGATAAGCTTCCTGCAACAGTTCACCGCGCCGGAGGTGGTGTTGGCCACTAAGATGGATTCAGCGAACCTCGCGATGGTGTTCGCGCCCAACTGCCTGCGCTGCACCGCCCAGGACCCGAGGGTTATCCTCGAGAATGCGCGCAAAGAGATGACCTTCCTCAAAACACTCATCACAAACCTCGACACCTCACACGTCCAAGATCTGCTGTGACAGAATCTCTCTCAGCGGAACAATAATGACGCCATGTCTACGGAATTGTAGCGAATACGCGTAAGTCTCACATCGTACCGTTCGTTTCTATTGAGCCGTCTAGTCTTATATCTGAGCCATGAAGCGACCCGAGTTATGCTCGCTACTGAACTATATTCCATATCTTTCCTCAATTATTCAACATTCTTGAATTTGTTTTGTATTTTTGTACGCTATTTTTAATTTTGGTTTTATCCAAAGATATTTAAATTTGTGATTTTAATTAGTTTAAGCTTTACAAAGTGTAGCTATCCTTGTGAGATGTGTGAATGCGTTTGATTTGCGAATGTAGGGTGTATGTAACAGCTTCTTTTTTTACGTATAGTTAGAAGTTATATGGAAAGTAAGTTCTTACGCATGCTATTTTGGAACTAAACTCAAATAAATCACGAACTTATATATCGACATTATTTAAAAAAGAATGATAGTTTCCAACAGAGATTTAGTTCTTAGAATGGGGACTTTTTGTTTCCCATTTGTCATTGTATCCTATTTTTATAATTAGTTTATCCAGTGGATTTTAGGACTTTCTTGGGAAAGTAATGTATTAAAAACATTTAATCCTGTTATTTTAGTTATTATAATCTGTCTGTACCTTCATTGCTTTTATGAAAACATACATCACATCACAAAATATCTCTAAGGATACTTTATTTAGTTTATTGAGATAGTAATGATCATTTTAATCGTCTTATAAGAATAGGTGAAACGCCTGTCGAGACCAAGCCTTGGATAACTTTTTCAAATTAAATAATAATATTACTGATTATACCTACTTAGCTTTGAAACAAAAATAAATAAGAAGTTACTACAAATTGTAGAATAGTAGTAATATCAGCTTTAAAATTAGACAAGCTTATATCGAAATGTTGAAGATGACAATTGATGATTCTAATAGATATTACAATGTAGATTCCAAAGTCGATATTACAATGTAGATTCCAAAGTCGTATTTAAAATTGTTATCTCTATAGCACATGAGTGATACAGCCGATAGCTGAGTGCTCTAAGAAAGCACCTGGTATTTCCAGATGTTTCAAATAGACTGTTTAATTAGAAGTAATATTCTATAGAACTTGAAGGCAATTGTAGTAGCTAGGGCCTACAGCGAACTACACTTAATTGGTACTATAATAAAAAAACACGCACACATTTGTGCGACTCCGCTATTTTAAATTATAGATGAAATAATCGCACTGTTTTTGCGTCTACAAAATGTCACAGTGTAAGCTATTTCTACATGAGAAACTACGGCTAGGTAAAATCAGTCTGCCTAGCTCTGATGAAGATATAGCAATGACACTCTTCACAAGTGTCTAACTTCTGTGCCTATGGAACTCTTGGTCTATATTAAAATAATGCTCATGTGCGTAAATCTCAGCCATTTTAGATTAGGATTCAAGGAATGCATTGAATTGTGAATGGTCAAGTAACTTTTTGAATATTATTATTAGCTAGATAATTTTAATAGAGCATTTCTTGTAGCGTTAATAAGCTACTAGATTTCATATACTTATTTCCGAGTAGATTAATAATGAAATAAGTGCAATAATGAAAATAAACGCAATAATTGATATTACTATAAAGCGAAACAAATCACGCATAGCCTTCGAATATATCTAAAATTGTTATAGGGTTTTATAAAAATACAAAATCAATGACATAAAAATATATTTTTTTTCACAGTTACTGTTGCATCCCACTATTTGCAATTTCTTATCAACCAAAAATCTCAGATGTTTCTAAAAGCCTTTATTATGTATAGTATAAAGTATATTTATGTAATTAGATGTTAGGTGTACATCGATTATATTTTTTTATCGTGAAATTATGTGTATGCGTCTGCAAATTGTTATCTGAATTCGGATCGGACTGGAACAAACTCCTGCCGCATACGTGCTGCATAAAGCAATGTTAAATTCATAATATTCCTTCGTATTTTTCATAGAGGAGACAGAACTGATTGCTCTGAGGTATTTATAGTGTTTGAACCAGTCCAATCAGATCTGTTGTATGTTCGATGAAATATATTTTCAGCATTAAAGTTTTTTGTTAAGTCGGTTGTATGTCAAGATTGAGTGTATTTTATGTGGTCTCAGTAACATGTAAACTTTTTTGCTTCATTTTCTTATTTATAAACAGCAGAATATAAAATGTTTAAATATTCCATTTTGCTAACAAAAGCTTCTAATCAAAGCTAGTTATGAGAAAAAATCATAAATACTTGGATATAATATTGTGAAACTTATTCATTATTTTAGCTTTAGCTACTGTATCGATTTACCTGTCAATTTATTTTATAGCAATTTAAATGAACTCCAGTGGAATTCTCCACAGGCAGGTAATGAGTTGCTAAAAAATACCAACTTCATTCAATTGTATGTTACTAAACTGATTTAGTTACTTCAGCGATCAGCTGACCAGCAAGATACTATCTGTAAAATAAAACTATGCTCGTTTGTGCCATAAACTATATATTATGTACAGAAACCACATATACTTATATATTTTCGTATGGAACCTAATTACAGATCGTATTTGTATCTTCGAATGTTGGAAAATATACTGCAAAGTACAAGGCTCCTCTAGGAGGAGGGTATTCCGACTATGTAGATGGGCAAAGAAAATCTAATGCATATACATGTTTATATAAAAGCTTGTAAGTTTCTTCGGAAGTATGCATCATTGAGCTAATATTGCCCTGTTTCTGCTTTTTTTCTGCAGTTCCCTAAGTAGAATTGTTACGTCGTTTTAAGTCCCACAAAATCGAACACCAGCGAAATCAGTTTATAGCCGACTTCAAAAAAGGAGGAGCTTCTATGTTCCATTATATGTATTTTTTCATACTGTAAATGTTGAAGTAGTAATTAGTAACCGTTCTTCTATTTATGAACATGCTTTCAGACAACATTCATAACTAACAAAAAGCTATAAATAAATACTGTTAATTATCACTACGATATCTGATTTATTTTAATATTTTTAGATATTATTAATCTAAGCTTTTTGGCTGCAACCTTTTGTGCGGTTGTGTTATTGAACAAAATGGTAGAATGAATTTATTGTAAGAGTTATGAAATACCACTAGTTCTGTATCATAGTGTAATTCCGCTATAGTTATGTTTTAAATAAGTGAAAAGAGCACAATTATTTTTGGTGTAAATTAATTAGTTAGCTATTTATCGAAATGTAAAGCATGTTACTATTGCAAGTTATCTGGGAAGGCATAAGGCTGGCGCTTCATATTTTTCATTTCTTTTACTTGAAAAGTTGAAAATACTCTGGAATATGATACTAGTGCCAGCTTTACGTGTACTATGTAAACATCTTGAGGCGTAATTCTCAAGGTGGAGTGATGTTGAAGTTAAATACATTATTCAGTTTGTTTTGATAGTCTCGATGAACTCCGCTTGCCCACTGATGTAAAGTTGTAAAGTGCTTGTAAATACTCAAACACCAATATAACACAATATCCTCTTTATAATTGTACCACGCCTATACTTCTCTACTGTTCACTACATTAAACGCCTATGATGTTCATACTGTAGATTACCACGTAAATGTGAACTTTCAGAGAAAATAAACTTCTGATTATCCAGTGGATAACTGCAAATACCAAAAATTTGTTTCATTTATGCCTAAAAACATTGATGATCAAAAAAACAACATAAATTGTTAGTAAAGTTTAATTAAAATAAATTGTTGGTTCATTTACAACAGCTATGAAAATAGCATCTATGCACTTACGGTCCATCCTAATAACAACTTTGATCCACAAAAGGATTAACTATCATTAGAAAAAAAATGCTATATTTGCATTGAAGTTTCAAAAAAATACAAATGGTTTTCATTTCTTATACATTGGAAACGTTATTACTTTTAATCGGGTTTGAACAAATAAGTATTTAACGTTATTTGTAACAACTTCAAAAATATTATTAGACTACAACATTTTATAAAAAGTTTTATACTATGGGGCGCAAAATGTGTCATCAAAAATAATACAAACTCACATAAGCCTACAAGGAGTAGGGCACTATATTTTTTAACTACCTTTATCGAGTTTCGAAACCTCTATCCTCTAATTACAGACAGACATGGTTGGGTACCTACAATAAGTATATAAAATTAATGATTACATACTGTACATAAAAATATATTATTCTGGAACTGCAAAGGTTACAAAGGTTTACATAGCAAACTTTTCATAAATTACAATAACAAGAAATACTCTTATAAAAGTAATCACAATTTAGTAACATTGAACTAAGATATCAAAACAACATTTTATGTTCATGTTTTGTGCTATCGCTTCGTGTTTGTGCAATTTTTTGGTGGAATATTATAACAGAAATCACTTACAATTTAACCGATAAAATCAAACTGTGTTTACAGCTGATTGTCGTGTAAATAAATACAAACATTTTGCATAGCAGTCATTTAGAAAATATGTATTCCTAAAACATTTTAAAAACATAACATAAATAGCTCTAAGGAATTTGTTGAGGCTTTCGTGCGGGTTGAAATTTAATTTACCAGTTAAGCAATAGCGCACTAGCGACCAGGCCGCAGCGGCCAGGTCGCGGCGGCCATCGAGATAGATACATTAGTATGAAATCGCCATAGAGCACGCGCACCTGGCCGCACGCGGCCAGCGGCCACACCAAGCCGCAGCGACCACCGAGATCGAAGCGACGCATTTGCGGCCCGTGTTCAGTCGCTGGCCGCGTTGCAAATCGTAACCCCTGCGGCCAGGCCGCGCGTACTGGCCGCGCTGCCAGGTCGCTAGTGCGCTATTGCTCTAAGAGCAATAGCGCACTAGCCTCTTTGACAAACTTTTGTATTTAAATAACTAACAGAATCTACAGAAATCAATGCATCAACACCTACGATCGATTGATGTTGACTGCTACACAATTCAAAGTTCACAATGATATTTTTAGCACAGAAACAAAATATTTACAATTAAAAATTAACTTAAAATCCTACAAAATCTCTGATGAATTGTTGGTTTTTTAACAAACATGGAATGAGTGTAGATTCTGGATTCAATACTACCTATCGATTGACTGGTGTCACCTATTTTATTTCAGGAATTCACAGGAAGTTTATGCATTATTATTTTTTCAGATACGAATTTAACATTATCTGAATTCCTTTATATTGAGCGTAGTGTTGCAGCGATTCTGATTATTATATAAAGTTAATCGTGAGTTGGATAGAGACAGACAACCAATCCTCCACTCAACTTCGATATAACCTTAGTTATAATTCAATAAGATATGAGTTATTCACCCATCAAAATTACTTTTATAATGTTTAATTAGTCTTGATATAACGCGTGTAACAAAAATACGTTCGCAAGTTCAAATCAAAATGCAAAATAACAGTCAATGCTATGTAGTAGGTACCTTGTAGGTAACTAGGTACTAGTCGGCATTAGCGGGATTACCTAGATTTACAACTCGTACTTTTGTGCGAGACATGCTGTAAGTCCATAAAAGATAAATAATATAGATATAAAACGGGATTATATAACACTATCGACAATCCCAGCAGTTACGTCATCTTTACAAAAACTAACAAAACAACAAACAACATAAATTATTACGAAGTTACTATTAGAAATATTTTAATAATTTAACCACATACATAAATAGTTGATTTCTTCATATGTATAAATACATAAATATAACGAACGTTTTGTTTGTTTTTATATTTTGTAGCTTTCGTTTAAAATCACAATCGAATAACACTGTACACACAACAATTACCCTAATTACATAGCTAATAATCATCGACTACTGAAGACCAATTTCTCATTTGACAACTAATACTAAATAACTTTACAGTACATCCCGTAAGGTTAGATACAACAAATCGTCTCATACAAAATCTAATTACATATTGTAATTTCATTCAAAAATATAGTATACGGCAGGTATTTACAGGAATACTGTGGCAGTTGCTATTTGGCTTCGGTGCCGTAAGACGAGCCCTGGCTGATCTTGGTCATGCCGAGCGACTTCTGCAGGAGGATGAAAACTGAAACAACCATAACAAAACAATATAAATGTTGATTCAATTAAGAAATAGTACACCTGGGTGGCTGAACTTTACTCGGTATTTTTGCATTGCCTGAAAACAGGGCTAAAACGAAATTTTCTAAAAAAAACCACTGCCTGCATAGGTACTTCAATTTAATGAAAAAAGTTGGAATCATTTCCGAGATTCAGGAGATACGAAATTATGGATAAGCTTTTTTAAAGGATTTTGCAGTTTCCAGTAAACTTCGTTGTTTTCGTAAATAAAGACTAGAAAATTATGATGATGATGTTGATATAGCACCTCTCAACGCTGCATAACTCATGTTTTGACTAATTAAGCCAATTATGGATATAGGTAATCAGTTTGCAATTAAAATTGCAGGTTTAACAAGCGATAACGGTTAAAATTTGCGCACCTTAACCCCCTGCTCTTAATTAATGGTAATACATTTCACGTAATTGGTCGTTACATAATAACAACAATAAATAATAGTTATAGGTACGTACTATCACTATTTTACTTGATAATTTAAAAATAATGTAGTCAGTGGAATAGTTCTAACAAAAAAATTGTTGAGCTACTTTGTCTATTACCAATTTACAAAACCACTAAGCTTTTGTAGTTTAGGAAGCTAACAATCTTGAACCGCTTAGCTAGTTTAAAAAAAAGAACGTACACTACAACTAATATAAAAGCAGCATGATATTACGTTATAACCGATATTATGTATACTGTAGGTGTACTACGAGTATATTTTATTTTTAATGAGTCAAATCTTACTATATTTTTCCTGTCTTATTACTTTTCGACGAAATAATCGTCATGCTTTACATTCTAATAATACTAAATTCTTACTCCTAATTGCAGTCGGAATTTCAATGAGTTACATTATATTCGTCAAACTCTAAGAATGTTAAGTAACGAACGTATAAGCAAATAGGATTGACGCACAACATGATCCGAAGTAAGTTCAAAAAAGTCATGGTCTTGAACGAAGTTTACGACAAAATAAATGGATATTGATTATTTCTTGAAACTCCCTAGTTGTTTTATACAGCGTCACTACACTTTTTTAAATCTTTTTTGATTTTCGATACACGGTAACTTTTAAGATGTTTCACACTCGTAAAAACGTCGAAAGGAAATCTATAAAATAATCTAATAGGTGCAAAAACCTTGTGCCAAAAATGTATTGAACGATTTGAACCACTACATTACTTACATTCTATGACTTAACGCTATTAGCTGAGGTAAAGTAAAGTAATCACAAGCAGTGGTACTTACACGCTCCGAAAATGGCGACACCGATAGAGAAATACAAGAGTTTTCCACTCAGCAGCAGTCCTAGTAAGTAGTAGAGCATGGGAGTGAGTGTGACCACAGCCCAGCCCAGCGCGTTGAGGAGAGAGTAGATCCGTGGCGCCACCTCGAACGACTCCACCCGGCTCACGCCAGACTCTTGGAAGAAATCACCCGTGTTCAGGAACGAATCCTGCATCTGATCCTGAAATATTGTACAGTGGTTATCTACTTTTTAAGCTATTGCATAGCTACTATCGCGGGCCTTGAGCGTGGAGACCGAATCCAGAAATTCCGTAACGAAAACACCTGACGCTGTCACTTTAGTTCAGCAACTCGCCTCTAGGTGGCATGCAATAGATTTACCGCGGCAGTCCCCGAGTGCCACACGTCTTTTTATGAAAGTGTAACGATCGTACTGAATAAATAAATTTTGAGTTTGACTTCAAAAAAAGGGGGTTCGCAATTCGATTTTTCGAGTTTATGTTTGTTACCTCAGAACTTTTGGCAGGGTGATTTTGATGAATCTTTTTTTTTAATGTTGGTGCTTTCTGTGTGGTCCGAAGTTTGAGGATTAATCTCATGAAGATTTTCAGTGCTATCAATAGTATATAATAATACATACTACAACATATAACTGCTTTCTTACGAAATTGAAGATGGTTAAGTATTTTTTTTTAGGAATAAATTTTTTTAATTTGGCACTTGTGCTCTTGTTACTATGTGAGACCTGTCAGTCATCTCATGTGGGAGTGAGACGTGATAATTTTACTCTTTATTAGGTACAAAGTCCCTGCATTTCATGATATCAATCACGTGCCAATTAAATATATCGAAATAGTTCGGTCAGGTTAAGATAAAATTGAACTTTGAGTCTTCACTTTTTAAATTTAAAAACAATATAACTAGCAAACCAATATTGATTGTACTTATTCTATTATTTATTCTGTGGTCTAGCAATAACCTAAGCTTTCTTTGTTGGATTACTTTAATCTTATCTAGATGATTGTACCGACATTGCATCTACATTGAACTTTAGACTGCAATACATAAATGGGTTGTATACATGGTTGGTTACCAGCCAATATAATAAATCTTTACAATTGTAGTTCATTAAGCAGCTGCTAGTCTCCATCATTTCTGTTACCAACTTAACACAGATATTTCAGAATATAACAATTCATGGTTTTTTCTAAATAAGCTATATTCAAGTTTAAAAACAGTAGTTTACAAAGTTTTCAACGTGAAAAAATGATGTAAAATATAATGACAGATTTATTTGTTACTAGCAACCCGTCCCAAATTTGCACAGGTGTACTAATGAAACCCGGGTTTTTCCGGGATAAAATATAGCGTGTGTGGTACCTGGATAAAAATAACTCCTGTTAGATATATTCCAAGTTTCAGCCAAATTCAATCAGCCGTTTTCGCATGACATAGTAACAAATGATGGAAAAATAATAAAAATTATGGACAAAAGAAAGCTCAGTTTAATTAAGACGTTGGCTGACATTATTTGAAAGTCCTATTTCTAATCGTATACAGCCAGTAATTGAGACTGCTTACACAGTTTATAACTTCGCAGTTTCATCGTTTTACTTTGTTTATTGTTCACCTTGTGTTTTTGAACTAAAATGAACTTACCTTTTTAACAAAGAGCTCGTGTAGCCATTTGGAGGCCGCCTCCTCATTTTCCGGTACTGTCTCAACTGGGATCCGTTCTATGTACAAGTGAGCGTGCACCGCCTTACCGAATAACAGGCTTGTTAGCGTCGGAGGGATCTGAAATATAATACATTTTTTAGTTTTGGAAAACACATTCTTGAAGATATTTTATACCCGTGTTCCAAAAATATTTGTTTTCGGAACTTAAAGATTAAAAAATTTGTTATGAGTTTGAACATTGGTGTGTCTGTCTGTGGTCCGCAGGTCTTAAGAGCGTGTAAGCTATCTTGACCAACTCAAACATTAGATCGTGCTACGCAGAGTTGTCATTTTTGACGCACACTTCAATAATACTATAATTTTTGTAAAAGTGTGCGTGAGCTCGTGTCTAGAACGAATGGTATGAATGGTTTTGATACTTTATCTTATAAGTAATATATAATATGTAAGATCTGTGCTTAGAGAATTTAGCCAACGATCCGTGTTAGCCAAGTGGTTTAGTACTTATCTCTATTTTTGATCAGGTATCAATAAGACCCTCGAGATCCTGCCGAAACAAATGTTTCTTTTAATTTCTTTCTAGCGACTCTGTTAAGCATGTAATGTAAACATCTGCACAATGACATGTGAACGAACATAAGTAATAAATATGTATTTGGAGTCCAAATACTCCAAATTTTGGACATACCTAAGTAGGGTAGTTTTGACTACCCCTTAGACATTTGTTAAAAGTTTTGATAAAATTTAGCCATACAGTCGCTCATATTAAATTTCGTTTTGTTATATTTTGATTTTTTTGTATTTTTACACTTATACGTTTAGGTTGTTTGTTTCATCATCTTTCTTCTGCTCTTATCCCATACTAGGTGGGGTGGGCCCAACATGCTTAATCTTCCATTCATCTCTATCATTCGTAGTTGGCGAAGTTCACTCCTCTCACATTCATATCCTCTTTCACACAATCCATCCAGTTTTCCCTCGGCCTTCTTCTACTTGTATATCCATTATTGTCCATCCACATTTCACACTCATACTCATAACTTTCTTAGTGATATGACTTTCATCCGTCCTGAGGTCACGTAGACCATGCCATACTAAGCTATAGGCTAAAATTAGTAGTTAGTAGTTTAGGCATGCAAAATGGTCCTATCTCAGCATAATGCGGAAGCGTTCGTGGCGAAGCTTGCTAAGGCGTTCTTGATAGATCGTCGAAGTTAAGCAACGCTCTGCGCGGTCATTTCTTGGATGGGTGACCGCAAGTGGCAATATTATCTGAGCGCTTCCGTGCTTCGGAGGGCACGTTAAATTGTCGGTCCCGACTTTTAAAAAAGTCGTTAAGCCATGACGGAGGCCTTTAGGCGGCCTAAAAACTCCGTCACCAGAGTTGGCCACTTGCTCATACGAAGGAAGGGAAGCATAATGCGGTTTATTGTGGGGGCAATACGCCGCGCTGGTGTTCTGATAGACCGTTTTTGGAAATGCGGACATTGAAATCTTAGTTACAATCCTAAAGTCCAACAACAAACACTTAAATAAAAGGCAACCTACCAACATAATAAAGAGAAAAAAAAAGAAAATATTATTCCATGCAATCCAAAATAAGTAATCAATAAAAACAATAATTTGAAGTGTTTAGTTTATATTAAAGAAGAATAAAAAAATAATTATGGAACAATTATAGTTTTTTTTCTTACAAACTAAAAATTGACTATTATATTCAGTCTCAAATTACAAAATACTTCAAAAAAAATTATAGACATTTGTTGCAAACATCTTTTTTGTTCACCACACACAGACTTTTTGCATTTTGTACACGTCATCATAGACATTCTTTAATTTTTGGTGGTACATAGCCTACAGTAACGGCGAACTTTGGCAGGAGGTTACTCTTCAGCTTCTTAAGAAGCTTCTTCAATAGCCCGTGGCAGGATGTTCTCAATATTTTCTCTCAAACACTTTGATAAAGTAGGGATTTCCAATTTAGATCTCATCCATGGTGTACACAGTTAAATACTTCGTTTTTCCATTTTATATTCTCTTCGGTTTAAGGGTTTTCTTGCTTAGATAAAACATTGTGTGTGTAAATAACACGTAGAGTACTTTCAAGTGTTGAGGTGTCGTCAGGAGGTGTTGAGGGGTCATCAAGAGATGTTGAGGCGTCATCCAGAGGTGTTGAGGTGTCGTCAGGAGGTGTTGAGGTGTTCAAGCTTTCATCAATGGCATCTTTTATGTACCTGTTTGTCGTCAGTATCACATTGAACAAGTATCGTCTTCACTTACGTGATCCTCCATTTCGCTGTCACTGCTATCATCTGGACCTTTCATCTTCTTGACTCAAAAAGGAATATATTTCTCTTTCGTCCATAATTTCTTCTGCTTCCTATGAAGTAAAGATGTTTTCAAAACAATAAAATTTACTTATAACAATAACCTAATTGTATACCTACATACTTTGTTTATGTGTAAATAAAGAAAAAGTAACAGAAACGTAATCACACACAAATACATAAAAGTTTCACAGAAGATAAACATGCGCCTCTCGAGCGCAACGTATGGTCATAGCAACCAAACTACGGTACTTACCGAATAGCTGCAGTCGTCCCTCGGTGGTGTTGACCAAGACGACTGAGTTGGCTTGAAAGCACACGCGTGTACACGCGTTGGATGAAAAAAAACAGCGCTATATCTATTTCGCAGGCGCCTCTGGGGCGCACGTTATCTTTCTAGGGTCATACACATTTCAGTAGCATACGCTCTCCTATCATCAGTCTACTTTTTTGCCCAACATTCTGATCCATAGAACGCGACAGGTTATGGTCTTATAAATTTTCCCTTTAGATTTAAGGGGCATTCGGGGGTCACACGTCCCTGAGATCTGTCGCCACTTTACCTATCCCGCATTCAAAAGTTTTGAAATTTCATATAGTATGTATGGAGAAAAAAAAGTCAAAATTAAGTAAAAAATAGAACCTCAATTCATTAACTTTATTATGCCCTACATGAATCTGAAAACTAAATTTTTCCAAGTCTTATAGTTTCTGAGATACAGTGGTGGGCAAAACGAGGGGGCAGATAGGGGCAAAACTAAAAACTTTTTTTTACTAATGCAAGCCTCCTCAATACAAATCCGTTTGAAAATATTACAAATTCTTTCAAATTTTTTATTTTGCCCTTAAAAAGTTTCGAAATTTAATACAAAATGTATGGAGAAAAAAAAAAAGTCAAAATTAAAAAAAAAAAAGTACCACGTTTTATCAACTTTGTAATGCCTTACCTGAATCTGAAAACTAAAATTTTCCAAGTCTCCTAGTTTCCGAGATACGCGTGGCAACAAAATGAGGGAGGCAAATGGGGGCAAATCTGAAAACTTTTTTTTTCATCCCAAAATCTCCTCTATACAAATCCGTTTAAAGCAATCAAAAATGTTACGTAGTTTCCGAGATCCATCAATGGGGCAAAAAAGGGGCAAAACAGGGGCAAAACACAAATATGATTTTTACTCCCCAGGACCTCCTCTATACAAATCTGTAAAAAAATATTTGCAGGTCTTGTAGTTTTTGAGATACACCAGGGGTGGGCAAAAAGGGGGCAAAAAATGGGTAAAGTCGGATTTTTCCTTAACTCGCCAAACTACCCTCTATACGAATCTGTTAAAAAAATATTTGCAGGTCTTGTAGTTTTTGAGATACACCAGGGGTGGGCAAAAAGGGGGCAAAAAATGGGTAAAGTCGGATTTTTCCATAACTCGCCAAACTACCCTCTATACGAATCTGTTAAAAAAATAAACCTTCCCATCCACCATCATAGAAAACAATTTATTACGCCAATGAGTGAGTGAGTGAGTGAGTGGTAATGCAGCATTGCAGTACGTCCCGGCTTCACTAATGAAACTACCGGAATAAAATATAGCCTACTAACTACGCCCCGCGGTTTCACCCGCGTAAGTCCCGTTCCCGCGGGAATATCGGGATAAAAATGTCCCTGTCACTCTCCATCCCTTCAACTATCACCACACAAAAAATCACGTCAATTCGTCGCCCCGTTTTGCCGTGAAAGACGGACAAACAAACAGACACACAGACAGACACACACACTTTCCCTTTTATTATATTAGTAGGGATAACCATCCCGTCCATTCTACACATCGGTGAAAGAATTTTTCAAATCGGATGACTAGTTAGTCGGAGATTACCTCCGTCAAACAAAAAAACAAACAAACAAATTTTACCTCTTTATAATATATATATATATGGTACAAGTATCAATACTAGTGTATCGCGCTTTGAGTTTTCTACGCTATCGATTTTGTTTGACAAGGCGGCGGAAAAAAGTGATACGTCCTCTCGCTGGGAGGACCCGGGATCGACTAATCGGAAGACGATCGCGCGGCCGGATATATAGTGGTTATAAAATAATCCTGTAAATTACTGGGTGCTCGAAATTGATTGAAAAAAAAACTGTACGTTTAGAAATACCTATATTTTCATCAAATGAATAAAACTCTTGTGTTTTTCTTCAAATACTAGTAAAAAATATGTGTTAAAGTGAAACGATTTTGTACTTTTTAAATATTGTTTTCATTACCTTTAGAGGCTATTTTTTTATTGTTTTGAGCTGTAGTGTATTATGAGAATATATTTTCAGGTCCACAAACGCTTAAAATAAAACATTTTCTCACATTACAATAGTGATATCCCTTCTGAAAGACAGCTCTGACGCTCATTTTCGTAAAACGCTATGACGGGATTGACTTCTCCTTCAAAAACTATAATCAAATATTATGTTTTCTCTCTGCAGTGTATTATAATAAAGATTAATCTTTCTAAAACCGTAAAATTCTTTAAATAATCTGATCACATTATTGAGTTAGGGCTCTCGAAATACTGCTCAAATAAGCTAATGACGACTACACGTTCTTAAACGAGTGCATTTTGAGATGAATCATCGAATGTAGCTAAATATATCCAAGTTGAAACTACCGAGATAAAATATAGCCTATAACCATCCCGACAGTCCATTCTACGTATCGGTAAAAGAATTTTTGAAATCGGCTGACGTTACCTCCGTCAAACAAACAAACAAACCAACATCCTCTTTATAATATTAGTATATTATTGTCACTTTTTTATCAGTCTCACCTTACTACCCCTCTCAAAAGCAAGCTGTATATTATAGATGGCCGGTATTTTCCCTCTAAAGTGCTGCAAGCTCGTAGTGAATCCTTTGGTGCGCGGCGTTAGATGGTGTTTCAACAGCGGGAGGTTCTTTTCCTTCGCGAACTTTAGGGATGCCTCGTGCTTTTGTTTTGTGTAACGCGTTCCTTCTGGGTTCAGTAGTAGCTAAAATAGAAGTGTTTTTTTAAATAAATAAATAAAAATCTTTATTATGAAGAGAAACAGAACAGAAAGTCGAGCAGTAAAATCTGTGTCACAGACATCAACGCCCTCCGATTTTAAAAACAGAGTTCCCTAAAGTAGTTTGATTTGAAGGTGTTGCGTTAGAACTAGAACAGGCAATAGAATAGCCTAGCTTGTAAAAGCCCAGCTTGTTGCAAAGTCAAAGTGATCCTTGAGGTCCTACCGAAATATTATTTTATCTTTCTTTGAATTCATTTAATAAATTTAGGATATTAAAAACACATATTTTTGTGCGAATCCCTTATGAAAATTATTTTCTGTTGTTTTTGTTTTAATTTACAGACTATCGATTCAAACTTTTCTATAACTAGCTGCTGTAATTCATCATCGTAGATAATAGCTTCTCAATCGATCGTAATGATATGTGTTAGTACCTACACACACGCGTCGTCAGTAGTAAGTACATGATAAACATATTAAGTACCTTCCATCCAGAAAATATACTATTCAAAAGTTAGCATGTATAATATGAAACCGCATTCTACTTGTGTTTTAATTTTAGACACTTTGGTAAATAATAATGTATTATTTTTTAGTAAAACCTTAAGGTCTTGTTCGATATCATTAACTTACGGCGTAGTTTACAAGCACGTCTTTTGTTTGTTCTTTGTATTTTTACTACGCAGCTATCTGCTTACCTACAGTTTAAATAACACTTAACTAGTATTTTTGGATTGTTTCCTACGATGTTTTGATTCATTTTATCCGATTGTCATAATGATTATCGGGATTTTATATCTAGATTATGGCATAAAGACAATCATAATTGATGGAAGACTTCAAAAAAGATCAAAGATACGGTAGTCAGAGGCATGGTTTAATGAGTTTTAGCAAATAGTATACCACATACAGACTATAAATATTTTCTTTACAATATGCATCAATTAGTGTACAGGTGCATAAGTCTACCAGAAATGCTCAGGAGACTCTTTGTAAATAAATATTTTTAATTTTTAAATATCGTAATACATATTTACTTTACTTTAAGTATGCGTGCTGCTATATAGTGATGCGCTTCTAACTAAACTATCATGTTTGGAGTAATAGCAACTTAAATAATCGACGAGTGTTATTATGAACTTTAGACATGGCCCTGACCACCCTTTGGCAACGCCCTTACTACATTTCATATAGTAATACCAAATCCTTATTATTACATCAGCTGTGGCATTTCACAGTAGTATTTTTGTACTTCGCTCACTTATCGTATTATTTAATCTTGATAACAGTATTTATAGTATTTATAATTTTTATTACTCATCGCTAAAAGCATCCGACCAAAGGATTATAGCAATTAATCAGCAATAAATTGTGTATTTAACATTCTGATAAGTAGATTTCCTGTCTATCAAATTTCTACTGTTATATTTTTATACACATATTATAAGTATGAAAGTTTGATAGTCAAACCGATGAAATATTAAAAAAAAATCTTTATTTAATTCTTAATTAATCATATCCTGGACTGAAATTTATTAGGCAACCCACATGCAATATAATTATTGACATATTTTAAATTGAATATAAAATATGTTTCATCAAATAAGAGTCTTAGTGAAGGTCGTTCTATAGTGAGATCTTAGACCATAATTAAAGATGTTGCAGACAAACTAAGCTATGCAACATTCAGCTTAGTCACCGTTTTAGCAGCTACAGCTAGACGTTTCCGCGTCTAATGTCTTTTGTTACCTACATAATTAAATATGTAATGTTGAAAAACCGGTTCTCTATCGCTTTTAAATTGGTGTTAATTATTAAAGTTTAAACACTCAGGTCTACTCCATTTATTTCATTGCAAATTAGGGAAATAATTAACTAAAGCTATAAGTAATAGCGTGTAAGTACAACCGGGCCCTAGCCGTCTCGTTGCGTGTGACGTGATTGTACAAAGTACGTTGTGCAAGGATATCATGTTTTGTACACCACATACATTGCAGCATCCGTGTTTGTTGGCTTCCGACATACACTACGTAAGTACCTACCTACCTGTTTTTCTCAATTCATTCTTTAAACGGCTTCACGCTCTTCTGACCGTATAACAAAGACCAAAAATTTTTTTTAATCCTAACATCAGTGGATTTTGCTCGATAAATAAATAAATGATGAATTGTAAATAAATGAGAAAGGATGTTTGTTACTCCTTAAGGCAAAAATTACTGAACAGATTTGGCTGAAACTTGTAATATACAAAGTTTATGACCTGGAATAAAAATAAAAGAGGTAAAAAAGTATACCTATTCCGAAGCACTTACCACTGTCGAAGTAATTAAAAAAAAAATTAAGCCCTTATCTGAATTCGAATGGTTGCAGTCCATAAAAGTAGCACATTTAAAACTGCGAAGTTATAAACATTAATAAATAGAACGTACCTACGTACGATTAATAAATACATATTTATTGTCTGTATTGTATGGTAAACTGCTAATTAAGAATTTATTGTCTCAGAATATTAACTCATTAATTTTAATGTAACATAAATTAGTTTTGCATAATGTAGATATTTAAATGTTTTCGTTTCGCAATATTGTAGTGTTAAATAGTTCATCTAATTAATGTTTTTTTATGTATAATCTTATCTTATCTTATACCTATTTACCTTTATAAAAAATAATTGTTGTCAGTTAGTTTTGCTAAAACTAGAGATTTTTATACGAGAGAAGACCAATTCATATAATATTCATTTTGATATATTTGTTAAGCTTAAAACCGTGAGAAAAAAATAAAAAAGCACATAAAATAGCAAGAAAAACTATGACAGTATGAAGTTCTCTGGGTCAGACACTTATAATTAATTATGTAAATAATTGCTATGTTACAAATAAACATTACTCATGATAAAACCTTATCTCATATTTACAACTATATAGATTAAACAAGTCATTGACTCACCCACACGGGATCAGGATAATCACAAAGCTCTGATATCTGTGTCTTTATGGTTTCTCTATCTTTGTCGAAAGATCTTTCTAGAAAAACGAACTCGGAAAATTTCCACATCCAACCGATTGGTGGCAGGTACTGAATCACTTTTTTAGCGTATGCTTTGCAATTCTGAAAAAGATAACAAAATTAGACATGGTTTATATCATACCTAAGGATTTAGAATAATAATGATAATGTATGAGTTAATGACCTCAATTTGGTTTTTAAATAATGCCAGTGTAAAAGAGCCCTCAAAGAAAAACACTATACAATTTACTTTAAAAAAAATTTTATAACAATCTATGACCATCAAATTTTTTAAGACTTCATGCTCAACAGAGCGCTTAGCAACTCACAAAAATTTTAATCATTATGGGAAATAGCAATAGAAATAGCCAAAACAATTGGGTAACTAATAACTCTTGTGTAAGTGACCATAGAATTGTGACTATCACTGGATTCTCTCATAACTGGATTCTCTCACTTATTTGAGATTCTTTGTATGAATAATGGAGCTTTTTATACATAAGTTTATTGACTTACTCCCAAAACCTTGATGCCATCACAGAACTGCCAGCCCATCAACCAGTCTATCTCATAGCTATGGTTCATTATTAAATAGCCATGTTCTTTACCATAGAACTTCTCATATTCATCCTTTTTAACATAAATTGAGAGCTTTGTTCCTGACCACCATTCTGACATAAATACTAGCTCTGCAAAAAAATTACATTAACACTTTAAATTAACAGCTGAAATTCAAGGCAACTATTTGTTTTCATGTAAACTACATACTACCTTTTTAGTATGTAGTTTAGATGAAAACAAATAGTCAAGGGTACAAGGCATTTTTATTTGCAAACTTGTAGCGTCTGGAAATGTCTAGGTTGATATTAAAATACTTACGACTGTAAAATGAGTAGGATAAGTAGTAGTTTATCTTCCGGTACAAAGCTTTATCAAGAGGCTTTAGACCGACATACAAAATGGCTTGTATAAAATTCAGTATCAATCCAGATGTGAAGTAAGATATAGCAAAACATAGATGCACTATGGTGGACTGCTTCAACACATTTAAGTTAAACATGTTGATAACTTTGTAATCATAGGACCTGAAAATAAATATTGTTAAAATAAAATTAATCTTTGTGCTTAATTTTATTTACTTAATAGCTTCACTGATGTTATTAATTTTGGACCTGGAAATCAATTAAATTACAGTTTCAACTGTTCTTGTTGAGCATAAAAATTGTAGGTACAGCTAAGTTGATATTAATTTATTATTTGAAGATATTAATATTTTAATGATAACATATTTTACACTAATTTCATATCATAGTATGTAGCAGAGTTTAAGTTATTTTTATTGAGGAATGAGGACAATAAAATGTTAGTAGGTAGAACCTTTTGAGGTTAATAGTGTAAGTAAATAAAACAGATTTTACTATTTAAATTATAAAAATCTAACAATATCGCTACTACTCTATTAGAACTACCTATCTTTATGATAGGAAGATATTGAAGAAGAGAATTATGTTCATGAAAAGTTACAATCCAAAGTCCCTCTTGCAATTCTAGCAGCTATGACGCACTGTACTTATTACACTATTTTTAAAACGAAAATGTTAATTATTACTATGAAAAAGCACCTTTCCGAGTGAAAATTAACCACAAAATACAAAAATTCCGGTCTATTTCTCGATTTCTTCCACCCTGCCCGTTTCGTTCGGTTTCGTTTGTCTGCTCCACAGATAGCCAATAGCCAACCCAACCAACCAAAAACTGCCTAAACTGCTGCTTGCTTGCTGCTGACAGACAGCTGAATAGAAAATTGTTGACATCAGCATCTGACAGACAATGTGTCAACTGTCAAGACAATATAATGGCTTTTTTAAGGATTTCCGTCGTAGTCTTTCACTTGCAACTTGTTCATTCAACAAATCAGATATAATCTGTTTTTTTTAGTACCTGTGTATCCATTGAATGACTGAGTGGTGGTTCTAATAAAAAAACTGTGTAAATTGGACTGCCTAATTAATTTAATATGTCAATGTCAAAACATGAAACAAAGGTCATCCTGTCAAGTGTCAACCTCAGGTCATTCAAGGTTAATCACTTTAGAAACGTAAAACAGAAATAAATAATGATTGATTTGACTATTTAATGTTATTGAGTCTTTTTTGAATTATATTAAGGTAAATGCGTTAGACACTAAGGAAAAATATATAAGTACGGAAAATAAACATTCGTTCGTTCATAAAAATCGTTTGCCGTTGCAAGTTCTATGACCACGTTTTGTAATAGGTAATTTAAAAACATGAACTGTATTAGACAGAGTCTCAAGTACTCTACATCAGCATCAAAGAGATATATTTGTGGATGTTATGCTACTAGAAACCTTTCTTACACACCCGATACGCGCGTACTGGGCATCGAAACTTCATGTGACGATACCGGAGTTGCTATTCTAAACGGGACAGGTGACATTCTTGGCGAATCTTTGTATTCCCAAAATATCATACATTTGCGCTATGGTGGGGTGATTCCTGTGATAGCTCAAGAATTGCATCGTGAAAACATAGAAAAGGCGATACAAGAAACTCTAAACAATGCACAACTGACTATGGAGGATATTGATGCTGTTGCAGTAACTACAAAACCTGGATTACTGATCAGTCTTCAAGTTGGAGTTAAATATGCCAGGTTTATATCAAAGAAATATGACAAACCTTTAATTCCCATTCATCACATGGAAGCACACGCACTTGTAGCGAGAATGTACAACAATATTCCATTCCCTTTTATAGTATTGCTCATATCTGGAGGACATTGCCTTCTGTCACTAGTCAATGATGTAGATGACTTTCTATTGATAGGGAAATGTTTAGACAACTCACCTGGAGAGATGTTAGACAAAGTTGCAAGAAGAATGAAATTGAAGAATATACCGGAGCTTTCAAAAATGTCTGGAGGCAGAGCTATTGAAACAGCTGCAAAAAAATCTGTAAATCCTGATCTTTTTAAATTTACATTGCCTTTGTTGAGAAACAAAGACTGTAATTTTAGTTTCAGTGGACTTAAAAACTCATTTGAAAAACATCTGAAACGGAAAGAATGTGAACATAATGTTATGGGTGATGGTATTATCCCTGAAGTGAATGATCTATGTGCAGGTCTACAGCTAGCAATGGCAGAACACATAGCCGCAAGAACGGAGAGAGCAGTTATATTTTGTGAGAAAAAAAAGCTTATAACAGACCATAAAAATATTGTAGTATCTGGAGGAGTAGCATGTAATGATTTCATATTCAATGGAATTAAAGTTATTGGTGACAAGATGGGATACAATGTCTTCCGCCCTCCACCAAGAGTTTGTACTGACAATGGAGTAATGATAGCATGGAATGGAATAGAAAAAATTAGGAAAAAATATGAATCCCATAGCATTTATTTATCAGATATTGAACCAAAGGCTCCAATTGGTAAAGATATTATAAATGAAGTTATTGAAGCCAATATACCAGTGAAAATAACAAGATTAAAAAAATTATACAAAACCTAATCTAATGGTTTTCTTACAAAAATCCATTCCCATATTTTTTATTTTACTCATCTTTAGCATGTAAAATAAGAAAAGCATTTAAACAAGAATGGCTATTTATATTTCCTATTCAGGTTCCAGTACATACTATGTAGGACTGTAGGTACTAGTATATTTTATTTTAGATGCTACAAGGTAAGGCTAGGTTGTCCATACTCAGCACTAAATATCCTTTCTAATCTACCTATCCTAGAAAATTAAGACAAATTTGGAGATGAAAATAAACAGAAAAGTTACATAATTAACAGTTTTATTGGATTGGGTTTGTAACTACAATAAATTAAATAGTTGATCATCATGCATATTGACAGAAAGCTCCTCACTTCCTGGCTTGAAGATCTGAAAAATTAAAAACAAATTTTATACCACTTCTTTTTTTATGATTTCTGAGGTTAGATGGGGACTATTATTCTAATCTAGGACATAACATAACACAATGTCATCACAAGGCTTATTTTCTTTCTTACTTTAATTTTTTTATAACACTTTTCTCTTTTATTTTGGAAAAGTTTTCATGATTTTAGTCGATGCTGAATAAATCTCACTCTGTTAGTTTAGACATAACAAGCACACACTAGGTATCTATCTATACTATTCAATTTTTGTTATAGTTAGTTCTCTTGCGATCTTATATTATTTGTCTAGAATGCATTATATTAGAACAGCATCAAAGCACACTCTGTATTGAACCTAACTTACACCTCACTTTACGCCTTTTCATCTGGAAATCAACATAGTATTTCAACATTTTATAAACAAGTAGGTAATACACTAATATTCTAAGACAATAGGGACAAAAACTGAATGCCATTGCAGTATTTTTTAGAATCAATTTATCAGTTACTGTTCACGCAAAGCTTAGAGTTTGAGTATGGAACTCACAAATTTAAATTTCACAACCAAGTTTTTATTGTAAAGAAAGTTCACACAGTATGCTTAGAAAGTCTTTAAATGCAATAAATCCTAATCTAATATAATAATATAAAGTAAAATATGGCTTTTAAAAAAATAGTTCAAAAGATTTTTGGTTGTGGTTTGATTTGATTTGAAGAAGGATTCATTAAGTAAGGAGCTCATACTTCTCCCGCTCATACTGAAATATGTAATAGGTACTTATTATCCTGATTAGATTGTATGACTTACGTGCAGGCTTGCCATTGACCCAAGGAGTGATTTTGACATGAGATGTGTCTCGTTTCACAGCATCAGCGCGGAATTCAGGCTTCAAGGCCTTTCGTAGGGTCTTAGCGGCTACATTGGAGAAGTTTATGTAACTAAAAAAAATAACCTAAGTTATAAGAATATTTAATGCAATAAACACTATTGTAAGATAGAAACTAACTTACTTAAGACCAGCTTGTCTCCAGGCACTCATTTTTAGTAGTTTGAAGCAGTAATTTGGAAAATAGGAATTATCGCAAATTTCTTTCGAGCAATTCGAGATTAATGTATTGCCAACTCTGACTGAACCACTCTAGTCTGAACTGACGGAACTGACTGAATTGTAATCTCGTTAAAACAGAAATAAAAAAGAAATAAATTAAAATTAATTAATTAATTAATTAGTTAAAACAAGAAATTCGGTGCTGTCGTTTACTAAACTAATGTGTTAAGAATCTTGCTGAAAGCTAATGAAATCTTTATGTGCTTCATCAGAAATTTTAGCGCAAACTTTTGGGGCTTGGAGACAAATACCTACCCTATACAACTCACTACTATAAGCCAAGGATGGATATTTTGGAGTTGAATGAAAGTTAGTAAACTTTCGCTAGATCTAGCCATAAAACATTAGAGTTGGCAAGTAAATGAAATGACGTATGACGTAACCATGACCACAGAATAGAAATCCATGGCTTGGTCTAAGCACGCAACACATTTTCATTCTACTCTACCTACAAATTATCAGTTTTTTTTTGGTCAAAGAAGTCAAAGTCATAACTTCAAAGTTTTCAATGTCAAATTGGCATTAATCGCCAGCCAGCTGCAAATCTGCACTTTTGCAATCTGTGTGCAGTTTTTAATAAATTCAGATTTTTGGTTTTGTGTTGTGTTGAAGAGAAAAGAAAACGAATATATGTATTTCTTATCCTACAATAAAATATCATAATACCTACTAATTCGGTCGTATAAAAGCTTTGAGGTTGTTGCCGAATAGGTAAATAAAGTTACTGTCACTGATGCAGCCATCTGAGTTGGCATTTAAAACCTTAGATTATCTAGCAATAGCCTTATTTCCATGAGAGCAGACTACTCAACAGCTCAATTAAACTACGAATTCACCAATTGGATGATATCTGCTTAATTTGGTCTCTCTGCATGTCTCTATTTAAAAAAAAAAAACTTACAACAGCTGTTAAGCCTTTTACATTGATTCTGTACAATTTGTTTCAGGAACAAAATCATGGATCCAACTGACAGTTTGTTGAAACATGAGACATTTCCTACGAAGGTAGGTTTAGAGGAACATGATCTTTTGAAGCCAAAAGCACCGGGAGTGAAGGTGGACATTGTCAATGAATGCCAGATGTTCATCAAAGCCGAAGATGGTGGTGGTGATGCCCAAATAACCATAAATGAAAAAGCTGAAAATGCAAAACCAGGTACTTCTTCTTCTTCTTTCGTGTTTTAGCTGCCAACTCTGGTGACGGAGTTTTTAGACCGCCTAAAGGCCTCCGTCATGGCTTACTTACCTAAATAATAATATTTAATATTCACTTTCATTAGGTACCAATCTTTCATAGATCTAAGTAAGTATTACCCCAAAATTTAAAATAAAACATAACTATCTATAGTCTTTAAACCTAAGTAATGTATTTCTAAAACATTCCCATCACTAGCTTGCTTAAAATGTAAGTTTTATTCCAATTTCACCAAAAGGTTTTTTTTACATCATTCTAACATAATTTGATACAAATATAATTTTTAGGTAACCCAAAGTTTGCAACATCATCACCAGATCAAAAGAAGGACAGTCCATCTGATAACCAAACTGTTAATTCAAATCCAGAATGTGATATTGAAGGTAAGTCTAGTTCACTCAACATGCCTTGAATCTTAATTTCTTGATAATGAGACACATTTGTTGTCAAAATTAATGTGAATGCTTGCCATTGGCCTTAACAATCTTATCAGACTAATTATAACATTTATAAATATCCATACATTAAATAATATGGTTTTGTGCATTTGTGTGATCTTCCAAGGAACATCTGCAACAACCTCAAAACCAACAAAATCAATAGTTTTAAGCCCATATTCAGAGACTATACTCTAGCGTCAATCGTGTCTCAAGCCATGATTCATAACTCAGTTTTCATAGAGAACTGTCAAAAATCGATGCTTTAACGTAGACTCAAGTTTGAGTGAAGTCTCTAGCAAGCCTATTTATGACATTTATTTGTAAAGAAATACATATATATAAGTGTGAAACACTGAATCAATATCTTTGTAAACTTCTCTCACCATTTCAAAGGGTGATCCACATAGACTTTTTAATAACATGGGTGTAGTAAACCTAACATACTGCTTTCAGGGGTTCCAGATTTGCCAGATGATGGTTTGCCTGAAACAGTGACTGTGTTGGACGCTCCCAATGGTGGTAAGGTGTATTTGGTGGGCACTGCCCACTTCAGCTTGCAATCACAGGAAGATGTAGCTCGGGTAAGCATTTTTAATTAAATTATCACTTATAATGGTCACTTGGAATCTTTCTAGAGCTGAGATAGCTATTAAATCTATTGCTGTTTCTTTTCATGAACATCACTAAATTCTCTAAAGACTTCTAAACACTTCTAAATTAAGCTTTGAGTGATCAACATCATACAGATAATGTGGACATGCCTTCTTTTTCATCACAACATTTAGTTTTCTGCATTTTAAGCATTTTCTTTATTGTTATTTATTTTCTGTAACAAATGAGAATAAAACAGACATTGAAAAGAGAATCATAAGTAAAAGAAACTATATATTTTTTAATCTAACTTGATTATTATTTCGTAATCTGATTTCTATGTTTTATTCAGGTAATACAAGAAGTGCAACCACATATAGTAATGGTGGAGCTTTGTGAGCAGAGAACTAACATTCTCTTGCTTGATGAAGAAGTTATACTCCGAGAGGCCAAGAATATTAACATTAAAAAGATAAGGTATAAACAGATATATATATACTCAAACTTGATCTACCAATTTTAGTATTACTTCACTTTCACTTCTTTGTTGTGGCTACTGCGACTTGTTTTAAAACAGAAAGACTAAACAATTGCTACCTATTACACCTATTTATTCTGTATATTAAAAAAAATATATCTTAAATTCCAGACTGTAACTTTAAATATTAAATTTTTTAATTATGTAACTTGTAACCAGAATGTAACTATATTACTATAAATTATTATTATTTATTTATTTATTACGAGCCTGTAGCGTCCCACTGCAGGGCAAAGGCCTCCCTTCCTTCCTTCCACTCGTCTCTACCAAGAGCCAGTGCGGTCCAATGTGGGCAGAATGAGTCGAGTTCATCTCTCCACCGCCGCCGCGGTCTGCCGCGTAGTCGTTTACTATAAATTATGTAACTTATATTCCAGACAGACAATAAAGCAGAATGGCATGATCAACGGTCTCATGTACATTCTCCTGTTGAATATGTCTGCACATTTCACCCGTGAGCTCGGCATGGCGCCCGGGGGAGAGTTCAGGCGAGCAATGGCCGAGGTAACTACCCACAAATATAAATTTTCAGGGTCTAGTAAAGTAATAAAGACCTTTTACCAGAAATCGCATGTAGATTACCAGTACCAGTCTGTATTCTGTGGTACCAGACAAGAAAGTACCGGTCTAGAAAACTAGACAGGTAATGACAAAAGCGAACTTATCCCTAAAAAGAGTTCTCTCCCAGTAAACCTTATTGGAGAGAAAGGAGGAGTTTTTAAAATATAATGTGTACCATGTAGTCTGTGTAGTGTGTACTGTTCGACACTTTTAAAGGCTGATGATTCATCATGAACCTTTGAAATGTAGGTTTACATTTACACTTCATCATCAGCCATTTTTAACCCACTGCTGGGCATAGGCCTCCCTTGATTGCCATTCGCCACCCGTATTTAAAATTCCCCACAGGCAAAGAAACTGCAGAACTGTCACATCCACCTCGGCGACCGCGCCATCAACGTGACGCTGCAGCGAGCCATCGCCTCGCTCTCATGGGGACAGACCCTGCGCTTCGTATGGCATTTGTTGACCTCCAACAAGAGCGTTAGGTCAGTTTTACTATATGATGGAATAAGTCAGACCCTCTACTCTACAAATCGAAAACGATGCATCGTGACAATCATCGAAGGCAACCCAAGAGAACTGGAACTTGTTTCTAATTTGACATGCATGCATAGTTTGCATGCTGTGTTGTGAAATCAGTTTTTTACTAATCTAAGTTTATATAATATAGGCATGAAATATTGTAACAATCGTTAGAAGACCAAATAAATAAATAAAGACGCTTGTCACGTGATTGATTACTTACTTGACATTTTCGCTTTCACGTGATTTGGCTGATAAGTTAATTTTTAAGATGATCTGCGTTCGAGAAACCGTCTGTAAAGCTCAGGATACACGACGACACCAGACACTAAGACACTCAGTGTATACATCGACTGTCTGCGTGTGTCCACCGCCGCGCCGCGACACTGAGTTGCAAATCAATTTTGTTTGCAATCGACACTAGTGTCGACATTTGTGTCGAGTGTCAGTGTCGTCGTGTATCCTGAGCATTAGGCTAAGTTCAGAACGCGCGTTGCCACGCGTTCATCTGAATTTTAATTACAGGCTGAAACATAAACTCTCAATTTTTGTTTCTAGCGTTGAAGAAGTAGAGAAGTGCAAACAGAAGCACATGCTGGACGACATGCTGGAGGAGATGGCGGAGGAGTTCCCCACTCTCAAGCAGGTGTTCGTCGTCGAGCGGGACATGTACCTGTGTCACTCGCTGCAAGTCGCCGCTAATGCTGTCACTATGCGACGTGAGTATCTAACACACTTCAAAATGAGACAAGCAGAGTGCTTACCTCGAGCACAGATTACATATGTACAGATGCCTCATCTCGAACATTGATTTCACTCCTATTTTCCTTCGGGCTATTTTTTGGTGTTTGATTTTTACGTAAGTAATTTCCCGTTGTATTAATATAATGTCTAGTACAACTCACGGTTGTTTTGAAAGTGAAATTGGTATTGTTTTCGCAGACCCTGAGCCGTGTCGGATAGTGGGCATCGTGGGTATAGGCCACGTGGGCGGCATCGTCGATAACTGGGGGAAAGTACTACCGGAGGACATACCGCCGTTGCTCAAGTAAGTACTAAATAACAAAGAAAGAAAGAAAGAAAAATATATTTGTATTTGTTGAGTCTTAAATTGTATTTATATGTATTTATACAGTCCCAAATTGTATTTTTATTTTCAGATTCCCAAATTGTATTTGTATTTGTAGATTCCTAAATTGTATTTGTATTTGTAGAGTTCCGGAGGCGTCTCGTTCTACGCGCGTGGTGCGCGTGACGTTACGCGTGGCGTGCGCAGGCGCAGTGCTGTACGGGATATACAAGATGGTGCCACGACGCTGGCTGCCTTGACCGGTATATATAATACAAACATTATAAAACACTACCTTTAGCTTAGTTTTTATAGTTATGATGGACCTATGGGGTCTGCTCGACGTTACTGGATTTTGACATCAGAACTATATTAACACCACAATCTGGATGAGATTTCCGCAGCGGCAAATATTCCAACTCTCAAAAAAAAATTACAATAGGCACGTGGCGCTCTAAGGAATATGCATGATTTCGTCGCACCCTGGAACTGCACTGAGACTTTTCAGCATGACCTGAGTATGAGTGTGGATGGATATACAAGTAGAGGAAGGCCGAGGAAGTGAGAGAAGAAGAGAAGTGGATGGATTGTGTGAAAGAGGATATGAATGTGAGAGAAGTGAACGTTGATGAATGATAGAGATGAATGGAAGAAGAAGACATGTTGGGCGTACCCCACCTAGTATAAGGGCAGGGGAATGATGATGATGACGACCTCTTGACAAGTCGCGATACTCTCCACACAGCCAACACGCCTAAAATTTTATTATGATAATCAATGTAAACTACTTTAATTACAGAGTCGTCTAAACATCGAAACATGCAAAATTGCTCAAAAATTCGTCGATGATTGCGCACATTGGATTGATGGTAAATAGTAACAAACTCATATATGAGAATATTAAAATCAAACGAATTTTGAAAATTAAATGTGAAGTGATGTTATAGTATTTAGATTTTAAAATTATTACATCTTACTAATTCTAGAGAGGAAGGTTTAGGAGTATGTACGAAAGTTTATTTCACGTCACCGGTTGAACCGATTTAAATGGAACTTAGAATGGATATAGTTCGCGATTAACGATACTACTATTTTCAGGAGCTTTGGTGAGCACTAGATTTTATGGAGGACAAAAAATGTTTGTCCCAACTGTTTCATTCAAAATGATCAAAATGTTCTTGGTTCTAATGCGTACTAACACTACATTGTTAAGCGTTGTCCCCTCATAGAAAACGACTGACTGTTTATCTATAGTTCACTTTCCAATAATATTTTAATCAGTGGAGTGTGTTTGTTAGGGATATAGCGCGTACTGTACGCAGTTTGCATCCTTTCTCTTGCCAACTCAGTGAGCCGCGCTCAATTTCAGTCAGCGGACGGTCAGCCGATTACTAGCCTAAGAGGGACAAGGCCCTTTACTGTTTGGTTAATGGTGTACAAATTATGGACGACAATGTTAAGATGGATAAAAACTTAGTTTATTCCATAAAAATGTATGACACTTTTTGACAGAAATGTATAACAATGTTGATATCTTTCTTGGTACGGATTTCGGATTTCAGATTAATAGTCATAATAATATCGAATCATCGAATGCTTAAAAGTAAGTTAAATACGGCTGCTAGTAGCTATATTTATTATGAATACAGAAACACAAGAGACAAAATGTTTTAGTGATAGAAAAGCTAGCAAAGGAGAATGGGAATTCTCCACTAAACTCAAAAACAAAACATCATAAACTCTAATCAAAGTTGATAACAAATAAAATGCTCTAAGTAAAGTCAATGATGCGGACAATTATTTTTAATTTTTAGTCTGAGTTTAATTTATTTGTGCCCATTTTCCTTCGATGACGTTGAGTTGTGTGTGGCTAGGCTAGTTGAGTGTAGTACCTTTGAAAATACGAATTTATAAGTATTGCAGTCTGATGTTTTTGTGTATACTTGAATGTTTTATAATAACACACAGGAATTACCGATGTTAAGCTATTAAAATCGCGCTTTGATGTCTTATATTATGTTGAGCTTTTCTTGTGTATTGGAATAAAAAAATATATTTTTTTCCAGTCAATAGGTCCACTTTGTATACTGAGTACTTCACACTTTTTAACACCCTCAACAAGTTGTGTCGAAAATTGAGTTCTTTCGACATTTATGTGGAAAATTAGTTATATTCGATGTACCATGATTTAATGCCGTGCTCATCGTGAATATTTCTCAGAGCTTGATGCTGCAGCGTGTGGTTTGCATTCCCATTAACTTCCAATCTCATTAACCTATCTATCATTGGGTTTGCATACCGTCGGTACTTCCATACAAAAAATGAAAAGTACCTGCCGTATTTGTCATTTTTTGTATGGAAGTATGTCAAATATCTAGAAACAGTAAGCAAAACCAAAGTCACATAGGTTATTGAGACTGGACGTAAGACAAGAGTTATTTATGTTTAAGTTATATCTTTTATGTACATTATGTTTTATTTTTCACGACGTGGGTGTAATTAATTTAATTCTTATTTTTAAACTAAGTATTGTCTTTACTATTTTATTTTATGTAACTAATAATAACAGTGTTCAAGTTAAGAGTCCCCATAGACCCTTGTAAGTTTTGTACCAAATAAGATCATAAAAGTTTATTTAAGTAGCGACACTACATTTAACTCGAAAGAAATTAACTATAGGGGTATAATTGGGATTACAAAATTTAAAGTAAGTATGGCTATTTTTTCCGTTGCATTTTGGTAGCATTTTGATGTAGGAGACTTTTAATTCGAAGTCAGTTTTATTCGTTTTTCCTTTATAAATAAAAATGATTCTCATTTGATATTCGGCTTACTGGGCTCAAATGGCACTATTTTATAATTTGTACATGCTTAAATAAAAACGTGGTTTTTAGAAACATGCAATCTTTCTTATACTGGCAAAGCTTAAATATGTAAGTTTCTAGGAGTAGAGACTGTGTTAATATAGGTAGTAAATAATTATAAGATCTTCATTTTGGTACTCCTGTAAAAACAAAACTTGTGATTATTATGGGTAGTTTCAAGGCTTGAATACTTACGAGTAAAATTGTTTAAATACGCATCTAGAAACCTCTCATTTTTGTTCAGAGAAAATCTTGGTTATCTATTTGAAATAGCGATTTTTGCAATCGTTATATCGGGCAAATATTGCAGATCCGTTTTAATTGGTGTTAGCTAAACTCTGAACATTTCACCAACATAAGCTGAACTGGATAATCATGTCAATAACAGGATATATCATGTTAAGCTTCAAGAGTAGAGCCCTGGTAGTTTGATAGTCAAAATATTTCAGGCTGAAAAGAATTTTATACGAAACCTATCGTCTAACATTAAAAATTCTCTTCTGTAACACATTAAATGTGAAACGGCTATCTAGAAAATCATTATATAAAAATTATTGTTCCATCGACGAATGATATCGTAACGAAGTGTTCATAAACAGTCGGGCACAAGAAAGGTCTGAAATGTAGAAGTAGTTGAAATTGTGAATTACAGAAATTAAATAAATTATCATACATATTTTATAGACTTTTTATGTTTATTTATAGAAAAAACGCTATGTATTCACTGAGCAAAACAATATTATAGTAGATACAAAGTTTAGGAAGTCACAGAAACACATAGAGTTTCTGAAACAGTGTTTATAAACAGTAGAACCCCAGTGAATATTGTCGTGGCTTCAATATTACACCGGTCAAGTTAAACAGAAAAATAGTGGTCAAATAACAATAATTCCCGGAAAGCTGAATTTTGGTGGAGAGCATGGTATTACCATTACAAATAAAATGTTAAAAGTCCCCATCGATCCCATGTGTGCGTCACGAGTTATTCGGGATCAAAGGTCCAAATTTAAGGTTTCTTAGTTTTTTTTCGAAAACGGTAAGTTTTATCAAAACAAGTTTCAGCCCAAAGTTGTAGATCTTAAAATTGTCTACAATAATGGTCCCGATAATATTTTTCCTAAGAGTTACCATTCGTGAGTTATCGCGGTGGAAGCGAGCGCACCACGCGGCCTACTAGGATGGAGAAAGACCGCGATTTGCTTGCAGCGAGTGCACCACGCTTTTTTTCCATACTGAATTAGGGGCTCGTACTGAATCTCTTACTGCACAAGGGGCTCTGAAACGTTTTCATAATACATTAAGACTCATATCATGGATTTTCAAAATGAATAAAGATTGGATTTTCCAACTCTTTTCCAATGGATTCTCTAGGTTTTATGGTTTCTCTCTCTAATTCTCTCTCTCCTAAAATTATGCTAGAATCCAGTTAACCATAAAAGAGTTGGAAAATCCGATCTTTATTCATTTTGAAAATCCATGATATGAGTCTTAATGTATTATGAAAACGTTTCAGAGCCCCTTGTGCAGTGCGAGATTCCGTACGAGCCCCTAATTCAGTATGGAAAAAAAGCGTGGTGCACTCGCTGCAAGCAAATCGCGGTCTTTCTCCATCCTAGTAGGCCGCGTGGTGCGCTCGCTATCACCGCGATAACTCACGAATGGTAACTCTTAGGAAAAATATTATCGGGACCATTATTGTAGACAATTTTAAAATCTATAACTTTGGGCTGAAACTTGTTTTGATAAAACTTACCGTTTTCGAAAAAAAACTAGGAAACCTTAAATTTTGACCTTTGACCCCGAATAACTCGTGACGCACACATGGGATCGATGGGGACTTTTAACACATTATTTGTAATGGTAATACCAAGCTCTACACCAAAATTTGGCTTTCCGGCAATTTTTGTTATTTCAAAAGTGTATCTTGACTGGCCTATATTGTAGAATTCGCAGAAGTAATTCGAACTAGAATTTATTAGCTTTAAATCACACGATAAATACTTCTTGCTTATGTAAATTTTAATACTTGACAAATAATAATAAAAAAATGACGTTATTAGTCAAATCCTTCAGAAAAGCTTTTACTCAAAATGGACCTCCCGTGCAACATTTAGTTTATATCCAAATCAAATAACTACAATGTTTTGTCATCAAAATTGTGCTAAGAAATATGATCTACCATGCAAGCATTATCGTCAGAAAGTCACTAGGAAGGAGTCTTGAAACTCTTGTGTTTTTGAAGCGAACGAATAGACTTCAGTTGGGTAAGTACCCACACTTGCCTCACCTAACCCAATGGGTAGTACAATATGCCTTCACCGTGAGCCTCTAGAAGTCTAGACTACAACCAGGTGTGCAACACAAAGGCTGGAACTTGGTGAGTGCTTAGCTAAGGCTAATTCTTTAATATTTTAAAATTGTGATGTCTTAGCTCACTGGCCTTGGCTCTCCCTTGAGAGATTAAGGTTTGCATAAACCTATAGGGTTCTGAAGGCTTTTGATACTAAACACTATTGCAAAAATCATATTTCAGCTTCTTTAATTCTCCAGATAGAGCTCGTTCTGACCTACTAGCTAGTTATTTTCGATCTAATTACCATAACATGTTTAGTGTTTAAGCAGCATAGCTAGGGACTAGATGACGCCTTTTAAAATGTCCACCCTTATCGTTCGTTAACTTCAATTCTGAAGGTCGCCCTTGAAAGGATTTCATCGCCTTGTGTGTTATATTTCATATTATTTGTTTATTTTAGCTGCATGCTCGGTACTAAGGTCGTACAGTAGCAAGTCGAGTCTACAGCTGCCGTCGTCCGCGACGCTGCTGCAAGACGACAAGCAAGCCACGGTCGTGCTTCTTGGCACTGTGCACTTCAGTAAGAAGTCTGTTGAAGATGTCTCCGCGGTAGGTCTTTTAATTAATTTTTTATGAACCTGTCATGTTCCACTGCTGGGCAAAGGTTTCCCCCAAAATCTTCCACTGACCCCAATTATTTAATGTAAATAAGTAAGTAGGTACCTACTTGATTTCAGAAAGGATCTTATAAACTAGGATAGAGGATAGAAGGGATCATTTCAAGATAGCCTACTTCTATCACGTTTAACTGCAATGTGTAATGTCCCTACTCTACAAACCGAAAACGATACATCGTGCTTATTATCGCAGAAGTAACTTATTACCAGCATTCTAAGGCATTTTATATCTTTGATTCTAGATAGTAAGAGTACTAAATCCAAATGCTATTTTGGTGGAACTGTGCCGTCAGAGAGTGTCACTCCTGGAGTTGGACGATAAGAAATTCCTGGAGGACGCGAAAAACTTTGACTCGAAGAAAATAAAGTAAGTAACTTGCATTTAACACTTAGAGTCTGGACTTTTACCTATCATTTCATTTTGTAGTTAGAAAAAATTGTTCTGAGGAAAGAAAATAAATAAAAAAATTCTCAAGACTTCGAATCAATTTTCCAACGGAAACACATCCCAAAGTGTAGGTCGCGCCACGTAAAAAGAACGCTAAGGGGAAAAGCTGCGCCGTAGCTTAGGTGAGTTTGGTGGGGGGGTGACGCGGCGCACTTCACACCATTGATGTAGCGCGTGTTATTGGTTCGTGAGCGAGTGACCCATGCGCAAACAAAACCCCGACACTTCCCCTCATCGTTAATTTTTACGTGGCGCTACTTATACCAAATACTTTTTCTTAAAAATTAATCAAAGGAAAAATAGGTTTATGGTTGGCTGATGGTTCCAGGTTCGATCCTCTGCTCGGCTTTTATTTTTGCGTTTTCTGTTTTACAGGAAAGCAGTGAAAGGACAGGGCTTCGTGTCGGGCATGCTGCACGCAATGCTCCTCAAAACCTACGCTGATATCGCTAAAGAGTTGGGCGTCGCGCCTGGTGGCGAGTTTAGAAGGGCTTACCATGAAGTACGTCTAAATTGATGGATATTTTATTATTTAATGCAGCAATTTCCTGGCAGCATTTCCAAGGAAATTCTCGACAAAAACAGAAATAATAAATATGATCACAACTGTATCCCAGGGAACGGCAGTAATTTCTTTCAGATCTTTATCCTACTATCCTACTAATATTTTAAATGTGAAAGTTTGTGAGAATGTATGTTTGTTATTCTTTCACGCAAAAACTGCTGGACCGATTTGGTTGAAATTTGGTATGTAGATAGGTGGATACCCTGGATTAACACAGGCTACTTTTTATCCCGATATAATATAACGGGACGTACGCAGGTGGAACCGCGGGGCGCAGTTAGTGTAAGTATTCAAATTTTTCAGATGAAGAAAATTCCCGGCTGCAAACTGTTCCTGGGCGACCGGCCTATACAGATCACGATCGCGCGCGCCTTCCAGTCGCTCAGCGTGTACGAGCTGGGCCAGGTTCTCTACCACCTCAGCACCTCCAACCCCAAACCTTTGGAGTACGTCGATCTTACCTCTAAAGTCATCATGTAATTCCATTGATATATAAAGATCTTCTCGGCTAGAAATGATTGTAGGGTGCAAAATACTGGGGTTTCTATATTGTTAAATTCTGGTCACTGAAAGTGTTGGTAAAACTAAAATAAATAAATAAGAACTTTATTGCAACAACATACAGAAAGTAACTAATAAATGTTTATTTATTACAAGCAAAGCACGCAATATATCACATTGGTTTAGTTAGATAAAACAATTTAGGTATGCCTCGGTTCGCAGATTCAGACGAATCTTTGAAGAATTGAGGAATAAAGCCCGAGGAATAAAGTCATGGCCACAAGCTATAACTAGTAAATTATCTATCTATCTATCTATAAAATTACAGCAAACAGCAACTGGAGAAGTACAAAGACAAAGAGTTCGTTCAGGCTCAGTTTGAGGAGATCACCCGCGACGTGCCCGCCTTTAAGAAGATATTCCACGTGTTTGTTGACGAGCGGGACAAGTGCCTCGCCTACTCGCTGCAGGAGTGTGTCCGTTCTGGTGAGTTAACATCATCATAAGCTGACGACTCACCACAGAACATAAATACTCACCTAGCCGTGTATCAGCCCGCCTTGTCTAACTTGTATCACAGATTACTTATGTACAGATACCTCATCTCGAACATTGAAATCACTCCTTCTTTCTTTGGGCTATTTTTTGGTGTTTGATTTTTGCGGCGTCACCTAGCGGCGATTTCAATGTTCGAGATGAGGTACCAGTGCTTGTATCAAATTGTTGCGAATCAAAAATAACAGTACCTAATCCGCGAAAACAACTATGAAATATTACGGTATGTACCGTAATATTGCCTGCTTTTCACCAGAATACTACTTGGGTAAACACTACTGTAATGTCGTACCGCAGGTGGCACGCTTGTACGCTAACTAGGAGAAAAGCTTCCCTAGTAGCCGAAATGATAATGGTGCGCCGCGTTACCCCTCCACCAATCCCACCTAAGATTCCTTAAAATCGGCTACTGCGCAGCTTTTCCCCTCAGCGTTCTTTTTACGTGGCGCGACCTATACCTTGTGGGTTCACTATGAGTCATCGAAGCGGTTATCTAACCTCATAACGACCTCTGTGGCGCAGTTGGGCGGACGCCCGGCTGAGACGCGAGGGTTGCGGGTTCGATCCCCGCTACGGGACAAATGTTTGTATGTTCTGCAGATATTTGTTCCGTGTCTAGGTGTTTTCTATCTATAATATGTATGTATTTACAAAAAAAATGTATCTATGTATTATATCAGTCATCTGGTACCATAACACAAGCATTAAGTTGCTTAGCTTGGGACCAGATGACGCTGTGTGGAATGTCCAAGGATATTTATTTATTTATAATGTTAATTTTATTTTATAGTTGAAAATCCTCGTGTTCTTGCTGTCGTCGGGATGGGTCATGTCGATGGTATCGTCAAATATTTTGGCAGAATGAATCAAGACGACATTGTTCCACTTCTATTGTGAGTATGTACGTTCTTTTTAATGTGGCTTACTTATGTAACAAGCATAAGAATGAGCAAAAACAGAGAGCAATAGCAAAAATAGTCTTGAGTTTTACCTATTCTAGTAGGATGATTAAATAAACCAATCTAATTAGGTACCTAGGTGGTAACTAGATATTTTAAAAACAAAAAGTAACGAAAAGGTGTACTACCTTTTCGTTACTTTTTGTTTTAGGTACGAATTTTCCATAACTGAAAAACCCTGCCTGTATATTTACGTTGTAAACTAAAAAAAATTCGGTATAGTATAGGTACTCAGTGTATCTCAGGAATTTCCAGTAAACTGGTCAATAATCAATATCTTTTGAACTTGCAGAAAATCGTAACGTTTATATGGCGATTCAGATGGCCCAAGAGTTTCTGCCTCCTTTCTCTAATTCCTGGGACACACCTCTAGAAAATCCGACACCGAAATAGGTAGGTGTTTATATTCCTGTAGATGAGCTACTTACTACTTAATAATTCACACTGTTTGCAGTAACTCGGTACAAAAGATAAAAAATTGATTGATTAGATTACAAGATGCTGTGTTCGCCTAAATTTTTGATTATTTACTTACCTACCAATTATATTTATTACCTAATGAGTTTTTATTTTGTTACAGCATTCCTCCTAAACCACTGTCCGGTGTGCTACTAAAGAAGGGCCTAAAGATTACTTTTTATTTTCTATTATTTTCCTTTTTTTATAGACTGGTTTTTGGATAAAATGAATAAGTTAATTTTATATCAATAAAATTAACTTGACGAAATATTGAGCGAGTTTCTTTTTTGCGGTAACCTACCTACGTATCTAAAATAAATGTAATAAAAAAATAAAAACGTAAAAAAAAAATTGCTGCATATTGTTCTATGAAAAGAGAGATTAGCTGTATTGCCGTTGAAATTTAAAACAATGCATGAAAAGGACATCCAAATCAACAAAATAATTTATATTTACCTGTATATAGGTAGAAATGAATTGCTGTTCGTTAGTCTCGCTAAAACTCGAGAACGGCTAAACGGATGTGTCTTTATCTTGGTCTAGAAATGTCTAGACCTCCACGAACATTTCTACTCCCCTTTTCCCTAGGGAAAAGGGGAGTGAAATTCGAATAATTGCCGGGAAAATCCAGATATTCCTGCCGGAACGAGAACTACGCGGGTGAAACCGCGGGGCGCAGCAAGTAATTTATATTTTTTTAATGTACTTATGTCAACGTTTACAAAGCTGCGAGCGAAATGCTGGTTTAAAAATAAAATAATAGTTCTAACTTCTAGGGTCATAACAGAGCCCAAGTACCCGTGCCGTGCGCAGCGCAAACATACCCCTCCCATCCCACTTATCCTCATCGTTCTTTCTTTCTTTTTACGTGGCGCGCGCGACTTATTTATTTTATTTTATGATTCATAATTTATGAAAATCATTTATTTATTAAGTACGCATCTCAATGAACATTTACATTACATTACTTACACTACAAATTACATATTTTTTACACAGTTCATTAAAATAAACTGCGTGTAAAAAATAAAATTATTACGTTATTCACATGACAATAATCTCGTTGTTCTATCGTGGTAACACAGTCGAAGCACCGTGTTTTCGTCAGCGCGATCTAGCCTTCGGTCATTTTTACTAGCGACATCTAGTTCTGGTTTTAGTAAACATAAGAAACAAACTCGGTATGTAAACTTTTGTTTGTTGTAAGTATTATTATTATTATTATTAAAAGCCACTGTCCCACTGCAGGATAAAGGCCTCCCTTCCTTTTGTGTGGGCAGTGTGGGCAGTAAGCCCAGGCGCGCACTAGGCAGCCAGGCTGCGGCAGCCAGTAAAACATATGACGTGGCTGCTGCAGCCGTGGCTGCCTAGTGCGCGGGCTCCTATACAACGTCATATGTTTTACTGGCTGCCGCAGCCTGGCTGCCTAGTGCGCGCCTACGCTAAGAGTCAAGTTGTAAGGATAAATAAATAAAATAAAAATAAAACAGACCTAAGGCCAATTCCTACTTTCGTGCGCGAGTGTACCCGTGAGCAAACACACACCTCCCACTTCCCCTCATCGTTCTTTTTACGTGGCGCGACTTCCTACTTCCTACTTCCAATGATACCAAGTGGTGATACTCTGGATTAACAGTGAAATAATTTCATTTTAAAAAGCTACTGCTACTCATTGATAGATGGCGCTCTAAACAATGTATCGTATGAAAAAGTTGTTTTCTTTGAACATTCGTAATTCAACTTTAAATTTTTTTAACAGCTGACTGATTGTTTTCATGTCAAACAATGTCAAAGCTCTACTGAACTCTAACTGTCAAAGTGAAAGAAATAAACTTGCTATTTATTTTTATTTTATTCATGTTTTCACTTTTCACTTCATTATGCTGCTAATTAGTCGTATTTACTTTCTCCTGCAATTGCATGTAATTCATAACAAGGAGACTAACTGTGGCTGCAATGTTGACCGTTTGCGAACTGTACAAAATAGTGTTGATGATAAGCTTTTAGAGAACTTACAATCCGAAGATCAGTGTTCATCAAAACAGTTCGAAAGTAATAGGTACCGCTCAGTGGAAAACGATGATAGATTTATACTGGTACCCAGCGGGGAATACCAGCTAGGAACAGATGATATTATTATAGAGAATGATGCAGAGGGCCCAAAAAGAATGATTGAAATAAAAAGCTTCTACATAGATAAATATGAGGTGTCCAATGAAGATTTTTTGAATTTTGTTACTGAAACTAACTATAAGACTGAAGCTGAAACTTTTGGAGACAGTTTTGTATTTGGAATATTTTTAAATAGTACTTTTAAGGAGGCATTAAAAGACTTCCGTGTGGTAAATGCTGAATGGTGGTACAAAGTGCTTGGAGCAAATTGGAGGCATCCTTACGGGCCAGATTCTGAAGTCCAGGGTGAGTACCTATCAATTTCATCTAAAACTTTTTTTTTTATTAACCTGTCGTGTCCCACTGCTGGGCAAAGGTCTCCCCCAAAATTCTCCACTGACCCCTATCCTTGGCGATTTCCCACCACTCCTTCTCAAACATGTTAAGATCGTCCCGCCGACGCTTTTTCGGCCGGCCTCGTCGTCGCCTACCGTTCTCGGGCACCCAAGGAGTGACAGTGTTTGCCCACTTCTCAGGTTGCATCCGGCAGTAGTGTAGGTTAGGGCTGTTCAGTCTGGGCTGGTCAGTTAGGGTGTACAATTGTTACGGCAGATTCGGCGGTAGCTACGTCCCTGTCCATTACCATTCTACAGCTTAGCTTGTATTGTAAGCAATGAATACTTACCATTTTATGTATCCAGATGTGATGGATCATCCTGTAATCCATGTTTCATGGAGGGATGCTAAGGCTTACTGTAAATGGCGCGGAGCTCGTTTGCCGACCGAGGCAGAGTGGGAGGCAGCTTGTCGCGGGGGACACAGGGACACCAAATACCCTTGGGGAGACAAACTGTTTCCAGTAAAAAATTACATGTAGGTAATTTAAATATTAATTAATTGTCTTGTAAAATAGAAGCAGGTTATGATCACATTTTAAGATGCTACAATTCTGTCAGAACATTGTTGCTTTCTTGCCAAATTATGTGTTTTTAAAACAGGCTCGAAAACTGGCTACGATCTAACAAATCAGTGCTCAAAAAGATAAACGATACATAAACTAAAAAGACTATTCCAACACTGTGTGATATAGACATACCAGCAGTAGCTGCTCGTCTATCATCGTTAAATAAATAAATAAATAAATAAAAAAAAACAACTTAAGTACATACTTACCTAATTATAAATCCTTCTTCCAGCTGACTTTTTTTAACAATATAACTGTTACATAATTTTTCTGGATTAATATGTACATCCTAATCAATAATAATGTTATAAAACAACAAGATAACATTCACAAAAGTAGAGATAGACTTTTCAACTAAACACATGCTGTTACTATACTGTGTAATTGTGGATGCATGTGTGCACAATACGCTAACTAAGGCATGCAATTAGTCATAAAGAAAAACATGTGCAAAGAATCTACCATGTAGATTTATTTAATAGACATTATCTGTAATTGATCTCCTATTATTTAATATTACTTCATAGTTATTGTGTTTTTTTTTTTTTTTTTTTTTTTTTATAATTTTAATTCGTTGTGTTTTATAGATATTTGCTTATGTGTACATTTTATTTGTTAGCTATAATGATTTAGAATTGTTCTGTTATGTTATAGTTAATTTTTTGAAATAAAGAAATTGAAATTGAAAAAAAATGAAATTGAATAGGTACCATACAGTACCTATAACTGACAGATGGAAACACATTTAAATATTTAATTCAATATAATTTCCAGGGCAAATATATGGCAGGGGACATTTCCACACCACAACTCAGCTAAAGATGGGTTTATCGGTACAAACCCTGTGCACTTGTATCCAGCCAATGATTTTGGACTTTACAATATGGCTGGCAATGTGTGGGAATGGACACAAGATACTTGGGCTGATGATAAGGTTTGTAAAACATCTTTGGATAATAAGAGAAGCTTTTGCTATCTTCTTTTATAGTTAGAAAGTTTGTTACTAAAAGATCACCGACAATAAAATTTACCCTACCTTGTAGGTAAATGTAACAAATATGGATTGGCGAACCATGTGACAAAGACAGAACGATAAACAGCGACAGAAAAAGAGCGAGACAGAGCTATACAAATCTGTACATATCTGTTTAGGTTTCAGTTCAGCCTACTTACTTTTAAAAGCTTCATTTTCAATTTATGTAGACCTAACCTTCTATGCACAACACAGCGGTAAAATATATATATATATTTTATCAATTATTAAATCAAATAATTATAGAATTGAGGATAATAGTTCCACTTTAATAGTCAAGCAATAGTCATTACATTACTTACCTATAGTTAAACGCGATTTTATGTCCTAATATAGATCATTCGAAATTATGTTAATGCAAGCTTATAGTTATCTGTTCTAGAATCAAGCTGAATATATCAGTGTCATGCAAATTAAGTAATGATTAAGATATGCCATGTTATTGATGTTATTCAATTGGCACTCCTTATTTCCAATGTGAAATCCAATAGCTGGTGATTTCTATTACATTTAATGTACCTAATACATTACCTTTACTAATTTCAAAATTAATCATTTTAAATTCGTATGTTTGGTGGGCTGCATTAGTCTAACTTCTTCAAGCTGAAAAACATATTTTGGTAAAATTTTGAATGGACAAAGTCTAAGTTATAGTAACTTCAAAGAATTATTATAACACATCTTAACTACTTTAGGTATTTTATGTCTAAGTTATTGCTAATTTATAAGCACGATGGCTATTATAAAACAAAATAGGTACCTACTCAACCAAAGGTTTAGCATACTATAATATAATAGTAACTTATTTCCTGTTTATAAATTGATTGGTCATAACATAAGCATACCTTTTGAAGGCTTGCTATTTGTGTCCGTTCGAATTAATTTCTCTTCTTGTTGTTATAAGATCCTTTACCCACTTGAGGTCAATAAACTTCCTTCTTGCTTTAAGAACGGACAGTAGAATTCCCTAGTGTATGTGTATTGTCAAAGTCAAAACTCATTATGGACTAAATCCCCAGATATTCAATTATCTCTTCATGTTATATTTGTTTTGTTTTAGCCTCAAGAGAAAGTAAAGAAAGGTGGTTCCTACCTGTGCCATCTGTCCTACTGCTACCGCTATCGGTGTTCAGCTCGCTCACACAACACCGAGGATAGTTCTGCCGGCAATCTAGGGTTCCGTTGTGCAAAGACACTCAATTAATAACTTTTGAAGCAAAGACTTTTCCTCTTTGCTCTTCCTACAAAATTTAACCTACCTACAAATGCTTACTACCATTAATGTACTTAATTCCTCAAATGAATTTATCTCAATACCGGTTTTGTTATACTGTTATTATGTATGTAAAAGTTATGTTCCTAAAGTCATAATTTTTTTTTGTATGAACAAATGAAGACTGTTTTACAATGCTGGCCGCATGACTGCCCATTGATGACGTAATGTAGATGTTGAAACTATTTGTAAGGTGAAATAAAAGAAATAATTTCTTAGATATACTTATTATTTAATTGCATAATTTGTATAAAAATTACAATAGGTACATTAATTGATTTCCACAATTGATTAAACAGTTTATATTTACAAAATGGCGAGTCTGCTTTGACGCAGACGTTTGTTCGGATTACTACAAGCACCTTTAATTTAGTAAGTACAAAATAAAACGGAAGACTAAAACAAAAGGAAGATCTTCGATTGCTATTGCTACAAAACCCGTTTGGTATAAATAAAACATAAATTAAAATCAAATAAATAACCAGCACAACCTCTTTGCTTCTAAAATACTCTTAAATTACATTGAACATTATGAAGTACAAAATATACATACAAGTACACTGTTGTACTCTACTCTGTAAGTAGAAATTGTGTACGCGGTACACATGAGACTCTGCGTCGGTCAATGCTACTGCTTGGCAGTACATATTCACTGAATTTGTCTAAGATTCGCTAAAGTTGCAAAGAATTTGCTATAGTTGCCCAAGAAATAGTCCACTTTACGTGGTTGTACAAAAAATTTAGTCTAACTACATTAGGTCATTCCATTGTCATTTATTAAATTGATGGAATGCATACTTCTTGCATAATCATATTTTTCTTTATAAAAAAAACTTACACTCAAAGTTTAGATTAGGTACTATCTTCCCATTATTTGTTAAAATATAATTATTTGTTATAAACATGGTGGTAAATAGTGGGAAGCTAGCATCGAATCTTTTGTTGCGTTTTCGGATTTCATTTTGATTGTGTACCATCCACAATCAGCATCTATCAAATGCCATTCATTTGTATTGAGCTTGTAAAATGTAATTCTAAAAGTTACAAAAAGTACATACAATAAAACAAAAAGAGTTTCTTATAATAGGTAGTCTATAAATGATACTAATAGAATATAATATAGCATTTATGTTATATATTTTTTTATGGCAAGGCACAAAAATATTTTATAATATATTTTTCGGTGGCATATCTCATGCGCTCCTTCAAGCTATGAAGATTCAACTTGTGAAAATGTTTACAAGCTCATTAGGAAAAACCTGAACAGTCCAAAATACAAGCACCGTACAAAGAAAGGTTTTCAAAAAAATTCTAAAAGCAACACCGCTAGGTCTAAATGTAATAAAAACGCTATGCGATCACAAATCTAGCCGTACGTTAATAATTATAATAAAATGTACACCGTTGATACCGCCTAACCGTATGTACACTAGATAAATCACATTTCTACATGTCTAGGTTACCGCGGCTCGCGAGTCGCGCTTGCTGCCGCCGCGGCCGCTCGCTCACTACGACACGCCTTCTAAACTTACTATCTCATTTACATATTTCTTATTGTTTCATGTTCCGTGGGAAGTCAAAATTACTACATGATTTACAGATTTTTCAGGTTCAGGTCATTGTACTAAGTTCGTATGCGTGGCTGTTTCTGGGAAAACAGTTTAATTGTACTTAAATGTAGACATTAATCGATCGATTGATCTTAATAATATATTAACGAGCATAAAGTTGTAAAGTATGTAAAAGACAGTTAGCCATAGCGAAATGCATGTTTAGCTGTATCAATTTTCAACTTTAGAATTGGATGTTTGAAATTATTTCTATCAAAATAACTTATTTTACACCAGAAATATCAACTCATCGTTTCTTTTCGTTGTAAAAAATATAAATTCTCTAACAGACCACATTCTATCATTGTGGCACTATTTTCTGGAGGGATTCATAGAAGGCATGTCGAAGTAGCGTGAAGTCCCGTGAGCTCAGTAATCACAGAATACGACGGACAGGGAGCGCGTCAGTTGCCGGCGGGTAGCACGGTTCGTGCCCGCGGCATCGTGCCGTTACCATTCGTGAAACCATTCTTCAGTGAACCATTCTTGTAGATGTCCTTGATCTCTGTCGTCTCTGGCGGCGACAATTTCGCACGAATCTGTGAATAAACATGGGTTTAACATGATAATATATTGGCACATCCAAACTGTTATGGCGGAATGCTAGTCGCATTTGCATTGTAGATGGTGTAAGTTCAAAATTATAATAATTGCTTAAGTGTGTTCATAAAATCGCGCTTGATTCCTAGGAAGATCATGGTCACTCTTGGACATTCGTTTTGATTTAGCTTAGACTTTTTCAAATTGTTTGTTCAAATTCTTAAACAAATCTGGCGTAGTCGGTAGTCTTTACTTATTTTAAAGTTACTTAGCGCAGCCGTTAGGATAATTTCAGAGTCATTAAATTACCTTTTCATCTCGTCTTCTGCTGTAAGACTGGTTGTAGAAGTCTTTGAATAGGAAGAAGAACATGACGGCGTGCATGCCGATCCACCAGACGAAGGCGCGAGGGTAGTTGCAGTCTATGAACAGCAGTTGGAATGCGTGCACCATTATACCCACGAATTGAGCCTGAAAAAGAAAATGGTAAGTCAGTATTTTTAAACGTTGACGAACAAATCAAGAGAAAATGAGTTAGCATTTTAATAGCGTTGATATTGACTTGCGACCTGTCATGTATGAAATGTTATCATCTGCAAAATATGGATAGGTAAGTACCAAATCAAATATGTTTTTGGTCACACTTCTGACTTCGAAATTATACATTTTGTAAAAAGCTTAAAAGACTAAATAATATACCGCATATTGGAAACACAGTTGTGATCATATTTTTTTTACAATATACCTACGTGCTAAAAAACTAGCTTATTAGTATATGGTTGTACTAATTAAATATCGGTATTGAGACAGTATGCATATAATTAAGATAATTATGTTCGCAACGAGTCCAAAGTCATTGCTGTATAATCCTTGATGTCGGTATATTGCGTAGTTTTTAAAGGTTAGCATAAGCTTAGATGTTTTCACCTCGCACTTTTAATTAAAATAATACTCATATCAATAGAGGGGTTTATTACAACGATACTTATGACATTTTCTAAATCCAACGCTTACTTTTTATGTCGCTTAATATCCAGGTGACCTCCGTCACCTAGAAAACCTTACGGATCTAAGAATTTTTCTGAGGATTTTTCCTCATTTAATTACTGCTCATGGCAACATTTTTCTATTATACAAGTAATGAACAAGGCCCATAAACAATTGTTGTTGTTGATAAGCTAATCGATCGGTATTGTTCTAGCTTACTTGTGATTGGCTTCTTGATTCATATCTTGATTTTAGGACTAGTTATTATTGTAATCCTGACTACGAGTAAGTATTAATATCATGTTATTTTGAATTGACGATTGCACATAAAGCTAAATTACCCAATAAAAGCGATAAATACGAGTAAAAGTTGTTCTATTCCAAGTTCTCTATATATAGATTTAATGTTTGTTATGAACAATCATTAAAGCCAATTAGACAAGTTGTAATAGCACAACATTTATTTAAACATTATTTTAGTATGCAATTAGCTCTTAAAGTTACACTTCAATAAAATGTAAAACTGTTAGAGGGTGAGTTGCGGCCGTATCGCTCTAGTTACCCGAATGAGCATTAATTTACAACATTGCCGGCACCTATCGAAATCGACTACATCTTAATCGAATGCCAAATCCCCGTGTCTACTTATAACCGGTTTCTCGAACGCAGATTATCTCCAAAATGAACTAATCAAGCGAAATCACACGACAAGTGTCCAATTGGGAATAAACTTGACATAAGTCGCGCGACGAAAAAGAACGATGAGGGGAACGGGAGGGGGTATGTTTGCGCACGGGTCACTCGCTCACGCAACAATAGCACGCGCTACATCAATGGTGTGAAGTGCGCCGCGTCACCCCTCCACCAATCGGACCTAAGATTCCTTAAAATCGTCTACTGCGCAGCTTTTCCCCTCAGCGTGCGTCTTACGTGGCGCGACCCCTTCCTTCCACTCGACACCACCAAAACGACACCATCCGTGGTGTCGTATGGAATCACTAGTCCATACGACACCACCGACTAATAGTGAGGTTACCTACATACAAAGTTGTTGATATGAAAACTCCAATTATGTTCAAGCAGTTTCATTAATGAGGTATGTCATTTGATAAAGTTTAACAAACAATGGTCGGATCAATGTATGTGATGTTGTCTGATATTTATTTATTTATTTTAATGAACTGGAAGCTGTTAGTCAAAAACACGCGTTTCTGAACATCACTAGGGTGGTGTCGTATGGACTAGTGATTCCATACGACACCACGGATGGTGTCGAGTGGAAGGAAGGGCGCGACCTATACTTATCACGTGGTTCAACCGTTCATTAGAAGATGATTTGCATTCTAAATACCGGCTCTTAAAGCATCAGTTTACTCACCATTTGCAGCGCAGTGAGGTACTTCTTCCACCAAAGGTACCTCCTCATATGGGGTCCGCAAGCCGCTAACATGTAGTAGCTGTACATAATAATATGTACGAATGTATTGAGCAGGCCGAAGAATGTTGAGTGACCGCCCGGCGTGAACTTCACTCCGAACCATACGGACATCGGCATCACGCCGTGGTGGATCACGTGGAGTGTTGACACATGATCAAACTTCTTTCGTAGGATAAAGAAGAACTGAAAGAAAAAAGTTCCAATTACATTTTGGTAACACGTAACATAATCGGTCTTCGAAGGAAAGGAGCGTGTGTCATGGGTGGGTACTAAATGCGTTAAAGAAGTGTATGATGTAAAAATGCAAATGAATCTTTAGGTAATAAAATTACGCTCTCTGCGTAGTTCAAGATTTATTCAAATTGTAATTTCTGGTAAGTAAAGTAGAAGAGTACATCGTCCTTGGTAGGACATTGTCATGATGCATAAATTAACACACGTGGCGTGCAAACATCTCAATAACAGAAATCTTAATATAAAATGCGGTCCGTCTAAAACATCTTATAGCGGATATATTTGTTTAATTAAGAACCTTTTCCTGTTTGATATTTGAAATTCAGATGTGATGTTTTAATCGTAAACAAGTTATTATGTTTCAGAGTCAGCTCCCTACATAACTCAGGAAATAAACAGAGACACGACATAGGGAATTTTACACCATGGATTTTCAAGCTTGTATTGGACTTGACCAATGGCAGGTGTTAGAAATTGGTAAACATTAATTGGCTTATTTATAAACAATTTCAGGAAAGTGTGAGGTATTTTTATGCATGAAAATTTGGAAAAGAACTTCAAATATGCTTAGATTCTTAGATAATTTTAACCAATAAATCAAATACTTGTTTACTGACGCTATAGGGTGTCTGTTTTGTCTGGTTGTTATAGATAGGTTATAGCGGTGTGATGGGTAATGTATATAAATAGTGTAAATAGAAGAAAGCTGTGCAAAAATTAGTTTGTTCAAGATGTATAAGTAGTTAGAATTTACTGTTTTTCTACTTACGGTATCAAAAAATTCTGTGAACTTGGAGAAGTAGTACCACCAGCACACATTAACCATCTGAAAAATCGAATACACGATTAGAACACGTGCCATGTAAATAGATCAATTAAATACAAAAAATTCATGCCTAATTAGCTCAATTAACCCTTGAACTTACAAGCATTGAATAACTTTATAAGTGAACTTGTTTGTAATAAAGCTAAGGATATGGTATTGACCACAATGGATAACAGGTTTTATGTACGTTGCAGATATTCTGCAATACATGTTGCACTGTGCTTAATCTGACTTGCATCTTAGTAAAGCGTGTATCATTATAATAATTGTATATTGAAATGAGTCGACTATTTCCATCTTGATCGCTTTATCATATAGTAGTTTTGTTATCTAATGACCAATTGACCGATCAGGTCTAAGGTAGGGCATTGTTCAATAAAATTATAATAATCAGATTCTGTTCCATTCCAATATTTTTGTCATATACAGGAAAAGAACTAAGCCCTTTGATTGATGATATTTGTAAAAACTTTGCATAATCTACATATTCATATCATTAAAAAGACATCAATAAATTAATTCCGAATTGTATTTTATCAATTAATCATGCTTTTTTATCAACTATTATGATTTATTTACATTTACATAATGATTTAATAATGAATAATTAGGTTCAGGCATCAAATATGTCGCATGGATTATGATTAATGGATGTTAAATGGATTATTTGGCGAATGATAAGCCATGACACACTGTCTGAAATCTGAGTCACATTTCGTTTAATTTTCAATGACCAATTAAACCTGATTAATGAATATAATTGTACTGATACGTAGAACAGATTTCAGATAATGGTATCTTGGTTGTTTTAGTATTTGAATGGCTGAAGGATGGACGACGTGTATATGGTATTTACAATGGTATGGGATTGTGCGAGTGACGGTTATTCAAAGGGACCACACAGGGACAATTTTTTGCAGGTAGGATCACATATAAGGTGAATGAATTGTCTGAGGGACAAGCTCCAACTGAGGACTTTAACTACATACATACAGATCACTCCTGTGATAGTCATCCAATGTAAACGAGCGATTAAAATCGCTCGAAATGCATGAAATAAGAATCACAAAACCCAGATATGTTGTAGTATGAGCCGCTTAGTCTCCACAGGGGTATGAACAGGGGGATTTGATTATGAGAGTGAACAAACGCGACATGAACGTATCGATACGTTTGTGGGGATGGGGACAATATATAAAATAATTCACCCTCATTGTTTGTGGATGTTTGGAGTGGTCGACCGGCTGACATTGAAAGTTATACCTGCCTGTGAACCAGCCTGAGACGCCGATCTGAAACAACACGCCGTCACCGGGCCTGTGAGCAAACTGGGCAACACCTCTCTCTTATTTGCATACAAGTGCCAAACGCCACGTTGCTGCCTGCACGGCTGTCTATCGCGGTTCGTGTTAATGCTATCTTTATGTGCGTGTTAGGCAATGTCACTTATAAATTAGAGTTAGTTCCCTCAAAACTACTTTATAACTACTTAAAAATAACCATCCTCGCCATGAATTTGTAGGTATATACAGTCTTGTTCTGAAAATATAATGATTGTTTATATACACATGCGGTTCGGTTAGTTATGGTCTGAAAGCCATTGCAGGGCGAGTCCAGACCATCCACTTACTCTTTTGGCCATCGGACTGTCTGAGTAGTCCACGGGTTGGCATCGAAAGCTGTAATGATTCAGCCAGCCCCCCATCAAACTCTGGGCATGGCACATCAAAATATTCTTAGGTTTTGTGAGGCAAATATATTTTATGAACCTACTCTGGTACTTAAAATTAAATGATAATATAATTTAGAATGGTATGTAACCTATTATTGAAAATAAAATATTTATCTGTGTATAATATACCATAAATTAATTATTATATTAAATAGCAAACTAATTAGATATTGATATTTCTATTAAATAAGTACACAAGAGTAAGATTAAGTTTAATAAGGCCATAATTACCTTTCCACTATAAAAGAAACAACAGGATTCTGAAACTACTTATTGTTTAAACATGAATTACTATTAGTGTTAAATAACTCAATAAATTTCAGTAAATATCGGACTTTAAAGAAAATCCAACCAACACATACAAGACATGCTAAGCAACATTTAAAACTGTTTTTTTTTTGTTATAATTAAATAAATAAAAGTGTATTTACCTCATAGAACAGCCAGGTGCTGAATACTACTTGCAAAGCATTGTATATAATTAATATATTCTTAATTTCTAATGGTTTTCTGTTTTCCATAAACTTTGGACCTGCAACCTGAAAAATATAACATTTATTACTAAAAATTACACAGAAATGTAAATGAATGCAAAGAATTTTCATGTGTATTAACATACCTTGACTAGATAAACATAACTTAAACATATTAATAAAGTAGGCAGCGGTGAACTCATCAAGAACCATGGATTTGTCCTTGGGTCTGAAACAAAATAAAATATTTAAACAAAAAGAAAATTAAGGTTATTTGGTCAACTTAAGGTAAACGTCAAACTAGCACTGCCAAATATTTTATTTTATTATTATGTTAAACAAAGAATTGCACTTGGTGGCCAATAAACAGTTTTTGCTACTCTTAACTTTAAAGAATAAAACTATTACTACAGGCTTATCACAGTTATTACAAACTAAACAATAAATTTATTAAATGTCCTTTGTTCAACATATTAAAGGTGGCGGCACTAGTTTGATGCATACAACCATACATAGTTTGATATAGATAGAGTGATAAAAAACTCAGGCTTTTGCATCTATAGTAGATAGGCTTGCCCAGCACCTAAAAGCCTATTGTCTTTCCTATGGATATGGCTGGCTAAGCTGAGAGGATAGAGTCATAATGGTTATTGTAAATAATGTCACATTATCATGGATATACCTAAATTATTCAGTTTTTACAGTAAAATATGGCAATACACCTATAAATATAAGCACTATTAACATTATTCATAAAAAATAGAATTCCTAGACTCTAAAGCTTAAATAGCTGCTAATTTTCTTTGTTATCTCTTCTTATTGATATAAATGACAAGAAAAAAAATCAAAGGTGTGCTAAGCTTGCAGGTTGTTTATATTTTTTATTAATGGTCAAAATATGAATAGATTGATTGCTCTCTCAGTAGGCAGGTTATGTGGGTCAACTATAAATACCAACCAGCTGCAACTGGAGCTATGATTGGTTCAACTAGTAATATAGTGTACCTTATTATGTCACAGATATGACCCAGTATCTATTGCTAGCCCCACTGCAAGGTGATAAGGTACAATTGATACTGTAGTGGTAGGTACCATTACTCATCTTCATTTACAGAACTGTTAGACGAGTTGAATGAAGAATACAATTCTTGAGTTGGATAATTAAGTAATATGAGTAAAATATTTTTAATTGCAGTGAACTTATAATTAATTTGTATTTAACTCCTAATTTATTTTAATAGATTCTCTGAATAGCCGTCAATTAAGTTTTTAATGAAAGTTAGAAATGGCACATAATTTTATGTAGCATTTATACTTATTTACTAATTAATGTTTTATTTACTTAATTAAAATTATGGCAAGAACAAGATGAATTGATCAGTGGATAGCTCAACTTTACTCACCTCCATATTTGTCCATATAAACTTGCATATCGTTCAAATACTGTAGTACTAACGCCATTGTGCCGGTATCTGCAAAACAAAATAGAATCTAACAACAATTTCATTGAAACAATCGAAATAAACCTAACAATTGCTGTGAAGGAAGTGGTTATGCTCTTTCAATGATCAGATTATTACATCTAGCGTATTAAATTTTACCTAGTTTTTGATAACAATATTGGAGGAGTAGAATTAAACTTTTAGCATTATAATGCAGTAGGATTTGTGTAAGAAACAAATTAAAATCTATTTTACATTGGATCTCATGACGAAAATAGGTTAATAAACATAACGTAACTTCCACTGACAGCTGTGACAGCTACGGAGGGCGAGGGGGGAAGTAAGGAAGGAAAGGAAGGAGGAGGGAGGAAGGACCTGCTTTGCCAGACGGGGTAGGGGTGAGGCAGGTGTGCGGGGGGAAATAAAAACCACAGACAAAAACTAAATGTGTTAACTGAACTGTCAAAGTCATTTCAGAATAAACTGTCAAGTCAAGTCAATTAAAATATTTTCTTTTTTTAAAGGTAGTTCGAGTCAAGCGAGAGACAGAGGGTTCCGTCCGTCGAAATTTATATTTTAAGAGAGACGGCCGGCACAGCGGCACTAATATTATCATAATGTAGGTGATAAACCCATTGATCTTTGTTGACCTGCTTTTGGTGTCTCACATTAGGTAATGAAGGTAGGTACCCACATAAATCACTTATAATAAGTCTATGAATACTTACAGTTGGGCTGGTTTTTTAGGTCAAGGTCAAGTTATGAAGCAAAACTAAGGTGATATCTACCGATGTGTGTCTTTCTAATACCTACCACTTACTATGCTATCAATTATGATACCTTAGTAGGACCTGTGGTAGGACTTTAGAAATAATAGCAGATATATTACCTACGTACTTACCTACCTACCCAATAAATAAAATTGATGTTGGAGGAACATATTAAAAAAGGGATACTATTTGGATTGGATTAGATGGATTAGGTTGCTGTAGTTGAACATTTTCTTACTTTTGAAACGTGTGGTCTTCAGGAGCAATACAGGCTTCACAGTCTACCTGGAAAAAGAAAATATGATTATGAGTAAGTAATTGACAAAATTATCTTTTAGACCTATAGAGCTGATCAATATTATTATTATTATTATTCAGCCATAATCGTCCCACTGCAGGGCAAAGGCCTCCCTTCCCTTCTTCCACTCTTCGCGACTCAATAGAGTTTTCATAATTTCTGCCTTCACGAAGCAATACCTAGCCATTCCATTTCATTCAACAGCGATGCTCTACTAAATGACGATGTTCTATTCATTGCTTCGTGGAAGCTCCATGGTCAGGTATCGTTGATAAACACAGCAGATTTCCTCATAATATTGTAATCTAACTCATGGAACGGATTCTGTTTACTGCCAAGGGTAGCACGAACAACGTTCATAAAATTGATAGAATTCATGCTAGACAAGGAACTACAGGCATAGTAAATAATGTTAATACATAAGTTTGGGTAGGTACCCAAACTTATTACCTATGCAGCTAATGTACCTGCTCTAGGTAGTTAATTCCATAGTTATGTAATAAAGTAGGTAACAACTTACCTACGTATCTCGTAGGTACCTACGTGTGACCTATTTAGGTGTGTCTGGCTGGTTGACGAGGTAAGACACACAAGATAAGAAACGTGTGTAGATTTTGATGGCGTAGGTTAGTCGTTATCAGAAAAATCAGATAACAATTTGAACTAGAAATTGCTTGATAGATATCTATTAGCAACTATATCTATTAGGTAGGTACATACGTGCATGTTGGTAACTGTTTTCTGATACTAAAATACATGCTCTATTTCTTAACAATAATATTCTATGCACATTCACGTAAGTACTCATACTGAAAAAGATATTATATTTTCCGATTTAAAATAGTTGCTCCCAGTTTAACCCTAATTTTCGAGCAAACAATCCCCTCTCATCGTAGACTTTCGTAGAGCGCTCGTAGAGGGCTCGTAGAGGTACTTACTACCTATTCAGAATTCAAGTTTATTTCTGTATTCTGTTCATTGAAGCCCCTTATGTGTTTCTTAGAATAGAATGTTACCTATTAATTAATTAGACCTAAGCCTAAGTGAAGTAGGCAAGTTAATTTTAGAATGTAGGTCATTGACCGGGTGGAAAACCCGCCCAAAGTTCAATGCTCGCAGACGTCTCTATAAACCCTCCCGTACCTATTAAATGCATCATTGATGGTGTCGTAGGCTATATAATATAGGTTATTGCATTGAATTCAATTAAAATTTTGAATTGGAATGCACATAGCTACACGTGTCAATGTGTGTACAATGATTTTACATTATACTCGTATATATACTCGTAGGTACATAATAGGAAGGAACAATTCATATAGAACAAGAACAAGCCGCGACATTACGTAAACCGGTTATAAAAAGTCGTAAAATATTTTGCAAAGACCATGAGTGCCGTTTTAAAATCAATTTACATAAACCACGTTGGTAGGTAGGTATAACGATTGATAGTGTGTGTCGACATGTCGACAGAATGAGATGCGAAATTGTAATGTGTTTGTAAAATTCCATTGTTCCAGTTAGCTGTCTGTTTAGTGTCTAGCCGTCTGTTTATTAGTTACGAAAACTATTTCCATATTTTCTGTATTTTGCATAAAATCTAGATAGATTCGGTATGTCATACATATACCAACATTTAAATATTGGTATGAAGAGGCTCCAGCACACAGTGGGTGTTTGTAGGTTTGCGAGTCAAAAATCTGAATGTAGGTACCTACGCATAATATTTGTAGATATCTACGATCTACTGTTGTTTTCAATATTCCAAAACCCTAAGTCTAAAAATGACTGAAAATTAATAAAATTGTTTACAATGAAAAATTATTGCATGTTATTGAACTTATGAGAAGTATAACATTTGTTTTAGTGAAGGTAAAAACCCTATTGATCGTCAGTTGTGTGTATCTACTCGCCACTGAACTTGACCTTGGATTTTCAGTTTTTGATTTTCATAGAGTATCTACGCTGTATTTATAGCCGGAGTCTGCTACTGAGCAGGTCTTGTAGAATAATCAAGAGCAAAGGGTGTACTGCAGGGTAGGGTACCTACACTACCTACTAACTCAAAGAGTATCCAATCCAGCCCATTGTCATTATAGCTGCCGCGTGGGAATAGACGTACCTACTACGTAGATACTTGGAATTATAAGTATTTACATTCTTAACTTGCACACGCGTTGTCCAAGTACCTAGCTACTATACGTAATCAACAAAGAAACTGAAGCTAGGTATTAAAACAGGGTCCTCAGAGCGCTTCAAGTTTGCACAAATACTTAACAAGATAGGTGACATCATAATAGCAACTTACACCAGCAAGGAAAACCTTGAATAAAGCGGCAAATTGTTTAGAACATCGAGGTTGGATTCATGTTAAACGATATTTGGATTTGAGTGCAATTTGGACTTGGCTGATGCTCGCGACGAAGACACTAAAAAAGTATGAATCAGTAACGCCAGGCATTCATCAGATGTAACCTATGCTTTGTCTTGTAACTTTGTGGCCTATTTTCGCTCTTTACATCGTCTTTTTATGTAAAAAGAATCTTGGAAACTATACGAGTACCACGGTAGGTACGCCTAGCCTAAACCTGAATAAAAACAACAGAAAAAAGATCGGTCCTAATCGTAATATATAATAAAAATTGATTTTTTTTTAAACCGGTCAATTTATTCAAATAACACAAAAAGTTATCGACTCAAACTATTGGAGCCCATGCATGATGCAGAGATCCTCTTTATATATAGTGCCTCTGAATAAACGTTTACAGCTTAAACGAAGCCAAACAATTTTAAAGTAAAAAAAAAATATTAAAAAAGATGTTTGGTATATAGAACACATGCCGAAAATAAAAACCACAATTCATTAGGTTTGGGATGACTGGCGGTTGAATGCTACGTCAATGATTCCCCATACAAAAGACATCAACGCGCTGTTTTGGGTGCGGCTACGAATACTCAGCTCTAATGTAAGCATCTAAATGTTTAAGCACTAATGGATTTAATTTAATTTTAAGAAATGCAAATTACAAGCTGTTTCAATCATAAATCTCTTACTGACTCGAATTTGATTGGAAAATCAGATAGATAGTTGCAGTATTCATTATTTTTGAATGTCGTCATCCTTGATAAATTAGAGACACAGACGCGAAATTCGTTTTATATCCGAGTAGGTTGGTAGCCGTGAGTCCCCAGTATGTACATTTAGGTATAGGTAGATACAAAGAGACCTTTGCCCAGCAGCGGGAAATTAAGTTATAGGTTATACAATAATACACACAATACGTAAACACCTACATTTAAATTGTCTCGCGTCTCTGGTTGCACATTTTACAAGTAAATTACAAAGAAACATGATCTTTCTACTTCTAGTTTTATTTTCCAGAAAGACCATTAGTATAAAAAATGCGATGAATCACAAAAACGCACCGTTGTTATTCGTAAAGAGAAAAACCGATCGGGGAAGCCCATATTGTATTGTTAAGCCTCATACATACGTAACGATTTATCGTAGCGATAAATCTGTGCAGACCAGTTTGCGCAGTTTTATCGATCGTGTGTATGAAAAATCGTTGTCGATAATCGTTCGTCGGTGGCAGTTGCAATTTCTATCAAATAAATCGTTGTCGATTACATTTGCACAGTTTTATCGTTGCGTGTGGACGGCGATCGCTCAGTTCGGCAGTTCTTCACGGAGCTTGCTAGTGTTCGCACGTGCACATTGCTTTCAGAAAGCCAGCAGAAATCATCATCTTAAAGCCAGCAGATTTAAATATGCCTCTTCATTCATCCTTAAATAGTTATGCCAATCTTGCGGAGCGAATTTCAACTCGCTTAACAAGTTGGTATGAGAAAATTGCTTCTTCATGAGCCAGTCTTTACACCATAGACTCCGCTTCTTTTTTTTTTTAAAACACATAACCAGGCCTAATATAGCAAGTGCGTCATAATCTTCCATTGTTAACATGTATCTTACGCGAGCTTCTGCGGAGAACTGTCCGATCGACGTCGATATCGGAGGCGTGTGGAGGCACTAGGGAAGTTCGATTTTTCTGCACAGTCTGAAATCGCTACGATAAATCGTTACGTATGTATGAGGCTCTCATCGTAATAAAGGAGGTACAGTTAGCATAGAACGTTGATTTTAAAAATAAAAGCTCTAAAACCGTGGTTTAACCATCATGAAGTTTTTAAGGTATTGAGGTTGGGTTGCACAATTATAAGGTAATTCAGGAATACACGTATATTAGGTAGTTTGATTTTTTTTTGGCAAATGCATTTTTTATGATTTATTTCATATTTAGCTTCCGTTCACGGCTTTGCTCTTTAAAACTATAATTTATTCTGCGGTATTGTAGTATATGGACGTGCAACATCAAGGGAAAATAAAGATTTCAATTCCTAAAAAAAATCATAGTGGTTAATATTTATACATACAACTCTAATATATGCGATTTTCTATTTATTTATGCAATTTTCTAAGATAAAGAAATTAGGGTTTGGGTAATAGGGAAGTTCCAGAAAATCATCTTAATTTGATGTAGGCTTTCCATATCTAACAGAAGTGAAAACTTTTAAAGGTTGTAAGAAACGTCTAAATAAAATTTACTTAAAATAAAAAAACTCTAAAATGTGAGCTACCTATTAATATGTTTCAGACCATAAACTCACAATGTTAGTATTTATAACGCGGTTGTACGAACAATAACTTTGAATGAGGTAATTATACTATACCTACTAAGATATAGTTACGATAGTAGGTACCATGTCAGTAGGTACTATATTATAATACCTACCTGCATATTTCGTAACTATTGAGTCAAATTACTGTGTCATGTTGTAAAATGATATCGAATAGGTAGGTACTTAGTTTTGTTTGATTATTTCATTTCCATCGAAAAGAAAAGTAGTTGGTTATGTTTTATTATAATATAGTGTAGGTTAGGTACCTGAGGTGATATGCAACCTCCGTACCGTATGGGTGCGATCTCCATAGTGTTGACAACTGAGACATGTCATACCTACCTACTTTGTTTTATAAATTCATTTGTCTAGTTCTCAGTTGAATAAAGCCAATGTTTTTCTGTTGGTTTATCGTTTATTTCGCTACAATTTATTCAACTGATAATGCCTGACGAAAAACTAAGCAAGCCTTCGCTTTCAAGATATCTGCGACCCGATAAGTTTGACATCGAGCCTGATGTCGCGGACGCCGATGCAAAATGGCTACATTGGAAATCGACATTCGAAAGCTTCTTGGCAGAAGAAATTACCGAAGATGTACCAGACTCCCTTAAGCGTAAGCTGCTAGTTAACCACTTATCGGCATCCATTTACAAGCATATCAAAACATGCTCCACATACAAAGATTCGATGAAAGTTCTAGAAGACATCTATGTCAAACCGAAAAATACTATTCTAGCTCGACACATTCTCTTTAATCGCAAGCAACGAGCCGACGAAACGATCTCTGACTATATTAGAGCTCTCCGACTTTCCGCGAAAGATTGTAAATTCGAAGACGTCATAGCCCAAGAACATGAAGATCAAGCAGTTCGTAGTGCTCTCATATCTGGCTTATTATCACGAAGGATTCGCGAGCGGTTATTGGAAAATTCTAAACTCACTCTCTCAGAAGCACTTAATCAAGCCGTAGCTCTGGAAACGGCAGAGAAGGATGCAGTTGCTATTGGTATCAGCTCTCCGCAACTTACCGCCATATCGCAAGGTAGTTCATGTGACAAGGAATCCGAAAATCAAGCGGCAGCTTCATCGTCACGAACTTTTCAAGCCGTCCCGACCACGCCACCTTCGGCTAAAGCCTGCTATTTTTGTGGCGGGAGTCTTCATCCAAGATTCAGATGTCCAGCTAACAGAGCCACCTGCAAAAAGTGCTCAAAGAAAGGACACTTCGCAAGCGCCTGTAGATCGGGCAATATTAACTTGAACTCTACGACAATCGAAGATCCTATGACTCCTAACAACGACCAATTCTACAGTGGAGCTATTTCTGCTGCCTCTCCTGCGAGCCTTAGGAGTGCGACAATTCCAATCATGGTCAATGAATACAAGGCTGATGCTCTCGTCGATACAGGAAGTTCGGTCAGCTTTATTAACGGTAAAGTTGCTCGTATAATGAAACTACGCAAAAAACCGTGCAAGCAGACAGTCAATCTCGCTTCTCTCAATCAAGTTTCTTTCGTCGAAGGTGTCTGTTTTGCTACAATTACGATGAATAAGCATACTTACAAACAAACGCCTCTTCTAGTTGTCGACAACCTCTGTGCCGACGTAATCGTGGGCCATGACTTGCTGAAACATCACTCGAGCATTAATTTCAATCTTGGTGGGCCTGGCGAACCTTTAGAGATATGCAACGTGTTACGAGCTTCGGTGCCACCAGCCTCCGTATTTACAAATCTGTCGCCGAATATTCAACCGATCGCCGTGAGAAGCCGGCGCTACAGTAAGGAAGATGAGGACTTCATAAAAGAAGAAGTGTCCAAATTACTTGAAGACGGAGTCGTTGAAACCAGTATTTCCCCTTGGAGAGCCCAAGTCCTCGTAGCGGGAGGAGGGGTTCATCGAAAACGACTTGTCATTGATTACTCCATGACCATAAACAAATTCACTGATCTGGATGCCTTCCCCTTGCCAAATATAGAATCAGTCGTGAACAACGTTTCAAGATATAAAGTGTTCAGTCAAATCGACCTAAAGAGCGCGTATCATCAAGTACCCATTTTAGAAAATGAAAAGATATATACAGCTTTCGAAGCATGCGGCAAATTGTACCAGTTTACACGCATTCCATTTGGTGTGACTAATGGCGTTGCAGCTTTTCAACGAACCCTGGATTTCATCATAACAGAAGAGAGACTACAAGGAACGTTCGCCTACTTAGACGATGTAACCGTCTGCGGCAAAGATCAGAGGGATCATGACCATAATCTAAAACGCTTTATGGACGCCGCTAATAAATTTCATTTAACTCTAAACGAACAGAAGAGTGTTTTCAATAAGACTAAAATTAACTTGCTTGGATATACTGTTGAAAATAATACAATCAGTCCTGACCCGGAAAGACTAAAACCTCTTCTAGAGCTTCCCGCTCCAACTAAAACTAGTGAACTAAAACGAGTCCTAGGGATGCTTGCTCATTATGCTAAATGGATTGTGCGTTTCTCCGGGAAAATAAAGCCACTTACATGTGTGAATACTTTCCCGTTGCCACCTGATGCGCTCAAGTGTTTTGAAGAACTCAAGCAAGATATCAAGGCAGCCGCTCTAGTAGCCATTAATGACAATGAAATGTTTACAGTCGAAACAGACGCTTCGGAATTCGCGCTAGGGGCTACGCTGACCCAACATGGAAGACCAGTTGCCTTCTTCTCTCGGACACTGAATAACTCTGAATGCAAACAATCCTCAATCGAAAAAGAGGCTTGTGCGATAGTAGAGAGCCTAAAGAAATGGAGACACTACTTGATTGGTAGACATTTTCTTCTTATAACAGACCAACAATCGGTAGCCTTCATGTTCAATCAAAATCATAACAGTAAAATAAAAAATGAGAAGATCCAACGTTGGCGATTAGAATTATCTTGCTTCAAATACGATATAGTTTATAGACCAGGCACTGAAAACGCTGCTGCAGACGCTCTATCTCGCGTATGCGCCTACATGAATATAAACAAGTTGAAAGAACTACATAACACACTCTGCCACCCGGGAGTAACTAGAATGTATCACTGGGTAAGATCTAAAAACTTGCCCTACTCAGCTAATGATGTCAAGGAGATGACCGCCTCGTGCCCTACCTGCGCTGAAATAAAACCGAGGTTTCTTAAGGCCAAGGGTAAATTGATAAAAGCTACGTCGCCGTTTGAACGGGTCAACATAGATTTTAAAGGACCACTGCCTTCTAAAACAGCTAACAAGTATATACTTACGATTATTGATGAGTACAGTCGGTTTCCTTTTGCTTACCCATGTAAGGATATGACCTCAGCCACCGTCATTACTTGCCTGAAAGATCTTTTTCTGACGTTTGGCCAACCTCTCTACATTCATAGTGATAGAGGGTCGTCCTTCATGTCCGAAGAGTTCAAATCATTCCTACGACAGTCAAACATAGCCTCGTCCAGAACGACGCCTTATAACCCCCAGGGTAATGGCCAAGTAGAGCGACTAAACGGAACGCTTTGGCGAACTATTCAACTCAGCCTTCGGTCAAAGGGATTATCGGTGGAAAACTGGGAAGTAGTACTGAAGGACGCATTGCATTGTGTCCGCTCCCTCCTGTGTACGGCAATAAACGCTACTCCACACGAAAAACTTTTCACATACCCTAGAAGATCCCCGAACGGAGATTCACTGCCATCTTGGCTCATGCCGGGACCGATCCTAGTTAAGAAGAACGTCCGCTCTTTAAAAACGGACCCTCTTGTCGAGGAAGCCGAACTCCTAGAGACGAATCCCTACTACTCTCTCATAAGACGGGATAATGGGGAAACCTCAACGGTATCAAACCGTCAATTGGCTCCCTTCCCCTGTACTACTGATGATAGCAGAGACGATGACTTCGAAACTGCCTCCGAAGATGAAAATAACTCCACATCTCCACCTGAAAATAGCGCTCCTTCGTCACCGCCGTCACCGCCTCCGCCTCCTTTAGAAGAGCCGTCGACGTCCTCACCAGTTCTTCGGACTGGACTAACCAGGAGATCTAGTAGGACGCGAAAACTACCATCCTACCTGGCGGACTTTGTGGTTGATGGGAGCAACAGTGAAAACTGAACCGGGGGAGAATGAGGTGATATGCAACCTCCGTACCGTATGGGTGCGATCTCCATAGTGTTGACAACTGAGACATGTCATACCTACCTACTTTGTTTTATAAATTCATTTGTCTAGTTCTCAGTTGAATAAAGCCAATGTTTTTCTGTTGGTTTATCGTTTATTTCGCTACAGTACCTACACCTAGTCTATACGTAGAGGTAGACGCTTGCAAGCACACATTACCAATTCAATTATTATAATACCAAATTTCTTTACCGCTAAAGACCACCGCAGTGACTGTTTCAATAAGATATTCTATGAAATTATTTTAATGCATATTCACGAATGAAATTACTGAAGTTTTTGAATGGAATTTGCATTCATCAGTAGAGGCATTGTGCATTTGATGAATGTGCAAATATAATAAATAATAACGACTAATTCTCTACCTACATCGTTATAGGGTTTCTGTATGAATTCTACTTGCGCAAATTTGTATCAACAACAACAATGAATGACATGAGTCATTGTCGTATTATTTCAAAGGCATTCAACCACCAGTCAATGGCACTCAGTAAAATAATGTTATTTTAAATTATTAAGTAATAGATAGTCGAAGGTAAAATACCAAAACTGGTTATAGCGAATAATATGTTTTGGCTGCGTTAGGCAGGAAGGTTGTATAGATTAATGTCGCTACCATAACCGTGGTTGAACAAGGTAAACAATACTATTTTGCCTATAGATACGCATCTCATTTATAAATTCCTAACCCCACGCCTATCACGTGAGTTAATTTACGCACTAGAGGTGCCCTGTGTCATTCAAGATCTCATTGAAGGCCTACTGACCAATGTAATGTCTGAGGTTTATTGTCCTATCTACCTGACCATAACCTTATTGCCATTGTGTAAACTCAGCATTTAACGCAATAAAATTTACGTGAGCAAATTGAATCAACCTTGTTTATTACGCCTGAGATTTTGAGACGTGTCAACATAACGTCGTAGGTTATTTTTTTACCAAATAGTGGGCCTATTATTCTAGAACTTGGGTAGAATGCCGACTTGCGACACCTTCTTCTTAAAAATAGAGTATGCAACATGAAATGTTTATAATTAATCATTTAAGCATTTGCACTGTTTTTCAAATGAGGCCAAAATTGAATGTTGAAATCAGATTTGGGAAGGTAGCTTCAAAAATAAACATGTTCAAATGATTCAAAATGACATTTCTTGTAGGTATATTTAAACGAGTTTCACATCTCTGAGCGAGGCATTTACTACGGTAACAGCGACTACGCAAGGTGAATAAAGTTTAATTGGTAAGTAAACGTGAGAGTCATTAGAAGTATCAATGTAATGAGCACAGAACTCAGAACTTCTTTGTTGTAAGTACTTAGTGCCACGACACTCGGAGGCTGTTTGTTTTTCTTGCTATTTGTCTACGCTACGGAATCTTTCTAATTACTAATTGATAGTAGCGACAACAAACTCGCCATTTGTCATAAAAGTTTTGTTTGGAAATGATTCAGCCTCCTTTTCACAGGTCCTACATCACTAACATCAGTAGCTTTGCTTGCTGCGTTCCGATATCAAATAGCTATTTAAAAAAAAACATTAAGGAAGTATATATTCTCAGGATAACAAAAACTGATACGTATTAGGCACATTAATACACAAACTACTGCAATCTCCAGCGTACGTAATTTTACCAGTTACCTACCTTTGTATTTGGTTCCGAAATAAATTTATCTTAAATTTATCATATTAATAAAATGTGATCGCGCATTGGTCTGAAGAACTAAAGCTAATTTAATGTTTTATTTAGATGGTTCTTAGGCAACCGCTCATGGCTACCTCAGTTCGTGGTTGTCTTACAAACGACGAGCTAATTTTGATAGGCGTACCCGGCGTGCACTTGACCCACTGACTAATGGTATGCGCACTGCCAATGATAACGTTCATTTCTCGTTTCGTTATACTAGTTACACCTCTATTCCTATTATTTACTTTATGTATTTGTACAGTTATCAATACAAGACACATGTTTAATGAATTTGTTAAAATTTGTCGGCGTTTTCTTATCCTACGTTTCTTCGGGTTGTTACGTCTAAGCAACGATCGCATGAATAAAAAATAGAATTAGATATATTTTACTGAAAAATTCGCGAATAATATAGGTACCTAGGTACCTACTTAAGTTCCTTCTATTTGTTCACATATTTGTAGAGCTAGTAGTAATTTATTTTCTAAAAATCCTCGATCGAAAATCCAGTATTATTTATTAACAACGGAAGTTCAAATCTGACTGTGCATTTTAAAATTCAATGCTAATTTAATGTACCTACTTGTAGCGTTACTGAACTAGTAGGTAATTAATTTGATATGCAATTGCAGCTAAACAAAAGGACGGTGTTTAGCTGACTGTGAATGTACCTACCTATGTAGGTTTGCTTGTGCATCTGCCGTGGAATTTTGCAACTTTGTTACGTACAGAAAGACCCCCAGCAGTTCAAACAGTCCTATATCTTGACCAGATTATTGATACAGAACACTGTAACAATCAATTAAAAATACAAAATCAAATTGTAAACAAGGACCATTAATTTTTGATGAGATAGTATAGGCTTGTCTAGTACCTAAACCATAGTAAATCGGCCTTATTCTATCCATAGGAATTACATGGTCAACACTTGTGGATACGATTAAGTCGCGGCAGTCGCAGGCTTTTCTGTTTATCATTCTCCTAAAGCGAATCTAAAAGATAATCTGTAGATTCTCGAACTGGTTTCGAATTAAGTACCCAATAACTTTAGGGACGAAAGCTCAGGTATGTTCTCACACAGGGCTATTTTTTGTGTGATCCAGAACTCCAAGTGTAATTACTAATTAGTTAAGCACGTGACCGTGAATCTTCAGTAGGAATAACGTAAACAAAACCAGATTATAATCATAAAAATGGAAAAACATAACAACATATTTAAGTAACTTACAAAAAATTAACAATAAAACTCACTATTTGTGAACGTCTCAAACTAAAGCTTTAGAAAATGACAACAGTTGCTTTTTTGATTCAAAAATGTTACACGATTAGATCTAGTTTCTTTTTAAATTAAAAACGTATTTAAAAACAATTAATTCTCTTTTACGTTGTGTTATATATCAATAAGCAGGTATTACATACGGTAGCTCATCATGCCCATACGGGCATATTGGGCATGTTAACTTTAAGCCATATTTCAGCAGCAAGACATTGAGCGATGTTTTCGACCAGATATTTGTCAGTTTTTACACTTTGGGATATCTTGTACTCCTATCACTCCATATTTGGGAATTGATTTATTTTAGTACCCAAAAGTGTTTCAAAAATAACTCGCTTCCTTGGTTTGTTAAACTTAAGTTGGTAATGTAATCATTATACCGTTTATCTATCAAAATTAATTACCAACCTCCTTTATTTAAATTTTAATTGTTTTTTTATTGCTTAATATGCAACTAACATACCTACACTAAAACTTAATGATAGAAAAGTAGGTAAATATGCTTTCTTACTTAGGTATAGATGCTTTTAGGATGATCTTTTATCACGCTTTATCTATAAGCACATTGTGTTTAAAATGCAACATGGTACTCCACTAAACATCCAAACAAAATTAGAGATAGTTTACAGATTGATTTGATTAGATTGCCAAAAACATTTTTCGTCATCCATGACGAAAAATTGTGATACGTATTAATTAATATGCACATAAACAAATACTTATTAGTGAATTATTTGCGAGAAGGCATTCTGATTATGCTCGATTTTGTATTTGTGGTTCCTTATGTGGAATATGTAAACAGCTAATTGTTTAAACGCTAGATAAGTAGGTTTCCAGGGTTAGGTCAGGGTCAATGTGTTACAGAAGGCCGTATTTTTCTCCATTTATGTATGGTGAGTATGTAGAGAATAGTACATTGCAGAGTTGGCCAGTAGAGCCCCAGCCACAAGTAGGCCCGAACCTTCATACATAATGGTAAATGGGACACTATCGTAAGGTAATAAAATACACAAATTTTAAAATAACATACCTACCTTACGCGAGCCCCCCCCGGCCGGCTAGATCCGCGTGGACCCGCTATGCAAATGTCACCTTGACTAATAGCCAGGCCGACCCTGGAGTAATGCGCTTTTGAAATGAATGTATTTGCATATATCTTTGCATTTCCGATTGCAAACGATAAATAAATCATCTTAGTATCTACAACAATTATTTTTCTGTGTCAAATAATAAGTGCGAGTATTTATCATAACCTACTTCAAATTATTTGCAACATGTAGAAACCACAGCGCCGAATTGCCTGAACAATTAAGAAAAGAATGTAAGGTGTGATAGGTCAGCAATTAATGGATTGCTAACATGATGTGTTCATCTAACATTTTACTAATGAATTCAAGGTTTTTAATATCAATGAAACCGCGTGAATTTAAAACGAGGGATAGGTGCTTTTTCTTTTAGTAAATTGCTAGCGCGGTATGACTTGAATAGTTATCTGTTTATTAAAGTTTTTATGGTTGATGTTTCATGCGCGTTATTATCTCATCTATACGTTTGTGCGGTAGCTTAAACGTGAATTTGATCTACTAGGATAATAGTAAGAGTTACTTTTAGGTAGCCTTTTTGAAAACCTTTGCCAAGATTTTGTTATACCGAAACAAAAAATGCGTCTCTACCTATCAATTTAGTCTGATTAATAGCCTTATATCTGTGCTCTTAGTACCTTATTCGTTTTTGATATATTGTATGATAGAATAATTGTGTTAAAACAGGTTTCGAGTGATTTTGAGTGTTTTAGTAAGGGTACAATTTTCAGAACTCATTTCATTCGAACGAATAGAATAAGGTAATGACGCTGTAGCCACTACAGCCAATCTGATTTTTCCAGTTCTATGAGGGTAATGATAGATCGACGGTGAAATGCGAGGCATGTTTACACAACACCCGGAGGTGTCACGCGACCGTGAACTCAATTCTCGATCATTTTGCAACTAATCGTTGGTCGCTCGCCTCCGCGGCCGCTGGGCAACATCCTCGGAGTAAATGTAAACATTTGCAGGCGAGGAGGCACCGAGCGAGGCCGCGACGTGCGCCTCGCTTCGCCGCGCCTCCCACCCCGCTCATCATCACCGAACTATCCCCAACTGGGTAGAGGTCATGAGTCGTTGCCCGCGAGGAATGGCTTTAAAGGTGATTAGTGATGTGTATGTAATTCGATAGCACCTTTTCATGTATGTTTTGCAGTCATGCTTATTTTCGACGCTTAATTCGGATGAGCCTGTTTATTGGAATTGGACTACTTAAAACATCAGAAGAATGTTAACTGACTTTTAGAAGGAACAGGACCGAAGGCTACTTTTCTAATCTACAGTAGTACAGTGCAGTAGTTATAAATCCGAAGATCCCTCAACAATTTTTGTCGCAATCATTTCCTTTGAAGACTTTGCCATAGATAAATAAATAAATAAATATCCTTGGACATTCCACACAGCATCATCCAGTCCCAAGCTAAGCAACTTAATGCTTGTGTTATGGTAACCAGATGACTGATATAATACTTAAATACATTTTTTTTATAGATTGCTTGGTGAAGTCAAGAAATCAGAGATTGATCAATTTCAATCTCGTGTACTAGGAGAACTTTATCGCAATATCCTACGGTAATTGTCGTTGGTTATTATGATTGTGCTACTTTATAAAACAATGGATTCCTACTGGTCTGATAAATGCACACAACAATAATAATGAATACCTATGCATAGTCGTGTTTCTAGACTCTGCAATCTAACTCGAGTCGATATGTAGGTCCTACTTGTAAATTTTATATTTTACGACCTCTGTGGCGCAGTTGGGTGAACGCCCGGCTGAGACGCGGAGGTCGCGGGTTCGATCCCCGCTACGGGACAAATGTTTGTATGTTCTGCAGATATTTGTTCCGTGTCTGGGTGTTTTCTATCTATAATATGTATGTATTTATACAAAATAATTTTATCTATGTATTATCAGTCATCTGGTTACCATAACACAAGCATTAAGTTGCTTAGCTTGGGACTAGATGACGCTGTGTGTAATGTCCAATGATATTTATTATTTATTATTATTATTATATGTATTTAGATGTCTGAAGGAAGATGATTGCTCTGAGTTTAGATGTTGCTGATTGATTTTTCGGATGCACTTTTTTGGTGATAATTGACTGTTGCAGTTTTACCGAACTATTTAATTAATTCTTATTTCTTGTTTAAACTATCGTTGTTAGTTCATGCTTGTACTTGGCGAATAAGGAAAGAAGGTCGAAAGTCGGTCAATAAAATAAGGTTATATAGACAATAAATTCCGGTATTATTCACTATGAAATCCTATAAGCAACCAGCTGATAACTCTTATTCTTGGACAAGGACCTCATGTTTCTGTGTTGTGTTACTAAATTAATTTACATACTTATATCTAGTCTATAATAGGACAATAACATTAATAACTGTTTATATCTCCTGAAAAGATTATTTTAAGGTCAGATGGATATATAACCTTAATATACCTATAGAACTTTAGCTTTGAATTCTATAATGCTGAAGAAAAAATCAATGCAAACTCTATTTACTTGGTGAAGTGTGTGCAAATGATCCCATATTAGTCCGTTTGTCTGGCATTTTGTAGATTAGGTATGAGCATTCTATTTCCATGTAAGCATTGTGATACCTTGGTACATAATTACTAACATACCTTGGTTGTAAACAAGTTTAGTTGCAGCGGTTTTGTCATATACGCATGTTTACATGAAAAATGCCCAAACTTTTTTTTTTATTATAGGTGTAAATTTAATTCTAAATATCAACTAATGGGATATAATAATCAAGTGATGTGGGTAAAGTACTTACAAATCGTACATATGTGATTGAAGTTAACTTTACATAACTGATTTGATTGGCAAGTCAATTATTGACTTAATTTTGAATATATTAGTCATGTTTTTATATTTCCTTAAGTTAATTTAACTATGTTGACGGTCACCGGAACTCTGCCTTAAATCTACCAGATTTGTGCTAATAAGTTCGTCGATAGATCTGTACCTGATGACGACGATGTAATATAGACGGACATCTTATTAGTCTCGCTCGAAACGCACGACATATTTTGTGAAGTGGTTGTAAACGTAGTTTTGTGTACAAAAAATCGTAAGAAAAAATAAACAGCTTTGTGCTTATCAGAATGTCAATGCCTTATTTTGTTTCTTGCAACGAATTATTGTTTATTACATTCTAAGATTTCACTGAAAAAAATATATTTCGTGAAGCTTTCACTTTTTCGGTGAAGCTTAGAACGAGAATCCTCGAAGGCGGTCAGAGGTTTTAAAAATGTCTATTGAAGGTTATTTATCAAACTAAAAAACTTTAGAAGATTTATGGTGGCACTGGTTTAGTTTTTTATGTTAATAACGGAGTGAGTTAAAACTTTGATCAATGGTTTGTAACGGACATCTAAGGAGGTTATCCAACTTGTCTAGTCTAGACACTTACCCGCTATTTATTTAGTATGTTATTAGTTAAAAAATCAATCGCAATCATAACTGATGTCAGATAATGAAACCGTGTTATTCACTACGTGCTCATATCATACAAAAACTTAAAATGAAATGAAATCTAACTGTTATCTTACGTTGAAAGAGAGATTCAAATTTTATGAACACTAATTCAAAACTTTAGATAGAGACGCCCTAGGTGCTCATTTTTTTGCCAAATGTATGTAGCCTACCTATACAGGGTGTATTTTTGAAACGGGTCAGTAAGGGCAAGTACCTTAACCGTTGCAGTTACAGCAAAACGTTCTTAGAAGACCTTCCCTAACTTTTTGACATACTTTGAACTGCATTCACAGATTTTGTAAAAAACTTACAGTTGGCAAAAAAAATGCAAAAAGTCCAAAAAATTTTTTTTTATGCCAATCGATTCTATTTCATGTGGGGATCAAAAAACTCTATGAAACCATTTTAGCTTTCAGTACTAGAAAAGACAGAAATCGCCAAAAACGTTTCCCATACATTTCGGCAACAGAAACAAATTTCTACGATGGTCGAACTTTTTGTTATGGCCAGGAAGTGGGTAGAATTGACTGTAAAGTAAATAAAAATAATTTTTACCTTCAAATTTCGAATTTCATTCGAAAATCTGTGTGTCAGCTGAGAAACTTCGTATGAGTTATTATTAATTAAGGATTTTCGCTAAAATGTCTTCTAATCGTGAAAAAATTGACTTATTAGAAGCGTATTTTGTCAATAATCGAAATGCGGGAGCTGCATTAGTGTGGTACCGCAATAAGTATCCGTTGCGACATGTGCCAACAAGAAAGGTTATTAGAAATCTTTTGAAAAACCTGGAATTGCAGGGTTCTTTCAAAAGAAAGCGGCAGCCTCTTACGTTACGAGTTTTGAGTTACGGCAAGTCATAATCAGGTTCGCTTCTCATTCAACTGTTGGTGTGGTATAATGTCCAATCGAGTTATAATGGTGGAATTTTATGAAGGGAAACTGAATTCTGCCATGTATAATGAAGTCATTTTACACCATCTTGAAAACGAGATGGACGAATGGCCCCTGTCGGAATTGCGAAAAGTTCATTTTCAACAAGATGGTGCTCCGCCACATAACAGTCACCTTTCACGTTCCAATTTGAGCCGCCTATTCGGTACACAGTGGATAGGTACACATGGTCCAACACAGTGGCCACCTCGTAGCCCAGATCTAACACCACTTGATTTTTTTTTATGGGGCTTCGTGAAAAACGAGGTGTATAAGACGACGTACGCCAGTGTTCAAGAGCTCAAGGATGCATTAATGACCATTTTACGTAATATTCATCCCAGAACATTATTAGCCGCCATTCGTTCAGTGCAAAAAAGGATAGACTTATGTATTCGTGAAAATGGAAATCATTTTGAGCAATTTATTTCATAAACCAATTTCTAAAATGTTTAAATGATTTTTTTTATTTAAAAAAGTTTAAAATTTTACCTGTCCTATGAGTTTCGACTTGATTTATCATATTTCCGTAGGAAATGTATGGGAAACGTTTTTGGCGATTTCTGTCTTTTCTAGTACTGAAAGCTAAAATGGTTTCATAGAGTTTTTTGATCCCCACATGAAATAGAATCGATTGGCATAAAAAAAAATTTTTTGGACTTTTTGCATTTTTTTTGCCAACTGTAAGTTTTTTACAAAATCTGTGAATGCAGTTCAAAGTATGTCAAAAAGTTAGGGAAGGTCTTCTAAGAACGTTTTGCTGTAACTGCAACGGTTAAGGTACTTGCCCTTACTGACCCGTTTCAAAAATACACCCTGTATATTAAAATGCTAGAGTCCGTCTTATAAAATTCCATAGTAATTTCGAATGGTAATCATACAAAAAAAATCACAAGCACAGTATTGTAGTCTGGAAAAACCACCTTAAAAACTTATGTACGAGTATATGACGTCAATAGTTTTAATCAAGTTTTAATGATCTTACTTTGTATTGATTGTACTAGTAAGAGTTTTGGACATGACATGTGTTTGGTCATTTATCATACTTTTTACCGTATCTATCTAAATTCTATACTTCCGTATCTTATATCTTCTTACTGAGGGCCTGACCAAACTATTGACCAATAGAAGTTCTAAGCGTAAAAACAATACTCGCTTATCATCTCGTAAAAACATAATGTAAGAACATAAACTCGAACTTCACTTGGTATTCTATTACAATACAAACCTATATTTAGGAAAAAGATTTCATAGTGATTAATGATGGCAGTATCTACAAGTAAAACGCAAAACCACAAGTAAAACCGCGGTTACTTCATAACATCAATCATTTAATAACATACCTTTGTGTGTACTTTTATACCTATCTACTGTTATTGTATTATTTGTAAGTATCTGTTTGTAGCTGTATCTATAATTTATTTCTAAGGTTTAATTTTAATGTTTGTTTACAATTTGAAACAGTAAATAATTTATTTAAACACCATTAACTTTTTGCAATTTTTTGCTTAAATCTTTATCATAGGTTTCTATTTCTATTTCAGACTTAATAAAATATTTTTATCACAACAAAACTACGTAATTTACGCTCTACATTTTCATATTTCGTCATAAATGTTGTAGTAATCTTGTGAGTCTATAATACTTTAAGCAAATATTTACTGTTCTATGAGATTTTAGCGATTGGGTGCAAAACGATCTAGTAGGTGGATCCTCATATTGGTACCTCTCAGTATTTGTGAAGAGCTCAAGATTCTTAGAGGTATTCTTGGATCAAATTATGTAGGTATATTCAAGTGATAATTGTCTTGTCTAAGATGTATATTTATGTATCCGTGAAATTTTCCAAAATGTTATCATTTAAATCAAACACGTGCTTATTAATTTTATTAGTTTAATAAGTTCTACCTAACAAAAGTATCGCTTTTTAAGTTTTAGTGATTAAGATATTATTTTGACCAAAAGCAAAAAATCTTTAAATGAACATATTTTACAGTGTGAAATTGTTATGTTTAAATGATTATTCAGCTTATATTACAAAATGCAAACTATTGTTACTAAATGCATTATTCAATTAATTAATTGTGTTACATTAAACAAAATAATTAAATTTAATGCATCCGCTGAATTTACTGACATTGAATGTTTTCGTAACTGTTACTTATACATTTGTTTAGCTTTTAATTTAATTTATTGATGATAACGATAAGGACTTGTAAATTTCGCGTATTTCCCTAGGCATCAAGGATTTTAAGTGACTGATGATCATGCAGAACATTACTGAGTTTTCATCTCAATGAGGATAGTATCAACAGCATTATCATCATCGTCAGCCATTCTTATCCCACTGCTGGGCATAGGTCTCTCTTCGCTTCCGCCACTCGCCCGTCTCGGGCCAATCTAACCTTATAGTTAATATAACATGAATCTGTATAACTAGGAAACTTTAAGTTCGTGTCATGCTACCAAACTAGGCATCATCAGAGTGTCATACGTGTTTATAAACATTCTCGATGATCATATAGATAATGTCTACCGTACCGACTAGCAAGTCTTTGTTTTATCTAAATGACAGTTAAATTTTTAATAGCTGGCCTATATCTCTAGGGGACTTTAATCTCGTGGCATGTCAGTGGCCAGCCGCCTGACCTTACGTCACGCGGCCACATCGCACCGCCAAACGCGTAGCGAATACTAACGCCACCTGAACGCCTTGGTGAATCCTTGGCTTCAAAACCGAGCTCCTTTCTTAGTACTGTTTGCATTCTCTACGATTTAAGATCAAATAAAACTTTATGGATCCATCGAACGATATAACGCAATTCAGCTAGTGGATATCGCGGTATTTTGATAGATTTTTGGTACTATTTTGATGTCAAAGAGTCAGTGAGCGTTCGACATATAAATTCAATTAAAGCTTGTTAGGTAATATCGTCTCTTATCAATCATCGACCGCGTCACACTTGTGTTAAAAAAATGTAAAGGTCGTCAATTCCGATAAAAACAGGTGCCACCTACGAATTGACTTCACTTGATCTTTATGATTTGACCCTCAATCGGACCTCTCGCTCGGGAGGGTCGTTTATTAACGAAATGCGTAATTTATGAATCCGATATCTAATATGATTTTACTAAAGTCAGGGATATTAACAGAGATTTTGAGGTCTAAATAATGCAGAGATAAATGAAGACTTGCTTTCTATGTCGAAAGAACTTATAAATATAGCGTTCGTTAGAATCGAGAACTGCTAACAGCAGAACCTTGTGTTGGTTCGCGCGCTACAGTAATGTCTGCTCGATATCGGCACCTATTCGATGTCGTCATGAGATGTCTGTTGTTTTAACTGCCGTGTGACTATAATAAACAATGCGTTGGAAAAACTCTTGTTATTTTGCTACAACAAACTTGACTGCACTTTGAAACAGTTATATGAACGTGTCATTTCCGAACATACCTCGATCGGTTATATTCAAAATGAGATAAGATAATGATAGTAAGATTTTATCTGAAAGCTACAATTTGTCACGTATAAACGTGCGATTTTTGTTATAATTCCAATAATACCGGGAAAGTACTTACCGTGGTGAGGTAAGTTGTTACAGATCTTGAGCAAGCCTCCACTGAGAGTTTATTATAATAATGTTTACCTGGAAGCGGGTGTGGGGGTATTCCTGGATACGTCCTGTGGAAGCACAATCACTTGGCGGGGTCGAACATGTAAGTATGAAGGAACGGGTGCGGAGGGTCGCGGTGCCGCGGTATGCGCCTGCGGTCGGCGTGCTCGCGTGCTCGGTACTGCCGGCGCGCGCAGCCTCGCCCTGCTTATATCACATCGGACTCCACGCGCCTTCAACTTGACTTGTCTCGACTATCTTACAATTATCCTGGAACCCTGCAGAACCCTTAAGCACATTCACTTTTGTGATGAACAAATTATCCTGTGACTTGTGACTTCAATCACCTCTTTTGTTTGGGGATCGTCATGCCAACGACTTAACAGGGTTGGAACAACAGTATTTGTTCCGGAAATGACCATTGTCGTCAATTTTGGAACCTTGCAGAACCCTGAAATGCATTCACTTATTTTGTTTGAGATACGCCAAAAAAGGTTTAAATATCAGTAGTATTTACTCAACCTTTCACCAATATATCTATGCTGGAACCCTGAAGAACCTTACAATTGAAAACTTGGTGCCCCATAACATATTAGGGATATTTTAGAATAAACCTTATTAAGTTGATTTGGGTTTCATATCTAACATCTATCCCCGAATTCTACAGAAGCTTTGCCTTTAACTAATAATGTTTTTTGATATATATCCCGATTCCGTTAACAGTGTCTCCTTGACTCGTCATCTGTGTTAGACCAACAATCCGGAATGTAGCTTTCCTGGAACCCAGCGCAACTCCACATTTGAATATCGTCTTGCGACTTTTAAGAATTAGACGTACCTATTTATTTAACTTTTATTGCCTTGCAAAACCAGCATACCCTGTGGTATCCCGATAGGAATTCATTAAATTTAGCTATACCTACTACTTGACTTGTGTAGCCATTTGACCATTCAGAAAACTCTATCTGTAATAAGTATGCTATAGAGAAAATCTAATAAGGTTTTCTTAATTTCGAAATGCATTCAATTCTGTATTTCCTGTATCATTGTGGCATTAAAATTGAATTAGAATTAGCCTTTACAGTACTGTTGTAACCTCAACGAGCATGAACTTCAGGAGTCTGAAGTTTACTTTTGAAAAGTAAGTAATTATTTAATTGAGTAATAATTATCCAACCGAAAAACTAACTTCCTGCCTTATAAGGCTATCCGAAAGGCACTTGTTAACAACAAATGAGTTTCAGTTAACAAGAAACTGATTTATATTCTAAACTAAGATGAAACCATGGAAAAATGGTAACGTGAAGTTTGTCTACATGTATAAAAACATTTTATTACTCACCTAAATTTTTACACTTGGCTCAAAATTAAGAATCTACTAGATGTTGTACAATCTCTTTATGTGTTACCACACTTTAACAGGTAGTTAGTACTTGATTGATCGGAAACTCTGATAAAAATAATTGAATTTAGTTATGAAATTTTTCTAAAACCAATCTTTTTAATTATATGTTAATTACTTAATTGATTTCAAATTGAAATTAGTAGGAAATACATCATTCCAGGACTCAATGATGGAATCCTGGAATCCTGGAATTTCCTACTAATTTCAACCACGGCTTTTTGTGCAGAATATATATATACAAGAATATTGAAATTAATCATAATTATAAAAGTGTAATGAAAAATTTTGATTACCACTCCATTAAATAAAAAAAAGCTGCTAATCTTAAAATAGCTCATCAGTTCTTAGCAGTTGTGTGAAACGTTGTGATCCGGTAATTCCGCTGCACGAAGATGTTGTCAGTGTTGTGTGTCGCCGACTGTCCATTCCTGACTCTGAAGGCGAATTGAGGGTAGACGTGGATTCTACTCTCAATTAGCGGCGGTAGCTCCAGTTACATCAGTCTACCCGTGACCACGAGCGCTGCAACGCACTCGAAACGTCGGGAAATATAAAATAATAAGGTAAATGAGTGATTCTTCGGGTAAGGCATTATTTGGTGATTTTCGTGGCCATTTTCAAACTCAATATATTTAATATATTGATACCTGAGTCTTAAAATATACGTAAAAGTATATATTTTTATACAAGAGGCACCTCTGAGAGCGATATACTTATGGAGATAATCGAGTTTAAAAAAATAGAGGCCACGCAAATCAAAAAACAACATTCTAATTTGTTTTTTTTTAGGTCATATTGAACAAAAAAGTAATAATGTTTAAAAATTAGTACGGTTACCAATATAGAAATAGTTTTAAAGTAGAATCAGTCCAAGGTTTTTTATTATTTGTCAAAAAAATTACAAAAAAGAGAAAATAATATTTTTCATAGTTTTTGGGGCATCAATTCATCGTATTCTTTGGTCAAGCCTAGAACCCAGGAAATTTACATTTATCTAAAGTAATAAAATATATTTTCATACAAAACTCAAAGTTATTTTATTTGCGTGGCCAAAAATTGACTTGCGTGGGTCAAAACTGCCACGTAAACCACGAAAATCACGACCACGAAAATCAAAATAAAACCTTTGTGCTAAAATTATACAAAAACCTTTAAAGCTAATAAACTGTGTTTTGAGTATAAGTTACTTTACCTTATACTTGTTTACCACAATATATTATTGAGTAAATAAATTCACAGACACTGGAGATAATTGGACCACGCAAATCAAAGTTTTGTGAAACCAAATCCACGCAACGACTTTCAAACTTCTATTTTTCGCAAAATCTAGGGACCAGCACATCACCACTCTGCCTAGCTGTCGGGGGGTGGCTAGTTGTACCTTAAATTAGGATGACACAGAATCCAGCCGCGAAATAAGAGTTGTGGCGTTGAATTCAAAATAAACCACGCAAATCAGCAACAACCTCGGGACAGTTACTTTTTATTTTTTTCTAGGAAATGTAGTTCTTATAGAACTATGGTCTTATTTTTTATTGCATTGTAAACTTCTTAGGTCATTGTGTTATTTTTTTGGTAAACATGTAGCGCTTAGTTTAAAAGATATAATTGATTAAGTGACTAAATCGGGGTTGGGGACACGCCACGAAAATCAAAGAACGAGGGTATTTAACCTTTTTAATCATATTATTTATTAAAATAATTGTATAAAAATCAGTTTCCCAGTTAGAAGAGGCTTTAAGGATTACGCGAAAAAAAAAATGAGCCCGTTAACTATTCAATTTCTATTATTTTCAAGCAGAGCCGCTTGAAAAACCTGTCCCAAATAATCACCCAAATACGTGATAAAGTCCCGTAATTTTCATATAAATTATGTCTAAAGATCGCGAAAGTTTAAATTGTACTAGCTCATCAGATTTTCTTAAAACTAAGCTAAGAACACACTCGATGAAGACACCTTTCAAACAAAATAAAATAATCAAAATTCATTCGTTCAGGATCAAGAAACTTATTATTGTTAGGGCTAAAAATATAGTAAGAAATACAAGTTGTTATAAATATGTGTAATAGAAAGGGTATTTGAGTTCAAGTTCAAATTACACTGTCGTATCGAATTGACTTTGTGTTACGTCAGAAATGACGAAGTTCTTTGCACGGCACGAAGGTAAATATCTAGAGGCGATTGGTAGAAATATTAATAACAAATGATATGCTGTTATTTTTAGAGGAATAAAAAAAATCTGCATAATAATAAGTTTAAATTTAAATGACTTTAAGCGAAAAAGGCTTTGTAAGTACTATGTCCGTTGAAAACGTCAAATAGTCAGTCTTGTGTCTTTAATTTAGTTTTTTGCTTTATGTTTCTAACATTTTTTCATTTATAATAGGTACTTACATATCTGCTTTAATTGCATATAAATATTTATACCTACCCATAAAAAAAGTTATCGCGTTTCTGCTTAGATTTGCTCCATGCAAATGCATGGAGTTTTCACCAACATTCGCTAATTATTATCATTAATGAAATTATCAATATATAAATAATAATATTATATTATAAAAGTTATCGAAATTTATGGTTATCATTTGAAACTTTTATAAATAGGCCTATTACCTTAGGTTATCAAAAACCAGGTGCATCTAGAATGATCTAGTAGAACATACAAACCCGGCCAAAATATCATTAAGGTATTGTTGACGTACAACAAAATAATGACAACAAAATATTGTTGACGTACAACAGAATAACAATCGAACTTATTAAAAATGTATTAAGATATACGATTATGATTGGACTACGATTTTGAAAATAAAATGTTAGTATTTTACCGATATGGGATTTGAACCTTAAATAATAAGCAGTACTAATTTTACTAGGTATCTGATAATATTGGTCAGAGTATATTTTGATTTTGATTTTTGATTTTGATTTAGTACCTATTTACCTTTGGAACAACCCTCAATGGCTCAGCTGTTACTAATTTAATTGATATATCAGATATTTGGTATCTTCCCTCAAAATATTACTGATCCCTATCGATGTATTTTTTATAAATTTAATTCAGCGCTACGAGATCTACGAAGCTACGTCGTAGCAAAGGGTCTACGAAGCAGGATAGGTCAAAATTGCTCAACGGAGATACTTGAAAGGTGAGTATTTCACATTTATCTAATTTCGTGTTTTAAGATCTCGGACACGAGTGATAAGATGCGTGCGAGATCAATGATGTTATTGAAGATAAATTATAAATGTAGGATGTGATAGATTTTCTATAAAAGTTTGCTGGATTTCAATAACATACATAACGGTAGTTTTTTAAAATGCTTTGTTTCGGTCAGGATTCGAACCCGCATTGATTGAAGCCAGACTGCATTAAGTAATTCAGCCACGGAACTCCTTGATGTCATATTCGAATATGGGCTGATAAGCGCTATCTACAGGTAAGCTGCAGGCGAGTATAAGTTAGTAATCCATAGTTCCTATAAATACAAGTGGCCAACTTGGACAACTAAAACCTATCGAGATCTGAAGATTGAAAGACTATAAACAACCTACACCTATGCTCGTGATATAACATTAATTCAAATTGGTTGAGAATTTAAAGAGGTTCTACTCGTAATGTGTTCGTAGATGGCTCGAGTTTGTACAGGTTCTTGAGTATTATGTCAACATTTTATAATTAGCACTAAAATGTTGTTTACGTTTATGAATTCAAAAATAAAAAAGTAAAAATTTATATTTTCTCTCGATTTTTTAGGCTAATTCATAATTACCTATTAAAAAATCTAGTTCTCCTTCAGTAAGATTTGTGATCAAGGTGGCCCAGTGACATTGCATCTACTTCTTATCAAATATATGCAAAATCGAATATGTATATGCAAACATTTTCTTAAACTGCTTGCCGTCACATAGCGGTATTATGAAATGAAATGAAATGAAATGAAAATACTTTATTGCACATTTTACACACCTTAAAATAAAATAACAAACAGAAAATATAACAAAGTTGAACATGTACTTCCAGGCAACCTTTGGATGGATATTATGAAGTTAGTTCAATTGTACCAGTCTTCATTTCTGTCCACTTAAAGATGTTACGGAGTCACGACATGTCTTCCAACTTAAACTTCACCTTGCCCATCATGATGGTGTGAAGATATGAGATAACGACCATGGCGCAGTACATGTCCGTGGTATCTGTTTCGGCAAGAATTTTGCCTCTTTCAAATAAGCAATTTTTAACTTTCATGGAATAACAAAATGACAATGAGTCAATGTAATTGTATGCAACTGTCAAGAAGCATGTTTCGTGTAAAATGGTACCTACTTAAATCTAGACTAGACAAAGATGAAGGTAAAAGTAAAGTAAAACATATAAGATGTTGTAGATGTAGTAGTTAAAATCTAAATAAGCTGACCGTTTTGTACCGCTTCTTAGAACTCTCAGAATTAACAAAATCTATGCAAACCTTGCAAATCGTATCTATTAACGATATTAATTTCAACCTTGGTCAAGACAAAACGTGGGAGAAAGGCATTAATTATTGTAGCTCATTAGCAATTTTAATCACAAAAAACACATTATATGGTGCTGTCAATTAATACTTAAAATTGATTTGATGGTGGCTATCAGAAACTATGAGTAGCTAACAAACATACTTCAATGATTTTGTCATAAGTACAATACTTAGGTGCGGCCTAACTTGCACGTGGATAACGCAGAAAGAGGGATGCGATGCGGTAGTGGCGGATGTTACCCATGATCCATACGTTTCTTTGCCTGCGTTCTGATCGCTTTATTGTGCACAGCGTCATAGATTAAGTATGGGTAGCTTTCGCCACGAGGAGGCAGACGCTCGCGCTTTCCGCTTTACTAAAAAGCGCGGCCAAACTTGGGAGTTTGGCCGCGCCTTTATAGTTAAGACAGTCTAGCATTAGGAAACCAAAGATGAGATGATTCAGATACCCGCTGAACTTGGTCTACAAGGTCGTAGAATCAATCGCGTAAGGCGTAAACACATTTATTGGTAAGTGTTTGCTTTGTAATATTATTTACAACAAGCAGGACTTTAGGTTGATATTATGCTAACTAGGTGCCTACATGACGTCGTTGCAATGTCCGGTTCGACTGGTTTTCGTGGACCTGGTATGCAAATATACCGATGGATCTGATTGATGAAAATCAAAACAACATTAACAAATACCTGTCTACTGCGTTGATTGTGATTGATTAAGAGCCGATTGAGTTTGTTCGTATCAATAATAGATGGTGTTAGTAAAATCCGTTCGCAGAAGTTTTGTGGCAGAATAAGGGCGACATTCGTATCTCCAAAGTACCTTCCTGTTATTCAAGATGAAGTATTTTTTCCAGTAGCTAGATGGTAAGAAACAAAAAACTCAGTTTGTTACAATGTAGAGCTTAATTAAGTAAACGAAACAATGCAATTAGGTAATTTAATGGTGATTTCACCTTTTTACTTTAATATCCTCGTACCTAGTGACAGACACAAAAACGCAATTTAACAGAAGATACTTTGTAGGTAAGTGTTATAATAAAAGTACCTACAATTATTGAACTAGGTACCTACACTTTTTGTTATCAAGCGTTAATTTCTTGAGACATATACTGGTATCAACCTACTTAATTATACCCTAATTAACCTGTTACAGAAAAAGTAGGTATTATACCCAATTATTCTTGCCTATTTAGCTGCTGGCAATTCTGTTGAGTTCATGAACTCTTTCGTTCATCGCGTTCATCAGTTTTCAAGATATAAAACTAAGGGCTTGTTTCATAAAAATCTTTTTTGTATAAACAGCGACCCTTAGCGTTTAATCTTCTCTCTCTAGCCTCAAAGGTTTGCTGGAAGAGAACTCTTATTAGGGTTAAGCTCGCCTTTGTATCTACATGTCGTTACAATTTATATTTTACTGTGTTAATTTATTTGTGTACAGTAAAGAATAAAGAATAAAATGTAAACTACCTATTTCCAGAAAGTAAATTTATATCATTTATTTATTTTTATTTATTTTTTATTTTAATTTATATCATCGGTAAAATGAAATACCTACCCATAGGCTTTCCAATCTTTGTATATAAAAGGTTTTATACGTCACAGATAGTAGTTTTTGCATTACTTTATTAGGTACCTAATATACCTACGTACTGCCATAGATAAAATAATACTATGTACAGATGGTCCATCTAGAACATTAATTTCACTCCTGTTTTTCTTCGGGCTATTTTTTTGTGTTTGATTTTGCGGCGCCCCTAGCAGTGTTTAGGTCTTGCCTGCAATCAAAAATAAGTGCACTAGGAATTTACTTATTTTTGATTGCAGGCAAGACCTAAACTAAACACTGCTAGGGGCGCCGCAAAATCAAAAAAAAAATAGCCCGAAAAAAACCGGAGTGAAAATAATGTTCTAGATGGACCATCTGTACATAGTATTATTTTATCTGTGGTACTGCTTAACAACTTGTAAAGTACTCGGCACTTGGCACTTACCTGTCAGTTCCGCCCGGCAAATACAGATTCTGTGTAAATAAACTGTTTACACTGAATATTATTTTGTTTAACTACATTTTGCGTCCAACTTAAACTATAGATACGCTTTAGCAGCATTGTTTTAAAAACCAGTTTCAGGTTAGTTCCTCAAAGCTTACTAGATGGCGTTTAGTTTACAAATAAAAAGCTTTAAATTGTCATCATCATTGTAATCATATAGAACTCAACGTTACTCGCTGTTGATATACGCGTAATAGGCTTCTCTTTGCCCTTGCCACTCCTCATTTCTGCATTAGCCGAAAAGACATTTAAAATGTCACTGGAATTTCCGGAATCAACTACGACGGCCAAATGAGTCATTTTGTCCAGATTTGGGGGGTCTGTCGTTCCGAATTATCTATTAAAATTAAGTATATAATTATTTAAATTTCTGAACGTAAGTATTTATTATGGATGGACGACATAGTTGCTGTACAGGGTAAGACCTGGATGCAAAAGGCCCAAAGCAGAAGTGTTTGGCGTTCAGGGAAGGAGGCTTATGCCCAGCAGTGGGTTCTACCAAGCTGACAATGATGATGATGATGAAGTATTTTTTATTGCCTTATGTACTACTCGACAACCACTTAAAGTCTCCAAGTTGACCACAATAACTCAGCAAACTAATTAAGCATTGTAATGATACTACCTAATGGAAGTCAGAGGGCATACCCATTCTACTAAGGAAAAACTGCACATAAGCCCTTTTTATTTCTTCCTTAGTTTTTATTGCAAATTTGCAAAACATTGCTTTTAATGTGTTTAATGTTCTTTGTTAAAAAAAAGTTGCGATGATATCAAATGTTGTTTAACTCTTTGACGGCTAATGATTCCAATCCGAACCAACAAAAATACTAGAATGTTTGCATCCGTCAAAGGCTAATGATGCGGATTTGAACCATCGTACTACAGGTCATTTAAAACCTTTTCACAAGGGTATAGAGTCGATTATAGCATGGGAATTTTATATCCATCTGTTGTTTAGAGAATGAACTGTAAAATAAGCCCGCCATTCGATAGTCAAGTGCTATTTAGTTGTGACACAAACAGCTGTGAAGTTGACCTCCACGCGCGCGGTTCAAAGTTTTGTGTTGTTCTGATGTTTTAGTTGATTTTTATTATAAACTAGCATGAAAAGGAGGTTTGGTGGAAAATATGGTTCCTTCTTAGTGCCGGGGTAGATATTCTAGCCTCAAAATCGAGCCGAGAATGAAAGAAAATTACCTTGACAAAAACTCATCTATTTTTGACTTAGTGTTTGAAAATCAATATTTATAACTTTTAAAAAATTGTATATTTGTCACCTATCGGATAGGTAATATATTTCTCATCAGAACTACATTTACAGCATACAAATCGGTTCAGTACTTAAGATTTTATGATAAGTTTATCAAGTGGTCTCGCCGGGCTGGCGCCGTGAGGCAAAAAAGAGGTGTTCGAGTGGCGGAAACATATCGCGCGCGTTTGCTCGCACTGCCAACTTCAAAGGGTTAAATGAATTGAATAAAGATGTATCCACTTCGAGTTTGGATGGAAAACTTCCTACATAATCTTAAGAACCACACAGCGTAACGGCCAAAACACACCTTTCTCGTTAAAATACCTACTGACACAGGGGTTCTGACGCACATGTCTTTATTTATGATCGTATTTTTATGTGGGATAATCCGCGCTTCATTAATATGAGGTAGATGTAATTAGTATCAAAAGGTGATCCACAATTTTTTAAATTCAAAACAAAAAAAACATCAAAAAATCATCTACTATAGATGCAAAGGCCTGAGTTTTTTTTGTGGTAGTTTACCTTTTAAATAATATAATGGTTTGTGTTCCAGACGGACACTTAGCACTTTTACGAAAATTATATTTTTAAAGCTTAATATTTAGAAAAAGAACCTTAAACATCACGAAGTAGACATAAAAAATGTTAAACTATAAAAAATACAGCATGAGGTAGGTATCTATTTATTTAAATTAAGTACTTCTAAGGCATTAAACATAGTGAAATTTCTTGCGGAAGTTACTTGTGGAAGACTGAGATCGTAAGGTTGCAGACTTGAATTTTATTTATTTATTAGCCTTTTATTACAGATTACATTTACATGACATTTCTTATCTATGACATCAACAATTATTCAGCACTGTTATCTGATTGCCCTTTCTTGGCAAAGGCCTCCTCCACAAAAAAAAACACCATGTATACTTTTTATTTACTTTTGACACCTAGATTATTTCACGGGTTAAATGTATCACACAAAGTTTACAATTATACTGTTCGTACCTACATCTGTTTTTAATTTAGATTGCAAACATGTTTTCCATTGGATTTACCATGTAAGTAATCTTAAAACTACAAAATAATAATATGCGTTGCTTCAGTTCCGTGATGGAAGATTCCGATCGACTATTAGAATAAAAACCATCTTTGTTCGATGCAAAAAAGTATAAAATATAATTGATGAACAATATTTTTACTTTTGTATAAAAAATGATCATCAGCTCTACTAATAACACCACTCTTATTAATTAACAGAAAAAACAGAACGTAATTACTGTGTTTATTTATGTTAGCTAACAGTTTTTCTTTGAAAATAATTTTATAATTTCTCTAGAGTTATTAGGTACAGCTATAGGTCGCGCCAAGTAAAAAGAACGATGAGAGGAACCATCATAGTACCTATTACCTACCTACTTATCTACTTCGATCTACTATCTACTAATCTACTAAAATTATAAAGAGGTAATGTTGGTTTGTTTGTTTGTTTGACAGAGGTAATCTCCGAAACTACGCTACGCTACGCTACGCTACGCTTTCAAGTAAAAACTTATTTGGCTAAAACTGAGATAATAGAAAATTTATAGATAGACGAGCACAACATATAGGCAATTTTTTATCTGGTTAAGTAAGACGAAACCGAGGAGGCGGATACTTATTTTATAACATTTATCGTGGTGTTTATCGCAGAAGGTGATCTCGTGAGCATCTGTGCGACACATATCACTCGTCTTATGCAGGAAGTGCTGGATGCAAATAATATCAATGTATTTAGCAAATTCCAAGGCAGTTCCACGTTTTGACTTCGCGGATAAACACAAAAGTCTAGCAGGGCCAGCTGGCCTCACTTCATTATGAATTATTTTGAATTTTTTACATTATTAATTAACTTTGAAGAACCACAGTGGCCTCTAGGAGGTCACTATCACTTAGTTTGATCAAAATAGTATGGAAATGTGACGAAAAAGGAATAAAAATAAATCAAAGAGGATGTTACATTGAAAAAATCTTCAATTTTCTTGAACCTAATCCAAGTAAATTGAAGATATTTTCAAATTTTCAATTATTATAATTAAGTGCAGTCATAAATACGTAGGTAATAAGTTTATTAGTATTGTACCTACTTACTGTTACTGTTATTACTGAGATATTTGTCATGCACAATTAGGTTAGTGAGAGTTATCTCTGTTCTAACTGCAATTTATACATTTCTCTCGAAAATGAATTAAACTCTATACAAAAGACATAAACGCGCACTACATAATTTTTGTTTTATTTTTAATCGTGTTTATTTAGGTTCCTATTTACATTAGAGTGATTTCTTTCAGTAAAAATGTTTGAGGTTCACTCGTTACAAAGTTAGTGAAAAATATAATCTGAGCACAAAATGCTGATTTGTTGTTACAGTACATTACAGTAGCTAGGAACAACAAACTTGAAATGTTACTTATGAATTTAAATCTAACAGTTAGGGGTCCGGCAGGGTTTGAACCTGTGATGCTGCAAGCGATCACTCTATAGCCGGGCTGCCTTTACCACTCGGCCACGGAACCCCAATGCCGAAGTCTAAACTATCAGTAAGATGATATTTCGGTTAAAGCACCGATTAGCGCCATTTACAGGGATACTATAGGAAACTAGAACAACTCGTGCTTTATTTTTGTTACCTTAGTATAATATTATGTTCATCAGGCAATGAGGCAGTATTGGAACGTTATTCTTTAATAGAATCTTGGTCCCGTTGAGACTGGGCCTTAAACACTATCACGTTGGGTGCCCCGGACGCACTTCCTCCTCCTGCAGCTACGCCGCCGCGGCGGCGTACCTGGAGGACTCGAGGAGCTCGAGGACTTGGGCCTTGAATGGGATAAAATACCTATTCTCCTCACCTCGCATTAACCTTGCCATGTATTATTTTGCTTTGTTAACGTTTTATAATGAGAAATGAGCAAAAAAAATACTCATTCAAGTAAGTATAAATTTTTACAGTCAGTAATAATTCATTCGGATTGGACTGGTGAGATTACATACAAAGCAGCTTAGTTCCTACTATTTTATTTGATTCTTTGACTCTCACAGAAAAAAAACGCTTTATCATGTATGTTATCATTTGTTATGATTTATAGCCGGTATATAAATATAGATTTAAAGCTATTTATATATTGGTAAGGTATTTGTAATGACCCTGAAATTTATTTTTATCACAATATTTTTAGAGGCTGTTTTATAATTAGACGTAGGATTTCAAAGCAGGTATGTAGTTGCCCGCGTGTATGTACCTACTTTGTATCGATTTATCATTACAAACCCTTCACATTTTTTTGCTTATTATATTTATTTACGGAAACAAAACCTTCAAGACTGATTTATGAAAGTGAATACGTAGCTTTTTATTCAACTTTGGTATTAAATAAAAAATGTGTTAATGCTAGTCTGGGGGACATAGTTTTATTTTTTGAAACTGTTAATTAAAAGCTGCAAATATGCCTATCAGCTTGGAATCATAACTACAAGACCATAAACTGTGGAAGCTAGTTGTAGTACATTATAAAGGAATGTAATTGCTTAGAACAAGTGAAGTGGTTGCACTTTAATTGCTCTCAAACACTAGCAAAGCGTGTTTATATGTTTAAAATCCATTATTAAAGTAAACAGAAAATTGACTTAAAAGAAAATCAAGAAAGCCATGCTTAATGCGTCTGCATAAGTAATTACACTTATGCCTAGTTCGAATAGATAAAACTTAATTATTGGTTTTGAAATTCTAAAACAAATACGTTATTAAGAAATCTGTTCCAGCTTAATTCAATTCTCAAATTTATTACGATTAAAAAACATAAACACAAAAGAGAGAGCACCTAACAACGGGTGCCAAGCAAACAATGATGATAGTGAGAATCTCCGCTAGGAGTAATGTTCTGTGGTGAGAATAAAATAATATTCCTAATTGTAGTATGCTGAAAATTCTAATGTTAAGTTCTACTATAAGTGGTGTAGGGAGTCGCGTTGGAACAGGCAATAGAATCCCCTAGTTTTAAGAACGTGACGTGTCAAAGTGGTCAAAGTGGACTTTATTGAATAAATATATTTTGACTTTTGACTTTTGACTTTTCTAAAGTGTTATGTTTTTTTACCGAAGGAATTAGATATTTTTGATTCGAAATATCGAGTTTATAAACATTCACATAGCAGTCACTTTATTATTATGTTATGTAGGTATTCAGTTTTAAAAATCTTTTTTCTTTCTTAGATGGCGATGATATATGTGTAGGTTTACAAATTATCCTCAGATTAAACAAATAGAAGACAAACATTTTATATTATTATCCCTCGTCATCGGAGCCAAACATTAAAACACAATGAAGACAAATAAATGAGGATTACGTAAATACCTCTGTCAATACACACGCCCGCTCCTGTACACATCAAAAGTACATGGTACACAGCATACACAGATGGTATGCATGAAATATGTAGGTGACCTCTGATGAGGTTCCTCAGAATTAAAATTGCATATACATGAAGTGATCATTGAAGGAATACTTTAAACAAGAACATAAGTGATCTTTTAATTCACGGAACTGCGCATAAAACATGTAAATTTTCTAAAAATCTTGGCGCAACTCTTTGTGAAGGACTGTAGACATAGTGTGGCTGTGCTTAAGTGGCACTACACGACTGTATACTAACATAACTTGCCTTACTTCCTCAAGATAAGCCCAACTGTTATCCAATAACCTATTTCATTTCATAAATAAATAGGTAAGTTGAATTAAATAATTTATTTATTTGTACTTACCTATTTATTTGTTGTTGTTCTGTATGATTGATTATTTGATTCTAGGATTTTATAAAAAAAATTAATAATAAATTTGATAGTGAACAGTGTGACCAAATCCTGATAGGACTCCTGTTATAAAAAATTTAAGAGTCTCAATACCAATCTTTTTGTCTTAACTTATTTTTAAATCAACCTAATGATGCTATTGTGATGCTTACGTAATAGTTTTGCAAATAATTGCTGATCAGTAGGTATTTGTATTACGTGTACAAAGGTCACTTATTCATTGCCAGAGATTTTTTAAAGTGGTTCAGTGTTTGACCAACATTAGAATGTCAAGTTGAAGCATCGATGCAAAGTCATGGCTATTGGATTTTCAATGTCCATTTGTACCTTGACTGGACATCTGTTCTTTGTTTTTCCTTATGAGCCTCTTCGAGTGGGATAGTAATAACTATGTACTTAGATATATATTTACATACACACATAAAATATTGTTTTTTTATTAAAGAACATAATATGTATGTGCTTTCTATGTATCAAAAGCGCCCAGAGACTAGACAATGTTTGTAAATTTCATAATGGATAGTATAAGAATCGGTCCCGCGTATTGAATTGAACCCACAACCTCATTCAAGTAAGCTTTCGCCCACTGTGTAACAGAACAGACGTCTATTATTCATCATCATCATCATCATATCAGCCCAGTTGCACCCACTGCTGGGTATAGGCCTCCTCTTTATGACGCCACTCAGTTCGGTCCTGTGCGATCTTCTGCCACGCTTTCCCGGCGATGTTAACGATGTCATCTGACCATCGGGCTGGTGGTCTACCCCTTGGTCGTTGTGCATCTCTGGGCCACCATTCCGTAATAGCTGAAGTCCATCTTCCGTCTTTTCGCCTAGCTAAGTGCCCCGCCCATCTCCACTTGAGACTTGCGTCTATTATTAATATTGGTTATAGTCTGTGACTCAATTGGGGTAAATCAGAACTACGTAAATGTGATGATTATTGAAAATTTTCATATTATTAAGGAAAAAACAAATTATAAAATATTAAGGATATTTAATTTTGGAAATTTCCGGGTTTGGTTGTAAAATAAAGGTAATAATTCATCTCCTTAAAATACAAACGACTTTATAGTTGGAAATTACGCATTACTTTAATCACGGTAGGTATGATAAAAATATGGAGTGAAACATAGCCCTCCTCCTTTTGAAGTCGGTTAACACATGACGTTTATTTGGCGAAATAAATCGATAACTCATTGCAGCCAGTGGCCATGCTAACATTTTAAATTATATTTTTAAGTTATTACAATAACCTTACTAAGTATTTAGATAATTATATGATAATAGAGCCGTTTGTTATAATAATATGAATGTTCAGAAATATTTTAATTTTTATGTAGATATTGAAACACGACCTTAAACTTAATGTATAAATGAGTTTCCCGATATTTCGGCACAGTTGCATGCGCCATGATCACGGTTAAACTAACAATGGTGTAGAGTGCGCCGCATCACCCCTCCACCAATCGAACCTAAGATCCCTTAAAATCGCCTACTGCGCAGCTTTTCCCCTTAGCGTTTTTTTTACGTGGCGCGACCTATAGGTACTTATAGGATCGGATTTTCTTCGGATCGAAGGTCAAGACGGCTTTGATACAAAACAACTAGGAAGAATTGATCACTTTCATTCGTGAGGAAGTCTATATTTAAACATAGACTTTGGAATCAGTAGACACTTTCAATAAACGCGACAATCCTTGACAATTGTCAAGGATTGTCGCGTTTATTGAAAGTGTATTCTTAAGTATTTCTTCCCTTCAAGGAGAACGACGCCATCAACCAGGTATTTCCATAAACAGCCTGCTGTTTGTGGTATGACGTAGGTAGAATATGGAAGTGATCAAAAATAACTTAATATGTCGGTTGGTCTTAAGTCTTTAGTGCCCCTAAAACCTGGTTCTTTTAAACGAGTTGGCGATCACGTGCGTCATTGGTAAATTGGTGTACAAAATGCCTGGTTATTCAACTGTCTTTATGCTGATCAACTTGTTTGAAAGTTCATTGAATGCTTGATAAACTGGGGTTTAAGTTAGTTATATTTTCCTAAAGTTATACTTAGTTTCTTTCGCTAACATTCATTTTCAGAGCCACATAAGATCTAGGGCATACAGTAACATGCTTTTAATTTGTCTTTCGTCTAATGTTTCTTCTTATAGCTTAATCGGATTTATATAATAACGATGAACGCCTGCTGCCTTAATCATTCATTCCAGTCGGTCGGTAAACATTCATTTTGATAATCAGATAAAAATATTTTATAAGTCCAAGACGAATTAGAAGAAAGAACTTCGAGTTTCACACCTTTTAATAATAGAGTCTGATATCTACTGCAAGGCTTTATAAGCCTCAATTTGTCTGTGTTTGTCTTATCAAATTAAGTAATAATCAGGCATTTTGTATGCTATCATAGGCCTCCTTTCGTGTCTGCCATGCTGTCTTTTTTTCTCGATTTAGCACGACCATGTATTGTAAAATGCCTCGGTATCTCTATAATTATTTTTGATCTATTTCTATCTTCTTGTTCGGTCCTAAAGCTGTTTAGAACTACGAGTACCTGTATAGAAGACCAATGTTTCATAAAATTAAAAATGACACAGTTCCGCACGTGTAGGTTGAAGATTCGTTACGTGCAAGATATTCGTCAACGAATCATTACCATATTATCGTCGTTTATGGTTTTATTGATTAGTTATGTGATGGGCTGGCTTATCATCATGTCCTGTTTGATCACTTTTATAGAAAGCAGATTTACAGTACCGGTTATTACTGATGCGGTATTTCCAGTTTTAGAATTTTTAGAGAATAAGGCACAAGCAGCATTTATTTTTCACTAGTCAATATTTATTGGCAAATGATGGGATTTGTTTTTACTTGTTTGTCTTTCCTAAAAATCCATCCAAAAAATAGCCCGAAGAAAAATAGGAGTGAAATCAATGTTCGAGATGAGGCATCTGTACTTATGTAATCTGTGGTAATAGTAAGTCAAACGCACTGCGAACTTGGAGGTGGGAGGGGGAACCGTGGTTGGTGTGAATATAGGTACTTACTCTACATTCTAGTCTTCTAGCTAGAGCCTAAGCACAACACATTTCTTTGAGTTTAGAGGTACCCACGGACGAGTCAATCTGTTGTCCTGTGGGTAGGTATATCTGCTGTGGGTTGGGTATACCTGCTTTTCAACGTAACTTTTTCCCATGTAAAATCCATTCCATTATAAGAGTACAATAACATGTTCAGATGAGGAAAAAGAACCAGTTATTTTTTTTGTTATTGTATTTTGTTGTTTAAAAAATAAAATCATTTATTACCTACCTTTATTTTTAAGGAGTTACGACACATTCTACTTATAATTGCCCACACATCAAATTGTTTGTACTTATCTTTATTAACTACTGAAGTGATTTGGCTGAAACTTGCATAGTTTGTGATTTGGAATAACACAAAGGCAAAGAATAAGATGATTTATACGAATTACATGAAAGTTGTATTATATAGGTACTAATTAACGTCGGTAAAGTTAGACGGTAGGTAGTTAGTACTCAATTATAAAAGGTCGTTACGACTACGAAATTAAAAGTTCTTTTTTTGACAGTTTTTATTTCTTAATGTCTCAAATACTAGAGATTTTGTAATTCTCTCATAGAAACGAAAAAGTATTCTTATAAACAAAGCAAATCAATCCAAAACATCATAAGTACCTTACAAATGCTTTAAAAGCGTAGCTCGTGCTACGCTACGTAGACCAATCGCTTGTTCCCGTAATGCTACGCGGCGTAGAGGGGTCCTTTAATAGGAAAGCAGGCTTTAGTAAAATAACAAAAAAACTAATATAATCTGGTATGGTTAATTAGTTGAACTAAGATGATATTCAAATTGTTGTTTACATACATGAATTTACAAAAGTTGGTTTATTGCAAGCTTGATGACATTTCTTTGAAATCAGTTTTCGTTTTTAGATTTGGTGTAAATACAGGTAACCTACGTAAAACACAGCGTTTTGTAGACTCGAAAATCCATTTGTTAACATGCTTAAAGAATTAAATTTTCTGTATAAGTGTATAAATAAGTACCTACTTTACCTTGTCTATTTTTTCTCTAAAATTTCATAAAAAGGAAGGCAGGCTTATTACTCACTAGTTCACTAGTTCTTAGATTTAATACCAACAAACTTTAGTCACCAAATTCAAGGAGATTTTGTTTTCCGTGTCATTAAGAGTTCACAAATCACAAATTTAACTATCATTTATATTCATATCGTGTTTGTTTTTATATCCGCATTTTGGTGGTTCAATTCTTGAAACACTTTTCTTTGTGTCTACTACAATGATTGATACGGTTAAAACCACGAGTACGGTTTCCAATTATGGAAAACTATTGACCGTTGGAGGCTGGTAAAAACAATTGCCTGACTACAGGGATAAGTATTTTTTACTTTTTTATGTTTCGTTTTTTTGATATTTATGCTATCCCCATTGGTACCTTTTTTCGTTAACGTTTTTTATGAAATTTTAGTAGGTGGAAAACCAAAAGGTTTTCCTTATAATTGACACATACCTACGCTATAAAAAAATGATTTGATTATTCATTAATATCTCACTGATTTATAGGTAGGTATGATTATTATTTTAGTTAATACTTTATTTAAATGTATTTTTTTGTCTTTACACCTACTTAACCCATTATTTGTTCAAAACTGGCATAAAAAACCATAATTTATTGTAACATTGGTATCTAGTCAAGTACTTATTAGGTAGTTTAAGTTGAGCTTTAAGTAGGTAGGTAAGGTATCTAATTAAGTAGATATAGATTTGAAGATGGAAAGCGAAGTGTATAAGAAGGTGGGCGGGCATTCACAGATTGTCCCACGTGGTGGAAAAAGGTAAAGCAATATATAAAACTAGAACTAAATGACGTGCAACCGCCTGGATGGCCTGCCTTCGTCCCGGTCACTAAATATCGCGCAATACTACATGTTTCATAACGCAAATGTATACTTTAGAACAGCCACACACCTAACCTAGGTAACTGCTTAGCAAAATACTAACTAAGCCCAAGGGACGTAAACAGTATACAATCATGTCATGGTCTCGGATCTCGCATCATTAGAGTTCAGTCAAATCGGCAGGTCTACCAAAATTATTGCAAATTAGTGTAACTACTTAGCTATTGAGTAATCATTATAAGCGGCTTAATGATATAGTTTTGCCAGGTTGTCTATAGTTCATTCCAGAAAGATTTAGTAGTAGGTTTTGGTTTATAATTTCTAGTGTTTTATCACTGTCCTGCTAAGCCGCGAGTATCATTTAGGATGTAAATATAGTAGGTACTTATATTATAAATAGGATCATCGTCTTCAAAAATGTATAGGTATTCTGACATAATTTTTCTTTTATTTATATATTTATCATACCTACTCGTATCGTAGATGCGGTCCAAATTTGTATCTATTTATTTCGACATAGGTAGGTACCTACTTCTGACTAACCCTTTTAGACATCTTCAAAGGATCTGAAAATTGCTTAAGATCTGTAAAAGAATATGTCTACTACTCTCTCGGAATACAGTCGTGATCATAATTTCATCATGGATGATAACTGCTCATGTTATTTACCTACCCCTTTAGCACGTTAATGTGATCAATAGAGATATTTCTTCGTCGCTCAACGAACCCAAAACTGTGGGTTACCAATCATAAAAAAATATATAACCTTTGGATGATTGCCGATCATATGACATTGTAGGCACTACGAGCTGATGGACGTTGGACTTTGAACACAAGGTTCAATTCCTATGTACTCGTATTATTATTTTGGAAGTGATTGTGCCTTTTGCGACGGCCATAGTTAGGTTTGTAGGCGTATCTACCTAAGTTAGTAGGTTTTTAATTATGATTCGAGAGGAAGGTGCCTACCTAATTAAAGTTTGTTCAGATGAGCTGTACATAATAAAGTTTTAAGGCCGTCAGAAAGTCTTTGTCATGGTTTATGATGCTAAGGTTAACTAGGTTGAATCATCAAACCTAGAACTCGTCTTAATGATATACTTTTCATTGTTAATAAATAATTACAACAAGGTGATATCTACTTAGGTATCCATTTAATGTTTCCTCTTGAAGAATACAATAATCTATAATTTATTTTATTTATTCGAATGGTAAAGTAGGTAAGGGAACCTACCTGGCTATATAGGGTGTCCCCCTTGCAATCGTAGAGTTGCAGTGCGACATCATTAGCTTCCTACTTATTTCGCGTTTCGTAGGTACCTACATTTCATTAAGGAATCACACCTTAAATATTCAATTTATATGTACATAACAATGGCTTTGAAGCAAAATTTAACATTTAATAAATTGCGTAGGTCAGGAAGCTAAACACCGTCATTTATGATCCTACGTAGGTCCTAAGTAGGTTATGTAGGTACCTAGTACTATTAGGTACCTACACGAGAAATGTTGCACATTGAGGTGTTTGACATGACAGTGTCTACTATCTTTAGATAGTGACTAGTACCTACACGATAATTGTGCATAAGTTTCTGTTTATTGAGCATCACTCATCACATAACTTTTTGGGATTTCCCTTGTTATTAGTAAGATGAAGTCAACACCTAACTTAATACTTACCTACATAAGTAAACCAAGTTTGATTAATGTTTAGATAATGAGACATCTTATCATAGTTACTTTTAAATAAGCGGTCTTTAGGTATAAATAAATACCCTTGGACATTCTGCCTACTTGGGAGTCATTTATTACCAAAGCAACCCCGAGCTAAGAAAAGTACTTGTGCTATGGTATTTAGTTGACGAATCAATCTTAAAAATATACCTATAGATAATAATAATATGACCACGACTGATATTCCCATGGTAAGGCGGACTTGATTGCCTCAAGACCACTGTTAATACTGTTATCCTTATGACACCCTTTCACATCAGTGTTTTTTTAATCATCTCAATCCTTCTGAAAAGGTTTGGGATTTATCCTCAATCAGGACCAATAAAAACAAACAAATTTTGTAAAATCCTTTATTAAAATAATAAATAATAAGTTGCAAAAGATTGAAATCGTAGCATTAAGTTGAGCAGACCTGTATGAGTGACAAAGGCCGCGGTAGTAAAGCGGCGTTCACATTACACAACATTAAAAGCATCAACATACATGATACAAATAAATAAACTCGACCACGAGGTATTAGATTGTGCACTATCATTATCCCGATCAGCAATCCACCAGTTGCTTGCGTTAGCGAATCGGCTTTTGTGGTACAGTTTTATAAGATCGAGTGATACATTCGATCAAGTAAAACTTTTAGCCTTAGTAAAATTACTAAGGTATTTTAGAAGGAATGAAATTAAACTGTCGGTAAAAATTAAGTAGTATTTTTGTTACTATTAAATGACAGTGCCTTTTTTTATTTAGGTCCACTTCTAAAATAATTAAGATCAAAGCCGATACGATAACGCAATGACTTAGTGCTAGCCCTACAGGTCCGCAGATAATTACGTCGAATATTTTTTAGAAAATAAAGTTACCATTAAAATACAGTCATCAAAATACACTTCAGATGTATTGAGATAATTAATGTTTCGACATTTAAATTAATATTACATAAGAACACATTACAGCTACGTAAATTACCTAATTTTGTATCGATTGTATGCGTGAATATAAATACTGAAAATTTCGTACAAAATGTGTTTGTGACGGAATAAAATACAAGTAGAAAACTAGTCGTCGTGCAAAGCACGTCAGCGAGGACAGACAGACAACACTGGATATGAAATAACTCTCTGGTAACATTTTTAGTTTTGCTATCTAGCAACTTTTCTAATAAAATTCTATTTACAAAATCCTTTAACCTCATAACACCTAATAACATATTCCGTAACTAAGATAATTACGATAAGAAATATTTACACATTACAAAATGCCCATATCATTTTGACCTACACCATCGTATTCCGCACGCGTGACAATACGTGGGTATTTACTGATTTAAATTCAATAACCTCTTTATATTTTATACATTTTCAACTCTAAAAGAACACGATTTAAAAATTACAAGATTCATTAACAATGCTTAGTCTTATGATACATTTTGTACTTAAATAAAATACAAGGCAATCAGAAGACCTAGATAGATCCGAGACAGTGTGATTTTGTGCATAACAAACTTTACAATTATATTTAAATAGGTAGGTACATCATAATATTTTTAAATGATTTATTCGAAGATTCACACATCGGTGATTTGCAGCCGATATAAAATGCACATTGCTTATTTAATAACTCATTGGTGTTGAAATCTGGACACTAAACAAAGGTCCTAAAAGAGTATAATGTACAGTTTCACAAATCCCGGCGTAGGCACATCGTAAAGAAAACGCCCGGTATTCAAAGTTGTGCACAGCGCCATCTTTTGTTCACGGTTCGAAATCAAGCCAGCAAAAACTGATCTGAAAACTTCACTACTGACAAACACTAGTTCCTGCATCATAAGCAATAAGCTGGTTTTCTCGCATGTGATAGATGAAGCTATGCTGAATATCCGAGACACGATGTAATTGTAGATTAGGCTATCTCAGCGCGATGGCACTATGAGACTGGCCGCCGACGAACGAATGCGTCTGCCCCCGACGACGCATAAGAGCTGGGAACATCTGAGCCCTCTTGTTTGTAGCCGTTCTTGCCATTCAGCGAACTGGTCGACTCATCCATCACGGCCTGTAGGCAGAACACTTCAATTAAACAAGTAATAAGATACCAAAATTCTGATGGAGGAAAGTTTACCCAAAAAAGAATAAAAAAACTTTAATCTGAGGATGTTGTGCTCTTAAAGGTTCTGTGCGTCACAGACGGTGAAGATTATATGACATTTGTATAATATCTTTACCGTCTTAGCCCTTATGAGTCCAACATTCTCAGATACAGCATGTGTGCAGATAGGCAGCTGTTCCAAATAATGATAAACTATTTCCCGAACACTCAAAAACTAAAAAGCAACACTTACGTTAATTAGCGTTTCAGTTTTGGGGCATAAGAAATGAAATGTTTCGGTGGATTATATTTTCATAAAAGCAATTCTACATGCTTTGCTTTTAATTACACAAAGTGATACACAATGTTCTATATTAAAAACGAACATTAAATAAACAATGCATAAGTTAACCACAGTTTTACTAGCATAGTAAAGGTTATTATACGATATTACGTTCCCGAATAATGTATTCACTGTCATAACAAACCTCTTTGTTTAATTTGCCGAGTTAAGTGGTGCTGAGGTATTCCGACACAAGTGCATTTATTGCATGATTTATATATTTGTGTGGGTTGAACCATAATAAGTGAATTATTGTTAATATTGTTAAAGTAATATGACCGCACGATGACGTAAATCGTAAAAACAGCAAGAGCTGGTTATGTTTACCGAACAATCAAAGTCGCGAAAATGTTTTTAGTTTTGATTTTATTTTTAGCAATTTATATTTACTCACTTACAATATTCCACTGCTGGGACACAAAAAATATAATCGGTACAGGTATAAAATTGTCGATGAACAAAAAATCACCTGTGATTCTTACTTTTTGTCGGTAACATATTTATTTTGGGTTACTTTACGTATTGCTTAGTTAGTACTTAATTATACATGACACGTCAATTGTTGTTTATAATTTTCTCGTTTAATACTAATAGTTATAATATTGTTTGTAAATGTTAGCATTATAAAACTAAAACATACTAGAAAATCATTAAATAATTTATAAAATCATTTATGATGATTCTTTTATGTTTTTTTGTTTTTATCCCATTGTTATTTTTATTTACGCTAATACAAGAAAAGAAAACAACTCTTGACAGAGTTAAAGTAATCATTTAGTACAATTAATTGTATTTATGTCATCAAGTGATTAACTCTTTATTTTAATCCTACTATCCTACTAATATTATAAATGTGAAAGTTTGTGAGAATGTATGTCTGTATGTTTGTTATTCTTTCACGCAAAAACGGCTGGACCGATTTGGTTGAAATTTGGAATGTAGATAGGTGATACCCTGGATTAACACATAGGCTACTTTTTATAACGATATTCCCGCGGGAACGGGACTTACGCGGGTGAAACCGCGGGGCGCAGCTAGTTTGCAATAATTAAGCTATGAAATAAGTAGGCAATAAAATATTTTAGCTTACTGTCAAACTTATCTATACATTTGAAATCCTTAGTTATTTGATTTAGCTTGAAAGCTTGACAGTGTCCCAATCACAAGTGGCTACTATTTCTGGCAGTTTATGAGCTGTTTTACCATACCTGGATACAAGCTCATACGACCTTACTTAACCATCGGACAATCCTAAAGAAGTTAATAATTATAATTTTACATTAAACTTGCCCCCTTCACTAAGGGAGGCATATGCCCAGCAGTGGGTTAAGAATGGCTGTTGATGATGATGATGAAACTTGCCTCTCTTACACATCTTCAAATGACTTTTCGTACAAGTTAAATTCAATGTGCCAATGACCTGACTTGCTAACTGGTTTAGGCTAAATATATATTACCAGGTTATTTTTGTTACGTTTTTTTACTATTGACAGATGATTTTATATTTAAGATTGATTGTCAGTAGCGAGGAAGCAGTCGAATTATATTGGTACTGTTTATTTATCGGAAATAATTTTGAGCTACGGTTCCGAAATTTTGTAACGGTATTTTTTTATTTTTTATTATATCAAGATCAACACACCGTACCCATATCGGGTTAATACACTTCTTAAAATCACACAACAAACTTATGTTTTATTGGTGGAATAGCGGTTTTGAGGCACTCATTTCAAAGCGGGCCGAGAAATATTGATGCAATCGCGTACATTGTATGGACCAATGAACATAATTTTAGCTGTCTTTCAAAATATAAATGTAAATTGTTTATTGAACGAAACTAACGTAAATGCCTTTTGTTTTGAAATTCTCACGATGTACCGAAACTATTGCGATACGTAACAAAATACCGTTTTATTTACGAATTTTATGAATATTACTGTTTCTGACTTTTATATTAATTATTTTACTCATATCAATAGAGAAAAAAAATATTGCTACTTCAATTACCTACATAATATATATTACAAGCAGCGCGTCCCGTCTTTGCACGGGTGTACTAAAAGATCTACCGGGATAAAATATAGCAGTCCATTCTACACATCGGTGAAAGAATTTTTGAAATCGGCTGAGTAGTTTCGGAGATTACCTCCGTCAAACAAACAAACCAACATTAATTCTTTATAATATTAGTACATATAGATAGATACGTGATTATAACAATGGGTACTTTTATTCATATTACACTATTTATATAATCTTAATAAAAACCTCGTAGAATTTTATCGTAGTAATTATTTACCAAGAATAAGCTTTGCACTTCGTCATAATTATCAAGGATTTCAGAGTTGACTTGCTTGTCTAGCTTTTGATTATTAGCACGTTTGGTATTTCCATAATATTGCTTTAAGCATTAGTTATTTTGTCTGCCTACCGCATGTGAACATCAAATAAAACGAGTCTTATAAAGGTTTTGTAAGGAAGGTTAGATAGTGACTAATTTTTTTCTAGACTATTAAATAATTCATGAGAATGATTGATTAAACTAGTTACTTAGTAAACCCCAATTACAAAATGATTATCTTTAAAGATAGATAATCATGAAATTAATTTCGGTGCCATTAACAAGACCATTATTACTGCATAGGTATTTAAATTTTGTTTTACTATCTAACT